>CAWUPM010000959.1:0-600000 GCA_963924295.1 Dioctria rufipes
GCTTTCCGGGCGACTGCTCTTACCACTGAGCTAACGAGACAGATGACTTTCCTCTTGCATTTACCAATTTGTTACTTTTGTCGCTAGCCTACTAAGCCACGTTTTGCTTTCAGCTGGCATTAACCAGTAACGATGAAAGCGCTCAAATAAATTGTATATTCAATTTTATTTATTTTTCCCGCGGACGGGAATCGAACCTACACTTCTTAGAATCGGTCAATGATGGGGAAAGAAGAACTTTAAGAACTTTTATTTTTAATGATTCTAAATCAAATTTTGAAATGCAAGAAGAAAAAACAACCGCCTCGTCCGGGATTTGAAACCAGGACTTTCCGCTTTCCAGGCGACTGGTCTTACCACTGAGCTAACGAGACAGATGATTTTCCTCTTGCGTTTACCAATTTGATAATTTTGTCACTAGCCTACTAAGCCACGTTTTGCTTTCAGCTGGCATTAAGCAGTAACAATGAAAGCACACAAATAAAATGTAAATTAAATTTTATTTTTTTTCCCGCGGACGGGAATCGAACCTACACTTGTTAGAATTGGTCAGTGACGGAGAAAGAAGATTTTTAAGAACTTTTATTTTTAATGATTCTAAATCAAATTTATAAATGCAAGAATAAAAAACAACCGCCTCATCCGGGTTTGAAACCGGGACTTTTCGCTTCCCGGGCGACTGCTCTTTCCACTGAGCTAATGAAACAGATGATTTTCCGTCTTGCATTTATCAATTTGTTACTATCGTCACTAGCTTGCTAAGCCACCTTTTGCTTTCAGCTGACATTAACCAGTACCGATGAAAGCGTACAAATAAATTGTAAATTCAGTTTTATTTATTTTTCCCGCGGACGGGAATCGAACCTACACTTGGTAGAATTGGTCAATGATGGAGAAAGACGAGCTTTAAGAACTTTTATTTTTGGTGATTGTAAATCAAATTTATAAATACAAGAAGAAAAAACAACGGCCTCACCCAGGGTTTGAAATCGGGACCTTCCGCTTGCCGGGCGACTGCTTTTACCATTGAGCTTACGAGACAGATGATTTTCCCTCTGCATTTTTCAATTTGTAACATTTGTCACTAGCCTACTAAGCCACGTTTTGCTTTCAGCTGGCATTAACTAGTAACGATGAAAGCGCACAAATAAATTGTTAATTCAATTTTATTTATTTTTCCCGCGGACGGGAATCGAACGTACACTTGTGAGAATAGGTCAATGATGGAGAAAGAAGGTCTTTAAGAAATTTTATTTTAATGACTCCAAATCAACTTTACAAATGCATGAATAAAAAACAGCCGCCTCGTCCGGGCTTTAAAACCGGGACCTTCCGCTTGCCGGGCGACTGCTCTTACCACTGAGCTAACGAGACGGATGATTTTCCCTCTTGCATTTATCAATTTGTTACTTTTGACTCTAGCCTACTAAGCCACGTTTTGCATTCAGCTGGCATTAACCAGTAACGATGAAAGCGCACAGATAAATTGTAAATTAAATTTTATTTATTTTTCCCGCGGACGGGAATCGAACGTACACTTGTGAGAATAGGTCAATGATGGAGAAAGAAGGTCTTTAAGAAATTTTATTTTTAATGATTCCAAATCAAATTTACAAATGCATGAATAAAAAACAGCCGCCTCGTCCGGGCTTTAAAACCGGGACCTTCCGCTTGCCGGGCAACTGCTCTTACCACTGAGCTAACGAGACGGATGATTTTCCCTCTTGCATTTATCAATTTGTTACTTTTGACTCTAGCCTACTAAGCCACGTTTTGCTTTCAGCTGGCATTAACCAGTAACGATGAAAGCGCACAGATAAATTGTAAATTAAATTTTATTTATTTTTCCCGCGGACGGGAATCGAACCTACACTTGTTAGAATCGGTCATTAATGGAGAAAGAAGAACTTTAAGAACTTTTGTTTTTAATGATTCTAAATCAAATTTATAAATGCAAGAAGAAAAAACAACCGCCTCGTCCGGGGTTTGAAACCGGGACCTTCCCGTTGCAAGGAGAATGCTCTTACCACTGAGCTAACGAGACAGATGATTTCGCCTCTTGTATTTATCAATTTGTTTCCTTTGCCACTAGCCTACTAAGCCACGCTTTGCTTTTAGCTGGTATTAACCAGTAACGCTTAAAGCGCACAAAGAAATTGTAAATTCAATTTTATTTAGTTTTCCCGCGGACGGGAATCGAACGTACACTTCTTAGAATCGGTCAATGATGGAGAAAGAAGAACTTTAAGAACTTTTATTTTAAATGATTCTAAATCAAATTATAAATACAGGAAGAAAAAACAACTGCTTCGTCCGGGGTTTGAAACCGGGACCTTGCGCTTGCCGGGCGACTTCTCTTACCACTGAGCTAACGAGACAAATAATTTTCCCTTTTGCATTTATCAATTTGTTACTTTTTGCCACTTGCCTACTAAGCCACGTTTTGCGTTCAGATGGCATTAACCAGTAACAATGAAGCGCACAAATAAAATGTAAATTCGGTTTTATTTATTTTTCCAGCGGACGGAATATAACCTACAATTGTTAGAATCGGTCAATGATGGAGAAAGAAGAACTTTAAGAACTTTTATTTTTAATGAATCTAAATCAAATTTATAAATGCAGGAAGAAAAAACAACCGCTCCGTCCGGGGTTTGAAACCGGGACATTCCGCTTTCCGGGCGACTGCTCTTACCACTGAGCTAACGAGACAGATGACTTTCCTCTTGCATTTACCAATTTGTTACTTTTGTCGCTAGCCTACTAAGCCACGTTTTGCTTTCAGCTGGCATTAGCAGTAACAATGAAAGCACACAAATAAAATGTAAATTATGTTTTATTTTTTTTGCCCGCGGACGGGAATCGAACTTACACTTGTTAGAATTGGTCAGTGACGGAGAAAGAAGAACTTTAAGAACTTTTATTTTTAATGTTTCTAAATCAAATTTATAAATGCAAGAATAAAAACCAACCGCCTCGTACGGGGTTCTGAAACCGGGACCTTCCGCTTTCCGGGCGAATGCTCGTAACACTGAGCTAACGAGACAGATGATTTTCCCTATTGTATTTTTCAATTTGTTACTTTTGCCACTAGCCTACTAAGCCAGGTCTTGCGTTCAGCTGGAATTAACCAGTAACAATGAAAGCGCACAAGTAAATTGTAAATTCAGTTTTATTTACTTTTCCCGCAGACGGGAATCGTACCTACACTTCTTAGAATCGGTCAATGATGGAGAAAGAAGAACATTAAATACTTTTATTTTAAATGATTCTAAATCAAATTTACTTTTATTTTAAATGATTCTAAATCAAATTTATAAATACAGGAAGGAAAAACAACTGCGTCGTCCGGGGTTTGAAACCGGGACCTTCCGCTTGCCCGGCGACTTCTCTTACCACTGAGCTAACGAAACAGATGATTTTCCGTCTTGCATTTCTCAATTTGTTACTTTTGTCACTAGCCTACTAAGCCACGTTTTGCTTTCAGCTGGCATTAACCAGTAACGATGAAAGCGCTCAAATAAATTGTATATTCAATTTTATTTATTTTTCCCGCGGACGGGAATCGAACCTACACTTCTTAGAATCGGTCAATGATGGAGAAAGAAGAACTTTAAGAACTTTTATTTTTAATGATTCTAAATCAAATTTTGAAATGCAAGAAGAAAAAACAACCGCCTTGTCCGGGATTTGAAACCAGGACTTTCCGCATTCCAGGCGACTGGTCTTACCACTGAGCTAACGAGACAGATGATTTTCCTCTTCCGTTTACCAATTTGATAATTTTGTCACTAGCCTACTAAGCCACGTTTTGCTTTCAGCTGGCATTAAGCAGTAACAATGAAAGCACACAAATAAAATGTAAATTAAATTTTATTTTTTTTCCCGCGGACGGGAATCGAACCTACACTTGTTAGAATTGGTCAGTTACGGAGAAAGAAGATTTTTAAGAACTTTTATTTTTAATGATTCTAAATCAAAGTTATAAATGCAAGAATAAAAAACAACCGCCTCATCCGGGGTTTGAAACCGGGACTTTTCGCTTCCCGGGCGACTGCTCTTTCCACTGAGCTAATGAAACAGATGATTTTCCGTCTTGCATTTATCAATTTGTTACTATCGTCACTAGCTTGCTAAGCCACCTTTTGCTTTCAGCTGACATTAACCAGTACCGATGAAAGCGTACAAATAAATTGTAAATTCAGTTTTATTTATTTTTCCCGCGGACGGGAATCGAACCTACACTTGGTAGAATTGGTCAATGATGGAGAAAGAAGAGCTTTAAGAACTTTTATTTTTGGTGATTGTAAATCAAATTTATAAATACAAGAAGAAAAAACAACGGCCTCATCCAGGGTTTGAAATCGGGACCTTCCGCTTGCCGGGCGACTGCTTTTACCATTGAGCTTACGAGACAGATGATTTTCCCTCTTGCATTTTTCAATTTGTAACTTTTGTCACTAGCCTACTAAGCCACGTTTTGCTTTCAGCTGGCATTAACTAGTAACGATGAAAGCGCACAAATAAATTGTTAATTCAATTTTATTTATTTTTCCCGCGGACGGGAATCGAACGTACACTTGTGAGAATAGGTCAATGATGGAGAAAGAAGGTCTTTAAGAAATTTTATTTTTAATGATTCCAAATCAACTTTACAAATGCATGAATAAAAAACAGCCGCCTCGTCCGGGCTTTAAAACCGGGACCTTCCGCTTGCCGGGCGACTGCTCTTACCACTGAGCTAACGAGACGGATGATTTTCCCTCTTGCATTTATCAATTTGTTACTTTTGACTCTAGCCTACTAAGCCACGTTTTGCTTTCAGCTGGCATTAACCAGTAACGATGAAAGCGCACAGATAAATTGTAAATTAAATTTTATTTATTTTTCCCGCGGACGGGAATCGAACGTACACTTGTGAGAATAGGTCAATGATGGAGAAAGAAGGTCTTTAAGAAATTTTATTTTTAATGATTCCAAATCAAATTTACAAATGCATGAATAAAAAACAGCCGCCTCGTCCGGGCTTTAAAACCGGGACCTTCCGCTTGCCGGGCAACTGCTCTTACCACTGAGCTAACGAGACGGATGATTTTCCCTCTTGCATTTATCAATTTGTTACTTTTGACTCTAGCCTACTAAGCCACGTTTTGCTTTCAGCTGGCATTAACCAGTAACGATGAAAGCGCACAGATAAATTGTAAATTAAATTTTATTTATTTTTCCCGCGGACGGGAATCGAACCTACACTTGTTAGAATCGGTCATTAATGGAGAAAGAAGAACTTTAAGAACTTTTGTTTTTAATGATTCTAAATCAAATTTATAAATGCAAGAAGAAAAAACAACCGCCTCGTCCGGGGTTTGAAACCGGGACCTTCCCGTTGCAAGGAGAATGCTCTTACCACTGAGCTAACGAGACAGATGATTTCGCCTCTTGTATTTATCAATTTGTTACCTTTGCCACTAGCCTACTAAGCCACGCTTTGCTTTTAGCTGGCATTAAACAGTAACGCTTAAAGCGCACAAAGAAATTGTAAATTCAATTTTATTTAGTTTTCCCGCGGACGGGAATCGAACGTACACTTCTTAGAATCGGTCAATGATGGAGAAAGAAGAACTTTAAGAACTTTTATTTTAAATGATTCTAAATCAAATTTATAAATACAGGAAGAAAAAACAACTGCTTCGTCCGGGGTTTGAAACCGGGACCTTCCGCTTGCCGGGCGACTTCTCTTACCACTGAGCTAACGAGACAAATAATTTTCCCTTTTGCATTTATCAATTTGTTACTTTTGCCACTTGCCTACTAAGCCACGTTTTGCTTTCAGCTTGCATTCACCAGTAACAATGAAAGCGCAAAAATAAATTGTAAATTCTATTTTATTTATTTTTCCCGCGGACGGGAATCGAATCTACACTTGTTAGAATCGTTCAGTGATGGAGAAAGAAGAACTTTAAGAACTTTTATTTTTAATAATTCTAAATCAAATTTATAAATGCAAGAAGAAAAAACAACCGCCTCGTCCGGGGTTTGAAACCGGGGCCTTCCGCTTTCCGGGCGACTTCTCTTACCACTGAGCTAACGAAACAGATGATTTTCCGTCTTGCATTTATCAATTTGTTACTTTTGTCACTAGCCTACTAAGCCACGTTTTGCTTTCAGCTTGCATTAACCAGTAACAATGAAAGCGCAAAAATAAATTGTAAATTCTATTTTATTTATTTTTCCCGCGGACGGGAATCGAATCTACACTTGTTAGAATCGTTCAGTGATGGAGAAAGAAGAACTTTAAGAACTTTTATTTTTAATGATTCTAAATCAAATTTATAAATGCAAGAAGAAAAAACAACCGCCTCGTCCGGGGTTTGCAACCGGGACCTTCCCCTTGCCGGCAGAATGCTCTTACCACTGAGCTTACGAGGCAGATGATTTTCCCTCTTGCATTTATCAATTTGTTTCTTTTGCCACTAGTCTACTAAACTACGTTTTGCTTTCAGCTGGCATTAAACAGTCAAAATGAAAGCGCACAAATAAAATGTAAATTCGGTTTTATTTATTTTTCCAGCGGACTCAATATAACCTACAATTGTTAGAATCGGTCAATGATGGAGAAAGAAGAACTTTAAGAACTTTTATTTTTAATGTTTCTAAATCAAATTTATAAATGCAAGAATAAAAACCAACCGCCTCGTCCGGGGTTTGAAACCGGGACCTTCCCCTTTCCGGGCGACTGCTTTTACCATTGAGCTTACGAGACAGATGATTTTCCCTCTTGCATTTTTCAATTTGTAACAATGCAAACGCGCAAATAAATTGTAAATTAAATTTTACTTATTTTTCCCGCGGACGTGAATCGAACCTACACTTGTTGGAAGCGGTGAATGATGGAGAAAGAAGAACATTAAGAACTTTTATTTTAAATGATTCTAAATCAAATTTATATATACAAGAAGGAAACACAACTGCGTCGTCCGGGGTTTGAAACCGGGACCTTCCGCTTGCCGGGCGACTGCTCTTTCCACTGAGCTAATGAAACAGATGATTTCCGTCTCGCATTTATCAATTTGTTGCTATCGTCACTAGCTTACTAAGCCACGTTTTGCTTTCAGCTGACATTAACGAGTAACGATGAACGCGTACAAATAAATTGTAAATTCAATTTTTTTTATTTTTCCCGCGGACGGGAATCGAACCTACACTTGGTAGAATTGGTCAATGATGGAGAAAGAAGAACTTTAAGAACTTTTATTTTTGATGATTGTAAATCAAATTTATTAATACAAGGAGAAAAAACAACGGCCTCATCCACGGTTTGAAATCGGGACCTTCCGCTTGCCGGGCGACTTCGCTTACCACTGAGCTAACGAGACAAATGATTTTCCCTTTTGCATTTATCAATTTGTTACTTTTGCCACTAGCCTACTAAGCCACGTTTTGCGTTCAGCTGGCATTAACCAGTAACAATGAAGCGCACAAATAAATTGTAAATTCAGTTTTATTTATTTTTCCCGCAGACGGGAATCGAACCTACATTTGTTAGAATCGGTCAATGATGGAGAAAGAAGAACTTTAAGAACTTTTATTTTTAATGATTCTAAATCAAATTTTTAAATGCAAGAAGAAAAAAACAACCGCCTCGTCCGGGATTTGAAACCAGGACTTTCCGCTTTCCAGGCGACTGGTCTTACCACTGAGCTAACGAGACAGATGATTTTCGTCTTGCGTTTACCAATTTGATAATTTTGTCACTAGCCTACTAAGCCACGTTTTGCTTTCAGCTGGCATTAAGCAGTAACAATGAAAGCACACAAATAAAATGTAAATTAAATTTTATTTTTTTTCCCGCGGACGGGAATCGAACCTACACTTGTTAGAATTGGTCAGTGACGGAGAAAGAAGATTTTTAAGAACTTTTATTTTTAATGATTCTAAATCAAATTTATAAATGCAAGAATAAAAAACAACCGCCTCATCCGGGGTTTGGCACCGGGACTTTTCGCTTCCCGGGCGACTGCTCTTTCCACTGAGCTAATGAAACAGATGATTTTCCGTCTTGCATTTATCAATTTGTTACTATCGTCACTAGCTTGCTAAGCCACCTTTTGCTTTCAGCTGACATTAACCAGTACCGATGAAAGCGTACAAATAATTTGTAAATTCAGTTTTATTTATTTTTCCCGCGGACGGGAATCGAACCTACACTTGGTAGAATTGGTCAATGATGGAGAAAGAAGAGCTTTAAGAACTTTTATTTTTGGTGATTGTAAATCAAATTTATAAATACAAGGAGAAAAAACAACGGCCTCATCCAGGGTTTGAAATCGGGACCTTCCGCTTGCCGGGCGACTGCTTTTACCATTGAGCTTACGAGACAGATGATTTTCCCTCTTGCATTTTTCAATTTGTAACTTTTGTCACTAGCCTACTAAGCCACGTTTTGCTTTCAGCTGGCATTAACCAGTAACGATGAAAGCGCACAAATAAATTGTAAATTCAATTTTATTTATTTTTCCCGCGGACGGGAATTGTTGTGACCCAGGTACCTATGACACGAATCACAACCATAAGATTAAACACATCGATATATCGCCCTATGCAATATATCGATGTAATACAAATTTGACCCTGAAATGTACAATTTATTTCATTTTTAAAAAAAGCTAATTTGTACTTTAAATGCATTTAAAAATGCATTCCCGTACTGAACAAAATGCAATTTAGCATAAATTGCATTTTGTTATCAGACATACATTCCGTTCACACGGTATGTATACTTACCAGCATACCGTACAGTACATACAAACAAACATACAATATTCCGTCGGTCGACTTGAAATCATTGCTTCGACCATACACAAGTGCATATCGGATTTCAAGCATATGCACTGAGTTTACTTTTCGTACTTTCCCACGTACGATTTTTCACGTCGTGGGAAAGTAACAAAAAGAATAAAGAAAAGCCTTTTTTTTAAGCTTTTTCACGGGTGCCTGGGCGGAATATCGCCGATCCTCAGGGGAGTACGATTTTAACCCGCCGAGTGGAAGATTTATTAAAAAGAAGATTTTTGTAAACGAAAAATTGAAGTGTTACAATTTATAAATAAATAGAAGATTTTTGGTAATGAAAATTGAAGAGTTACAATTTATTAATAAAAAGAAGATTTTGTAAACGAAAAATTGAAGAGTTACAATTTATTAATAAAAAGAAGATTTTGTGAATGAAAATTGAAGAGTTACAATTTATTAATAAAAAGAAGATTTTTGTAAACGAAAAATTGAAGTGTTACAATTTTAAATAAAAAGAAGATTTTTGTTAATGAAAATTGAAGAGTTACAATTTATTAATAAAAAGAAGATTTTGTGAATGAAAATTGAAGTGTTACAATTTATAAATAAATAGAAGATTTTGTGAATAAAAATTGAAGTGTTACAATTCATGAATAAAAAGAAGATTTTTGTTAATGAAAATTGAAGTGTTACAATTTATGAATAAATAGAAGATTTTTGTTAATGAAAATTGAAGAGTTACAATTTATGAATAAAGAGAAGATTTTTGTAAACGAAAAATTGAAGTGTTACAATTTATAAATAAATAGAAGATTTTTGGTAATGAAAATTGAAGAGTTACAATTTATTAATAAAAAGAAGATTTTGTGAGTGAAAATTGGAGTGTTACAATTTATGAATAAAAAGAAGATTTTTGTAAATGAAAATTGAAGTGTTACAATTTATGAATAAAGAGAACATTTTTGGATAAATCGATTATTAAACAGATTTTTTGTGATATTGGTCAAGAAAGGGGTTTGAACTGAGAAATACATAAAGGCCGTGTGCTCTCCTTCCCAGAGCACGGCACACGACATTACAAAATTTTGGTGGCAGCGGAACTTTTAAAAACAAATCAGTGCTTTAAAAAAAAAAAGAGTATTGTTTCAAATAAATAAATTAATAAAAATAATAAAAACGTTTTTTTTAAATTGAAAATTTCTTTTTCAATTTTTAATTTAATTAAAAGTGAAAAATAACAATACACAAAAAAAACGTGACAACATTTTGGTGGCAGCTCTGTTTAAAAAAAAAAAAATGAATGAAAATCAGTGCCTAAAATTATAAAATTAATAATTTCAAAAATCGTCCCCGTATATAAAATAATGATCAATTAAACAAAAAATATCCAGTGCTAATAATAATCCGGTAACAATAAAAGTCAGTACTAATAGAAATAAAAAAAAAAAAAATAAACCCGGGTACCCTTAATACAGGGTACTTAGAGGAATAAAAATTCTTGATTGTTTAGAGTGCCATAGTGCTCCTACGTGGGACAGTTGCGAGGCTTCATCCGTGCCTCAATTAAGACGTTTAAGAAGGAAGGAAGGAAGGAAGACAATACGGCAACCAAAGCGCCCCAAGCATCAACAATATATGCAACTTTTAATCATCCTCACCACCAACGCAATCAACCACAAGAAATCGCCGGCCTGAATGCCCGCCGTATAAACCAGATATACAACTACAATATTAATAACTGTAGCAAAATTTGTGGATTAAGTTAAAGGTAGCGTGAAAAACTATTTTTTCTTTCTTGCTTTCTTTTTATATTTTTGCCCTTATGTCAAATTAATTTTATTATCAATTAGTTTACATCAGTGGAAAGATTTTGATTAAACAAAAAGTGATCCCATAAATAACTCCCATTTCTATTCCTCAATTTTTCTTCAAACGGGCGTATTTACAAAATTTAGTCCCAAATTCCTTTTCTTAACAAAATTATTTACACAATTTCTGACCTTTTTTTATCTCCCTACATTTTCCCGATTATTTACATATTTTCACAAAAATATATGTATAGAAAAAATGGAAAACAATTTCTTACATTTCTTACAATTCTCAGCTAATTAAAACACACAAAATTTCAACACATAAAAATTGGAATCTGCTCTTCCTAGAAGCGACCTCTGCGGCAAGACTTCGTGAGCTTGCTGGTCAGAGGACTTCGACAAACATCAATATTCGATCCCCTGCGGTAGGACTTCGTGAGCCTATCGGCCAGGAGAAAGATGTTGATTGGAAGAGAAAACAATTAACTGGGTACTATCAATTTACACTTCATCGAAACAGTGATTTTATTTTAATTTTTGTCTATCACCCGTTATTGTTATTATAATTAATCTCTGATAATTTCAATTTAATTTGATCACACGACACAAAACTTAACACTTTACAAAACAATTTTATAAATATATATACATATAGGTTACATTCAAAATATTTGAAAATTCTATTTTTTATTAGAATTTTTTTTTCCGCCTCCCTTTCGTGAAGTTTGGTCATCCAATGAAATTGGTTTATTTTTATTTTTATTACATTTTTCTTTAAATTAAAAATTTTTCCTACTAATAAATCCCACAATAGTTTCCCTACCTATCACTATTCCTTCCTTATTCTTCATAACATTTATTTTCCTACGATATATTTCAATTTAAACAAAGAACATTTACAACAAACGAATAACAATCAGTTTTTTTTAGATAAGTATATTGAGATTCCTAGCAATTTACTTATGGTCTATACCTTTTCCGTCGTTTAACCATATGAACATATCTATACATAACGTATGCTGGTAGTAACAAACCGAGTGGCAACTTATTACTGTTTGGAAATTTAACGATCAGAATTCTACTCCGCTGTGTTTTTTTTTTTAAATACAATTTTGTCATACCTTCTATAGCCCTCTCCCAAATCAATCAAATCGAAGCTCGAAACGGACATTCCTAATATTAAAAAACTATACATCGTACTTGTAATAAACCAGCAAAAACCCTTTCATATCCCATCACCCAGAGCTTCGTGGAGAATCCCAACCAAATCACAGATTACAGAAGCTAATAAGAAAACAAATGGTCCACAAAATGAAAATATTTTCAGAAGCATAAATACAAAAATTAACTCAATTACAAGAGTTATACAATCATTAAACACTGATACTTTACCTACAGTGAGTAAAACATACCTAGAACAAAAACTTTGCATCCTAAGTAAACATTGGGCTGAATTCGAAGAACTCAACAATACAATCGAAATGCAATCTACGCCACAGGACCTAGAAAATAAATACTTTACTGAAGATATTTTCGGTAAAACAGAAGCAGAATATGAAGAAACTGTAATTGCTATTCAAGAACAGCTAGATACGCGCTTCCCTAATTACCAACATGACACACGAAATAACTCATCACACTTTCACAATGAAAGCACAGAAGTTAAAATTTCAAATATTTCCCTATCGGAAATCAAATCCTTAATACCAAATTTTAGCGGCGATTCAAAAGACCTCCATAAATTCGTGTCATGTTGCGATGACATCGATCGGCTTTATCCCAATACTGACCCAACAACCCTGTTTGCAATAATTAAAAGTAAGCTATTTGGAGATGCCTACAATGTACTTAAGTACAATGATACAAGCAGGTGGTCAGATTTGAAGAAAACATTACTCGAAACATTCGAAGTAAAATTAGAAAAGTCTGACCTCCAATCAAAACTCCAAAACACAAGACAAAAAGTAGGAGAGCCTGTCAAAGAATTCTTGCAACGAATAAATATGACACATGCACAATTGAATGAAGCCAAGCATTCATATAAAACAGATAAATTGCTGTTAAATTCCCTAATAAAGGATAACGAAAAACAAGCTATTAGAGCAATAGAAGATGGACTAATAAGCGAGCAACTCCAAACACTGGCCAAACTCCACGAAAATAGAGCATTAAAGCCCATTACGTCATATATTGGCGAGCAAGCATTACGCCTAGAATCAAAGGCAACAAGATTAGCAACAAACTCTTCTCGCACTGCTCAATCAATGCAAGTGCAGAGCCCCTTTTGCTATAAATGCAAAGCACAGGGACATTTAGCCCCAAATTGTCCACAAAATATTCGTACATACCCAACCCCAAATAAATATTTTTCAAATAATTTAAACAAAGGCAATCCTCCTAAGCAGGCTAGCACGTCCAACAGCACTACTCCTACATGCAGGTATTGTCACAAATTAGGACATACCATAGAAGTATGCAGGGCAAGGATAGCAAACCACGGGAAATTCTACAGAGGAAATATAAATCCCGCTGATCAAAATTTCAGAAAGCGAACGGAAAGTCCCAAGAGAACTACAATTCCCCAAAAAGAGGTCAGCTTCAACCAGGTTCCAAATCCTAATTTTAGAAAAAATTCACATTCCTCGACAATACAACCCCAAAACGAACCAAAATCAAACAAAGATCACGTACAAGATCCGAGAATATTTTTAACACACTCGGAAAACAAATCAAGGCGAGAGGAATTAGTCGGCAGCCCCTCGCATATTCAAACAAAAGCCGACATACACACCAACCCAAATTAGATAATACACATTTATTAAAAGATCAAATAACGCTGGAAATCCCAATTACTATCAGTCCTAATTCCATTACTATTTCCATATCTACTAATGTATGCCAGAATAAAAAAACAAAACTCCTCGTAGACACAGGAGCAGAAATCAGTCTATTAAAGTTCAATACACTGAAAGCAGGCAGCACTTACTATAAAGATGCAATCTGCAAGATAAATACTTTATTTACAGAATCCAAAACTACAGAAGGATTAATATTGGCAAAAATGTCAAATACATCAAACGAAGAATGTATAATAGAACATCCCTTCCAAATAGTAGGAGAAAACTCAACCTTGGCATATGACGGCCTAATTGGTCACGACTTCTTGTCTAGATACAACGCTTGTATCAACTATAAAAATAATTACATTTCCTTAGAGGTGAAGCAATGTCATTCATCCTATCCCATAGAGCAATATCGCTCAGATTATCCAAATACATATCTTAGATATGATAACCATGACAAGAAGTCTGAAACAAACAATGTAAGTCCTAATAAAAGCAAGTTACCCAGTACTTCACGAGAATTAAATACCAAAAGTGAAAAGTACCCCAAAACAAATATTCTACAAAAAACGGAACATATTTTCCAATCCAATGAGAACCGAAATGAATCGGACGAACTAAATAATAATATTATTACAATTCCCGCTCGATCTGAATCCATAATTCAAATTCCAACTTCGTCAACTACGGTATATTTTAAAAAAGAGGTAAAGCCAGGGTTGTTCATAGGTAATACAATAGTCAACCCATCAAAAGGAATGGCAAAAGTCCTAGTTCTCAACACGAATGAACAGGACGTCGAACTGGCAATTCATGACATGAATCCAGAATGCCATGACCTTAATGACTTCGATTGCATCTCCACGGATTCCAACAGAGATCCAATTAGGGGCAGAATAAAGAAACTGCACACCCTGATTAAATTGGATCACTGTAATTTGGAAGAAGCCGAGAGTATTCGGAAAATTTGTAAGGATTTCAACGATCTCTTCTACTTAGAAGGGGATTTCCTAACATTTACAAATGCAACCGAGAACAAAATCGAAACAGTCCCAAATAAACCTCACATATATACTAAACCGTACAGACTTCCAGAAACAAGCCGGAAAGAAATAACTCGGCAAATAAATGAAATGTTGGATTCGGAGATAATAAGCCCTTCAAATAGTCCGTGGAATTCTCCCCTACTTCTCGTTCCCAAAAAGCCGGATGAGAATGGGAACAAAAAATGGCGAGTCGTTGTAGATTTCCGCCGAGTAAATGACATTACTATTGGCGACGCTTACCCATTACCTAATATCACAGATATATTAGATCAATTGGGTAAGTCCAAATATTTCACGACGCTAGACCTCGCCAGCGGATTCCACCAAATTCGCATGGACGGGAAGGATAGAGCAAAAACTGCGTTTAGCACTCCTTATGGTCATTACGAGTTAGACCGTATGCCATTTGGATTAAAAGGTGCACCGCAACCTTCCAACGTGCCATGAATAATGTCCTTTCCGGACTCCAAGGCATTTACTGTTTCGTATACATGGACGATATTGTAGTCCATGGATACAATCTTAAAGACCACAATATTAGGCTCGCAAACGTATTTAGCCGCCTTCGGAATTTCAATTTAAAATTACAACCCGACAAGTGCCATTTCCTAAGAAAGGAAATAATGTATCTAGGGCACATCATTACTGAAAATGGAGTCAAGCCAGACCCGGCAAAAATTAAATCAGTTCAATCTTATCCTAGACCCAAGAAGGAAAAGGATACAAAAGCCTTCCTTGGTTTCGTCGGCTATTATCGCCGCTTTATTCCAAATTTTTCTAAAATCGCGAAACCTCTTACTAACCTTCTGAAAAAGGACACACCTTTCAAGTTCGATGCAATTTGCGACGAAGCATTTTGCGAATTAAGAAAAAAATTAATATCAGCACCAATTTTATCCTATCCGGATTTCGACAAAGAATTTGTTGTCACCTCCGATGCCAGCGACTACGCCATCGGAGCAGTTCTTTCCCAAGTAGATGATCAAGGAGATCATCCAATCGCCTATGTGAGTCGAGTTCTCAATGGTGCAGAGACTCGTTACTCAACAATCGAAAAAGAGCTTTTGGCAATTGTTTTCGCAGTTGAGCAATTCAGGCCATACGTTTATGGTAGACAGTTTACCATCATAACTGACCATAAACCACTAGTATGGCTAATGAATCTAAAGGATCATTCCTCAAGGCTAATGAGATGGAGAATACGTCTTAAGGAATATGACTATAAAATAGTTCATAAACCTGGAAAACTCAACACAAATGCAGACGCCCTCAGTAGGGCTATTCCAGAAAATTCCGTAAAATCAACGGAAGCTAACACCTATGTAAATGTGGTAACCAGGAATCAAGCCAAAGCTCAGGCGAATTTAGATACACCAAATCCAAATATTGCTACTCCAAATCCAGACTTATCAATAGTAAACAGTTCTTCAGTGATAATAACTGAGACCAATTTCCCATTACTTTTAACTAAAAACACAAATCCTAAATTTTTCATCTTGCCAATGCAGGATACAGAACTTGAAAGAGTGTTAAAATCTAAACTAAAACTTTCAGACAAACCTCCTCTACTAGAAAACGAACTGAACTTCTTTAAAAAGAAAGACTCCACAGTAATCATTTCAAAAGTCAATCTACCCTGCCGATCACAAAGGGACAGATCGGACATTGAAAATATTTTAACTGAGATCTGCTCATACACAGAAGCAAATCAGTTAAATCAGGTAAATATCTCCTTCCCAGTATTAGACAAGCAAAATCTATCAACTATTAAAAACATTTTTACCAAGATCTTCGTTAACCATCAAATAAATATAAAACTTCATCAAGATTCCATAAAGTATTTATCTAACAGCAGTGATATTGAACAAGTTCTAAAAGATTTCCATTCCCTACCAACGGGAGGCCATCAAGGTGTCTCCCGTACAATCAAAAGAATTAAAAAACAATTCTATTGGCCTGGCATGTCAGACGATGTTGTAAGATATGTAAGGAAATGTAAACTTTGCCAAGTAAACAAAGTATCCAGAAATCCTAAGATTCCTATGAAAATCTCAAGCATAAGCTCAAAACCTTTTGAAAGAGTGTACCTAGATGTTGTAGGACCTCTCCCAATTTCCCATTCTGGAAATAAATACATCCTTACATTTCAAGACGACCTTTCCAAATTCTCTGAGGCTATTCCCATAGTCAACACTGAATCTAAGACATTAGCGGAAGCCTTCACGACAACAATAGTTTGTCGACATGGCATTCCAGAAAGTATCCTAACAGATCAGGGATCTAACCTCATAGGTGGCATGTTCGCCGAGGTATCTAAACTGCTAAAGATCAAAAAGCTCAAAACTACTCCATATCACCCTCAAACAAATGGTGCATTGGAGAGAAGTCATAGAACTTTAGCAGAATACCTCAGATCTTATGTAGCGAAAGATCCTCAAGACTGGGATACGTGGATTCCATATGCCATGTTTGTCTATAATACCACACCTCACTCGAGTACAAATTATACTCCCCGCGAACTCCTATACAGATTCCCAGCCGAAATCCCAAATAACCTAAAATCATCTCCAACCGTTTGTTATAATTACGATAATTATGCAAACGAGTTAAAAGCACGTCTACGACACAGCTATAAAATTGCGAAAGACATAGCCATGGCCCATAAAGAAAAGTCCAAAATCCAATATGACAAAAACACAGTTCAAAAATCTTTCAATATTGGAGACAAAGTCTTGTTAAAAAGCAGAGTGAGAAATAACAAATTCTCACCACTCTGGACAGGTCCATATATGATTATAGAAATCAATTCTCCTGAGAACTCCACGGTGAAAATAAATAATAACAATAAAAGAGTCCATAACAATGACTTAAAACTTTTCGCGGATTAATACAAAATTTCTTCTACTACAAATTCACCGCAAATGAATAAACAATGTCATCTTCCAGGTCCTCACAATGATGCAAACGGCATTTTTCCTAATCTGCATCCCATTCATCTCAGGCTCGGGGATAAAAATAAATCAAATAAATGCCAACGCAGGCATTTATTTCGAAGAAATTGGCAGAGCCAATTTCTACACCAACGAGTGGAAAATCCTAACCTACTACGATTTAGAAAATTTCAAATCGGAGTTCAAGAACATCAAATTCATCACGCAACAAATTACAGCTACTTGTCAGAAACTGGACGGAAATTCGGCAATGGCGCATACTTGTAACGGTACGTTACTACAGATAAACCTTATTATGGCAAATATAGAATACAAAAATATGCTCCTAATAACTCAAAGCAGGAAACAAAGAGCTTTATTCAATGCTATAGGCTCCATTTCCAAAGCTCTTTTCGGCACATTAGATGAAGATGATGCCAAGTTGTATGAAGAACAAATTCACAACCTCACTCTAAACCAGAATTCCTTCCTTTCCCTCATGAAAAGCCAAACCGCGATAATAGAATCAACAGCTCAAATTTTTAATAAAACCAAGGCCGCAATTGAAAAGGAATTCCTGAATATGCATAAAAAACTAATTTCGATTCAAATATCTACATCGCTAATGGAAAATAGAACACTGGATAATCAAATATCCATTGAATTAGAATCACTCGTCTCACTTGTTTCATTAATGGCATTCCGATATCAAAGTACACAGTCAGAATTAATTGATCTCTTAACTGATTCCAAACATGGAAAATTTCACCCTACACTAATATCGCCTAACAAAATTGAAGAGATTTTATCAAAAATTAGGCAGGAATTACCAAATTCTATGATACTGCCCATAAATCCGAGAGACAATTTATTCTCACAAATCTACAAATTAAGCACAATATCTGCAAATATTTTTAACAACAAAATAATTATAGAACTTCGAATCCCACTTCCTTTTAAAGAACCCTACCAAATTTTCAAAGCAATGCCATTACCGACAATCCTTAACGGCTCATTCGTATATATTCAACCATCAAAAGAATATATACTAATTGATTACAATCGTGAACACTACCTCGAACTAACACTTCAGGATATCCACAATTGCGCAACGTTGGACCATACACACTTTTATTGCAAAATTTCATCTCCTATCTTAAATACGAACACTGGAGTAAACCAATGTGAAATCAATTTGATAAAGAAGGAACCTATTACATCCAAATGTAATATTCTGACTTTAGGACAGAAATACTACATAATACAATTATCGCAGCAAAATGGATGGCTCTTCTCCTTAAAAGAATCCCTTCATATTGATATCATTTGTGAAGACTCCATTAGTTCACAAATTCTACAAAAAACAGGCACAATGTATATCTATCCCGGTTGTTATGTACGAAGCAAGGAATTCATCCTGCACGGACATAATATAAAAGTTTCCAAATTTAACTCTCATTTTATCCCAACAATTAACATTTCCAGTATACTATCGAATATGACGTCTTCCCAAATAGGATCGCATTTAGAAATGCATACTCTAAATATTACAAACAACACGACTCTAGAGAAACTTCTACAATCCATCGACCATCAAAAAGAACAGGAATCAATTCCTCTAAACCCAATAAACAAACATCATGTCCACCACTATGCGCTATCATACTCAACATTAGCATTAATAATAGCCATTCTAATTATCTATCTGTACATTAAATACAGACCAAAAGATCGCAAATCAAACGAAATATTTGCTCAACATCAACTAGAAAATGCGCCTACTGCGGCACCAAGAATGTCGAACTTCAATATAACTCCAGCCCCCAGAAGAAGAACTGCAGATAGTTCCCACAACTGATTCTAATATATTTCATAAGTATACTCTATACTTCATATGTATACTCTATATGCTTTCAAAACCAACATAGACCCATAGCTCTAGCAAGTACCTACATCTGAAAATATATCAATAACTAGAACAGAAACAAACTATTAAAAAAAAAAAACAACAGGAAAAATCCCCGATTAAGATTATATTATATATATATATATATACATAAATATATATTACATACACGCCAAACCCATAACCCCAACGAATGGCAGAGAAACATGGATTTAAAACCCTAATAAATTCAGCAAAACATTCCTCTGTAAACAAGACAGTCAAAATGAACGGGGAGCACCACAATAAAAAAAAAAAAGAAATAAAACTCAAGTATGCTATCGAAAAGGTACATTAAAAAAGGGTTAGTAATACAAAGTCTTACACTAGATTAGAACATACACAAAATAATGAGGATAAAAAAATTATAAGGAGTCATCCGTCGGCGCTGGTTAGCCACCCTGGACCTGGGACAACAAAAGACTCCCCGATAAGTACAGCGACCCCGCCTTGAAAAAAAAGAGGCAAAAAATTAAAATATATTCGAAATAATTCATAAAAGGAAAACTTACCAATAAATGACACTCCCATGTCATAGTCGGACCGCAGGACAAAATCAACAGCATAGTGCCGGTCCGCTACGGCTGGGCCGCCCCACAAAGGAAGACTATAACGTCCCGGGGCGTGAAACATCAGGCGCACAGGGCCATCCCATTGTGGATAAGCAACTAATACATATACGCCAGTTACCCTAATAGCATAGGGTGCTGGCATACGATAAATCTCTCCAGCAACCGCAATTACCAAAATCATGATGAACAATGAGCCCGATCAAAAACTGCGATACAACAGCAGCCACAAACACACAAAGAAAAACACAAAAAAAAACTATAAAACATGTACCACAGTTTTAACCAAAACACTCGTCAAGATAACAAACGCAAGTCCAAATCTAAAACATAGCGGTAACAAAACTAGAGGCACGCCGAACTATGCAAACGTAAACAAAAATCGAGATTCGACATCAATATATGTACCAAAAAAAAAAACAAAGCAAACGAGTCCATCTAAATGCTTATCGGCTAACCGCTTAATAATCACTTTATCTACACGACCCTAAAATTACACAGTTTCTTTCTCATTCAACCTAGCCGTCCCCAACACCCTTTCCCTTATAAATTGGAGCCAACTTATTAACACATTCCAGTCCCCAAAAAAAATTTTAAAAGAAGAAGAGACGACGAAAATGAGAATTAGAAATAAAAGTAAAAGGTAAAAAAAAACACGTAAAAATCCCTTTTTGTGGAAAATAAGCCTTATAATAAGGATTAACGTTGTTATCTATACAAAGAAATTAGTCAAGGTTAAAATAGTAAATAAGGTAGTAATATACAAAGAAAAAAACATATTTTTTTAAAAAAAAAAAAAAAATAACAACCATTAATATTACTATATAGCAATAAATAAAGAAAAAAAATATATCTAGTAATTACATTATACATATTATATATATATTTAGTAATCGCAATAATTAATGATGCAAACCATTTTAACAGAATAGTTTAATTAATTTCTGATATATTATAGCTTTATAATTTTACGATTATTTATAGTTATAAATATTATCTTATTTTAGAATCCGAATAGGAAGCTTTGTTTTTAGAAAGAAAGTTTTCCTCTTAAAAGGAATAAAACTTTCTTTTCCCCAGGGGGGAGGGATGTTGTGACCCAGGTACCTATGACACGAATCACAACCATAAGATTAAACACATCGATATATCGCCCTATGCAATATATCGATGTAATACAAATTTGACCCTGAAATGTACAATTTATTTCATTTTAAAAAAAAGCTAATTTGTACTTTAAATGCATTTAAAAATGCATTCCCGTACTGAACAAAATGCAATTTAGCATAAATTGCATTTTGTTATCAGGCATACATTCCGATCACACGGTATGCATACTTACCAGCATACCGTACAGTACATACAAACAAACATACAATATTCCGTCGGTCGACTTGAAATCATTGCTTCGACCATACACAAGTGCATATCGGATTTCATGCATATGCACTGAGTTTACTTTTCGTACTTTCCCACGTACGATTTTTCACGTCGTGGGAAAGTAACAAAAAGAATAAAGAAAAGCCTTTTTTTTAAGCTTTTTCACGGGTGCCTGGGCGGAATATCGCCGATCCTCAGGGGAGTACGATTTTAACCCGCCGAGTGGAAGATTTATTAAAAAGAAGATTTTTGTAAACGAAAAATTGAAGTGTTACAATTTATAAATAAATAGAAGATTTTTGGTAATGAAAATTGAAGAGTTACAATTTATTAATAAAAAGAAGATTTTTGTAAACGAAAAATTGAAGAGTTACAATTTATTAATAAAAAGAAGATTTTGTGAATGAAAATTGAAGAGTTACAATTTATTAATAAAAAGAAGATTTTTGTAAACGAAAAATTGAAGTGTTACAATTTATAAATAAAAAGAAGATTTTTGTTAATGAAAATTGAAGAGTTACAATTTATTAATAAAAAGAATATTTTGTGAATGAAAATTGAAGTGTTACAATTTATAAATAAATAGAAGATTTTGTGAATAAAAATTGAAGTGTTACAATTTATGAATAAAAAGAAGATTTTTGTTAATGAAAATTGAAGTGTTACAATTTATGAATAAATAGAAGATTTTGTTATTGAAAATTGAAGAGTTACAATTTATGAATAAAGAGAAGATTTTTGTAAACGAAAAGTTGAAGTGTTACAATTTATAAATAAATAGAAGATTTTTGGTAATGAAAATTGAAGAGTTACAATTTATTAATAAAAAGAAGATTTTGTGAATGAAAATTGGAGTGTTGCAATTTATGAATAAAAAGAAGATTTTTGTAAACGAAAATTGAAGTGTTACAATTTATGAATAAAGAGAACATTTTTGGATAAATCGATTATTAAACAGATTTTTTGTGATATTGGTCAAGAAAGGGGTTTGAACTGAGAAATACATAAAGGCCGTGTGCTCTCCTTCCCAGAGCACGGCACACGACATTACAACAGAATCGAACGTACACTTGTTGGAATCGGTGAATGATGGAGAAAGAAGAACTTTATGAACTGTTATTTTTAATGATTCTAAATCAAATTTATAAATACAAGAAGAAAAAACAGCCGCCTCGTTCAGGGTTTGAAACCGGAACCTTCCGCTTGCCGGGCGACTGCTCTTACCACTGAGCTTACGAAACAGATGATTTTCCCTCTTGCATTTATCAATTTGTTACTTTTGTCACTAGCCTACTAAGCCTCGTTTTGCTTTCAGCTGGCCTTAACTAGTAACGATGAAAGCGCACAAATAAATTGTTAATTCAATTTTATTTATTTTTCCCGCGGACGGGAATCGAACGTACACTTGTGAGAATAGGTCAATGATGGAGAAAGAAGGTCTTTAAGAAATTTTATTTTTAAGGATTCCAAATCAAATTTACAAATGCATGAATAAAAAACAGCCGCCTCGTCCGGGCTTTAAAACCGGGACCTTCCGCTTGCCGGGCGACTGCTCTTACCACTGAGCTAACGAGACGGATGATTTTCCCTCTTGCATTTATCAATTTGTTACTTTTGACTCTAGCCTACCAAGCCACGTTTTGCTTTCAGCTGGCATTAACCAGTAACGATGAAAGCGCACAGATAAATTGTAAATTAAATTTTATTTATTTTTCCCGCGGACGGGAATCGAAACTACACTTGTTAGAATCGGTCATTAATGGAGAAAGAAGAACTTTAAGAACTTTTATTTTTAATGATTCTAAATCAAATGCATTTATCAATTTGTTACTTTTTAAACTTGCCTACTAAGCCACGTTTTGCGTTCAGATGGCATTAACCAGTAACAATGAAGCGCACAAATAGATTGTAAATTCAGTTTTATTTATTTTTCCCGCAGACGGGAATCGAACCTACATTTGCTAGAATCGGTCAATGATGGAGAAAGAAGAACTTTAAGAAATTTCAGTTTTAATGATTCTAAATCAAATTTATAAATGCAAGAAGAAAAAACAACCGCCTCGTCCGGGGTTTGAAACCGGGGCCTTCCGCTTTCCGGGCGACTTCTCTTACCACTGAGCTAACGAAACAGATGATTTTCCGTCTTGCATTTATCAATTTCTTACTTTTGTCACTAGCCTACTAAGCCACGTTTTGCCTTCAGCTTGCATTAACCAGTAACAATGAAAGCGCAAAAATAAATTTTAAATTCAATTTTATTTATTTTTCCCGCGGACGGCAATCGAATCTACACTTGTTAGAATCGTTCAATGATGGAGAAAGAAGAACTTTAAGAACTTTTATTTTTAATGATTCTAAATCAAATTTATAAATGCAAGAAGAAAAAACAACCGCCTCGTCCGGGGTTTGCAACCGGGACCTTCCCCTTGCTGGCAGAATGCTCTTACCACTGAGCTTACGAGGCAGATGATTTTCCCTCTTGCATTTATCAATTTGTTTCTTTTGCCACTAGTCTACTAAGCCACGTTTTGCGTTCAGCTGGCATTAACCAGTAACAATGCAAACGCGCAAATAAATTGTAAATTAAATTTTACTTATTTTTCCCGCGGACGTGAATCGAACCTACACTTGTTGGAATCGGTGAATGATGGAGAAAGAAGAACTTTAAGAACTTTTATTTTAAATGATTCTATATCAAATTTATAAATACAAGAAGGAAAAACAACTGCGTCGTCCGGGGTTTGAAACCGGGACCTTCCGCTTGCCGGGCGACTGCTCTTTCCACTGAGCTAATGAAACAGATGATTTTCCGTCTTGCATTTATTAATTTGTTGCTATCGTCATTAGCTTACCAAGCCACGTTTTGCTTTCAGCTGACATTAACGAGTAACGCTGAAAGCGTACAAATAAATTGTAAATTCAATTTTATTTATTTTCCCCGCGGACGGGAATCGAACCTGCACTTGGTAGAATTGTTCAATGATGGAGAAAGAAGAACTTTAAGAACTCTTATTTTTGATGATTGTAAATAAAATTTATAAATACAAGGAGAAAAAACAACGGCCTCATCCACGGTTTGAAATCGGGACCTTCCGCTTGCCGGGCGACTGCTTTTACCATTGATCTTACGAGACAGATGATTTTCCCTCTTGCATTTACCAATTTGTTACTTTTGTCACTAGCCTACTAAGCCTCGTTTTGCTTTCAGCTGGCATTAACCAGTAACGATGAAAGGGCACAAATAAATTGTTAATTCAATTTTATTTATTTTTCCCGCGGACGGGAATCGAACGTACACTTGTGAGAATAGTGCAATGATGGAGAAAGAAGGTCTTTAAGAAATTTTATTTTTAATGATTCCAAATCAAATTTACAAATGCAAGAATAAAAAACAGCCGCCTCGTCCGGGCTTTAAAACCGGGACCTTCCGCTTGCCGGGCGACTGCTCTTACCACTGAGCTAACGAGACAGATGATTTTCCCTCTTGCATTTATCAATTTGTTACTTTTGACTCTAGCCTACTAAGCCACGTTTTGCTTTCAGCTGGCATTAACCAGTAACGATGAAAGCACACAGATAAATTGTAAATTCAATTTTATTTATTTTTCCCGCGGACGGGAATCGAAATTACACTTGTTAGAATTGGCCAGTGATGGAGAAGGAAAACCTTTAGGAACTTTTATTTTTAATGACTCTAAATCAAATTGTTAAATGCAAGAAGAAAAAACAACCGCCTCGTCCGGGATTTGAAACCAGGACCTTCCGCTTTCCAGGCGACTGGACTTACCACTGAGCTAATGAGACAGATGATTTTCCTCTTGCGTTTACCTATTTGATAATTTTGTCAATAGCCTACTAAGCCACGTTTTGCTTTCAGCTGGCATTAACCAGTAACAATGAAAGCACACAAATAAAATGTAAATTCAGTTTTATTTATTTTTCCTGCGGACGGGAATCGAACCAGCACTTGTTATAATCGGTCATTAATGGAGAAAGAAGAACTTTAAGAACTTTTATTTTTAATGATTCTAAATCAAATTTATAAATGCAAGAAGAAAAAACAACCGCCTCGTCCTGGTTTGAAACCGGGACCTTCCCCTTGCAGGGTGAATGCTCTTACCACTGAGCTAACGAGACAGATCATTTCGCCTCTTGTATTTATAAATTTGTTACTTTTGCCACTAGCCTACTAACCCACGCTTTGCTTTTAGCTGGCATTAACCAGTAACGCTTAAAGCGCACAAAGAAATTGTAAATTCAATTTTATTTAGTTTTCCTGCGGACGGGAATCGAACCTACATTTGTTAGAATCGGTCAATGATGGAGAAAGAAGAACTTTAAGAAATTTTATTTTTAATGATTCTAAATCAAATTTATAAATACAAGAAGAAAAAACAACCGCCTCGTCCGGGGTTTGAAACCGGGACCTTCCGCTTGCCGGGCGACTTCTCTTACCACTGAGCTAACGAGACAAATGATTTTCCCTTTTGCATTTATCAATTTGTTACTTTTGCCACTAGCCTACTAAGCCACGTTTTGCGTTCAGCTGGCATTAACCAGTAACAATGAAGCGCACAAATAAATTGTAAATTCAGTTTTATTTATTTTTCCCGCAGACGGGAATCGAACCTACATTTGTTAGAATCGGTCAATGATGGAGAAAGAAGAACTTTAAGAAATTTTATTTTTAATGATTCTAAATCAAATTTATAAATACAAGAAGAAAAAACAACCGCCTCGTCCGGGGTTTGAAACCGGGGCCTTCCGCTTTCCGGGCGACTTCTCTTACCACTGAGCTAACGAAACAGACGATTTTCCGTCTTGCATTTATCAATTTGTTACTTTTGTCACTAGCCTACTAAGCCTCGTTTTGCTTTCAGCTTGCATTAACCAGTAACAATGAAAGCACACAAATAAAATGTAAATTAAATTTTATTTTTTTTCACCGTGGACGGGAATCGAACCTACACTTGTTAGAATTGGTCAGTGATGGAGAAAGAAGAACTTTAAGAAATTTTATTTTTAATGATTCTAAATCAAATGCATTTATCAATTTGTTACTTTTGCCACTTGCCTACTAAGCCACGTTTTGCGTTCAGATGGCATTAACCAGTAACAATGAAGCGCACAAATAGACTGTAAATTCAGTTTTATTTATTTTTCCCGCAGACGGGAATCGAACCTACATTTGCTAGAATCGGTCAATGATGGAGAAAGAAGAACTTTAAGAAATTTTATTTTTAATGATTCTAAATCAAATTTATAAATGCAAGAAGAAAAAACAACCGCCTCGTCCAGGGTTTGAAAACGGGGCCTTCCGCTTTCCGAGCTAACGAAACAGATGATTTTCCGTCTTGCATTTATCAATTTGTTACTTTTGTCACTAGCCTACTAAGCCACGTTTTGCTTTCAGCTTGCTTTAACCAGTAATAATGAAAGCGCAAAAATAAATTGTAAATTCTATTTTATTTATTTTTCCCGGGGACGGGAATCGAATCTACACTTGTTAGAATCGTTCAGTGATGGAGAAAGAAGAACTTTAAGAACTTTTATTTTTAATGATTCTAAATCAAATTTATAAATGCAAGAAGAAAAAACAACCGCCTCGTCCGGGGTTTGCAACCGGGACCTTCCCCTTGCCGGCAGAATGCTCTTACCACTGAGCTTACGAGGCAGATGATTTTCCCTCTTGCATTTATCAATTTGTTTCTTTTGCCACTAGTCTACTAAACTACGTTTTGCTTTCAGCTGGCATTAACCAGTCAAAATGAAAGCGCACAAATAAAATGTAAATTCGATTTTATTTATTTTTCCAGCGGACTCAATATAACCTACAATTGTTAGAATCGGTCAATGATGGAGAAAGAAGAACTTTAAGAACTTTTATTTTTAATGAATCTAAATCAAATTTATAAATGCAAAACGAAAAAACAACCGCTCCGTCCGGGGTTTGAAACCGGGACCTTCCGCTTTCCGGGCGACTGCTCTTACCACTCAGCTAACGAGACAGATGACTTTCCTCTTGCATTTACCAACTTGTTACTTTTGTCACTACTAAGCCACGTTTTGCTTTCAGCTGGCATTAACCAGTAACGATGAAAGCGCACAGATAAATTGTAAATTCAATTTTATTTATTTTTCCCGCGGACGGGAATCGAACTTACACTTGTTAGAATTGGCCAGTGATGGAGAAGGAAAACCTTTAGGAACTTTTATTTTTAATGACTCTAAATCAAATTGTTAAATGCAAGAAGAAAAAACAACCGCCTCGTCCGGGATTTGAAACCAGGACCTTCCGCTTTCCAGGCGACTGGACTTACCACTGAGCTAATGAGACAGATGATTTTCCTCTTGCGTTTACCTATTTGATAATTTTGTCAATAGCCTACTAAGCCACGTTTTGCTTTCAGCTGGCATTAACCAGTAACAATGAAAGCACACAAATAAAATGTAAATTCAGTTTTATTTATTTTTCCTGCGGACGGGAATCGAACCTGCACTTGTTATAATCGCTCATTAATGGAGAAAGAAGAACTTTAAGAACTTTTATTTTTAATGATTCTAAATCAAATTTATAAATGCAAGAAGAAAAAACAACCGCCTCGTCCTGGTTTGAAACCGGGACCTTCCCCTTGCAGGGTGAATGCTCTTACCACTGAGCTAACGAGACAGATCATTTCGCCTCTTGTATTTATAAATTTGTTACTTTTGCCACTAGCCTACTAACCCACGCTTTGCTTTTAGCTGGCATTAACCAGTAACGCTTAAAGCGCACAAAGAAATTGTAAATTCAATTTTATTTAGTTTTCCTGCGGACGGGAATCGAACCTACATTTGTTAGAATCGGTCAATGATGGAGAAAGAAGAACTTTAAGAAATTTTATTTTTAATGATTCTAAATCAAATTTATAAATACAAGAAGAAAAAACAACCGCCTCGTCCGGGGTTTGAAACCGGGACCTTCCGCTTGCCGGGCGACTTCTCTTACCACTGAGCTAACGAGACAAATGATTTTCCCTTTTGCATTTATCAATTTGTTACTTTTGCCACTAGCCTACTAAGCCACGTTTTGCGTTCAGCTGGCATTAACCAGTAACAATGAAGCGCACAAATAAATTGTAAATTCAGTTTTATTTATTTTTCCCGCAGACGGGAATCGAACCTACATTTGTTAGAATCGGTCAATGATGGAGAAAGAAGAACTTTAAGAAATTTTATTTTTAATGATTCTAAATCAAATTTATAAATACAAGAAGAAAAAAACAACCGCCTCGTCCGGGGTTTGAAACCGGGGCCTTCCGCTTTCCGGGCGACTTCTCTTACCACTGAGCTAACGAAACAGACGATTTTCCGTCTTGCATTTATCAATTTGTTACTTTTGTCACTAGCCTACTAAGCCTCGTTTTGCTTTCAGCTTGCATTAACCAGTAACAATGAAAGCACACAAATAAAATGTAAATTAAATTTTATTTTTTTTCACCGTGGACGGGAATCGAACCTACACTTGTTAGAATTGGTCAGTGATGGAGAAAGAAGAACTTTAAGAAATTTTATTTTTAATGATTCTAAATCAAATGCATTTATCAATTGTTACTTTTGCCACTTGCCTACTAAGCCACGTTTTGCGTTCAGATGGCATTAACCAGTAACAATGAAGCGCACAAATAGACTGTAAATTCAGTTTTATTTATTTTTCCCGCAGACGGGAATCGAACCTACATTTGCTAGAATCGGTCAATGATGGAGAAAGAAGAACTTTAAGAAATTTTATTTTTAATGATTCTAAATCAAATTTATAAATGCAAGAAGAAAAAAACAACCGCCTCGTCCAGGGTTTGAAAACGGGGCCTTCCGCTTTCCAAGCTAACGAAACAGATGATTTTCCGTCTTGCATTTATCAATTTGTTACTTTTGTCACTAGCCTACTAAGCCACGTTTTGCTTTCAGCTTGCATTAACCAGTAATAATGAAAGCGCAAAAATAAATTGTAAATTCTATTTTATTTATTTTTCCCGGGGACGGGAATCGAATCTACACTTGTTAGAATCGTTCAGTGATGGAGAAAGAAGAACTTTAAGAACTTTTATTTTTAATGATTCTAAATCAAATTTATAAATGCAAGAAGAAAAAACAACCGCCTCGTCCGGGGTTTGCAACCGGGACCCTTCCCCTTGCCGGCAGAATGCTCTTACCACTGAGCTTACGAGGCAGATGATTTTCCCTCTTGCATTTATCAATTTGTTTCTTTTGCCACTAGTCTACTAAACTACGTTTTGCTTTCAGCTGGCATTAACCAGTCAAAATGAAAGCGCACAAATAAAATGTAAATTCGATTTTATTTATTTTTCCAGCGGACTCAATATAACCTACAATTGTTAGAATCGGTCAATGATGGAGAAAGAAGAACTTTAAGAACTTTTATTTTTAATGAATCTAAATCAAATTTATAAATGCAAAACGAAAAAACAACCGCTCCGTCCGGGGTTTGAAACCGGGACCTTCCGCTTTCCGGGCGACTGCTCTTACCACTCAGCTAACGAGACAGATGACTTTCCTCTTGCATTTTACCAACTTGTTACTTTTGTCACTACTAAGCCACGTTTTGCTTTCAGCTGGCATTAACCAGTAACGATGAAAGCGCACAGATAAATTGTAAATTCAATTTTATTTATTTTTCCCGCGGACGGAATCGAACTTACACTTGTTAGAATTGGCCAGTGATGGAGAAGGAAAACCTTTAGGAACTTTTATTTTTAATGACTCTAAATCAAATTGTTAAATGCAAGAAGAAAAAACAACCGCCTCGTCCGGGATTTGAAACCAGGACCTTCCGCTTTCCAGGCGACTGGACTTACCACTGAGCTAATGAGACAGATGATTTTCCTCTTGCGTTTACCTATTTGATAATTTTGTCAATAGCCTACTAAGCCACGTTTTGCTTTCAGCTGGCATTAACCAGTAACAATGAAAGCACACAAATAAAATGTAAATTCAGTTTTATTTATTTTTTCCTGCGGACGGGAATCGAACCTGCACTTGTTATAATCGGTCATTAATGGAGAAAGAAGAACTTTAAGAACTTTTATTTTTAATGATTCTAAATCAAATTTATAAATGCAAGAAGAAAAAACAACCGCCTCGTCCTGGTTTGAAACCGGGACCTTCCCCTTGCAGGGAGAATGCTCTTACCACTGAGCTAACGAGACAGATCATTTCGCCTCTTGTATTTATCAATTTGTTAATTTTGCCACTAGCCTACTAACCCACGCTTTGCTTTTAGCTGGCATTAACCAGTAACGCTTAAAGCGCACAAAGAAATTGTAAATTCAATTTTATTTAGTTTTCCCGCGGACGGGAATCGAACCTACATTTGTTAGAATCGGTCAATGATGGAGATAGAAGAACTTTAAGAAATTTTATTTTTAATGATTCTAAATCAAATTTATAAATACAAGAAGAAAAAACAACCGCCTCGTCCGGGGTTTGAAACCGGGACCTTCCGCTTGCCGGGCGACTTCTCTTACCACTGAGCTAACGAGACAAATGATTTTCCCTTTTGCATTTATCAATTTGTTACTTTTGCCACTAGCCTACTAAGCCACGTTTTGCGTTCAGCTGGCATTAACCAGTAACAATGAAGCGCACAAATAAATTGTAAATTCAGTTTTATTTATTTTTCCCGCAGACGGGAATCGAACCTACATTTGTTAGAATCGGTCAATGATGGAGAAAGAAGAACTTTAAGAAATTTTTATTTTTAATGATTCTAAATCAAATTTATAAATACAAGAAGAAAAAACAACCGCCTCGTCCGGGGTTTGAAACCGGGGCCTTCCGCTTTCCGGGCGACTTCTCTTACCACTGAGCTAACGAAACAAACGATTTTCCGTCTTGCATTTATCAATTTGTTACTTTTGTCACTAGCCTACTAAGCCTCGTTTTGCTTTCAGCTTGCATTAACCAGTAACAATGAAAGCACACAAATAAAATGTAAATTAAATTTTATTTTTTTTCACCGTGGACGGGAATCGAACCTACACTTGTTAGAATTGGTCAGTGATGGAGAAAGAAGAACTTTAAGAAATTTTATTTTTAATGATTCTAAATCAAATGCATTTATCAATTTGTTACTTTTGCCACTTGCCTACTAAGCCACGTTTTGCGTTCAGATGGCATTAACCAGTAACAACGAAGCGCACAAATAGACTGTAAATTCAGTTTTATTTATTTTTCCCGCAGACGGGAATCGAACCTACATTTGCTAGAATCGGTCAATGATGGAGAAAGAAGAACTTTAAGAAATTTTATTTTTAATGATTCTAAATCAAATTTATAAATGCAAGAAGAAAAAACAACCGCCTCGTCCAGGGTTTGAAAACGGGGCCTTCCGCTTTCCGGGCGACTGCTCTTACCACTCAGCTAACGAGACAGATGACTTTCCTCTTGCATTTATCAATTTGTTACTTTTGTCACTAGCCTACTAAGCCTCGTTTTGCTTTCAGCTTGCATTAACCAGTAACAATGAAAGCGCAAAAATAAATTGTAAATTCTATTTTATTTATTTTTCCCGGGGACGGGAATCGAATCTACACTTGTTAGAATCGTTCAGTGATGGAGAAAGAAGAACTTTAAGAACTTTTATTTTTAATGATTCTAAATCAAATTTATAAATTCAAGAAGAAAAAACAACCGCCTCATCCGGGGTTTGCAACCGGGACCTTCCCCTTGCCGGCAGAATGCTCTTACCACTGAGCTTACGAGGCAGATGATTTTCCCTCTTGCATTTATCAATTTGTTTCTTTTGCCACTAGTCTACTAAACTACGTTTTGCTTTCAGCTGGCATTAACCAGTCAAAATGAAAGCGCACAAATAAAATGTAAATTCGATTTTATTTATTTTTCCAGCGGACTCAATATAACCTACAATTGTTAGAATCGGTCAATGATGGAGAAAGAAGAACTTTAAGAACTTTTATTTTTAATGAATCTAAATCAAATTTATAAATGAAAAAAGAAAAAACAACCGCTCCGTCCGGGGTTTGAAACCGGGACCTTCCGCTTTCCGGGCGACTGCTCTTACCACTCAGCTAACGAGACAGATGACTTTCCTCTTGCATTTACCAACTTGTTACTTTTGTCACTAGCCTACTAAGCCACGGTTTGCTTTAAGAACTTTTACTTTTAATGATTCTAAATCGAATTTATAAATGCAAGAAGAAAAAACAACCGCCTCGTCCGGGGTTTGAAACCGGGGCCTTCCGCTTTCCGGGCGACTTCTCTTACCACTGAGCTAACGAAACAGATGATTTTCCGTCTTGCATTTATCAATTTGTTACTTTTGTCACTAGCCTACTAAGCCACGTTTTGCTTTCAGCTTGCATTAACCAGTAACAATGAAAGCGCAAAAATAAATTGTAAATTCTATTTTATTTATTTTTCCCGGGGACGGGAATCGAATCTACACTTGTTAGAATTGGTCAGTGACGGAGAAAGAAGAACTTTAAGAACTTTTATTTTTAATTAATCTAAATCAAATTTATAAATGCAAGAATAAAAACCAACCGCCTCGTCCGGGGTTTGAAACCGGGACCATCCCCTTTCCGGCAGAATGCTCTTACCACTGAGCTTACGAGGCAGAAGATTTTCCCTCTTGCATTTATCAATTTGTAACTTTTGTTACTAGCCTACTAAGCCACGTTTTGCTTTCAGCTGGCATTAACCAGTAACGATGAAAGCGCACAAATAAATTGTAAATTCAATTTTATTTATTTTTCCCGCGGACGGGAATCGAACGTACACTTGTTGGAATCGGTGAATGATGGAGAAAGAAGAGCTTTATGAACTGTTATTTTTAATGATTCTAAATCAAATTTATAAATACAAGAAGAAAAAACAGCCGCCTCGTTCAGGGTTTGAAACCGGAACCTTCCGCTTGCCGGGCGACTGCTCTTACCACTGAGCTTACGAAACAGATGATTTTCCCTCTTGCATTTATCAATTTGTTACTTTTGTCACTAGCCTACTAAGCCTCGTTTTGCTTTCAGCTGGCCTTAACTAGTAACGATGAAAGCGCACAAATAAATTGTTAATTCAATTTTATTTATTTTTCCCGCGGACGGGAATCGAACGTACACTTGTGAGAATAGGTCAATGATGGAGAAAGAAGGTCTTTAAGAAATTTTATTTTTAAGGATTCCAAATCAAATTTACAAATGCATGAATAAAAAACAGCCGCCTCGTCCGGGCTTTTAAACCGGGACCTTCCGCTTGCCGGGCGACTGCTCTTACCACTGAGCTAACGAGACGGATGATTTTCCCTCTTGCATTTATCAATTTGTTACTTTTGACTCTAGCCTACTAAGCCACGTTTTGCTTTCAGCTGGCATTAACCAGTAACGATGAAAGCGCACAGATAAATTGTAAATTAAATTTTATTTATTTTTCGCGCGGACGGGATTCGAACCTACACTTGTTAGAATCGGTCATTAATGGAGAAAGAAGAACTTTAAGAACTTTTATTTTTAATGATTCTAAATCAAATGCATTTATCAATTTGTTACTTTTTCCACTTGCCTACTAAGCCACGTTTTGCGTTCAGATGGCATTAACCAGTAACAATGAAGCGCACAAATAGATTGTAAATTCAGTTTTATTTATTTTTCCCGCAGACGGGAATCGAACCTACATTTGCTAGAATCGGTCAATGATGGAGAAAGAAGAACTTTAAGAAATTTCAGTTTTAATGATTCTAAATCAAATTTATAAATGCAAGAAGAAAAAACAACCGCCTCGTCCGGGGTTTGAAACCGGGGCCTTCCGCTTTCCGGGCGACTTCTCTTACCACTGAGCTAACGAAACAGATGATTTTCCGTCTTGCATTTATCAATTTGTTACTTTTGTCACTAGCCTACTAAGCCACGTTTTGCTTTCAGCTTGCATTAACCAGTAACAATGAAAGCGCAAAAATAAATTGTAAATTCAATTTTATTTATTTTTCCCGCGGACGGGAATCGAATCTACACTTGTTAGAATCGTTCAATGATGGAGAAAGAAGAACTTTAAGAACTTTTATTTTTAATGATTCTAAATCAAATTTATAAATGCAAGAAGAAAAAACAACCGCCTCGTCCGGGGTTTGCAACCGGGACCTTCCCCTTGCTGGCAGAATGCTCTTACCACTGAGCTTACGAGGCAGATGATTTTCCCTCTTGCATTTATCAATTTGTTTCTTTTGCCACTAGTCTACTAAGCCACGTTTTGCGTTCAGCTGGCATTAACCAGTAACAATGCAAACGCGCAAATAAATTCTAAATTAAATTTTACTTATTTTTCCCGCGGACGTGAATCGAACCTACACTTGTTGGAATCGGTGAATGATGGAGAAAGAAGAACTTTAAGAACTTTTATTTTAAATGATTCTAAATCAAATTTATAAATACAAGAAGGAAAAACAACTGCGTCGTCCGGGGTTTGAAACCGGGACCTTCCGCTTGCCGGGCGACTGCTCTTTCCACTGAGCTAATGAAACAGATGATTTTCCGTCTTGCATTTATCAATTTGTTGCTATCGTCACTAGCTTACCAAGCCACGTTTTGCTTTCAGCTGCCATTAACGAGTAACGATGAAAGCGTACAAATAAATTGTAAATTCAATTTTATTTATTTTTCCCGCGGACGGGAATCGAACCTGCACTTGGTAGAATTGTTCAATGATGGATAAAGAAGAACTTTAAGAACTTTTATTTTTGATGATTGTAAATAAAATTTATAAATACAAGGAGAAAAAACAACGGCCTCATCCACGGTTTGAAATCGGGACCTTCCGCTTGCCGGGCGACTGCTTTTACCATTGATCTTACGAGACAGATGATTTTCCCTCTTGCATTTACCAATTTGTTACTTTTGTCACTAGCCTACTAAGCCTCGTTTTGCTTTCAGCTGGCATTAACCAGTAACGATGAAAGGGCACAAATAAATTGTTAATTCAATTTTATTTATTTTTCCCGCGGACGGGAATCGAACGTACACTTGTGAGAATAGGGCAATGATGGAGAAAGAAGGTCTTTAAGAAATTTTATTTTTAATGATTCCAAATCAAATTTACAAATGCAAGAATAAAAAACAGCCGCCTCGTCCGGGCTTTAAAACCGGGACCTTCCGCTTGCCGGGCGACTGCTCTTACCACTGAGCTAACGAGACAGATGATTTTCCCTCTTGCATTTATCAATTTGTTACTTTTGACTCTAGCCTACTAAGCTACGTTTTGCTTTCAGCTGGCATTAACCAGTAACGATGAAAGCGCACAGATAAATTGTAAATTCAATTATATTTATTTTTCCCGCGGACGGGAATCGAACTTACACTTGTTAGAATTGGCCAGTGATGGAGAAGGAAAACCTTTAGGAACTTTTATTTTTAATGACTCTAAATCAAATTGTTAAATGCAAGAAGAAAAAACAACCGCCTCGTCCGGGATTTGAAACCAGGACCTTCCGCTTTCCAGGCGACTGGTCTTACCACTGAGCTAATGAGACAGATGATTTTCCTCTTGCGTTTACCTATTTGATAATTTTGTCACTAGCCTACTAAGCCACGTTTTGCTTTCAGCTGGCATTAACCAGTAACAATGAAAGCACACAAATAAAATGTAAATTCAGTTTTATTTATTTTTCCTACGGACGGGAATCGAACCTGCACTTGTTATAATCGGTCATTAATGGAGAAAGAAGAACTTTAAGAACTTTTATTTTTAATGATTCTAAATCAAATTTATAAATGCAAGAAGAAAAAACAACCGCCTCGTCCTGGTTTGAAACCGGGACCTTCCCCTTGCAGGGAGAATGCTCTTACCACTGAGCTAACGAGACAGATCATTTCGCCTCTTGTATTTATCAATTTGTTACTTTTGCCACTAGCCTACTAACCCACGCTTTGCTTTTAGCTGGCATTAACCAGTAACGCTTAAAGCGCACAAAGAAATTGTAAATTCAATTTTATTTAGTTTTCCCGCGGACGGGAATCGAACCTACATTTGTTAGAATCGGTCAATGATGGAGAAAGAAGAACTTTAAGAAATTTTATTTTAATGATTCTAAATCAAATTTATAAATACAAGAAGAAAAAACAACCGCCTCGTCCGGGGTTTGAAACCGGGACCTTCCGCTTGCCGGGCGACTTCTCTTACCACTGAGCTAACGAGACAAATGATTTTCCCTTTTGCATTTATCAATTTGTTACTTTTGCCACTAGCCTACTAAGCCACGTTTTGCGTTCAGCTGGCATTAACCAGTAACAATGAAGCGCACAAATAAATTGTAAATTCAGTTTTATTTATTTTTCCCGCAGACGGGAATCGAACCTACATTTGTTAGAATTGGTCAATGATGGAGAAAGAAGAACTTTAAGAAATTTTATTTTTAATGATTCTAAATCAAATTTATAAATACAAGAAGAAAAAACAACCGCCTCGTCCGGGGTTTGAAACCGGGGCCTTCCGCTTTCCGGGCGACTTCTCTTACCACTGAGCTAACGAAACAGACGATTTTCCGTCTTGCATTTATCAATTTGTTACTTTTGTCACTAGCCTACTAAGCCTCGTTTTGCTTTCAGCTTGCATTAACCAGTAACAATGAAAGCACACAAATAAAATGTAAATTAAATTTTATTCTTTTTCACCGTGGACGGGAATCGAACCTACACTTGTTAGAATTGGTCAGTGATGGAGAAAGAAGAACTTTAAGAAATTTTATTTTTAATGATTCTAAATCAAATGCATTTATCAATTTGTTACTTTTGCCACTTGCCTACTAAGCCACGTTTTGCGTTCAGATGGCATTAACCAGTAACAATGAAGCGCACAAATAGATTGTAAATTCAGTTTTATTTATTTTTCCCGCAGACGGGAATCGAACCTACATTTGCTAGAATCGGTCAATGATGGAGAAAGAAGAACTTTAAGAAATTTTATTTTTAATGATTCTAAATCAAATTTATAAATGCAAGAAGAAAAAACAACCGCCTCGTCCAGGGTTTGAAACCGGGGCCTTCCGCTTTCCGAGCTAACGAAACAAATGATTTTCCGTCTTGCATTTATCAATTTGTTACTTTTGTCACTAGCCTACTAAGCCACGATTTGCTTTCAGCTTGCATTAACCAGTAACAATGAAAGCGCAAAAATAAATTGTAAATTCAATTTTATATATTTTTCCCGCGGACGGGAATCGAATCTACACTTGTTAGAATCGTTCAGAAGAACATTAAGAACTTTTATTTTAAATGATTCTAAATCAAATTTATAAATACAGGAAGGAAAAACAACTGCTTCGTCCGGGGTTTGAAACCGGGACCTTCCGCTTTCCGGGCGACTGCTCTTACCACTCAGCTAACGAGACAGATGACTTTCCTCTTGCATTTACCAATTTGCTACTTTTGTCACTAGCCTACTAAGCCTCGTTTTGCTTTAAGAACTTTTATTTTTAATGATTCTAAATCAAATTTATAAATACAAGAAGAAAAAACAGCCGCCTCGTTCAGGGTTTCAAACCGGAACCTTCCGCTTGCCGGGCGACTTCTCTTACCACTGAGCTAACGAGACAAATGATTTTCCCTTTTGCATTTACCAATTTGTTACTTTTGCCACTAGCCTACTAAGCCACATTTTGCGTTCAGCTGGCATTAACCAGTAACAATGAAGCGCACAAATAAATTGTAAATTCAGTTTTATTTATTTTTCCCGCAGACGGGAATCGAACCTACATTTGCTAGAATCGGTCAATGATGGAGAAAGAAGAACTTTAAGAACTTTTATTTTAAATGATTCTAAATCAAAGTTATAAATACAAGAAGAAAAAACAACCGCCTCTTCCGGGGTTTGAAACCGGGACCTTCCGCTTTCCGGGCGACTGCTCTTAACACTGAGCTAACGAGACAGATGATTTAACCTCTTGCATTTATCAATTTATTACTTTTGCCACTAGCCTACTAAGCCAGGTCTTGCGTTCAGCTGGCATTAACCAGTAACAATGAAAGTGCACAAGTAAATTGTAAATTCAGTTTTATTTACTTTTCCGCAGACGGGAATCGAACCTACACGTGTTGGAATCGGTGAATGATGGAGAAAGAAGAACTTTATGAACTTTTATTTTTAATGATTCTAAATCAAATTTATAAATACAAGAAGAAAAAACAGCCGCCTCGTCCAGGGTTTGAAACCGGCACCTTCCGCTTGCTGGGTGATTGCTCTTACCACTGAACTTACGAAACAGATGATTTTCCGTCTTGCATTTATCAGCCTACTAAGCCTCGTTTTGCTTTCAGCTGGCATTAACTAGTAACGATGAAAGCGCACAAATAAATTGTTAATTCAATTTTATTTATTTTTCCCGCGGACGGGAATCGAACGTACACTTGTGAGAATAGGTCAATGATGGAGAAAGAAGAACTTTAAGAACTTTTATTTTAAATGATTCTAAATCAAATTTATAAATACAAGAAGAAAAAACAACCGCCTCGTCCGGGGTTTGAAACCGGGACTTTTCGCTTGCCGGGCGACTGCTCTTTCCACTGAGCTAATGAAACAGATGATTTTCCGTCTTGCATTTATCAATTTGTTACTATCGTCACTAGCTTACTAAGCCACGTTTTGCTTTCAGCTGACATTAACCAGTAACTTTGAAAGCGTACAAATAAATTGTAAATTCAGTTTTATTTATTTTTCCCGCGGACGGGAATCGAACCTACACTTGGTAGAATTGGTCAATGATGGAGAAAGAAGAACTTTAAGAACTTTTATTTTTGATGATTGTAAATCAAATTTATAAATACAAGGAGAAAAAACAACGGCCTCATCCAGGGTTTGAAATCGGGACCTTCCGCTTGCCGGGCGACTGCTTTTACCATTGAGCTTACGAGACAGATGATTTTCCCTCTTGCATTTTTCAATTTGTTACTTTTGTCACTAGCCTACTAAGCCTCGTTTTGCTTTCAGCTGGCATTAACCAGGAACGATGAAAGCGCACAGATAAATTGTAAATTCAATTTTATTTATTTTTCCCGCGGACGGGAATCGAACCTACACTTGGTAGAATTGGTCAATGATGGAGAAAGAAGAACTTTATGAAATTTTATTTTTAATGATTCTAAATCAAATTTATAAATACAAGAAGAAAAACCAGCCGCCTCGTTCAGGGTTTCAAACCGGAACCTTCCGCTTGCCGGGCGACTGCTCTTACCACTGAGCTTACGAAACAGATGATTTTCCCTCTTGCATTTACCAATTTGTTACTTCTGCCACTAGCCTACTAAGCCACGTTTTGCGTTCAGCTGGCATTAACCAGTAACAATGCAAACGCGCAAATAAATTGTAAATTAAATTTTACTTATTTTTCCCGCGGACGGGAATCGAACCTACACTTGTTGGAATCGGTGAATGATGGAGAAAGAAGAACTTTATGAACTTTTATTTTTAATGATTCTAAATCAAATTTATAAATACAAGAAGAAAAAGCAGCCGCCTCGTCCAGGGTTTGAAACTGGGACGTTCCGCTTGCTGGGTGATTGCTCTTACCACTGAACTTACGAAACAGATGATTTTCCCTCTCGCATTTATCAATTTGTTACTTTTGCCACTAGCCTACTAAGCCAGGTTTTGCGTTCAGCTGGCATTAACCAGTAACAATGAAAGCGCACAAGTAAATTGTAAATTCAGTTTTATTTACTTTTCCCGCGGACGGGCATCGAACCTACACTTCTTAGAATCGGTCAATGATGGAGAAAGAAGAACTTTAAGAACTTTTATTTTAAATGATTCTAAATCAGATTTATAAATACAAGAAGGAAAAACAACTGCGTCGTCCGGGGTTTGAAACCAGGACCTTCCGCTTTCCAGGCGACTGGTCTTACCACTGAGCTAATGAAACAGATGATTTTCCGTCTTGCATTTATCAATTTGTTACTATCGTCACTAGCTTACTAAGCCACGTTTTGCTTTCAGCTGACATTAACCAGTAACTTTGAAAGCGTACAAATAAATTGTAAATTCAATTTTATTTATTTTTCCCGCGGACGGGAATCGAACCTACACTTGGTAGAATTGGTCAATGATGGAGAAAGAAGAACTTTAAGAACTTTTATTTTTGATGATTGTAAATCAAATTTATAAATACAAGGAGAAAAAACAACGGCCTCATCCAGGGTTTGAAATCGGGACCTTCCGCTTGCCGGGCGACTGCTTTTACCATTGAGCTTACGAGACAGATGATTTTCCCTCTTGCATTTTTCAATTTGTTACTTTTGTCACTAGCTTACTAAGCCACGTTTTGCTTTCAGCTGACATTAACCAGTAGCGATGAAAGCGCCTAAATAAATTGTTAATTCAATTTTATTTATTTTTCCCGCGGACGGGAATCGAACGTACACTTGTGAGAATAGGGCAATGATGGAGAAAGAAGGTCTTTAAGAAATTTTATTTTTAATGATTCCAAATCAAATTTACAAATGCAAGAATAAAAAACAGCCGCCTCGTCCGGGCTTTAAAACCGGGACCTTCCGCTTGCCGGGCGACTGCTCTTACCACTGAGCTAACGAGACAGATGATTTTCCCTCTTGCATTTATCAATTTGTTACTTTTGACTCTAGTCTACTAAGCCACGTTTTGCTTTCAGTTGGCATTAACCAGTAACGATGAAAGCGCACAGATAAATTGTAAATTCAATTTTATTTATTTTTCCCGCGGACGGGAATCGAACCTACACTTGTTAGAATCGGCCAGTGATGGAGAAGGAAAACCTTTAAGAACTTTTATTTTTAAAGACTCTAAATCAAATTTTTAAATGCAAGAAGAAAAAACAACCGCCTCGTCCGGGATTTGAAACCAGGACCTTCCGCTTTCCAGGCGACTGGTCTTACCACTGAGCTAATGAGACAGATGATTTTCCTCTTGCGTTTACCAATTTGATAATTTTGTCACTAGCCTACTAAGCCACGTTTTGCTTTCAGCTGGCATTAAGCAGTAACAATGAAAGCACACAAATAAAATGTAAATTACATTTTATTTATTTTTCCCGCGGACGGGAATCGAACCTACACTTGGTAGAATTGGTCAATGATGGAGAAAAAAGAACTTTAAGAACTTTTATTTTTGATGACTGTTAATCAAATTTATAAATACAAGGAGAAACAACAATGGCCTCATCCAGGGTTTGAAATCGGGACCTTCCGGCGACTGCTTTTACCATTGAGCTTACGAGACAGATGATTTTCCCTCTTGCATTTTTCAATTTGTTACTTTTGTCACTAGCCTACTAAGCCTCGTTTTGCTTTCAGCTGGCATTAACCAGGAACGATGAAAGCGCACAGATAAATTGTAAATTCAATTTTATTTATTTTTCCCGCGGACGGGAATCGAACCTACACTTGGTAGAATTGGTCAATGATGGAGAAAGAAGAACTTTATGAACTTTTATTTTTAATGATTCTAAATCAAATTTATAAATACAAGAAGAAAAAACAGCCGCCTCGTTCAGGGTTTCAAACCGGAACCTTCCGCTTGCCGGGCGACTGCTCTTACCACTGAGCTTACGAAACAGATGATTTTCCCTCTTGCATTTACCAATTTGTTACTTTTGTCACTAGCCTACTAAGCCTCGTTTTGCTTTCAGCTGGCATTAACCAGTAACGATGAAAGCGCACAAATAAATTGTTAATTCAATTTTATTTATTTTTCCCGCGGACGGGAATCGAACGTACACTTGTGAGAATAGGGCAATGATGGAGAAAGAAGGTCTTTAAGAAATTTTATTTTTAATGATTCCAAATCAAATTTACAAATGCAAGAATAAAAAACAGACGCCTCGTCCGGGCTTTAAAACCGGGACCTTCCGCTTGCCGGGCGACTGCTCTTACCACTGAGCTAACGAGACAGATGATTTTGCCTCTTGCATTTATCAATTTGTTACTTTTGACTCTAGCCTACTAAGCCACGTTTTGCTTTCAGCTGGCATTAACCAGTAACAATGAAAGCACACAAATAAATTGTAAATTCAATTTTATTTATTTTTCCCGCGGACGGGAATCGAACCTACACTTGTTAGAATCGGCCAGTGATGGAGAAGGAAGTCCTTTAAGAACTTTTATTTTTAATGACTCTAAATCAAATTTTTAAATGCAAGAAAAAAAACAACCGCCTGGTCCGGGATTTGAAACCAGGACCTTCCGCTTTCCAGGCGACTGGTCTTACCACTGAGCTAATGAGACAGATGATTTTCCTCTTGCGTTTACCAATTTGATAATTTTGTCACTAGCCTACTAAGCCACGTTTTGCTTTCAGCTGGCATTAACCAGTAACAATGAAAGCACACAAATAATATGTAAATTCAGTTTTATTTATTTTTCCTGCGGACGGGAATCGAACCTGCACTTGTTATAATCGGTCATTAATGGAGAAAGAAGAACTTTAAGAACTTTTATTTTAAATGATTCTAAATCAAATTTATAAATACAGGAAGAAAAAACAGCTGCGTTGTCCGGGGTTTGAAACCGGGACCTTCCGCTTGCCGGGCGACTTCTCTTACCACTGAGCTAACGAGACAAATGATTTTCCCTTTTGCATTTATCAATTTGTTACTTTTGCCACTAGCCTACTAAGCCACGTTTTGCGTTCAGCTGGCATTAACCAGTAACAATGAAGCGCACAAATAAATTGTAAATTCAGTTTTATTTATTTTTCCCGCAGACGGGAATCGAACCTACATTTGTTAGAATTGGTCAATGATGGAGAAAGAAGAACTTTAAGAAATTTTATTTTTAATGATTCTAAATCAAATTTATAAATACAAGAAGAAAAAACAACCGCCTCGTCCGGGGTTTGAAACCGGGGCCTTCCGCTTTCCGGGCGACTTCTCTTACCACTGAGCTAACGAAACAGACGATTTTCCGTCTTGCATTTATCAATTTGTTACTTTTGTCACTAGCCTACTAAGCCTCGTTTTGCTTTCAGCTTGCATTAACCAGTAACAATGAAAGCACACAAATAAAATGTAAATTAAATTTTATTCTTTTTCACCGTGGACGGGAATCGAACCTACACTTGTTAGAATTGGTCAGTGATGGAGAAAGAAGAACTTTAAGAAATTTTATTTTTAATGATTCTAAATCAAATGCATTTATCAATTTGTTACTTTTGCCACTTGCCTACTAAGCCACGTTTTGCGTTCAGATGGCATTAACCAGTAACAATGAAGCGCACAAATAGATTGTAAATTCAGTTTTATTTATTTTTCCCGCAGACGGGAATCGAACCTACATTTGCTAGAATCGGTCAATGATGGAGAAAGAAGAACTTTAAGAAATTTTATTTTTAATGATTCTAAATCAAATTTATAAATGCAAGAAGAAAAAACAACCGCCTCGTCCAGGGTTTGAAACCGGGGCCTTCCGCTTTCCGAGCTAACGAAACAAATGATTTTCCGTCTTGCATTTATCAATTTGTTACTTTTGTCACTAGCCTACTAAGCCACGATTTGCTTTCAGCTTGCATTAACCAGTAACAATGAAAGCGCAAAAATAAATTGTAAATTCAATTTTATATATTTTTCCCGCGGACGGGAATCGAATCTACACTTGTTAGAATCGTTCAGAAGAACATTAAGAACTTTTATTTTAAATGATTCTAAATCAAATTTATAAATACAGGAAGGAAAAACAACTGCTTCGTCCGGGGTTTGAAACCGGGACCTTCCGCTTTCCGGGCGACTGCTCTTACCACTCAGCTAACGAGACAGATGACTTTCCTCTTGCATTTACCAATTTGCTACTTTTGTCACTAGCCTACTAAGCCTCGTTTTGCTTTAAGAACTTTTATTTTTAATGATTCTAAATCAAATTTATAAATACAAGAAGAAAAAACAGCCGCCTCGTTCAGGGTTTCAAACCGGAACCTTCCGCTTGCCGGGCGACTTCTCTTACCACTGAGCTAACGAGACAAATGATTTTCCCTTTTGCATTTACCAATTTGTTACTTTTGCCACTAGCCTACTAAGCCACATTTTGCGTTCAGCTGGCATTAACCAGTAACAATGAAGCGCACAAATAAATTGTAAATTCAGTTTTATTTATTTTTCCCGCAGACGGGAATCGAACCTACATTTGCTAGAATCGGTCAATGATGGAGAAAGAAGAACTTTAAGAACTTTTATTTTAAATGATTCTAAATCAAAGTTATAAATACAAGAAGAAAAAACAACCGCCTCTTCCGGGGTTTGAAACCGGGACCTTCCGCTTTCCGGGCGACTGCTCTTAACACTGAGCTAACGAGACAGATGATTTAACCTCTTGCATTTATCAATTTATTACTTTTGCCACTAGCCTACTAAGCCAGGTCTTGCGTTCAGCTGGCATTAACCAGTAACAATGAAAGTGCACAAGTAAATTGTAAATTCAGTTTTATTTACTTTTCCGCAGACGGGAATCGAACCTACACGTGTTGGAATCGGTGAATGATGGAGAAAGAAGAACTTTATGAACTTTTATTTTTAATGATTCTAAATCAAATTTATAAATACAAGAAGAAAAAACAGCCGCCTCGTCCAGGGTTTGAAACCGGCACCTTCCGCTTGCTGGGTGATTGCTCTTACCACTGAACTTACGAAACAGATGATTTTCCGTCTTGCATTTATCAGCCTACTAAGCCTCGTTTTGCTTTCAGCTGGCATTAACTAGTAACGATGAAAGCGCACAAATAAATTGTTAATTCAATTTTATTTATTTTTCCCGCGGACGGGAATCGAACGTACACTTGTGAGAATAGGTCAATGATGGAGAAAGAAGAACTTTAAGAACTTTTATTTTAAATGATTCTAAATCAAATTTATAAATACAAGAAGAAAAAACAACCGCCTCGTCCGGGGTTTGAAACCGGGACTTTTCGCTTGCCGGGCGACTGCTCTTTCCACTGAGCTAATGAAACAGATGATTTTCCGTCTTGCATTTATCAATTTGTTACTATCGTCACTAGCTTACTAAGCCACGTTTTGCTTTCAGCTGACATTAACCAGTAACTTTGAAAGCGTACAAATAAATTGTAAATTCAGTTTTATTTATTTTTCCCGCGGACGGGAATCGAACCTACACTTGGTAGAATTGGTCAATGATGGAGAAAGAAGAACTTTAAGAACTTTTATTTTTGATGATTGTAAATCAAATTTATAAATACAAGGAGAAAAAACAACGGCCTCATCCAGGGTTTGAAATCGGGACCTTCCGCTTGCCGGGCGACTGCTTTTACCATTGAGCTTACGAGACAGATGATTTTCCCTCTTGCATTTTTCAATTTGTTACTTTTGTCACTAGCCTACTAAGCCTCGTTTTGCTTTCAGCTGGCATTAACCAGGAACGATGAAAGCGCACAGATAAATTGTAAATTCAATTTTATTTATTTTTCCCGCGGACGGGAATCGAACCTACACTTGGTAGAATTGGTCAATGATGGAGAAAGAAGAACTTTATGAAATTTTATTTTTAATGATTCTAAATCAAATTTATAAATACAAGAAGAAAAACCAGCCGCCTCGTTCAGGGTTTCAAACCGGAACCTTCCGCTTGCCGGGCGACTGCTCTTACCACTGAGCTTACGAAACAGATGATTTTCCCTCTTGCATTTACCAATTTGTTACTTTTGTCACTAGCCTACTAAGCCTCGTTTTGCTTTCAGCTGGCATTAACCAGTAACGATGAAAGCGCACAAATAAATTGTAAATTCAATTTTATTTATTTTTCCCGCGGACGGGAATCGAACGTACACTTGTGAGAATAGGGCAATGATGGAGAAAGAAGGTCTTTAAGAAATTTTATTTTTAATGATTCCAAATCAAATTTACAAATGCAAGAATAAAAAACAGCCGCCTCGTCCGGGCTTTAAAACCGGGACCTTCCGCTTGCCGGGCGACTGCTCTTACCACTGAGCTAACGAGACAGATGATTTTCCCTCTTGCATTTATCAATTTGTTACATTTGACTCTAGCCTACTAAGCCACGTTTTGCTTTCAGCTGGCATTAACCAGTAACAATGAAAGCACACAAGTAAATTGTAAATTCGATTTTATTTATTTTTCCCGCGGACGGGAATCGAACCTACACTTGTTAGAATCGGCCAGTGATGGAGAAGGAAGTCCTTTAAGAACTTTTATTTTTAATGACTCTAAATCAAATTTTTAAATGCAAGAAGAAAAAACAAACGCCTCGTCCGGGATTTGAAACCAGGACCTTCCGCTTTCCAGGCGACTGGTCTTACCACTGAGCTAATGAGACAGATGATTTTCCTCTTGCGTTTACCAATTTGATAATTTTGTCACTAGCCTACTAAGCCACGTTTTGCTTTCAGCTGGCATTAACCAGTAACAATGAAAGCACACAAATAAAATGTAAATTCAGTTTTATTTATTTTTCCTGCGGACGGGAATCGAACCTGCACTTGTTATAATCGGTCATTAATGGAGAAAGAAGAACTTTAAGAACTTTCATTTTAAATGATTCTAAATCAAATTTATAAATACAGGAAGAAAAAACAGCTGCGTTGTCCGGGGTTTGAAACCGGGACCTTCCGCTTGCCGGGCGACTTCTCTTCCCACTGAGCTAACGAGACAAATGATTTTCCCTTTTGCATTTATCAATTTGTTACTTTTGCCACTAGCCTACTAAGCCAGGTCTTGCGTTCAGCTGGCATTAACCAGTAACAATGAAAGTGCACAAGTAAATTGTAAATTCAGTTTTATTTACTTTTCCGCAGACGGGAATCGAATCTACACTTGTTAGAATCGCTCATTGATGGCGAAAGAAGAACATTAAGAACTTTTATTTTAATGATTCTAAATCAAATTTATAAATACAAGAAGGAAAAACAACTGCGTCGTCCGGGGTTTGAAACCGGGACCTTCCGCTTGCCGGGCGACTTCTCTTACCACTGAGCTAACGAGACAGGTGATTTTCCCTTTTACATTTATCAATTTGATACTTCTGCCACTAGCCTACTAAGCCACGTTTTGCGTTCAGCTGGCATTAACCAGTAACAATGCAAACGCGCAAATAAATTGTAAATTAAATTTTACTTATTTTTCCCGCGGACGGGAATCGAACCTACACTTGTTGGAATCGGTGAATGATGGAGAAAGAAGAACTTTATGAACTTTTATTTTTAATGATTCTAAATCAAATTTATAAATACAAGAAGAAAAAGCAGCCGCCTCGTCCAGGGTTTGAAACTGGGACGTTCCGCTTGCTGGGTGATTGCTCTTACCACTGAACTTACGAAACAGATGATTTTCCCTCTCGCATTTATCAATTTGTTACTTTTGCCACTAGCCTACTAAGCCAGGTTTTGCGTTCAGCTGGCATTAACCAGTAACAATGAAAGCGCACAAGTAAATTGTAAATTCAGTTTTATTTACTTTTCCCGCGGACGGGCATCGAACCTACACTTCTTAGAATCGGTCAATGATGGAGAAAGAAGAACTTTAAGAACTTTTATTTTAAATGATTCTAAATCAGATTTATAAATACAAGAAGGAAAAACAACTGCGTCGTCCGGGGTTTGAAACCAGGACCTTCCGCTTTCCAGGCGACTGGTCTTACCACTGAGCTAATGAAACAGATGATTTTCCGTCTTGCATTTATCAATTTGTTACTATCGTCACTAGCTTACTAAGCCACGTTTTGCTTTCAGCTGACATTAACCAGTAACTTTGAAAGCGTACAAATAAATTGTAAATTCAATTTTATTTATTTTTCCCGCGGACGGGAATCGAACCTACACTTGGTAGAATTGGTCAATGATGGAGAAAGAAGAACTTTAAGAACTTTTATTTTTGATGATTGTAAATCAAATTTATAAATACAAGGAGAAAAAACAACGGCCTCATCCAGGGTTTGAAATCGGGACCTTCCGCTTGCCGGGCGACTGCTTTTACCATTGAGCTTACGAGACAGATGATTTTCCCTCTTGCATTTTTCAATTTGTTACTTTTGTCACTAGCTTACTAAGCCACGTTTTGCTTTCAGCTGACATTAACCAGTAGCGATGAAAGCGCCTAAATAAATTGTTAATTCAATTTTATTTATTTTTCCCGCGGACGGGAATCGAACGTACACTTGTGAGAATAGGGCAATGATGGAGAAAGAAGGTCTTTAAGAAATTTTATTTTTAATGATTCCAAATCAAATTTACAAATGCAAGAATAAAAAACAGCCGCCTCGTCCGGGCTTTAAAACCGGGACCTTCCGCTTGCCGGGCGACTGCTCTTACCACTGAGCTAACGAGACAGATGATTTTCCCTCTTGCATTTATCAATTTGTTACTTTTGACTCTAGTCTACTAAGCCACGTTTTGCTTTCAGTTGGCATTAACCAGTAACGATGAAAGCGCACAGATAAATTGTAAATTCAATTTTATTTATTTTTCCCGCGGACGGGAATCGAACCTACACTTGTTAGAATCGGCCAGTGATGGAGAAGGAAAACCTTTAAGAACTTTTATTTTTAAAGACTCTAAATCAAATTTTTAAATGCAAGAAGAAAAAACAACCGCCTCGTCCGGGATTTGAAACCAGGACCTTCCGCTTTCCAGGCGACTGGTCTTACCACTGAGCTAATGAGACAGATGATTTTCCTCTTGCGTTTACCAATTTGATAATTTTGTCACTAGCCTACTAAGCCACGTTTTGCTTTCAGCTGGCATTAAGCAGTAACAATGAAAGCACACAAATAAAATGTAAATTACATTTTATTTATTTTTCCCGCGGACGGGAATCGAACCTACACTTGGTAGAATTGGTCAATGATGGAGAAAAAAGAACTTTAAGAACTTTTATTTTTGATGACTGTTAATCAAATTTATAAATACAAGGAGAAACAACAATGGCCTCATCCAGGGTTTGAAATCGGGACCTTCCGGCGACTGCTTTTACCATTGAGCTTACGAGACAGATGATTTTCCCTCTTGCATTTTTCAATTTGTTACTTTTGTCACTAGCCTACTAAGCCTCGTTTTGCTTTCAGCTGGCATTAACCAGGAACGATGAAAGCGCACAGATAAATTGTAAATTCAATTTTATTTATTTTTCCCGCGGACGGGAATCGAACCTACACTTGGTAGAATTGGTCAATGATGGAGAAAGAAGAACTTTATGAACTTTTATTTTTAATGATTCTAAATCAAATTTATAAATACAAGAAGAAAAAACAGCCGCCTCGTTCAGGGTTTCAAACCGGAACCTTCCGCTTGCCGGGCGACTGCTCTTACCACTGAGCTTACGAAACAGATGATTTTCCCTCTTGCATTTACCAATTTGTTACTTTTGTCACTAGCCTACTAAGCCTCGTTTTGCTTTCAGCTGGCATTAACCAGTAACGATGAAAGCGCACAAATAAATTGTTAATTCAATTTTATTTATTTTTCCCGCGGACGGGAATCGAACGTACACTTGTGAGAATAGGGCAATGATGGAGAAAGAAGGTCTTTAAGAAATTTTATTTTTAATGATTCCAAATCAAATTTACAAATGCAAGAATAAAAAACAGACGCCTCGTCCGGGCTTTAAAACCGGGACCTTCCGCTTGCCGGGCGACTGCTCTTACCACTGAGCTAACGAGACAGATGATTTTGCCTCTTGCATTTATCAATTTGTTACTTTTGACTCTAGCCTACTAAGCCACGTTTTGCTTTCAGCTGGCATTAACCAGTAACAATGAAAGCACACAAATAAATTGTAAATTCAATTTTATTTATTTTTCCCGCGGACGGGAATCGAACCTACACTTGTTAGAATCGGCCAGTGATGGAGAAGGAAGTCCTTTAAGAACTTTTATTTTTAATGACTCTAAATCAAATTTTTAAATGCAAGAAAAAAAACAACCGCCTGGTCCGGGATTTGAAACCAGGACCTTCCGCTTTCCAGGCGACTGGTCTTACCACTGAGCTAATGAGACAGATGATTTTCCTCTTGCGTTTACCAATTTGATAATTTTGTCACTAGCCTACTAAGCCACGTTTTGCTTTCAGCTGGCATTAACCAGTAACAATGAAAGCACACAAATAATATGTAAATTCAGTTTTATTTATTTTTCCTGCGGACGGGAATCGAACCTGCACTTGTTATAATCGGTCATTAATGGAGAAAGAAGAACTTTAAGAACTTTTATTTTAAATGATTCTAAATCAAATTTATAAATACAGGAAGAAAAAACAGCTGCGTTGTCCGGGGTTTGAAACCGGGACCTTCCGCTTGCCGGGCGACTTCTCTTACCACTGAGCTAACGAGACAAATGATTTTCCCTTTTGCATTTATCAATTTGTTACTTTTGCCACTAGCCTACTAAGCCACGTTTTGCTTTCAGCTGGCATTAACCAGTAACAATGAAGCGCACAAATAAATTGTAAATTCAGTTTTATTTATTTTTCCGGCAGACGGGAATCGAACCTACATTTGCTAGAATCGGTCATTGATGGAGAAAGAAGAAATTTAAGAAATTTTATTATTAATGATTCTAATTCAAATTTATAAATGCAAGAAGAAAAAACAACCGCCTCGTCCGGGGTTTGAAACCGGGGCCTTCCGCTATCCCGCGACTTCCCTTACAACTGAGCTAACGAAACAGATGATTTTCCGTCTTGCATTTATCAATTTGTTACTTTTGTCACTAGCCTACTAAGCCACGTTTTGCTTTCAGCTTGCATTAACCAGTAACAATGAAAGCACATAAATAAAATGTAAATTAAATTTTATTTTTTTTCCCCGTGGACGGGAATCGAACCTACACTTGTTAGAATTGGTCAGTGACGGAGAAAGAAGAACTTTAAGAACTTTCATTTTAAATGATTCTAAATCAAATTTATAAATACAAGAAGAAAAAACAACCGCCTCGTCCGGGGTTTGAAACCGGGGCCTTCCGCTTTCCGGGCGACTTCTCTTACTACTGAGCTAACGAAACAGATAATTTTCCGTCTTGCATTTATCAATTTGTTACTTTTGTCACTAGCCTACTAAGCCACGTTTTGCTTTCAGCTGGCATTAAGCAGTAACAATGAAAGCACACAAATAAAATGTAAATTAAATTTTATTTTTTTTCCCGCGGACGGGAATCGAACCTACACTTGTTAGAATTGGTCAGTGACGGAGAAAGAAGAACTTTAAGAACTTTTATTTTCAATGTTTCTAAATCAAATTTGTAATTGCAAGAATAAAAACCAACCGCCTCGTCCTGGGTTTGAAACCGGGACCTTCCGCTTTCCGGGCGACTGCTCGTAACACTGAGCTAACGAGACAGATGATTTTCCCTCTTGCATTTATCAATTTGTTACTTTTGCCACTAGCCTAGTAAGCCAGGTCTTGCGTTCAGCTGGCATTAACCAGTAACAATGAAAGCGCACAAGGAAATTGTAAATTCAGTTTTATTTACTTTTCCCGCAGACAGGAATCGTACCTACACTTCTTAGAATCATTCAATGATGGAGAAAGAAGAACATTAAGAACTTTTATTTTAAATGATTCTAAATCAAATTTATAAATACAGGAAGGAAAAACAACTGGTTCGTCCGGTGTTTCAAACCGGAACCTTCCGCTTGCCGGGCGACTTCTCTTACCACTGAGCTAACGAGACAAATGATTTTCCCTTTTGCATTTATCAATTTGTTACTTTTGCCACTAGCCTACTAAGCCACATTTTGCGTTCAGCTGGCATTAACCAGTAACAATGAAGCGCACAAATAAATTGTAAATTCAGTTTCATTTATTTTTCCCGCAGACGGGAATCGAACCTACATTTGCTAGAATCGGTCAATGATGGAGAAAGAAGAACTTTAAGAACTTTTATTTTAAATGATTCTAAATCAAATTTATAAATACAAGAAGAAAAAACAACCGCCTCGTCCGGGGTTTGAAACCGGGACCTTCCGCTTTCCGGGCGACTGCTCTTAACACTGAGCTAACGAGACAGATGATTTTCCCTCTTGCATTTATCAATTTGTTACTTTTGCCACTAGCCTACTAAGCCAGGTCTTGCGTTCAGTTGGCATTAACCAGTAACAATGAAAGTGCACAAGTAAATTGTAAATTCAGTTTTATTTACTTTTCCGCAGACGGGAATCGAATCTACACTTGTTAGAATCGCTCATTGATGGCGAAAGAAGAACATTAAGAACTTTTATTTTAAATGATTCTAAATCAAATTTATAAATACAAGAAGGAAAAACAACTGCGTCGTCCGGGGTTTGAAACCGGGACCTTCCGCTTGCCGGGCGACTTCTCTTACCACTGAGCTAACGAGACAGGTGATTTTCCCTTTTACATTTATCAATTTGAGACTTTTGCCACTAGCCTACTAAGCCACGTTTTGCGTTCAGCTGGCATTAACCAGTAACAATGAAAGCGCACAAGTAAATTGTAAATTCAGTTTTATTTACTTTTCCCGCGGACGGGCATCGAACCTACACTTCTTAGAATCGGTCAATGATGGAGAAAGAAGAACTTTAAGAACTTTTATTTTAAATGATTCTAAATCAAATTTATAAATACAAGAAGAAAAAACAGCCGCCTCGTTCAGGGTTTGAAACCGGAACCTTCCTCTTGCCGGGCGACTGCTCTTACCACTGACCTTACGAAACAGATGATTTTCCCTCTTGCATTTGCCAATTTGTTACTTTTGACTCTAGCCTACTAAGCCACGTTTTGCTTTCAGCTGGCATTAACCAGTAACAATGAAAGCACACAAATAAATTGTAAATTCAATTTTATTTATTTTTCCCGCGGACGGGAATCGAACCTACACTTGTTAGAATCGGCCAGTGATGGAGAAGGAAGTCCTTTAAGAACTTTTATTTTTAATGACTCTAAATCAAATTTTTAAATGCAAGAATAAAAAACAACCGCCTCGTCCGGGATTTGAAACCAGGACCTTCCGCTTTCCAGGCGACTGGTCTTACCACTGAGCTAATGAGACAGATGATTTTCCTCTTGCGTTTACCAATTTGATAATTTTGTCACTAGCCTACTAAGCCACGTTTTGCTTTCAGCTGGCATTAACCAGTAACAATGAAAGCACACAAATAATATGTAAATTCAGTTTTATTTATTTTTCCTGCGGACGGGAATCGAACCTGCACTTGTTATAATCGGTCATTAATGGAGAAAGAAGAACTTTAAGAACTTTTATTTTAAATGATTCTAAATCAAATTTATAAATACAGGAAGAAAAAACAGCTGCGTTGTCCGGGGTTTGAAACCGGGACCTTCCGCTTGCCGGGCGACTTCTCTTACCACTGAGCTAACGAGACAAATGATTTTCCCTTTTGCATTTATCAATTTGCTACTTTTGCCACTAGCCTACTAAGCCACGTTTTGCGTTCAGCTGGCATTAACCAGTAACAATGAAGCGCACAAATAAATTGTAAATTCAGTTTTATTTATTTTTCCGGCAGACGGGAATCGAACCTACATTTGCTAGAATCGGTCATTGATGGAGAAAGAAGAAATTTAAGAAATTTTATTATTAATGATTCTAATTCAAATTTATAAATGCAAGAAGAAAAAACAACCGCCTCGTCCGGGGTTTGAAACCGGGGCCTTCCGCTATCCCGCGACTTCCCTTACAACTGAGCTAACGAAACAGATGATTTTCCGTCTTGCATTTATCAATTTGTTACTTTTGTCACTAGCCTACTAAGCCACGTTTTGCTTTCAGCTTGCATTAACCAGTAACAATGAAAGCACATAAATAAAATGTAAATTAAATTTTATTTTTTTTCCCCGTGGACGGGAATCGAACCTACACTTGTTAGAATTGGTCAGTGACGGAGAAAGAAGAACTTTAAGAACTTTCATTTTAAATGATTCTAAATCAAATTTATAAATACAAGAAGAAAAAACAACCGCCTCGTCCGGGGTTTGAAACCGGGGCCTTCCGCTTTCCGGGCGACTTCTCTTACTACTGAGCTAACGAAACAGATAATTTTCCGTCTTGCATTTATCAATTTGTTACTTTTGTCACTAGCCTACTAAGCCACGTTTTGCTTTCAGCTGGCATTAAGCAGTAACAATGAAAGCACACAAATAAAATGTAAATTAAATTTTATTTTTTTTCCCGCGGACGGGAATCGAACCTACACTTGTTAGAATTGGTCAGTGACGGAGAAAGAAGAACTTTAAGAACTTTTATTTTCAATGTTTCTAAATCAAATTTGTAATTGCAAGAATAAAAACCAACCGCCTCGTCCGGGGTTTGAAACCGGGACCTTCCGCTTTCCGGGCGACTGCTCGTAACACTGAGCTAACGAGACAGATGATTTTCCCTCTTGCATTTATCAATTTGTTACTTTTGCCACTAGCCTAGTAAGCCAGGTCTTGCGTTCAGCTGGCATTAACCAGTAACAATGAAAGCGCACAAGGAAATTGTAAATTCAGTTTTATTTACTTTTCCCGCAGACAGGAATCGTACCTACACTTCTTAGAATCATTCAATGATGGAGAAAGAAGAACATTAAGAACTTTTATTTTAAATGATTCTAAATCAAATTTATAAATACAGGAAGGAAAAACAACTGGTTCGTCCGGTGTTTCAAACCGGAACCTTCCGCTTGCCGGGCGACTTCTCTTACCACTGAGCTAACGAGACAAATGATTTTCCCTTTTGCATTTATCAATTTGTTACTTTTGCCACTAGCCTACTAAGCCACATTTTGCGTTCAGCTGGCATTAACCAGTAACAATGAAGCGCACAAATAAATTGTAAATTCAGTTTCATTTATTTTTCCCGCAGACGGGAATCGAACCTACATTTGCTAGAATCGGTCAATGATGGAGAAAGAAGAACTTTATGAACTTTTATTTTAAATGATTCTAAATCAAATTTATAAATACAAGAAGAAAAAACAACCGCCTCGTCCGGGGTTTGAAACCGGGACCTTCCGCTTTCCGGGCGACTGCTCTTAACACTGAGCTAACGAGACAGATGATTTTCCCTCTTGCATTTATCAATTTGTTACTTTTGCCACTAGCCTACTAAGCCAGGTCTTGCGTTCAGTTGGCATTAACCAGTAACAATGAAAGTGCACAAGTAAATTGTAAATTCAGTTTTATTTACTTTTCCGCAGACGGGAATCGAATCTACACTTGTTAGAATCGCTCATTGATGGCGAAAGAAGAACATTAAGAACTTTTATTTTAAATGATTCTAAATCAAATTTATAAATACAAGAAGGAAAAACAACTGCGTCGTCCGGGGTTTGAAACCGGGACCTTCCGCTTGCCGGGCGACTTCTCTTACCACTGAGCTAACGAGACAGGTGATTTTCCCTTTTACATTTATCAATTTGAGACTTTTGCCACTAGCCTACTAAGCCACGTTTTGCGTTCAGCTGGCATTAACCAGTAACAATGAAAGCGCACAAGTAAATTGTAAATTCAGTTTTATTTACTTTTCCCGCGGACGGGCATCGAACCTACACTTCTTAGAATCGGTCAATGATGGAGAAAGAAGAACTTTAAGAACTTTTATTTTAAATGATTCTAAATCAAATTTATAAATACAAGAAGAAAAAACAGCCGCCTCGTTCAGGGTTTGAAACCCGAACCTTCCTCTTGCCGGGCGACTGCTCTTACCACTGACCTTACGAAACAGATGATTTTCCCTCTTGCATTTGCCAATTTGTTACTTTTGTCACTAGCCTACTAAGCCTCGTTTTGCTTTCAGCTGGCATTAACCAGTAGCGATGAAAGCGCCCAAATAAATTGTTAATTCAATTTTATTTATTTTTCCCGCGGACGGGAATCGAACGTACACTTGTGAGAATAGGGCAATGATGGAGAAAGAAGGTCTTTAAGAAATTTTATTTTTAATGATTCCAAATCAAATTTACAAATGCAAGAATAAAAAACAGCCGCCTCGTCCGGGCTTTAAAACCGGGACCTTCCGCTTGCCGGGCAACTGCTCTTACCACTGAGCTAACGAGACAGATGATTTTCCCTCTTGCATTTATCAATTTGTTACTTTTGACTCTAGCCTACTAAGCCACGTTTTGCTTTCAGTTGGCATTAACCAGTAACGATGAAAGCGCACAGATAAATTGTAAATTCAATTTTATTTATTTTTCCCGCGGACGGGAATCGAACCTACACTTGTTAGAATCGGCCAGTGATGGAGAAGGAAAACCTTTAAGAACTTTTATTTTTCATGACTCTAAATCAAATTTATAAATACAAGGAGAAAAAACAACGGCCTCATCCAGGGTTTGAAATCGGGACCTTCCGCTTGCCGGGCGACTGCTTTTACCATTGAGCTTACGAGACAGATGATTTTCCCTCTTGCATTTTTCAATTTGTTACTTTTGTCACTAGCTTACTAAGCCACGTTTTGCTTTCAGCTGACATTAACCAGTAGCGATTAAAGCGCCCAAATAAATTGTTAATTCAATTTTATTTATTTTTCCCGCGGACGGGAATCGAACGTACACTTGTGAGAATAGGGCAATGATGGAGAAAGAAGGTCTTTAAGAAATTTTATTTTTAATGATTCCAAATCAAATTTACAAATGCAAGAATAAAAAACAGCCGCCTCGTCCGGGCTTTAAAACCGGGACCTTCCGCTTGCCGGGCGACTGCTCTTACCACTGAGCTAACGAGACAGATGATTTTCCCTCTTGCATTTATCAATTTGTTACTTTTGACTCTAGCCTACTAAGCCACGTTTTGCTTTCAGTTGGCATTAACCAGTAACGATGAAAGCGCACAGATAAATTGTAAATTCAATTTTATTTATTTTTCCCGCGGACGGGAATCGAACCTACACTTGTTAGAATCGGCCAGTGATGGAGAAGGAAAACCTTTAAGAACTTTTATTTTTAAAGACTCTAAATCAAATTTTTAAATGCAAGAAGAAAAAACAACCGCCTCGTCCGGGATTTGAAACCAGGACCTTCCGCTTTCCAGGCGACTGGTCTTACCACTGAGCTAATGAGACAGATGATTTTCCTCTTGCGTTTACCAATTTGATAATTTTGTCACTAGCCTACTAAGCCACGTTTTGCTTTCAGCTGGCATTAAGCAGTAACAATGAAAGCACACAAATAAAATGTAAATTACATTTTATTTATTTTTCCCGCGGACGGGAATCGAACCTACACTTGGTAGAATTGGTCAATGATGGAGAAAGAAGAACTTTAAGAACTTTTATTTTTGATGACTGTAAATCAAATTTATAAATACAAGGAGAAACAACAATGGCCTCATCCAGGGTTTGAAATCGGGACCTTCCGGCGACTGCTTTTACCATTGAGCTTACGAGACAGATGATTTTCCCTCTTGCATTTTTCAATTTGTTACTTTTGTCACTAGCCTACTAAGCCTCGTTTTGCTTTCAGCTGGCATTAACCAGGAACGATGAAAGCGCACAGATAAATTGTAAATTCAATTTTATTTATTTTTCCCGCGGACGGGAATCGAACCTACACTTGGTAGAATTGGTCAATGATGGAGAAAGAAGAACTTTATGAACTTTTATTTTTAATGATTCTAAATCAAATTTATAAATACAAGAAGAAAAAACAGCCGCCTCGTTCAGGGTTTCAAACCGGAACCTTCCGCTTGCCGGGCGACTGCTCTTACCACTGAGCTTACGAAACAGATGATTTTCCCTCTTGCATTTACCAATTTGTTACTTTTGTCACTAGCCTACTAAGCCTCGTTTTGCTTTCAGCTGGCATTAACCAGTAACGATGAAAGCGCACAAATAAATTGTTAATTCAATTTTATTTATTTTTCCCGCGGACGGGAATTGAACGTACACTTGTGAGAATAGGGCAATGATGGAGAAAGAAGGTCTTTAAGAAATTTTATTTTTAATGATTCCAAATCAAATTTACAAATGCAAGAATAAAAAACAGCCGCCTCGTCCGGGCTTTAAACCGGGACCTTCCGCTTGCCGGGCGACTGCTCTTACCACTGAGCTAACGAGACAGATGATTTTGCCTCTTGCATTTATCAATTTGTTACTTTTGACTCTAGCCTACTAAGCCACGTTTTGCTTTCAGCTGGCATTAACCAGTAACAATGAAAGCACACAAATAAAATGTAAATTCAGTTTTATTTATTTTTCCTGCGGACGGGAATCGAACCTGCACTTGTTATAATCGGTCATTAATGGAGAAAGAAGAACTTTAAGAACTTTTATTTTAAATGATTCTAAATCAAATTTATAAATACAGGAAGAAAAAACAGCTGCGTTGTCCGGGGTTTGAAACCGGGACCTTCCGCTTGCCGGGCGACTTCTCTTACCACTGAGCTAACGAGACAAATGATTTTCCCTTTTGCATTTATCAATTTGTTACTTTTGCCACTAGCCTACTAAGCCACGTTTTGCGTTCAGCTGGCATTAACCAGTAACAATGAAGCGCACAAATAAATTGTAAATGCAGTTTTATTTATTTTTCCGGCAGACGGGAATCGAACCTACATTTGCTAGAATCGGTCATTGATGGAGAAAGAAGAAATTTAAGAAATTTTATTATTAATGATTCTAATTCAAATTTATAAATGCAAGAAGAAAAAACAACCGCCTCGTCCGGGGTTTGAAACCGGGGCCTTCCGCTATCCCGCGACTTCCCTTACAACTGAGCTAACGAAACAGATGATTTTCCGTCTTGCATTTATCAATTTGTTACTTTTGTCACTAGCCTACTAAGCCACGTTTTGCTTTCAGCTTGCATTAACCAGTAACAATGAAAGCACACAAATAAAATGTAAATTAAATTTTATTTTTTTTCCCCGTGGACGGGAATCGAACCTACACTTGTTAGAATTGGTCAGTGACGGAGAAAGAAGAACTTTAAGAACTTTTATTTTAAATGATTCTAAATCAAATTTATAAATACAAGAAGAAAAAACAACCGCCTCGTCCGGGGTTTGAAACCGGGGCCTTCCGCTTTCCGGGCGACTTCTCTTACTACTGAGCTAACGAAACAGATAATTTTCCGTCTTGCATTTATCAATTTGTTACTTTTGTCACTAGCCTACTAAGCCACGTTTTGCTTTCAGCTGGCATTAAGCAGTAACAATGAAAGCACACAAATAAAATGTAAATTAAATTTTATTTTTTTTCCCGCGGACGGGAATCGAACCTACACTTGTTAGAATTGGTCAGTGACGGAGAAAGAAGAACTTTAAGAACTTTTATTTTCAATGTTTCTAAATCAAATTTGTAATTGCAAGAATAAAAACCAACCGCCTCGTCCGGGGTTTGAAACCGGGACCTTCCGCTTTCCGGGCGACTGCTCGTAACACTGAGCTAACGAGACAGATGATTTTCCCTCTTGCATTTATCAATTTGTTACTTTTGCCACTAGCCTAGTAAGCCAGGTCTTGCGTTCAGCTGGCATTAACCAGTAACAATGAAAGCGCACAAGGAAATTGTAAATTCAGTTTTATTTACTTTTCCCGCAGACGGGAATCGTACCTACACTTCTTAGAATCATTCAATGATGGAGAAAGAAGAACATTAAGAACTTTTATTTTAAATGATTCTAAATCAAATTTATAAATACAGGAAGGAAAAACAACTGCTTCGTCCGGTTTTTCAAACCGGAACCTTCCGCTTGCCGGGCGACTTCTCTTACCACTGAGCTAACGAGACAAATGATTTTCCCTTTTGCATTTATCAATTTGTTACTTTTGCCACTAGCCTACTAAGCCACATTTTGCGTTCAGCTGGCATTAACCAGTAACAATGAAGCGCACAAATAAATTGTAAATTCAGTTTCATTTATTTTTCCCGCAGACGGGAATCGAACCTACATTTGCTAGAATCGGTCAATGATGGAGAAAGAAGAACTTTAAGAACTTTTATTTTAAATGATTCTAAATCAAATTTATAAATACAAGAAGAAAAAACAACCGCCTCGTCCGGGGTTTGGAACCGGGACCTTCCGCTTTCCGGGCGACTGCTCTTAACACTGAGCTAACGAGACAGATGATTTTCCCTCTTGCATTTATCAATTTGTTACTTTTGCCACTAGCCTACTAAGCCAGGTCTTGCGTTCAGTTGGCATTAACCAGTAACAATGAAAGTGCACAAGTAAATTGTAAATTCAGTTTTATTTACTTTTCCGCAGACGGGAATCGAATCTACACTTCTTAGAATCGCTCATTGATGGCGAAAGAAGAACATTAAGAACTTTTATTTTAAATGATTCTAAATCAAATTTATAAATACAAGAAGGAAAAACAACTGCGTCGTCCGGGGTTCGAAACCGGGACCTTCCGCTTGCCGGGCGACTTCTCTTACCACTGAGCTAACGAGATAGGTGATTTTCCCTTTTACATTTATCAATTTGAGACTTTTGCCACTAGCCTACTAAGCCACGTTTTGCGTTCAGCTGGCATTAACCAGTAACAATGAAAGCGCACAAGTAAATTGTAAATTCAGTTTTATTTACTTTTCCCGCGGACGGGCATCGAACCTACACTTCTTAGAATCGGTCAATGATGGAGAAAGAAGAACTTTAAGAACTTTTATTTTAAATGATTCTAAATCAAATTTATAAATACAAGAAGAAAAAACAGCCGCCTCGTTCAGGGTTTGAAACCGGAACCTTCCTCTTGCCGGGCGACTGCTCTTAGCACTGACCTTACGAAACAGATGATTTTCCCTCTTGCATTTGCCAATTTGTTACTTTTGTCACTAGCCTACTAAGCCTCGTTTTGCTTTCAGCTGGCATTAACCAGTAGCGATGAAAGCGCCCAAATAAATTGTTAATTCAATTTTATTTATTTTTCCCGCGGACGGGAATCGAACGTACACTTGTGAGAATAGGGCAATGATGGAGAAAGAAGGTCTTTAAGAAATTTTATTTTTAATGATTCCAAATCAAATTTACAAATGCAAGAATAAAAAACAGCCGCCTCGTCCGGGCTTTAAAACCGGGACCTTCCGCTTGCCGGGCAACTGCTCTTACCACTGAGCTAACGAGACAGATGATTTTCCCTCTTGCATTTATCAATTTGTTACTTTTGACTCTAGCCTACTAAGCCACGTTTTGCTTTCAGTTGGCATTAACCAGTAACGATGAAAGCGCACAGATAAATTGTAAATTCAATTTTATTTATTTTTCCCGCGGACGGGAATCGAACCTACACTTGTTAGAATCGGCCAGTGATGGAGAAGGAAAACCTTTAAGAACTTTTATTTTTAATGACTCTAAATCAAATTTTTAAATGCAAGAAGAAAAAACAACCGCCTCGTCCGGGATTTGAAACCAGGACCTTCCGCTTTCCAGGCGACTGGTCTTACCACTGAGCTAATGAGACAGATGATTTTCCTCTTGCGTTTACCAATTTGATAGTTTTGTCACTAGCCTACTAAGCCACGTTTTGCTTTCAGCTGGCATTAACCAGTAACAATGAAAGCACACAAATAAAATGTAAATTCAGTTTTATTTATTTTTCCTGCGGACGGGAATCGAACCTGCACTTGTTATAATCGGTCATTAATGGAGAAACAAGAACTTTAAGAACTTTTATTTTTAATGATTCTAAATCAAATTTATAAATGCAAGAAGAAAAACCAACCGCCTCGTCCGAGTTTGAAACCGGGACTTTCCCCTTGCAGGGAGAATGCTCTTACCACTGAGCTAACGAGACAGATGATTTCGCCTCTTGTATTTATCAATTTGTTACTTTTGCCACTAGCCTACTAACCCACGCTTTGCTTTTAGCTGGCATTAACCAGTAACGCTTAAAGCGCACAAAGAAATTGTAAATTCAATTTTATTTAGTTTTCCCGCGGACGGGAATCGAACCTACACTTCTTAGAATCGGTCAATGATGGAGAAAGAAGAACTTTAAGAACTTTTATTTTAAATGATTCTAAATCAAATTTATAAAAACAGGAAGAAAAAATAACTGCGTCGTCCGGGGTTTGAAACCGGGACCTTCCGCTTTCCGGGCGACTTCTCTTACCACTGAGCTAACGAGACAAATGATTTTCCCTTTTGCATTTATCAATTTGTTACTTTTGCCACTAGCCTACTAAGCCACGTTTTGCGTTCAGCTGGCATTAACCAGTAACAATAAAGCGCACAAATAAATTGTAAATTCAGTTTTATTTATTTTTCCCGCAGACGGGAATCGAACCTACATTTGCTAGAATCGGTCAATGATGGAGAAAGAAGAACTTTAAGAACTTTTATTTTAAATGATTCTAAATCTAATTTATAAATACAAGAAGAAAAAACAACCGCCTCGTCCGGGGTTTGAAACCGGGGCCTTCCGCTTTCCGGGCGACTACTCTTACTACTGAGCTAACGAAACAGATGATTTTCCGTCTTGCATTTATCAAGTTGCTACTTTCGTCACTAGCCTACTAAGCCACGTTTTGCTTTCAGCTTGCATTAACCAGAAACAATGAAAGCGCACAAATAAATTGTAAATTTAATTTTATTTATTTTTCCCGCTGACGGGAATCGAATTTACACTTGTTAGAATCGGTCAATGATGGAGAAAGAAGAACTTTAAGAACTGTTATTTTTAATGATTCTAAATCAAATTTATAAATGCAAGAAGAAAAACAACCGCCTCGTCCGGGGATTGCAACCGGGACCTTCTCCTTGCCGGCAGAATGCTCCTACCACTGAGCTAACGAGGCAGATGATTTTCCCTCTTGCATTTATCAATTTGTTTCTTTTGCCACTAGTCTACTAAACTACGTTTTGCTTTCAGCTGGCATTAACCAGTCAAAATGAAAGCGCACAGATAAAATGTAAATTCGATTTAATTTATTTTTCCATCGGACGGGAATATAACCTACAATTGTTAGAATCGGTCAATGATGGAGAAAGAAGAACTTTAAGAACTTTTATTTTTAATGATTCTAAATCAAATTTATAAATGCAAGAAGAAAAAACAACCGCTCCGTCCGGGGTTTGTAACCGGGACCTTCCGCTTTCCGGGCGACTGCTCTTACCACTGAGCTAACGAGACAGATGACTTTCTTCTTGCATTTACCAATTTGTTACTTTTGTCTCTAGCCTACTAAGCCATGTTTTGCTTTCAGCTGGCATTAAGCAGTAACAATGAAAGCACACAAATAAAATGTAAATTATATTTTATTTATTTTTCCCGCGGACGGGAATCGAACCTACACTTGGTAGAATTGGTCAATGATGGAGAAAGAAGAACTTTAAGAACTTTTATTTTTGATGATTGTAAATCAAATATATAAATACAAGGAGAAAAAACAACGGCCTCATCCAGGGTTTGAAATCGGGACCTTCCGCTTGCCGGGCGAGTTCTTTTACCATTGAGCTTACGAGACAGATGATTTTCCCTCTTGCATTTTTCAATTTGTAATTTGTGTCACTAGCCTACTAAGCCTCGTTTTGCTTTCAGCTGGCATTAATCAGCAACGATGAAAGCGCACAGATAAATTGTAAATTCAATTTTATTTATTTTTCCCGCGGACGGGAATCGAACCTACACTTGGTAGAATTGGTCAATGATGGAGAAAGAAGAACTTTATGAACTTTTATTTTTAATGATTCTAAATCAAATTTATAAATACAAGAAGAAAAAACAGCCGCCTCATTCAGGGTTTCAAACCGGAACCTTCCGCTTGCCGGGCGACTGCTCTTACCACTGAGCTTACGAAACAGATGATTTTCCCTCTTGTATTTACCAATTTGTTACTTTTGTCACTAGCCTACTAAGCCTCGTTTTGCTTTCAGCTGGCATTAACCAGGAACGATGAAAGCGCACAGATAAATTGTAAATTCAATTTTATTTATTTTTCCCGCGGACGGGAATCGAACCTACACTTGGTAGAATTGGTCAATGATGGAGAAAGAAGAACTTTATGAACTTTTATTTTTAATGATTCTAAATCAAATTTATAATTACAAGAAGAAAAAACAACCGCCTCGTCCGGGGTTTGAAACCGGAACCTTCCGCTTGCCGGGCGACTTCTCTTACCACTGAGCTAACGAGACAAATGATTTTCCCTTTTGCATTTATCAATTTGTTACTTTTGCCACTAGCCTACTAAGCCACGTTTTGCGTTCAGCTGGCATTAACCAGTAACAATGAAGCGCACAAATAAATTGTAAATTCAGTTTTATTTATTTTTCCCGCAGACGGGAATCGAACCTACATTTGCTAGAATCGGTCAATGATGGAGAAAGAAGAACTTTAAGAACTTTTATTTTAAATGATTCTAAATCAAATTTATAAATACAAGAAGAAAAAACAACCGCCTCGTCCGGGGTTTGAAACCGGGGCCTTCCGCTTTCCGGGCGACTTCTCTTACTACTGAGCTAACGAAACAGGTGATTTTCCGTCTTGCATTTATCAAGTTGTTACTTTCGTCACTAGCCTACTAAGCCACGTTTTGCTTTCAGCTTGCATTAACCAGAAACAATGAAAGCGCACAAATAAATTGTAAATTCAATTTTATTTATTTTTCCCGCGGACGGGAATCGAATTTACACTTGTTAGAATCGGTCAATGATGGAGAAAGCAGAACTTTAAGAACTGTTATTTTTAATGATTCTAAATCAAATTTATAAATGCAAGAAGAAAAATCAACCGCCTCGTCCGGGGATTGCAACCGGGACCTTCTCCTTGCCGGCAGAATGCTGCTACCACTGAGCTAACGAGGCACATGATTTTCCCTCTTGCATTTATCAATTTGTTTCTTTTGCCACTAGTCTACTAAACTACGTTTTGCTTTCAGCTGGCATTAACCAGTCAAAATGAAAGCGCACAAATAAAATGTAAATTCGATTTAATTTATTTTTCCAGCGGACGGGAATATAACCTACAATTGTTAGAATCGGTCAATGATGGAGAAAGAAGAACTTTAAGAACTTTTATTTTTAATGATTCTAAATCAAATTTATAAATGCAAGAAGAAAAAACAACCGCTCCGTCCGGGGTTTGAAACCGGGACCTTCCGCTTTCCGGGCGACTGGTCTTACCACTGAGCTAATGAGACAGATGATTTTCCTCTTGCATTTACCTATTTGATAATTTTGTCACTAGCCTACTAAGCCACGTTTTGCTTTCAGCTGGCATTAACCAGTAACAATGAAAGCACACAAATAAAATGTAAATTCAGTTTTATTTATTTTTCCTACGGACGGGAATCGAACCTGCACTTGTTATAATCGGTCATTAATGGAGAAAGAAGAACTTTAAGAACTTTTATTTTTAATGATTCTAAATCAAATTTATAAATGCAAGAAGAAAAAACAACCGCCTCGTCCTGGTTTGAAACCGGGACCTTCCCCTTGCAGGGAGAATGCTCTTACCACTGAACTAACGAGACAGATCATTTCGCCTCTTGTATTTATCAATTTGTTACTTTTGCCACTAGCCTACTAACCCACGCTTTGCTTTTAGCTGGCATTAACCAGTAACGCTTAAAGCGCACAAAGAAATTGTAAATTCAATTTTATTTAGTTTTCCCGCGGACGGGAATCGAACCTACATTTGTTAGAATCGGTCAATGATGGAGAAAGAAGAACTTTAAGAAATTTTATTTTTAATGATTCTAAATCAAATTTATAAATACAAGAAGAAAAAACAACCGCCTCGTCCGGGGTTTGAAACCGGGACCTGCCGCTTGCCGGGCGACTTCTCTTACCACTGAGCTAACGAGACAAATGATTTTCCCTTTTGCATTTATCAATTTGTTACTTTTGCCACTAGCCTACTAAGCCACGTTTTGCGTTCAGCTGGCATTAACCAGTAACAATGAAGCGCACAAATAAATGGTAAATTCAGTTTTATTTATTTTTCCCGCAGACGGAAATAGAACCTACATTTGTTAGAATCGGTCAATTATGGAGAAAGAAGAACTTTAAGAAATTTTATTTTTAATGATTCTAAATCAAATTTATAAATACAAGAAGAAAAAACAACCGCCTCGTCCGGGGTTTGAAACCGGGGCCTTCCGCTTTCCGGGCGACTTCTCTTACCACTGAGCTAACGAAACAGACGATTTTCCGTCTTGCATTTATCAATTTGTTACTTTTGTCACTAGCCTACTAAGCCTCGTTTTGCTTTCAGCTTGCATTAACCAGTAACAATGAAAGCACACAAATAAAATGTAAACTAAATTTTATTTTTTTTTCACCGTGGACGGGAATCGAACCTACACTTGTTAGAATTGGTCAGTGATGGAGAAAGAAGAACTTTAAGAAATTTTATTTTTAATGATTCTAAATCAAATGCATTTATCAATTTGTTACTTTTGCCACTTGCCTACTAAGCCACGTTTTGCGTTCAGATGGCATTAACCAGTAACAATGAAGCGCACAAATAGATTGTAAATTCAGTTTTATTTATTTTTCCCGCAGACGGGAATCGAACCTACATTTGCTAGAATCGGTCAATGATGGAGAAAGAAGAACTTTAAGAAATTTTATTTTTAATGATTCTAAATCAAATTTATAAATGCAAGAAGAAAAAACAACCGCCTCGTCCAGGGTTTGAAACCGGGGCCTTCCGCTTTCCGAGCTAACGAAACAAATGATTTTCCGTCTTGCATTTATCAATTTGTTACTTTTGTCACTAGCCTACTAAGCCACGTTTTGCTTTCAGCTTGCATTAACCAGTAACAATGAAAGCGCAAAAATAAATTGTAAATTCAATTTTATATATTTTTCCCGCGGACGGGAATCGAATCTACACTTGTTAGAATCGTTCAATGATGGAGAAAGAAGAACATTAAGAACTTTTATTTTAAATGATTCTAAATCAAATTTATAAATACAGGAAGGAAAAACAACTGCTTCGTCCGGGGTTTGAAACCGGGACCTTCCGCTTTCCGGGCGACTGCTCTTACCACTCAGCTAACGAGACAGATGACTTTCCTCTTGCATTTACCAATTTGCTACTTTTGTCACTAGCCTACTAATCCACGTTTTGCTTTAAGAACTTTTATTTTTAATGATTCTAAATCAAATTTATAACTACAAGAAGAAAAAACAGCCGCCTCGTTCAGGGTTTCAAACCGGAACCTTCCGCTTGCCGGGCGACTTCTCTTACCACTGAGCTAACGAGACAAATGATTTTCCCTTTTGCATTTATCAATTTGTTACTTTTGCCACTAGCCTACTAAGCCACATTTTGCGTTCAGCTGGCATTAACCAGTAACAATGAAGCGCACAAATAAATTGTAAATTCAGTTTTATTTATTTTTCCCGCAGACGGGAATCGAACCTACATTTGCTAGAATCGGTCAATGATGGAGAAAGAAGAACTTTAAGAACTTTTATTTTAAATGATTCTAAATCAAAGTTATAAATACAAGAAGAAAAAACAACCGCCTCGTCCGGGGTTTGAAACCGGGACCTTCCGCTTTCCGGGCGACTGCTCTTAACACTGAGCTAACGAGACAGATGATTTTCCCTCTTGCATTTATCAATTTATTACTTTTGCCACTAGCCTACTAAGCCAGGTCTTGCGTTCAGCTGGCATTAACCAGTAACAATGAAAGTGCACAAGTAAATTGTAAATTCAGTTTTATTTACTTTTCCGCAGACGGGAATCGAACCTACACGTGTTGGAATCGGTGAATGATGGAGAAAGAAGAACTTTATGAACTTTTATTTTTAATGATTCTAAATAAAATTTATAAATACAAGAAGAAAAAACAGCCGCCTCGTCCAGGGTTTGAAACCGGCACCTTCCGCTTGCTGGGTGATTGCTCTTACCACTGAACTTACGAAACAGATGATTTTCCGTCTTGCATTTATCAATTTGTTACTTTTGTCACTAGCCTACTAAGCCTCGTTTTGCTTTCAGCTGGCATTAACTAGTAACGATGAAAGCGCACAAATAAATTGTTAATTCAATTTTATTTATTTTTCCCGCGGACGGGAATCGAACGTACACTTGTGAGAATAGGTCAATGATGGAGAAAGAAGAACTTTAAGAACTTTTATTTTAAATGATTCTAAATCAAATTTATAAATACAAGAAGAAAAAACAACCGCCTCGTCCGGGGTTTGAAACCGGGACTTTTCGCTTGCCGGGCGACTGCTCTTTCCACTGAGCTAATGAAACAGATGATTTTCCGTCTTGCATTTATCAATTTGTTACTATCGTCACTAGCTTACTAAGCCACGTTTTGCTTTCAGCTGACATTAACCAGTAACTTTGAAAGCGTACAAATAAATTGTAAATTCAGTTTTATTTATTTTTCCCGCGGACGGGAATCGAACCTACACTTGGTAGAATTGGTCAATGATGGAGAAAGAAGAACATTAAGAACTTTTATTTTTGATGATTGTAAATCAAATTTATAAATACAAGGAGAAAAAACAACGGCCTCATCCAGGGTTTGAAATCGGGACCTTCCGCTTGCCGGGCGACTGCTTTTACCATTGAGCTTACGAGACAGATGATTTTCCCTCTTGCATTTTTCAATTTGTTACTTTTGTCACTAGCCTACTAAGCCTCGTTTTGCTTTCAGCTGGCATTAACCAGGAACGATGAAAGCGCACAGATAAATTGTAAATTCAATTTTATTTATTTTTCCCGCGGACGGGAATCGAACCTACACTTGGTAGAATCGGCCAGTGATGGAGAAGGAAGTCCTTTAAGAACTTTTATTTTTAATGACTCTAAATCAAATTTTTAAATGCAAGAAGAAAAAACAACCGCCTCGTCCGGGATTTGAAACCAGGACCTTCCGCTTTCCAGGCGACTGGTCTTACCACTGAGCTAATGAGACAGATGATTTTCCTCTTGCGTTTACCAATTTGATAATTTTGTCACTAGCCTACTAAGCCACGTTTTGCTTTCAGCTGGCATTAACCAGTAACAATGAAGCGCACAAATAAATTGTAAATTCAGTTTTATTTATTTTTCCGGCAGACGGGAATCGAACCTACATTTGCTAGAATCGGTCATTGATGGAGAAAGAAGAACTTTAAGAAATTTTATTTTTAATGATTCTAATTCAAATTTATAAATGCAAGAAGAAAAAACAACCGCCTCGTCCGGGGTTTGAAACCGGGGCCTTCCGCTTTCCGGCGACTTCCCTTACAACTGAGCTAACGAAACAGATGATTTTCCGTCTTGCATTTATCAATTTGTTACTTTTGTCACTAGCCTACTAAGCCACGTTTTGCTTTCAGCTTGCATTAACCAGTAACAATGAAAGCACACAAATAAAATGTAAATTAAATTTTATTTTTTTTCCCCGTGGACGGGAATCGAACCTACACTTATTAGAATTGGTCAGTGACGGAGAAAGAAGAACTTTAAGAACTTTTATTTTTAATGTTTCTAAATCAAATTTATAAATGCAAGAATAAAAACCAACCGCCTCGTCCGTGGTTTGAAACCGGGACCTTCCGCTTTCCGCGCGACTGCTCTCAACACTGAGCTAACGAGACAGATGATTTTCCCTCTTGCATTTATCAATTTGTTACTTTCGTCACTAGCCTAATAAGCCACGTTTTACTTTCAGCTTGCATTAACCAGAAACAATGAAAGCGCAAAAATAAATTGTAAATTCAATGTTATTTATTTTTCCCGCGGACGGAAATCGAATTTACACTTGTTAGAATCGGTCAATGATGGAGAAAGAAGAACTTTAAGAACTGTTATTTTTACTGATTCTAAATCAAATTTATAAATGCAAGAAGAAAAAACAACCGCCTCGTCCGGGGATTGCAACCGGGACCTTCTCCTTGCCGGCAGAATGCTCTTACCACTGAGCTAACGAGACAGATGATTTTCCCTCTTGCATTTATCAATTTGTTACTTTTGTGACTAGCCTACTAAGCCTCGTTTTGCTTTCAGCTTGCATTAACCAGTAACAATGAAAGCACACAAATAAAATGTAAATTAAATTTTATTTTTTTCCCCGTGGACGGGAATCGAACCTACACTTGTTAGAATTGGTCAGTGACGGAGAAAGCGGAACTTTAAGAACTTTTATTTTAAATGATTCTAAATCCAATTTATAAATACAAGAAGAAAAAACAACCGCCTCGTCCGGGGTTTGAAACCGGGGCCTTCCGCTTTCCGGGCGACTTCTCTTACTACTGAGCTAATGAAACAGATGATTTTCCGTCTTGCATTTATCAAGTTGTTACTTTCGTCACTAGCCTACTAAGCCACGTTTTGCTTTCAGCTTGCATTAACCAGAAACAATGAAAGCGCACAAATAAATTGTAAATTCAATTTTATTTATTTTTCCCGCGGACGGGAATCGAATTCACACTTGTTAGAATCGGTCAATGATGGAGAAAGAAGAACTTTAAGAACTGCTATTTTTAATGATTCTAAATCAAATTTATAAATGCAAGAATAAAAACCAACCGCCTCGTCCGTGGTTTGAAACCGGGACCTTCCGATTTCCGGGCGACTGCTCTTAACACTGAGCTAACGAGACAGATGATTTTCCCTCTTGCATTTATCAATTTGTTACTTTCGTCACTAGCCTAATAAGCCACGTTTTGCTTTCAGCTTGCATTAACCAGAAACAATGAAAGCGCACAAATAAATTGTAAATTCAATTTTATTTATTTTTCCCGCGGACGGAAATCGAATTTACACTTGTTAGAATCGGTCAATGATGGAGAAAGAAGAACTTTAAGAACTGTTATTTTTACAGATTCTAAATCAAATTTATAAACGCAAGAAGAAAAAACAACCGCCTCGTCCGGGGATTGCAACCGGGACCTTCTCCTTGCCGGCAGAATGCTCTTACCACTGAGCTAACGAGACAGATGATTTTCCCTCTTGCATTTAAAAATTTGTTACTTTTGTCACTAGCCTACTAAGCCTCGTTTTGCTTTCAGCTTGCATTAACCAGTAACAATGAAAGCACACAAATAAAATGTAAATTAAATTTTATTTTTTTTCCCCGTGGACGGGAATCGAACCTACACTTGTTAGAATTGGTCAGTAACGGAGAAAGAAGAACTTTAAGAACTTTTATTTTAAGTGATTCTAAATCAAATTTATAAATACAAGAAGAAAAAACAACCGCCTCGTCCGGGGTTTGAAACCGGGGCCTTCCGCTTTCCGGGCGACTTCTCTTACTACTGAGCTAACGAAACAGATAATTTTCCGTCTTGCATTTATCAATTTGTTACTTTTGTCACTAGCCTACTAAGCCACGTTTTGCTTTCAGCTGGCATTAAGCAGTAACAATGAAAGCACACAAATAAAATGTAAATTAAATTTTATTTTTTTTCCCGCGGACGGGAATCGAACCTACACTTGTTAGAATTGGTCAGTGACGGAGAAAGAAGAACTTTAAGAACTTTTATTTTCAATGTTTCTAAATCAAATTTATAAATGCAAGAATAAAAACCAACCGCCTCGTCCGGGGTTTGAAACCGGGACCTTCCGCTTTCCGGGCGACTGCTCGTAACACTGAGCTAACGAGACAGATGATTTTCCCTCTTGCATTTATAAATTTGTTACTTTTGCCACTAGCCTAGTAAGCCAGGTCTTGCGTTCAGCTGACATTAACCAGTAACAATGAAAGCGCACAAGGAAATTGTAAATTCAGTTTTATTTACTTTTCCCGCAGACGGGAATCGTACCTACACTTCTTAGAATCATTCAATGATGGAGAAAGAAGAACATTAAGAACTTTTATTTTAAATGATTCTAAATCAAATTTATAAATACAGGAAGGAAAAACAACTGCTTCGTCCGGTGTTTCAAACCGGAACCTTCCGCTTGCCGGGCGACTTCTCTTACCACTGAGCTAACGAGACAAATGATTTTCCCTTTTGCATTTATCAATTTGTTACTTTTGCCACTAGCCTACTAAGCCAGGTCTTGCGTTCAGCTGGCATTAACCAGTAACAATGAAAGTGCACAAGTAAATTGTAAATTCAGTTTTATTTACTTTTCCGCAGACGGGAATCGAATCTACACTTGTTAGAATCGCTCATTGATGGCGAAAGAAGAACATTAAGAACTTTTATTTTAAATGATTCTAAATCAAATTTATAAATACAAGAAGGAAAAACAACTGCGTCGTCCGGGGTTTGAAACCGGGACCTTCCGCTTGCCGGGCGACTTCTCTTACCACTGAGCTAACGAGACAGGTGATTTTCCCTTTTACATTTATCAATTTGATACTTCTGCCACTAGCCTACTAAGCCACGTTTTGCGTTCAGCTGGCATTAACCAGTAACAATGCAAACGCGCAAATAAATTGTAAATTAAATTTTACTTATTTTTCGGGAATCGAACCTACACTTGTTGGAATCGGTGAATGATGGAGAAAGAAGAATTTTATGAACTTTTATTTTTAATGATTCTAAATCAAATTTATAAATACAAGAAGAAAAAGCAGCCGCCTCGTCCAGGGTTTGAAACCGGGACGTTCCGCTTGCTGGGTGATTGCTCTTACCACTGAACTTACGAAACAGATGATTTTCCCTCTCGCATTTATCAATTTGTTACTTTTGCCACTAGCCTACTAAGCCAGGTTTTGCGTTCAGCTGGCATTAACCAGTAACAATGAAAGCGCACAAGTAAATTGTAAATTCAGTTTTATTTACTTTTCCCGCGGACGGGCATCGAACCTACACTTCTTAGAATCGGTCAATGATGGAGAAAGAAGAACTTTAAGAACTTTTATTTTAAATGATTCTAAATCAGATTTATAAATACAAGAAGGAAAAACAACTGCGTCGTCCGGGGTTTGAAACCAGGACCTTCCGCTTTCCAGGCGACTGGTCTTACCACTGAGCTAATGAAACAGATGATTTTCCGTCTTGCATTTATCAATTTGTTACTATCGTCACTAGCTTACTAAGCCACGTTTTGCTTTCAGCTGACATTAACCAGTAACTTTGAAAGCGTACAAATAAATTGTAAATCCAATTTTATTTATTTTTCCCGCGGACGGGAATCGAACCTACACTTGGTAGAATTGGTCAATGATGGAGAAAGAAGAACTTTAAGAACTTTTATTTTTGATGATTGTAAATCAAATTTATAAATACAAGGAGAAAAAACAACGGCCTCATCCAGGGTTTGAAATCGGGACCTTCCGCTTGCCGGGCGACTGCTTTTACCATTGAGCTTACGAGACAGATGATTTTCCCTCTTGCATTTTTCAATTTGTTACTTTTGTCACTAGCTTACTAAGCCACGTTTTGCTTTCAGCTGACATTAACGAGTAGCGATGAAAGCGCCCAAATAAATTGTTAATTCAATTTTATTTATTTTTCCCGCGGACGGGAATCGAACGTACACTTGTGAGAATAGGGCAATGATGGAGAAAGAAGGTCTTTAAGAAATTTTATTTTTAATGATTGCAAATCAAATTTACAAATGCAAGAATAAAAAACAGCCGCCTCGTCCGGGCTTTAAAACCGGGACCTTCCGCTTGCCGGGCGACTGCTCTTACCACTGAGCTAACGAGACAGATGATTTTCCCTCTTGCATTTATCAATTTGTTACTTTTGACTCTAGCCTACTAAGCCACGTTTTGCTTTCAGTTGGCATTAACCAGTAACGATGAAAGCGCACAGATAAATTGTAAATCCAATTTTATTTATTTTTCCCGCGGACGGGAATCGAACCTACACTTGTTAGAATTGGTCAGTAACGGAGAAAGAAGAACTTTAAGAACTTTTATTTTAAATGATTCTAAATCAAATTTATAAATACAAGAAGAAAAAACAACCGCCTCGTCCGGGGTTTGAAACCGGGGCCTTCCGCTTTCCGGGCGACTTCTCTTACTACTGAGCTAACGAAACATATAATTTTCCGTCTTGCATTTATCAATTTGTTACTTTTGTCACTAGCCTACTAAGCCACGTTTTGCTTTCAGTTGACATTAAGCAGTAACAATGAAAGCACACAAATAAAATGTAAATTAAATTTTATTTTTTTTCCCGCGGACGGGAATCGAACATACACTTGTTAGAATTGGTCAGTGACGGAGAAAGAAGAACTTTAAGAACTTTTATTTTCAATGTTTCTAAATCAAATTTATAAATGCAAGAATAAAAACCAACCGCCTCGTCCGGGGTTTGAAACCGGGACCTTCCGCTTTCCGGGCGACTGCTCGTAACACTGATCTAACGAGACAGATGATTTTCCCTCTTGCATTTATCAATTTGTTACTTTTGCCACTAGCCTAGTAAGCCAGGTCTTGCGTTCAGCTGGCATTAACCAGTAACAATGAAAGCGCACAAGGAAATTGTAAATTCAGTTTTATTTACTTTTCCCGCAGACGGGAATCGTACCTACACTTCTTAGAATCATTCAATGATGGAGAAAGAAGAACATTAAGAACTTTTATTTTAAATGATTCTAAATCAAATTTATAAATACAGGAAGGAAAAACAACTGCTTCGTCCGGTGTTTCAAACCGGAACCTTCCGCTTGCCGGGCGACTTCTCTTACCACTGAGCTAACGAGACAAATGATTTTCCCTTTTGCATTTATCAATTTGTTACTTTTGCCACTAGCCTACTAAGCCACATTTTGCGTTCAGCTGGCATTAACCAGTAACAATGAAGCGCACAAATAAATTGTAAATTCAGTTTTATTTATTTTTCCCGCAGACGGGAATCGCACCTACATTTGCTAGAATCGGTCAATGATGGAGAAAGAAGAACTTTAAGAACTTTTATTTTAAATGATTCTAAATCAAATTTATAAATACAAGAAGAAAAAGCAACCGCCTCGTCCGGGGTTTGAAACCGGGACCTTCCGCTTTCCGGGCGACTGCTCTTAACACTGAGCTAACGAGACAGATGATTTTCCCTCTTGCATTTATCAATTTGTTACTTTTGCCACTAGCCTACTAAGCCAGGTCTTGCGTTCAGCTGGCATTAACCAGTAACAATGAAAGTGCACAAGTAAATCGTAAATTCAGTTTTATTTACTTTTCCGCAGACGGGAATCGAATCTACACTTGTTAGAATCGCTCATTGATGGCGAAAGAAGAACATTAAGAACTTTTATTTTAAATGATTCTAAATCAAATTTATAAATACAAGAAGGAAAAACAACTGCGTCGTCCGGGGTTTGAAACCGGGACCTTCCGCTTGCCGGGCGACTTCTCTTACCACTGAGCTAACGAGACAGGTGATTTTCCCTTTTACATTTATCAATTTGATGCTTCTGCCACTAGCCTACTAAGCCACGTTTTGCGTTCAGCTGGCATTAACCAGTAACAATGCAAACGCGCAAATAAATTGTAAATTAAATTTTACTTATTTTTCCCGCGGACGGGAATCGAACCTACACTTGTTGGAATCGGTGAATGATGGAGAAAGAAGAACTTTATGAACTTTTATTTTTAATGATTCTAAATCAAATTTATAAATACAAGAGGAAAAAGCAGCCGCCTCGTCCAGGGTTTGAAACCGGGACGTTCCGCTTGCTGGGTGATTGCTCTTACCACTGAACTTACGAAACAGATGATTTTCCCTCTCGCATTTATCAATTTGTTACTTTCGCCACTAGCCTACTAAGCCAGGTTTTGCGTTCAGCTGGCATTAACCAGTAACAATGAAAGCGCACAAGTAAATTGTAAATTCAGTTTTATTTACTTTTCCCGCGGACGGGCATCGAACCTACACTTCTTAGAATCGGTCAATGATGGAGAAAGAAGAACTTTAAGAACTTTTATTTTAAATGATTCTAAATCAGATTTATAAATACAAGAAGGAAAAACAACTGCGTCGTCCGGGGTTTGAAACCAGGACCTTCCGCTTTCCAGGCGACTGGTCTTACCACTGAGCTAATGAAACAGATGATTTTCCGTCTTGCATTTATCAATTTGTTACTATCGTCACTAGCTTAATAAGCCACGTTTTGCTTTCAGCTGACATTAACCAGTAACTTTGAAAGCGTACAAATAAATTGTAAATCCAATTTTATTTATTTTTCCCGCGGACGGGAATCGAACCTACACTTGGTAGAATTGGTCAATGATGGAGAAAGAAGAACTTTAAGAACTTTTATTTTTGATGATTGTAAATCAAATTTATAAATACAAGGAGAAAAAACAACGGCCTCATCCAGGGTTTGAAATCGGGACCTTCCGCTTGCCGGGCGACTGCTTTTACCATTGAGCTTACGAGACAGATGATTTTCCCTCTTGCATTTTTCAATTTGTTACTTTTGTCACTAGCTCACTAAGCCACGTTTTGCTTTCAGCTGACATTAACCAGTAGCGATGAAAGCGCCCAAATAAATTGTTAATTCAATTTTATTTATTTTTCCCGCGGACGGGAATCGAACGTACACTTGTGAGAATAGGGCAATGATGGAGAAAGAAGGTCTTTAAGAAATTTTATTTTTAATGATTCCAAATCAAATTTACAAATGCAAGAATAAAAAACAGCCGCCTCGTCCGGGCTTTAAAACCGGGACCTTCCGCTTGCCGGGCGACTGCTCTTACCACTGAGCTCACGAGACAGATGATTTTCCCTCTTGCATTTATCAATTTGTTACTTTTGACTCTAGCCTACTAAGCCACGTTTTGCTTTCAGTTGGCATTAACCAGTAACGATGAAAGCGCACAGATAAATTGTAAATTCAATTTTATTTATTTTTCCCGCGGACGGGAATCGAACCTACACTTGTTAGAATCGGCCAGTGATGGAGAAGGAAAACCTTTAAGAACTTTTATTTTTAATGACTGTAAATCAAATTTTTAAATGCAAGAAGAAAAAACAACCGCCTCGTCCGGGATTTGAAACCAGGACCTTCCGCTTTCCAGGCGACTGGTTTTACCACTGAGCTAATGAGACAGATGATTTTCCTCTTGCGTTTACCAATTTGATAGTTTTGTCACTAGCCTACTAAGCCACGTTTTGCTTTCAGCTGGCATTAACCAGTAACAATGAAAGCACACAAATAAAATGTAAATTCAGTTTTATTTATTTTTCCTGCGGACGGGAATCGAACCTGCACTTGTTATAATCGGTCATTAATGGAGAAAGAAGAACTTTAAGAACTTTTATTTTTAATGATTCTAAATCAAATTTATAAATGCAAGAAGAAAAACCAACCGCCTCGTCCGAGTTTGAAACCGGGACTTTCCCCTTGCAGGGAGAATGCTCTTACCACTGAGCTAACGAGACAGATGATTTCGCCTCTTGTATTTATCAATTTGTTACTTTTGCCACTAGCCTACTAACCCACGCTTTGCTTTTAGCTGGCATTAACCAGTAACGCTTAAAGCGCACAAAGAAATTGTAAATTCAATTTTATTTAGTTTTCCCGCGGACGGGAATCGAACCTACACTTCTTAGAATCGGTCAATGATGGAGAAAGAAGAACTTTAAGAACTTTTATTTTAAATGATTCTAAATCAAATTTATAAAAACAGGAAGAAAAAATAACTGCGTCGTCCGGGGTTTGAAACCGGGACCTTCCGCTTTCCGGGCGACTTTTCTTACCACTGAGCTAACGAGACAAATGATTTTCCCTTTTGCATTTATCAATTTGTTACTTTTGCCACTAGCCTACTAAGCCTCGTTTTGCTTTCAGCTGGCATTAACCAGTAGCGACGAAAGCGCCCAAATAAATTGTTAATTCAATTTTATTTATTTTTCCCGCGGACGGGAATCGAACGTACACTTGTGAGAATAGGGCAATGATGGAGAAGGAAAACCTTTAAGAACTTTTATTTTTAATGACTCTAAATCAAATTTTTAAATGCAAGAAGAAAAAACAACCGCCTCGTCCGGGATTTGAAACCAGGACCTTCCGCTTTCCAGGCGACTGGTTTTACCACTGAGCTAATGAGACAGATGATTTTCCTCTTGCGTTTACCAATTTGATAGTTTTGTCACTAGCCTACTAAGCCACGTTTTGCTTTCAGCTGGCATTAACCAGTAACAATGAAAGCACACAAATAAAATTTAAATTCAGTTTTATTTATTTTTCCTGCGGACGGGAATCGAACCTGCACTTGTTATAATCGGTCATTAATGGAGAAAGAAGAACTTTAAGAACTTTTATTTTTAATGATTCTAAATCAAATTTATAAATGCAAGAAGAAAAACCAACCGCCTCGTCCGAGTTTGAAACCGGGACTTTCCCCTTGCAGGGAGAATGCTCTTACCACTGAGCTAACGAGACAGATGATTTCGCCTCTTGTATTTATCAATTTGTTACTTTTGCCACTAGCCTACTAACCCACGCTTTGCTTTTAGCTGGCATTAACCAGTAACGCTTAAAGCGCACAAAGAAATTGTAAATTCAATTTTATTTAGTTTTCCCGCGGACGGGAATCGAACCTACACTTCTTAGAATCGGTCAATGATGGAGAAAGAAGAACTTTAAGAACTTTTATTTTAAATGATTCTAAATCAAATTTATAAAAACAGGAAGAAAAAATAACTGCGTCGTCCGGGGTTTGAAACCGGGACCTTCCGCTTTCCGGGCGACTTTTCTTACCACTGAGCTAACGAGACAAATGATTTTCCCTTTTGCATTTATCAATTTGTTACTTTTGCCACTAGCCTACTAAGCCACGTTTTGCGTTCAGCTGGCATTAACCAGTAACAATAAAGCGCACAAATAAATTGTAAATTCAGTTTTATTTATTTTTCCCGCAGACGGGAATCGAACCTACATTTGCTAGAATCGGTCAATGATGGAGAAAGAAGAACTTTAAGAACTTTTATTTTAAATGATTCTAAATCAAATTTATAAATACAAGAAGAAAAAACAACCGCCTCGTCCGGGGTTTGAAACCGCGGCCTTCCGCTTTCCGGGCGACTACTCTTACTACTGAGCTAACGAAACAGATGATTTTCCGTCTTGCATTTATCAAGTTGCTACTTTCGTCACTAGCCTACTAAGCCACGTTTTGCTTTCAGCTTGCATTAACCAGAAACAATGAAAGCGCACAAATAAATTGTAAATTCAATTTTATTTATTTTTCCCGCTGACGGGAATCGAATTTACACTTGTCAGAATCGGTCAATGATGGAGAAAGAAGAACTTTAAGAACTGTTATTTTTAATGATTCTAAATCAAATTTATAAATGCAAGAAGAAAAACAACCGCCTCGTCCGGGGATTGCAACCGGGACCTTCTCCTTGCCGGCAGAATGCTCCTACCACTGAGCTAACGAGGCAGATGATTTTCCCTCTTGCATTTATCAATTTGTTTCTTTTGCCACTAGTCTACTAAACTACGTTTTGCTTTCAGCTGGCATTAACCAGTCAAAATGAAAGCGCACAGATAAAATGTAAATTCGATTTAATTTATTTTTCCATCGGACGGGAATATAACCTACAATTGTTAGAATCGGTCAATGATGGAGAAAGAAGAACTTTAAGAACTTTTATTTTTAATGATTCTAAATCAAATTTATAAATGCAAGAAGAAAAAACAACCGCTCCGTCCGGGGTTTGTAACCGGGACCTTCCGCTTTCCGGGCGACTGCTCTTACCACTGAGCTAACGAGACAGATGACTTTCCTCTTGCATTTACCAATTTGTTACTTTTGTCACTAGCCTACTAAGCCATGTTTTGCTTTCAGCTGGCATTAAGCAGTAACAATGAAAGCACACAAATAAAATGTAAATTATATTTTATTTATTTTTCCCGCGGACGGGAATCGAACCTACACTTGGTAGAATTGGTCAATGATGGAGAAAGAAGAACTTTAAGAACTTTTATTTTTGATGATTGTAAATCAAATATATAAATACAAGGAGAAAAAACAACGGCCTCATCCAGGGTTTGAAATCGGGACCTTCCGCTTGCCGGGCGAGTTCTTTTACCATTGAGCTTACGAGACAGATGATTTTCCCTCTTGCATTTTTCAATTTGTAATTTGTGTCACTAGCCTACTAAGCCTCGTTTTGCTTTCAGCTGGCATTAATCAGCAACGATGAAAGCGCACAGATAAATTGTAAATTCAATTTTATTTATTTTTCCCGCGGACGGGAATCGAACCTACACTTGGTAGAATTGGTCAATGATGGAGAAAGAAGAACTTTATGAACTTTTATTTTTAATGATTCTAAATCAAATTTATAAATACAAGAAGAAAAAACAGCCGCCTCGTTCAGGGTTTCAAACCGGAACCTTCCGCTTGCCGGGCGACTGCTCGTACCACTGAGCTTAAGAAACAGATGATTTTCCCTCTTGTATTTACCAATTTGTTACTTTTGTCACTAGCCTACTAAGCCTCGTTTTGCTTTCAGCTGGCATTAACCAGGAACGATGAAAGCGCACAGATAAATTGTAAATTCAATTTTATTTATTTTTCCCGCGGACGGGAATCGAACCTACACTTGGTAGAATTGGTCAATGATGGAGAAAGAAGAACTTTATGAACTTTTATTTTTAATGATTCTAAATCAAATTTATAAATACAAGAAGAAAAAACAACCGCCTCGTCCGGGGTTTGAAACCGGAACCTTCCGCTTGCCGGGCGACTTCTCTTACCACTGAGCTAACGAGACAAATGATTTTCCCTTTTGCATTTATCAATTTGTTACTTTTGCCACTAGCCTACTAAGCCACGTTTTGCGTTCAGCTGGCATTAACCAGTAACAATGAAGCGCACAAATAAATTGTAAATTCAGTTTTATTTATTTTTCCCGCAGACGGGAATCGAACCTACATTTGCTAGAATCGGTCAATGATGGAGAAAGAAGAACTTTAAGAACTTTTATTTTAAATGATTCTAAATCAAATTTATAAATACAAGAAGAAAAAACAACCGCCTCGTCCGGGGTTTGAAACCGGGGCCTTCCGCTTTCCGGGCGACTTCTCTTACTACTGAGCTAACGAAACAGGTGATTTTCCGTCTTGCATTTATCAAGTTGTTACTTTCGTCACTAGCCTACTAAGCCACGTTTTGCTTTCAGCTTGCATTAACCAGAAACAATGAAAGCGCACAAATAAATTGTAAATTCAGTTTTATTTATTTTTCCCGCGGACGGGAATCGAATTTACACTTGTTAGAATCGGTCAATGATGGAGAAAGCAGAACTTTAAGAACTGTTATTTTTAATGATTCTAAATCAAATTTATAAATGCAAGAAGAAAAATCAACCGCCTCGTCCGGGGATTGCAACCGGGACCTTCTCCTTGCCGGCAGAATGCTCCTACCACTGAGCTAACGAGGCAGATGATTTTCCCTCTTGCATTTATCAGTTTGTTTCTTTTGCCACTAGTCTACTAAACTACGTTTTGCTTTCAGCTGGCATTAACCAGTCAAAATGAAAGCGCACAAATAAAATGTAAATTCGATTTAATTTATTTTTCCAGCGGACGGGAATATAACCTACAATTGTTAGAATCGGTCAATGATGGAGAAAGAAGAACTTTAAGAACTTTTATTTTTAATGATTCTAAATCAAATTTATAAATGCAAGAAGAAAAAACAACCGCTCCGTCCGGGGTTTGAAACCGGGACCTTCCGCTTTCCGGGCGACTGCTCTTACCACTGAGCTAACGAGACAGATGACTTTCCTCTTGCATTTACCAATTTGTTACTTTTGTCACTAGCCTACTAAGCCTCGTTTTGCTTTCAGCTGGCATTAACCAGTAACGATGAAAGCGCACAAATAAATTGTAAATTCAATTTTATTTATTTTTCCCGCGGACGGGAATCGAACCTACACTTGTTAGAATCGGCCAGTGATGGAGAAGGAAAACCTTTAAGAACTTTTATTTTTAATGACTCTAAATCAAATTTTAAAATGCAAGAAGAAAAAACAACCGCCTCGTCCGGGATTTGAAACCAGGACCTTCCGCTTTCCAGGCGACTGGTCTTACCACTGAGCTAATGAGACAGATGATTTTCCTCTTGCGTTTACCAATTTGATAATTTTGTCACTACCCTACTAAGCCACGTTTTGCTTTCAGCTGGCATTAACCAGTAACAATAAAGCGCACAAATAAATTGTAAATTCAGTTTTATTTATTTTTCCCGCAGGCGGGAATCGAACCTACATTTGCTAGAATCGGCCAGTGATGGAGAAAGAAAACCTTTAAGAACTTTTATTTTTAATGATTCTAAATCAAATTTATAAATGCAAGAAGAAAAACCAACCGCCTCGTGCGGGTTTGAAACCGGGACCTTCCCCTTGCAGGGAGAATGCTCTTACCACTGAGCTAACGAGACAGATGATTTCGCCTCTTGTATTTATCAATTTGTTATTTTTACCACTAGCCTACTAACCCACGCTTTGCTTTTAGCTGGCATTAACCAGTAACGCTTAAAGCGCACAAAGAAATTGTAAATTCAATTTTATTTAGTTTTCCCGCGGACGGGAATCGAACCTACACTTCTTAGAATCGGTCAATGATGGAGAAAGAAGAACTTTAAGAACTTTTATTTTAAATGATTTTAAATCAAATTTATAAAAACAGGAAGAAAAAATAACTGCGTCGTCCGGGGTTTGAAACCGGGACCTTCCGCTTTCCGGGCGACTTCTCTTACCACTGAGCTAACGAGACAAATGATTTTCCCTTTTGCATTTATCAATTTGTTACTTTTGCCACTAGCCTACTAAGCCACGTTTTGCGTTCAGCTGGCATTAACCAGTAACAATAAAGCGCACAAATAAATTGTAAATTCAGTTTTATTTATTTTTCCCGCAGGCGGGAATCGAACCTACATTTGCTAGAATCGGTCAATGATGGAGAAAGAAGAACTTTAAGAACTTTTATTTTAAATGATTCTAAATCAAATTTATAAATACAAGAAGAAAAAACAACCGCCTCGTCCGGGGTTTGAAACCGGGGCCTTCCGCTTTCCGGGCGACTACTCTTACTACTGAGCTAACGAAACAGATTATTTTCCGTCTTGCATTTATCAAGTTGCTACTTTCGTCACTAGCCTACTAAGCCACGTTTTGCTTTCAGCTTGCATTAACCAGAAACAATGAAAGTGCACAAATAAATTGTAAATTCAATTTTATTTATTTTTCCCGCTGACGGGAATCGAATTTACACTTGTTAGAATCGGTCAATGATGGAGAAAAAAGAACTTTAAGAACTGTTATTTTTAATCATTCTAAATCAAATTTATAAATGCAAGAAGAAAAACAACCGCCTCGTCCGGGGATTGCAACCGGGACCTTCTCCTTGCCGGCAGAATGCTCCTACCACTGAGCTAACGAGGCAGATGATTTTCCCTCTTGCATTTATCAATTTGTTTCTTTTGCCACTAGTCTACTAAACTACATTTTGCTTTCAGCTGGCATTAACCAGTCAAAGTGAAAGCGCACAGATAAAATGTAAATTCGATTTAATTTATTTTTCCATCGGACGGGAATATAACATACAATTGTTAGAATCGGTCAATGATGGAGAAAGAAGAACTTTAAGAACTTTTATTTTTAATGATTCTAAATCAAATTTATAAATGCAAGAAGAAAAAACAACCGCTCCGTCCGGGGTTTGACACCGGGACCTTCCGCTTTCCGGGCGACTGATCTTACCACTGAGCTAACGAGACAGACGACTTTCCTCTTGCATTTACCAATTTGTTACTTTTGTCACTAGCCTACTAAGCCATGTTTTGCTTTCAGCTGTCATTAAGCAGTAACAATGAAAGCACACAAATAAAATGTAAATTATATTTTATTTATTTTTCCCGCGGACGGGAATCGAACCTACACTTGGTAGAATTGGTCAATGATGGAGAAAGAAGAACTTTATGAACTTTTATTTTTAATGATTCTAAATCAAATTTATAAATACAAGAAGAAAAAACAGCCGCCTCGTTCAGGGTTTCAAACCGGAACCTTCCGCTTGCCGGGCGACTGCTCTTACCACTGAGCTTACGAAACAGATGATTTTCCCTCTTGTATTTACCAATTTGTTACTTTTGTCACTAGCCTACTAAGCCTCGTTTTGCTTTCAGCTGGCATTAACCAGGAACGATGAAAGCGCACAGATAAATTGTAAGTTAAATTTTATTTATTTTTCCCGCGGACGGGAATCGAACCTACACTTGGTAGAATTGGTCAATGATGGAGAAAGAAGAACTTTATGAACTTTTATTTTTAATGATTCTAAATCAAATTTATAAATACAAGAAGAAAAAACAGCCGCCTCGTTCAGGGTTCCAAACCGGAACCTTCCGCTTGCCGGGCGACTTCTCTTACCACTGAGCTAACGAGACAAATGATTTTCCCTTTTGCATTTATCAATTTGTTACTTTTGCCACTAGCCTACTAAGCCTCGTTTTGCTTTCAGCTGGCATTAACCAGTAGCGACGAAAGCGCCCAAATAAATTGTTAATTCAATTTTATTTATTTTTCCCGCGGACGGGAATCGAACGTACACTTGTGAGAATAGGGCAATGATGGAGAAGGAAAACCTTTAAGAACTTTTATTTTTAATGACTCTAAATCAAATTTTTAAATGCAAGAAGAAAAAACAACCGCCTCGTCCGGGATTTGAAACCAGGACCTTCCGCTTTCCAGGCGACTGGTTTTACCACTGAGCTAATGAGACAGATGATTTTCCTCTTGCGTTTACCAATTTGATAGTTTTGTCACTAGCCTACTAAGCCACGTTTTGCTTTCAGCTGGCATTAACCAGTAACAATGAAAGCACACAAATAAAATTTAAATTCAGTTTTATTTATTTTTCCTGCGGACGGGAATCGAACCTGCACTTGTTATAATCGGTCATTAATGGAGAAAGAAGAACTTTAAGAACTTTTATTTTTAATGATTCTAAATCAAATTTATAAATGCAAGAAGAAAAACCAACCGCCTCGTCCGAGTTTGAAACCGGGACTTTCCCCTTGCAGGGAGAATGCTCTTACCACTGAGCTAACGAGACAGATGATTTCGCCTCTTGTATTTATCAATTTGTTACTTTTGCCACTAGCCTACTAACCCACGCTTTGCTTTTAGCTGGCATTAACCAGTAACGCTTAAAGCGCACAAAGAAATTGTAAATTCAATTTTATTTAGTTTTCCCGCGGACGGGAATCGAACCTACACTTCTTAGAATCGGTCAATGATGGAGAAAGAAGAACTTTAAGAACTTTTATTTTAAATGATTCTAAATCAAATTTATAAAAACAGGAAGAAAAAATAACTGCGTCGTCCGGGGTTTGAAACCGGGACCTTCCGCTTTCCGGGCGACTTTTCTTACCACTGAGCTAACGAGACAAATGATTTTCCCTTTTGCATTTATCAATTTGTTACTTTTGCCACTAGCCTACTAAGCCACGTTTTGCGTTCAGCTGGCATTAACCAGTAACAATAAAGCGCACAAATAAATTGTAAATTCAGTTTTATTTATTTTTCCCGCAGACGGGAATCGAACCTACATTTGCTAGAATCGGTCAATGATGGAGAAAGAAGAACTTTAAGAACTTTTATTTTAAATGATTCTAAATCAAATTTATAAATACAAGAAGAAAAAACAACCGCCTCGTCCGGGGTTTGAAACCGCGGCCTTCCGCTTTCCGGGCGACTACTCTTACTACTGAGCTAACGAAACAGATGATTTTCCGTCTTGCATTTATCAAGTTGCTACTTTCGTCACTAGCCTACTAAGCCACGTTTTGCTTTCAGCTTGCATTAACCAGAAACAATGAAAGCGCACAAATAAATTGTAAATTCAATTTTATTTATTTTTCCCGCTGACGGGAATCGAATTTACACTTGTCAGAATCGGTCAATGATGGAGAAAGAAGAACTTTAAGAACTGTTATTTTTAATGATTCTAAATCAAATTTATAAATGCAAGAAGAAAAACAACCGCCTCGTCCGGGGATTGCAACCGGGACCTTCTCCTTGCCGGCAGAATGCTCCTACCACTGAGCTAACGAGGCAGATGATTTTCCCTCTTGCATTTATCAATTTGTTTCTTTTGCCACTAGTCTACTAAACTACGTTTTGCTTTCAGCTGGCATTAACCAGTCAAAATGAAAGCGCACAGATAAAATGTAAATTCGATTTAATTTATTTTTCCATCGGACGGGAATATAACCTACAATTGTTAGAATCGGTCAATGATGGAGAAAGAAGAACTTTAAGAACTTTTATTTTTAATGATTCTAAATCAAATTTATAAATGCAAGAAGAAAAAACAACCGCTCCGTCCGGGGTTTGTAACCGGGACCTTCCGCTTTCCGGGCGACTGCTCTTACCACTGAGCTAACGAGACAGATGACTTTCCTCTTGCATTTACCAATTTGTTACTTTTGTCACTAGCCTACTAAGCCATGTTTTGCTTTCAGCTGGCATTAAGCAGTAACAATGAAAGCACACAAATAAAATGTAAATTATATTTTATTTATTTTTCCCGCGGACGGGAATCGAACCTACACTTGGTAGAATTGGTCAATGATGGAGAAAGAAGAACTTTAAGAACTTTTATTTTTGATGATTGTAAATCAAATATATAAATACAAGGAGAAAAAACAACGGCCTCATCCAGGGTTTGAAATCGGGACCTTCCGCTTGCCGGGCGAGTTCTTTTACCATTGAGCTTACGAGACAGATGATTTTCCCTCTTGCATTTTTCAATTTGTAATTTGTGTCACTAGCCTACTAAGCCTCGTTTTGCTTTCAGCTGGCATTAATCAGCAACGATGAAAGCGCACAGATAAATTGTAAATTCAATTTTATTTATTTTTCCCGCGGACGGGAATCGAACCTACACTTGGTAGAATTGGTCAATGATGGAGAAAGAAGAACTTTATGAACTTTTATTTTTAATGATTCTAAATCAAATTTATAAATACAAGAAGAAAAAACAGCCGCCTCGTTCAGGGTTTCAAACCGGAACCTTCCGCTTGCCGGGCGACTGCTCGTACCACTGAGCTTAAGAAACAGATGATTTTCCCTCTTGTATTTACCAATTTGTTACTTTTGTCACTAGCCTACTAAGCCTCGTTTTGCTTTCAGCTGGCATTAACCAGGAACGATGAAAGCGCACAGATAAATTGTAAATTCAATTTTATTTATTTTTCCCGCGGACGGGAATCGAACCTACACTTGGTAGAATTGGTCAATGATGGAGAAAGAAGAACTTTATGAACTTTTATTTTTAATGATTCTAAATCAAATTTATAAATACAAGAAGAAAAAACAACCGCCTCGTCCGGGGTTTGAAACCGGAACCTTCCGCTTGCCGGGCGACTTCTCTTACCACTGAGCTAACGAGACAAATGATTTTCCCTTTTGCATTTATCAATTTGTTACTTTTGCCACTAGCCTACTAAGCCACGTTTTGCGTTCAGCTGGCATTAACCAGTAACAATGAAGCGCACAAATAAATTGTAAATTCAGTTTTATTTATTTTTCCCGCAGACGGGAATCGAACCTACATTTGCTAGAATCGGTCAATGATGGAGAAAGAAGAACTTTAAGAACTTTTATTTTAAATGATTCTAAATCAAATTTATAAATACAAGAAGAAAAAACAACCGCCTCGTCCGGGGTTTGAAACCGGGGCCTTCCGCTTTCCGGGCGACTTCTCTTACTACTGAGCTAACGAAACAGGTGATTTTCCGTCTTGCATTTATCAAGTTGTTACTTTCGTCACTAGCCTACTAAGCCACGTTTTGCTTTCAGCTTGCATTAACCAGAAACAATGAAAGCGCACAAATAAATTGTAAATTCAGTTTTATTTATTTTTCCCGCGGACGGGAATCGAATTTACACTTGTTAGAATCGGTCAATGATGGAGAAAGCAGAACTTTAAGAACTGTTATTTTTAATGATTCTAAATCAAATTTATAAATGCAAGAAGAAAAATCAACCGCCTCGTCCGGGGATTGCAACCGGGACCTTCTCCTTGCCGGCAGAATGCTCCTACCACTGAGCTAACGAGGCAGATGATTTTCCCTCTTGCATTTATCAGTTTGTTTCTTTTGCCACTAGTCTACTAAACTACGTTTTGCTTTCAGCTGGCATTAACCAGTCAAAATGAAAGCGCACAAATAAAATGTAAATTCGATTTAATTTATTTTTCCAGCGGACGGGAATATAACCTACAATTGTTAGAATCGGTCAATGATGGAGAAAGAAGAACTTTAAGAACTTTTATTTTTAATGATTCTAAATCAAATTTATAAATGCAAGAAGAAAAAACAACCGCTCCGTCCGGGGTTTGAAACCGGGACCTTCCGCTTTCCGGGCGACTGCTCTTACCACTGAGCTAACGAGACAGATGACTTTCCTCTTGCATTTACCAATTTGTTACTTTTGTCACTAGCCTACTAAGCCTCGTTTTGCTTTCAGCTGGCATTAACCAGTAACGATGAAAGCGCACAAATAAATTGTAAATTCAATTTTATTTATTTTTCCCGCGGACGGGAATCGAACCTACACTTGTTAGAATCGGCCAGTGATGGAGAAGGAAAACCTTTAAGAACTTTTATTTTTAATGACTCTAAATCAAATTTTAAAATGCAAGAAGAAAAAACAACCGCCTCGTCCGGGATTTGAAACCAGGACCTTCCGCTTTCCAGGCGACTGGTCTTACCACTGAGCTAATGAGACAGATGATTTTCCTCTTGCGTTTACCAATTTGATAATTTTGTCACTACCCTACTAAGCCACGTTTTGCTTTCAGCTGGCATTAACCAGTAACAATAAAGCGCACAAATAAATTGTAAATTCAGTTTTATTTATTTTTCCCGCAGGCGGGAATCGAACCTACATTTGCTAGAATCGGCCAGTGATGGAGAAGGAAAACCTTTAAGAACTTTTATTTTTAATGATTCTAAATCAAATTTATAAATGCAAGAAGAAAAACCAACCGCCTCGTCCGGGTTTGAAACCGGGACCTTCCCCTTGCAGGGAGAATGCTCTTACCACTGAGCTAACGAGACAGATGATTTCGCCTCTTGTATTTATCAATTTGTTATTTTTACCACTAGCCTACTAACCCACGCTTTGCTTTTAGCTGGCATTAACCAGTAACGCTTAAAGCGCACAAAGAAATTGTAAATTCAATTTTATTTAGTTTTCCCGCGGACGGGAATCGAACCTACACTTCTTAGAATCGGTCAATGATGGAGAAAGAAGAACTTTAAGAACTTTTATTTTAAATGATTTTAAATCAAATTTATAAAAACAGGAAGAAAAAATAACTGCGTCGTCCGGGGTTTGAAACCGGGACCTTCCGCTTTCCGGGCGACTTCTCTTACCACTGAGCTAACGAGACAAATGATTTTCCCTTTTGCATTTATCAATTTGTTACTTTTGCCACTAGCCTACTAAGCCACGTTTTGCGTTCAGCTGGCATTAACCAGTAACAATAAAGCGCACAAATAAATTGTAAATTCAGTTTTATTTATTTTTCCCGCAGGCGGGAATCGAACCTACATTTGCTAGAATCGGTCAATGATGGAGAAAGAAGAACTTTAAGAACTTTTATTTTAAATGATTCTAAATCAAATTTATAAATACAAGAAGAAAAAACAACCGCCTCGTCCGGGGTTTGAAACCGGGGCCTTCCGCTTTCCGGGCGACTACTCTTACTACTGAGCTAACGAAACAGATTATTTTCCGTCTTGCATTTATCAAGTTGCTACTTTCGTCACTAGCCTACTAAGCCACGTTTTGCTTTCAGCTTGCATTAACCAGAAACAATGAAAGTGCACAAATAAATTGTAAATTCAATTTTATTTATTTTTCCCGCTGACGGGAATCGAATTTACACTTGTTAGAATCGGTCAATGATGGAGAAAAAAGAACTTTAAGAACTGTTATTTTTAATCATTCTAAATCAAATTTATAAATGCAAGAAGAAAAACAACCGCCTCGTCCGGGGATTGCAACCGGGACCTTCTCCTTGCCGGCAGAATGCTCCTACCACTGAGCTAACGAGGCAGATGATTTTCCCTCTTGCATTTATCAATTTGTTTCTTTTGCCACTAGTCTACTAAACTACATTTTGCTTTCAGCTGGCATTAACCAGTCAAAGTGAAAGCGCACAGATAAAATGTAAATTCGATTTAATTTATTTTTCCATCGGACGGGAATATAACATACAATTGTTAGAATCGGTCAATGATGGAGAAAGAAGAACTTTAAGAACTTTTATTTTTAATGATTCTAAATCAAATTTATAAATGCAAGAAGAAAAAACAACCGCTCCGTCCGGGGTTTGACACCGGGACCTTCCGCTTTCCGGGCGACTGATCTTACCACTGAGCTAACGAGACAGACGACTTTCCTCTTGCATTTACCAATTTGTTACTTTTGTCACTAGCCTACTAAGCCATGTTTTGCTTTCAGCTGTCATTAAGCAGTAACAATGAAAGCACACAAATAAAATGTAAATTATATTTTATTTATTTTTCCCGCGGACGGGAATCGAACCTACACTTGGTAGAATTGGTCAATGATGGAGAAAGAAGAACTTTATGAACTTTTATTTTTAATGATTCTAAATCAAATTTATAAATACAAGAAGAAAAAACAGCCGCCTCGTTCAGGGTTTCAAACCGGAACCTTCCGCTTGCCGGGCGACTGCTCTTACCACTGAGCTTACGAAACAGATGATTTTCCCTCTTGTATTTACCAATTTGTTACTTTTGTCACTAGCCTACTAAGCCTCGTTTTGCTTTCAGCTGGCATTAACCAGGAACGATGAAAGCGCACAGATAAATTGTAAGTTAAATTTTATTTATTTTTCCCGCGGACGGGAATCGAACCTACACTTGGTAGAATTGGTCAATGATGGAGAAAGAAGAACTTTATGAACTTTTATTTTTAATGATTCTAAATCAAATTTATAAATACAAGAAGAAAAAACAGCCGCCTCGTTCAGGGTTCCAAACCGGAACCTTCCGCTTGCCGGGCGACTTCTCTTACCACTGAGCTAACGAGACAAATGATTTTCCCTTTTGCATTTATCAATTTGTTACTTTTGCCACTAGCCTACTAAGCCACGTTTTGCGTTCAGCTGGAATTAACCAGTAACAATGAAGCGCACAAATAAATTGTAAATTCAGTTTTATTTATTTTTCCCGCAGACGGGAATCGAACCTACATTTGCTAGAATCGGTCAATTATGGAGAAAGAAGAACTTTAAGAACTTTTATTTTAAATGATTCTAAATCAAATTTATAAATACAAGAAGAAAAAACAACCGCCTCGTCCGGGGTTTGAAACCGGGGCCTTCCGCTTTCCGGGCGACTTCTCTTACTACTGAGCTAACGAAACGGATGATTTTCCGTCTTGCATTTATCAAGTTGTTACTTTCGTCACTAGCCTACTAAGCCACGTTTTGCTTTCAGCTTGCATTAACCAGAAACAATGAAAGCGCACAAATAAATTGTAAATTCAATTTTATTTATTTTTCCCGTAGACGGGAATCGAATTTACACTTGTTAGAATCGGTCAATGATGGAGAAAGCAGAACTTTAAGAACTGTTATTTTTAATGATTCTAAATCAAATTTATAAATGCAAGAAGAAAAATCAACCGCCTCGTCCGGGGATTGCAACCGGGACCTTCTCCTTGCCGGCAGAATGCTCCTACCACTGAGCTAACGAGGCAGATGATTTTCCCTCTTGCATTTATCAATTTGTTTCTTTTGCCACTAGTCTACTAAACTACATTTTGCTTTCAGCTGGCATTAACCAGTCAAAATGAAAGCGCACAAATAAAATGTAAATTCGATTTAATTTATTTTTCCAGCGGACGGGAATATAACCTACAATTGTTAGAATCGGTCAATGATGGAGAAAGAAGAACTTTAAGAACTTTTATTTTTAATGATTCTAAATCAAATTTATAAATGCAAGAAGAAAAAACAACCGCTCCGTCCGGGGTTTGAAACCGGGACCTTCCGCTTTCCGGACGACTGCTCTTGTGGCGACGCTTCGCTCTCGGTTCGGCCATTTCCAAACCTTCGTCACACACCGAGTAAACCGGGTTACGTTCACCACAAAATTCACCGCTAGTGATACCTTGTCAAACGTAGAAAGCCGTAGCTAGGCAGGCGTAGATTTGTAATTTATAACGTTGTGAAAAAGAAAACAAAAAATATGAGTAGTCATTTTTTAGCCTTCTGACAGTCGTCATCTAAAAATAATAAAAATAATTAAAACACAAAAATTGAATGAAAATAAATTTATATTCGAACTATTGGAAAAGAAACTAAAAGAGGACTTTTGCCTTTTCTTTACGCCACATATGCCCTTATTTTCTTTATAGCTCAACTTCAAGGCCGAATGGGAACAACCCAACTGGGTAACTTACCAGAGTGCCCTTTAAGATTCAAGATAACAGGCGGTACTATATCCAGAAGCTCAAGCAACCTCATCCTGTCGGCTGCCGTCACACTGCCGTAGTGGTAGCGCTATCTCACTTACTGCCATTATCAGATTGCCTTCGCTGGGAGAATCTGTTTTATGGTATAGGCGTTGCTACGGCTCCACCAGTCTGTCGTGTCAATATTACAGCCGACTTCTACCAGCCTGTCGTGTGAGCATTACAGCCGACTGCTTCTCAACACTGCGCGACATAGATGGTGATGTACTAACGGTCATTGGGACTGTGATAGTATCCTGTCATTCGCTTTCCATTATTGAAGCATCATTATTCCTCCGTCATCACGGACACTAGAGTATATTAAATATTAATTTTCAGTGGTGTACTAAACCTCCAGCCTGTACAGGCTGAGAAGAATGCAACTGTCAAGTATCCAAGAAGATAACAGCAAATTATCCCGGCATCCAACTGTCAAGTATCCAAGAAGATAATAACAAATTATCCCCTCATCTGGTCATATTATCATAGGGACAATAAGACCGAGTTCCTGACTTCTATACAAATCAACTAGGGCCAATTCCTTTCTACTACTACAGGAACAGCGCAGTCTCAAGCTAATCTCGTATCCAACAGGACATTTGTTCTATTACCTAAAAAGGGTAACGCATCTCCTTGACATATACGCAAGAGGAATAACTACGCTATCGTTTACACAAGTGATGGCAATTGCCGTCGACAGATAACAGTCCCATATTCAAGAGCGAAGATTTCAATCGGGAACGACTATCAACTAGACCGCAAGCAAGAATAGATAATTGGTACCAACCAAATTACCTAAAGTGGTGACCCCGACAAAAGTCGCAACCTTCATCAACGGAAGAAGATTTTATGAAAAGGTCAGATAGTTAAGGTTTTCTTTCTTGGTTGTTAGCAATATTTCTTACACTATTGCATAAAGTTTATTAATATTTACTGTTGAAACTCGTGCATCTTGTCCACATGGAACTTTGTTGGTTTAAATTATAAACCGAATTGTATTAAATACCTACACAATTTTTATCTAATTGACAATCTATCATATTCAATTTAATAATTGTAGTCTTAAGACATGTTGTTAACTTTCTACGTTCGACAACGTATTATCAGCATTTCTCGCACTTCGTTCTTTTGGTTTTGATACCGTCTTACTATATTTTTGCATTGTTTTATAAATATTTTTTTTTTCGCACGTTGGCGATTCATCTAATTTGTTTCAGAATTCGTCGATTCTTTTTGATTTACTAAATTTCGTTGTTTGATAACGTCTAACGTCTTCGACTTACGTTGGGAAATGACCGAACGGACAGAAGATTCAAACGTCAGCATGGATTCTACTAATAGCATTGATCCAAACGAAGCTAGTGCTCCCTTGCCAGCGGACACAGCGCGGCAAGCTGGGTTGTGTGCAGTATCTGTAAAGACGACTCCCTTCTGGAAAAATGATCCTGATCTGTGGTTTCTCCAGCTAGAGTCACAGCTCAATTTGGCTGGTATTAATCAGGACACGACGAAATTCTACCATGTCGTTGGGGCGCTCGTCGCGAACGTCGCTCGCTTGGTGAGTGACATCCTTCGCACACCGCCAGCAAGGGACAAATATAATTCAGTCAAAGAGACGTTAATTTCCAGACTCTCTGGAAGCACAAATCAAAAGCTAAAGCAGCTTCTTACCGAACTTACACTGGGCGACTCACAGCCCTCACAACTACTTCGTGAGATGCGGGCTCTCAGTAATGGGCAGCTCAACGAGGCGATCTTGAAGTCGCTTTGGCTTCAGCGATTACCGACAAGTGTGCAGGCGATTCTAGCTTGCAACCCAGGAACACTGGAAGTATTAGCAACTTGTGCGGACAAAATAGCTGAAGTGAGTCCAAAATCGGAGGTATTCTCCATAGCTTCTCCATTAGACAGTTCTGATCCGACTCTGGCTGAATTGGAAAGAAGATTAAACAATCTCACCAACATTTTCGAGAAGTCTCTCACGCGACGCAAGCCGGATAGAAAAAGCACTCCAAGAAGTGAGTCTTCGCATCGATCATCTTCTCGACATTCTTCAATGAACCCAAATCAAAATTTTTGCTGGTACCATCGTAAATTCGGGACTAACGCAAGAAAATGCATCGCTCCTTGCAAATTTAAAAGAAACAGGATAAATTCAACGCCGCAAGGTGTTATTGCCTGTAATGAAGACCCAAACTAATATGCCCTCCGCCATTAGCGACGGGTGGAGGTAGCATCTCAAAAAGTCGTTTATATATTTTTGACAGGTCGTCGCAAAAGAGTTTCTTGATTGACACAGGGGCTGACGTTTCCGTCATTCCAAAAGCGTCTTTTCAACGTTGTCCAAATCCAAATTTGCAGTTGGTGGCGGCAAATTCCTCGCCTATCAGCACGTTTGGCAGAAAATTGCTAACGTTGGACTTGGGCTTACGACGATCTTTTCCTTGGCAGTTCGTGATAGCAGATATCCCTAGACCTATACTGGGCGCAGATTTTCTCTGCCACTATGGTCTTTTAGTAGACATAAAAAAGAAGTCACTTATAGATCCACTCACTTCTTTAGCAGCACCTGCTCAACGTACCAAATGCCAAAATTCTAGTCTGTCAGTACTCATCAGTTCTTCAATCGATCCAGCAGTGCAGGAGCTTCTAAAAAAATTCCGCGCCATCACAGTCGAAGCTGGATTTATTAAACAGGTAGCGCACACAGTTACTCATCGCATAATCACCAAAGGCGCTCCCATCTCTTCCAAAGTTCGGCGCCTGTCAGCTGAAAAATTGTCAGCGGCCAGAAAAGAATTTGACTTCCTGTTGAAACAGGGAATCTGTCGCCCCTCAAACAGTCCTTGGTCATCACCACTACACTTAGTTCAAAAGAAAAATGGTGAATGGAGACCATGCGGAGACTACAGAAGGCTAAATTCCAGTACAGTACCAGACCGTTACCCAGTACCATTAATACACGATTTCGTCTACCATTTAGAAAATTGTACACTTTTTACAACTCTGGACCTAGCAAAAGCATACCACCAAATTCCTATCGAACCAGAAGATATTCCAAAAACGGCAATATGCACACCTTTTGGACTTTTCGAGTTCACACGCATGACATTTGGTCTGTGCAACGCGGCACAATCTTTCCAAAGATTTATTCACACGGTCTTGCAAGAGTTTTCATTCTGTTTCGTATATTTGGACGATATACTAATAGCGTCTAAAACTAAAGTCGAACATTATTTGCATATCGAACAGGTTTTCAAACGCCTGCAGGAGTACGGACTGATTTTAAATGTCGAAAAATGTGCCTTCTTTCAATCCCAGGTCAAATTTTTAGGACATCTAATCACCCCGCAAGGCATCAAGCCAGCTCCAGATCGCGTAGATGCAATTTCAAAATTCAAAATTCCAGAAACCGTAAAGCAATTACGACGCTTTCTGGGTATGATAAACTTCTACCGACGTTTCTTGCCACACGCCGCAGCACATCATGCTATATTAAACAGCTATTTGTCCGGCTCAAAAAAAGACGGTGCTAAGCGCATTGAATGGTCTGGCGAGGCAGTTAAATCCTTCGAATTAGCTAAATCTCAGTTAGCACAAACAGGCCTTCTCGCTTTTCCCGTCAGTACGGCTGAACTATCGCTATGGGTAGACGCTTCAGACACTGCTATTGGTGCTGCAATTCAGCAAAAAGTTGACGATGGCTGGCAACCCCTAGGATTTTACTCTGTCAAACTAAACAACGCTCAACAAAACGACAGTACCTACGATAGGGAGTTACTAGCAGCATACAAAAGTATAAAGTATTTTAGATATTTACTGGAGGGACGTACCTTCACACTTTATACGGATCACAAACCTTTGCAATATGCATTTCTGCAAAACCCTGAGAAGGCTTCGCCACGGCAATTACGTCATTTGGACTACGTAGGTCAATTCACTACCGATATCCGACATGTGCCAGGTAAAGAAAACATAGTGGCCGATGCTTTGTCGAGGGTCGATGAAATTCAACTTCTCAGTGCAATCAATTTTGAAGCTATGGCTGAAGCACAATTACAAGATACAGAATTTCAACAGCTTCTTCAAAATTCCCGATATAAATTCAAAAAATTCCCGATTTTTGGCTCGAACGCAGAATTATACTGTGAGGTAACGGAAACAAAAGTACGTCCATTCATTCCCGCGTCTTTCAGAACCCAAGTGTTCAGAACCACTCACAATTTGTCTCACCCGAGCATTCGCACAACCAACAAAATGGTCACGTCTAGGTACTTCTGGCCGTCCATGAACAAGGATATCAACTCCTGGTCACGGTCCTGTGTAGCTTGCCAGCGGAGTAAAGTATCTAGACACTGCAAAAATACTCTAGGCACATTTCATGAATGTTCCGGGCGGTTTCAAACTATCCACATAGACATCGTTGGTCCTATGCCCCCTTCCCAAAATTGCAGATATTGCCTTACTATTATCGATAGGTTTACGCGATGGCCAGAAGCCATCCCTCTAGTCGACATTAGTGCCGAAACAGTCGCGACTGCACTCTGCCAAGTGTGGATAGCTCGCTTTGGTGTCCCTAGGACTATTATTACAGATCAAGGTGCACAATTTGAATCCTCCTTATTTGCGGAACTCTCCAAATTATTAGGTTTTCATCGCAACCGCACTACTGCGTACCACCCTCAGGCTAATGGATCGGACGTTTAAAGCTTGTCTAATGGCTTACCAGGAGAAGTCCTGGACAAAAACCTTACCCTTCGTATTATTAGGCTTACGTACTGCTTTTAGGGAGGAATTTCTCGCTACCCCTGCGGAACTTGTGTACGGCGAGGGTTTACGCATTCCTGGTGATTTTCTACTAAATTCCCGGTATCAGCCCCAAAATCAATTCGTTGCGTCACTTCGTAATCTTTTCTCTGACATCAGACCAGTTCCAGCATCAGATCACTCTCGACAAACTACTTTCGTATTTAAAGATCTGGCTAAATGCTCACACGTTTTCCTAAGAACGGATGCTTTACGGTCAGCACTTCAACCACCCTACGAAGGTCCTTTTAAAATCATTAAACGCTCAACGCACTTCTTCACACTTAGAGTTAAAAATAGGGAAGTTAACGTCTCTATTGACCGTCTGAAACCCTGCTTTTCAGCTTTTGAAATGGCTGATGAAAACCATATGCACTCAACAAGCTCCAACGCAACACAAAACATCCTACCAGCCGACGAATCTGTTCAGCCAGCGTCTGAAAGCTCGCCAGTATATCAAGCACAAATTGAAGAACGCCTCCGGCCAGTGTTGGAGGACCTTAATGTGCCAGCATCATTACACGCAGAGTCGGCGTCTTCGTCGGACGCACCAAGGTGTCGTATTAGATTCGCGCCTGATGGATCAACAAATATACCAGAGCGAACCACTCGTGCAGGACGAGCCACAAGACCACCACAACGATATACATAACGCAAAAACCAAAGGTTTTGCTGGCAGGGGAGTATATGTGGCGACGCTTCGCTCTCGGTTCGGCCATTTCCAAACCTTCGTCACACACCGAGTAAACCGGGTTACGTTCACCACAAAATTCACCGCTAGTGATACCTTGTCAAACGTAGAAAGCCGTAGCTAGGCAGGCGTAGATTTGTAATTTATAACGTTGTGAAAAAGAAAACAAAAAATATGAGTAGTCATTTTTTAGCCTTCTGACAGTCGTCATCTAAAAATAATAAAAATAATTAAAACACAAAAATTGAATGAAAATAAATTTATATTCGAACTATTGGAAAAGAAACTAAAAGAGGACTTTTGCCTTTTCTTTACGCCACATATGCCCTTATTTTCTTTATAGCTCAACTTCAAGGCCGAATGGGAACAACCCAACTGGGTAACTTACCAGAGTGCCCTTTAAGATTCAAGATAACAGGCGGTACTATATCCAGAAGCTCAAGCAACCTCATCCTGTCGGCTGCCGTCACACTGCCGTAGTGGTAGCGATATCTCACTTACTGCCATTATCAGATTGCCTTCGCTGGGAGAATCTGTTTTATGGTATAGGCGTTGCTACGGCTCCACCAGTCTGTCGTGTCAATATTACAGCCGACTTCTACCAGCCTGTCGTGTGAGCATTACAGCCGACTGCTTCTCAACACTGCGCGACATAGATGGTGATGTACTAACGGTCATTGGGACTGTGATAGTATCCTGTCATTCGCTTTCCATTATTGAAGCATCATTATTCCTCCGTCATCACGGACACTAGAGTATATTAAATATTAATTTTCAGTGGTGTACTAAACCTCCAGCCTGTAGAGGCTGAGAAGAATGCAACTGTCAAGTATCCAAGAAGATAACAGCAAATTATCCCGGCATCTAACTGTCAAGTATCCAAGAAGATAATAACAAATTATCCCCTCATCTGGTCATATTATCATAGGGACAATAAGACCGAGTTCCTGACTTCTATACAAATCAACTAGGGCCAATTCCTTTCTACTACTACAGGAACAGCGCAGTCTCAAGCTAATCTCGTATCCAACAGGACATTTGTTCTATTACCTAAAAAGGGTAACGCATCTCCTTGACATATACGCAAGAGGAATAACTACGCTATCGTTTACACAAGTGATGGCAATTGCCGTCGACAGATAACAGTCCCATATTCAAGAGCGAAGATTTCAATCGGGAACGACTATCAACTAGACCGCAAGCAAGAATAGATAATTGGTACCAACCAAATTACCTAAACTCTTACCACTGAGCTAACGAGACAGATGACTTTCCTCTTGCATTTACCAATTTGTTACTTTTGTCACTAGCCTACTAAGCCTCGTTTTGCTTTCAGCTGGCATTAACCAGTAACGATGAAAGCGCACAAATAAATTGTTAATTCAATTTTATTTATTTTTCCCGCGGACGGGAATCGAACGTACACTTGTGAGAATAGGGCAATGATGGAAAAAGAAGGTCTTTAAGAAATTTTATTTTTAATGATTCCAAATCAAATTTACAAATGCAAGAATAAAAAACAGCCGCCTCGTCCGGGCTTTAAAACCGGGACCTTCCGCTTGCCGGGCGACTGCTCTTACCACTGAGCTAACGAAACAGATGATTTTCCGTCTTGCATTTATCAAGTTGTTACTTTTGTCACTAGCCTACTAAGCCATGTTTTGCTTTCAGCTGGCATTAAGCAGTAACAATGAAAGCACACAAATAAAATGTAAATTATATTTTATTTATTTTTCCCGCGGACGGGAATCGAACCTACACTTGGTAGAATTGGTCAATGATGGAGAAAGAAGAACTTTAAGAACTTTTATTTTTGATGACTATAAATCAAATTTATAAATACAAGGAGAAAAAACAACGGCCTCATCCAGGGTTTGAAATCGGGACCTTCCGCTTGCCGGGCGACTGCTTTTACCATTGAGCTGACGAGACAGACGATTTTCCCTCTTGCATTTTTCAATTTGTTACTTTTGTCACTAGCCTACTAAGCCTCCTTTTGCTTTCAGCTAGCATTAACCAGGAACGATGAAAGCGCACAGATAAATTGTAAATTCAATTTTATTTATTTTTCCCGCGGACGGGAATCGAACCTACACTTGGTAGAATTGGTCAATGATGGAGAAAGAAGAACTTTATGAACTTTTATTTTTAATGATTCTAAATCAAATTTATAAATACAAGAAGAAAAAACAGCCGCCTCGTTCAAGGTTTCAAACCGGAACCTTCCGCTTGCCGGGCGACTGCTCTTACCACTGAGCTTACGAAACAGATGATTTTCCCTCTTGCATTTACCAATTTGTTACTTTTGTCACTAGCCTACTAAGCCTCGTTTTGCTTTCAGCTGGCATTAACCAGTAACGATGAAAGCGCACAAATAAATTGTTAATTCAATTTTATTTATTTTTCCCGCGGACGGGAATCGAACGTACACTTGTGAGAATAGGGCAATGATGGAGAAAGAAGGTCTTTAAGAAATTTTATTTTTATTGATTCCAAATCAAATTTACAAATGCAAGAATAAAAAACAGCCGCCTCGTCCGGGCTTTAAAACCGGGACCTTCCGCTTGCCGGGCGACTGCTCTTACCACTGAGCTAACGAGACAGATGATTTTCCCTCTTGCATTCGTCAATTTGTTACTTTTGACTCTAGCCTACTAAGACACGTTTTGCTTTCAGCTGGCATTAACCAGTAACGATGAAAGCGCACAGATAAATTGTAAATTCAATTTTATTTATTTTTCCCGTGGACGGGAATCGAACCAACACTTGTTAGAATCGGCCAGTGATGGAGAAGGAAGTCCTTTAAGAACTTTTATATTTAATGACTCTAAATCAAATTTTTAAATGCAAGAAGAAAAAACAACCGCCTCGTCCGGGATTTGAAACCAGGACATTCCGCTTTCCAGGCGACTGGTCTTACCACTGAGCTAATGAGACAGATGATTTTCCTCTTGCGTTTACCAATTTGATAATTTTGTCACTAGCCTACTAAGCCACGTTTTGCTTTCAGCTGGCATTAACCAGTAACAATGAAAGCACACAAATAAAATGTATATTCAGTTTTATTTATTTTTCCTGCGGACGGGAATCGAACCTGCACTTGTTATAATCGGTCATTAATGGAGAAAGAAGAACTTTAAGAACTTTTATTTTTAATGATTGTAAATCAAATTTATAAATGCAAGAAGAAAAAACAACCGCCTCGTCCGGGTTTGAAACCGGACCTTCCCCTTGCAGGGAGAATGCTCTTACCACTGAGCTAACGAGACAGATGATTTCTCCTTTTGTATTTATCAATTTGTTACTTTTGCCACTAGCCTACTAACCCACGCTTTGCTTTTAGCTGGCATTAACCAGTAACGCTTAAAGCGCACAAAGAAATTGTAAATTCAATTTTATTTAGTTTTCCCGCGGACGGGAATCGAACCTACACTTCTTAGAATCGGTCAATGATGGAGAAAGAAGAACTTTAAGAACTTTTATTTTAAATGATTCTAAATCAAATTTATAAATACAGGAAGAAAAAACAGCTGCGTTGTCCGGGGTTTGAAACCGGGACCTTCCGCTTGCCGGGCGACTTCTCTTACCACTGAGCTAACGAGACAAATGATTTTCCCTTTTGCATTTATCAATTTGTTACTTTTGTCACTAGCCTACTAAGCCACGATTTGCTTTCAGCTGGCATTAACCAGTAACGATGAAAGCGCTCAAATAAATTGTATATTCAATTTTATTTATTTTTCCCGCGGACGGGAATCGAACGTACACTTCTTAGAATCGGTCAATGATGGAGAAAAAAGAACTTTAAGAACTTTTATTTTTAATGAATCTAAATCAAATTTATAAATGCAAGAAGAAAAAACAACCGCCGTGTCCGGGGTTTGCAACCGGGACCTTCCCCTTGCCGGCAGAATGTTCTTACCACTGAGCTAACGAGGCAGATGATTTTCCCTCTTGCATTTATCAATTTGTTTCTGTTGCCACTAGTCTACTAAACTACGTTTTGCTTTCAGCTGGCATTAACCAGTCAAAATGAAAGCGCACAAATAAAATGTAAATTCAGTTTTATTTATTTTTCCAACGGACGGAATTTAACCTACAATTGTTATAATCGGTCAATGATGGAGAAAGAAGAACTTTAAGAACTTTTATTTTTAATGAATCTAAATCAAATTTATAAATTCAAGAAGAAAAAACAACCGCTCCGTCCGGGGTTTGAAACCGGGACCTTCCGCTTTCCGGGCGACTGCTCTTACAACTCAGCTAACGAGACAGATGACTTTCCTCTTGCATTTACCAATTTGTTACTTTTGTCACTAGCCTACTAAGCCACGTTTTGCTTTCAGCTTGCATTAACCAGAAACAATGAAAGGGCACAAATAAATTGTAAATTCAATTTTATTTATTTTTCCCGCGGACGGAAATCGAATTTACACTTGTTAGAATTGGTCAATGATGGAGGAAGAAGAACTTTAAGAACTGTTATTTTTAATGATTCTAAATAAAATTTATAAATGCAAGAAGAAAAAACAACCGCCTCGTCCGGGGATTGCAACCGGGACCTTCCCCTTGCCGGCAGAATGCTCTTACCACTGAGCTAACGAGGCAGACGATTTTCCTCTTGCATTTACCAATTTGTTACTTTTGTCAATAACCTACTAAGCCATGTTTTGCTTTCAGCTGGCATTAAGCAGTAACAATGAAAGCACACAAATAAAATGTAAATTAAATTTTATTTTTTTTCCCGCGGACGGGAATCGAACCTACACTTGTTAGAATTGGTCAGTGACGGAGAAAGAAGAACTTTAAGAACTTTTATTTTTAATGTTTCTAAATCAAATTTATAAATGCAAGAATAAAAAACAACCGCCTCGTCCGGGGTTTGAAACTGGGCCTTCCGCTTTCCGGGCGACTTCTCTTACTACTGAGCTAACGAAACAGATGATTTTCCGTCTTGCATTTATCAATTTGTTTTTTTGCCACTAGTCCACTAAACTACGTTTTGCTTTCAGCTGGCATTAACCAGTCAAAATGAAAGCGCACAAATAAAAGGTAAATTCGATTTAATTTATTTTTCCAGCGGACGGGAATATAACCTACAATTGTTAGAATCGGTCAATGATGGAGAAAGGAGAACTTTAAGAACTTTTATTTTTAATGATTCTAAATCAAATTTATAAATGCAAGAACAAAAAACAACCGCTCCGTCCGGGGTTTGAAACCGGGACCTTCCGCTTTCCGGGCGACTGGTCTTACCACTGAGCTAACGAGACAGATGACTTTCCTCTTGCATTTACCAATTTGTTACTTTTGTCACTAGCCTACTAAGCCATGTTTAGCTTTCAGCTGGCATTAAGCAGTAACAATGAAAGCACACAAATAAAATGTAAATTAAATTTTATTTTTTTTTCCCGCGGACGGGAATCGAACCTACACTTGTTAGAATTGGTCAGTGACGGAGAAAGAAGAACTTTAAGAACTTTTATTTTTAATGTTTCTAAATCAAATTTATAAATGCAAGAATAAAAACCAACCGCCTCGTCCGGGGTTTGAAACCGGGACCTTCCGCTTTCCGGGCGACTGCTCTTAACACTGAGCTAACGAGACAGATGATTTTCCCTCTTGCATTTATCAATTTGTTACTTTTGCCACTAGCCTAATAAGCCAGGTCTTTCGTTCAGCTGGCATTAACCAGTAACAATGAAAGTGCACAAGTAAATTGTAAATTCAGTTTTATTTACTTTTCCGCAGACGGGAATCGAACCTACACTTCTTAGAATCGGTCAATGATGGAGAAAGAAGAATATTAAGAACTTTTATTTTAAATGATTCTAAATCAAATTTATAAATACAAGAAGGAAAAACAACTGCGTCGTCCGGGGCTTGAAACCGGGACCTTCCGCTTGCCGGGCGACTTCTCTTACCACCGAGCTAACGAGACAGATGATTTTCCCTTTTGCATTTATCAATTTGTTACTTTTGCCACTAGCCTACTAAGCCACGTTTTGCGTTCTGCTGGCATTAACCAGTAACAATGAAGCGCACAAATAAATTGTAAATTCAGTTTTATACATTTTTCCCGCGGACGGGAATCGAACCTACCCTTGTTATAATCGGTCAATGCTGGACAAAAAGGACTTTAGGAAATTTTATTTTTAATGATTCTAAATCAAATTTATAGATGCAAGAAGAAAAAACAATCGCCTCGTCCAGGGTTTGAAATCGGGACCTTCCGCTTGCCGGGCGACTGCTCTTACCACTGAGCTTACGAGACAGATGATTTTCCCTCTTGCATTTTTCAATTTGTTACTTTTGTCACTAGCCTACTAAGCCACGTTTTGCTTTCAGCTGGCATTAACCAGTAACGATGAAAGCGCACAAATAAATTGTATATTCAATTTTATTTATTTTTCCCGCGGACGGGAATCGAACGTACACTTGTTGGAATCGGTGAATGACGGAGAAAGAAGAACTTTAAGAACTTTTATTTTTAATGTTTCTAAATCAAATTTATAAATGCAAGAATAAAAAACAACCGCCTCGTCCGGGGTTTGAAACTGGGCCTTCCGCTTTCCGGGCGACTTCTCTTACTACTGAGCTAACGAAACAGATGATTTTCCGTCTTGCATTTATAAATTTGTTTTTTTGCCACTAGTCCACTAAACTACGTTTTGCTTTCAGCTGGCATTAACCAGTCAAAATGAAAGCGCACAAATAAAAGGTAAATTCGATTTAATTTATTTTTCCAGCGGACGGGAATATAACCTACAATTGTTAGAATCGGTCAATGATGGAGAAAGGAGAACTTTAAGAACTTTTATTTTTAATGATTCTAAATCAAATTTATAAATGCAAGAACAAAAAACAACCGCTCCGTCCGGGGTTTGAAACCGGGACCTTCCGCTTTCCGGGCGACTGGTCTTACCACTGAGCTAACGAGACAGATGACTTTCCTCTTGCATTTACCAATTTGTTACTTTTGTCACTAGCCTACTAAGCCATGTTTAGCTTTCAGCTGGCATTAAGCAGTAACAATGAAAGCACACAAATAAAATGTAAATTAAATTTTATTTTTTTTTCCCGCGGACGGGAATCGAACCTACACTTGTTAGAATTGGTCAGTGACGGAGAAAGAAGAACTTTAAGAACTTTTATTTTTAATGTTTCTAAATCAAATTTATAAATGCAAGAATAAAAACCAACCGCCTCGTCCGGGGTTTGAAACCGGGACCTTCCGCTTTCCGGGCGACTGCTCTTAACACTGAGCTAACGAGACAGATGATTTTCCCTCTTGCATTTATCAATTTGTTACTTTTGCCACTAGCCTAATAAGCCAGGTCTTTCGTTCAGCTGGCATTAACCAGTAACAATGAAAGTGCACAAGTAAATTGTAAATTCAGTTTTATTTACTTTTCCGCAGACGGGAATCGAACCTACACTTCTTAGAATCGGTCAATGATGGAGAAAGAAGAATATTAAGAACTTTTATTTTAAATGATTCTAAATCAAATTTATAAATACAAGAAGGAAAAACAACTGCGTCGTCCGGGGCTTGAAACCGGGACCTTCCGCTTGCCGGGCGACTTCTCTTACCACCGAGCTAACGAGACAGATGATTTTCCCTTTTGCATTTATCAATTTGTTACTTTTGCCACTAGCCTACTAAGCCACGTTTTGCGTTCTGCTGGCATTAACCAGTAACAATGAAGCGCACAAATAAATTGTAAATTCAGTTTTATACATTTTTCCCGCGGACGGGAATCGAACCTACCCTTGTTATAATCGGTCAATGCTGGACAAAAAGGACTTTAGGAAATTTTATTTTTAATGATTCAAAATCAAATTTATAGATGCAAGAAGAAAAAACAATCGCCTCGTCCAGGGTTTGAAATCGGGACCTTCCGCTTGCCGGGCGACTGCTCTTACCACTGAGCTTACGAGACAGATGATTTTCCCTCTTGCATTTTTCAATTTGTTACTTTTGTCACTAGCCTACTAAGCCACGTTTTGCTTTCAGCTGGCATTAACCAGTAACGATGAAAGCGCACAAATAAATTGTATATTCAATTTTATTTATTTTTCCCGCGGACGGGAATCGAACGTACACTTGTTGGAATCGGTGAATGATGGAGAAAGAAGAACTTTAAGAACTTTAATTTTTAATTTTTCTAAATCAAATTTATAAATGCAAGAATAAAAACCAACCGCCTCGTCCGGGGTTTGAAACCGGGACCTTCCGCTTTCCGGGCGACTGCTCTTAACACTGAGCTAACGAGATAGATGATTTTCCCTCTTGCATTTATCAATTTGTTACTTTTGCCACTAGCCTACTAACCCAGGTCTTGCGTTCAGCTGGCATTAACCAGTAACAATGAAGCGCACAAATAAATTGTAAATTCAGTTTTATTCATTTTTCCCGCGGACGGGAATCGAACCTACCCTTGTTATAATCGGTCAATGATGGACAAAAAGGACTTTAAGAAATTTTATTTTTAATGATTCTAAATCAAATTTATAGATGCAAGAAGAAAAAACAACCGCCTCGTCCAGGGTTTGAAATCGGGACCTTCCGCTTGCCGGGCGACTGCTCTTACCACTGAGCTTACGAGACAGATGATTTTCCCTCTTGCATTTTTCAATTTGTTACTTTTGTCACTAGCCTACTAAGCCACGTTTTGCTTTCAGCTGGCATTAACCAGTAACTATGAAAGCGCACAAATAATTTGTAGATTCAATTTTATTTATTTTTCCCGCGGACGGGAATCGAACGTACACTTGTTGGAATCGGTGAATGATGGAGAAAGAAGAACTTTATGAACTTTTATTTTTAATGATTCTAAATCAAATTTATAAATACAAGAGGAAAAAACACCCGCCTCGTTCAGGATTTGAAACCGGAACCTTCCGCTTGCCGGCCGACTGCTCTTACCACTGAGCTTACGAAACAGATGATTTTCCCTCTTGCATTTATCAATTTGTTACGTTTGTCACTAGCCTACGAAGCCTCGTTTTGCTTTCAGCTGGCATTAACCAGTAACGATGAAAGCGCACAAATAAATTGTAAATTCAATTTTATTTATTTTCCCGCGGACGGCAATCGAACGTACACTTGTGAGAATAGGTCAATGATGGAGAAAGAAGGCCTTTATGAAATTTTATTTTTAATGATTCTAAATCAAATTTACAAATACAGAATAAAAAACAACCGCCTCGTCCGGGCTTTAAAACCGGGACCTTCCGCTTGCCGGGCGACTGCTCTTACCACTGAGCTAACGAGACAGATGATTTTCCCTCTTGCATTTATCAATTTGTTACTTTTGACTCTAGCCTACTAAGCCACGTTTTGCTTTCAGCTGGCATTAACCAGTAACGATGAAAGCGCACAGATAAATTGTAAATTCAATTTTGTTTATTTTTCCCGCGGACGGGAATCGAACATACACTTGTTAGAATCGGCCAGTGATGGAGAAGGAAGACCTTTAAGAACTTTTAATTTTAATGATTCCAAATCAAATTTTTAAATGCAAGAAGAAAAAACAACCGCCTCGTCCGAGATTTGAAACCAGGACCTTCCGCTTTCCAGGCGACTGGTCTTACCACTGAGCTAACGAGACAGATGATTTTCCTCTTGCGTTTACCAATTTGATAATTTTGTCACTAGCCTACTAAGCCACGTTTTGCTTTCAGCTGGCATTAACCAGTAACAATGAAAGCACACAAATAAAATGTAAATTCAGTTTTATTTATTTTTCCTGCGGACAGGAATCGAACCTGCACTTGCTATAATCGATCAATGATGCAGAAAGAAGAACTTTAAGAACTTTTATTTTTAATGATTCTAAATCAAATTTATAAATGCAAGAATAAAAAACAACCGCCTCGTCCAGGGTTTGAAACTGGGACTTTTCGCTTGCCGGGCGACTGCTCTTTCCACTGAGCTAATGACACAGATGATTTTCCGTCTTGCATTTATCAATTTGTTACTATCGTCACTAGCTTACTAAGCCACGTTTTGCTTTCAGCTGGCATTAACCAGTAACAATGAAAGCGCACAAATAAATTGTAAATTCAGTTTAATTTATTTTTCCCGCGGACGGGAATCGAACCTACACTTGGTAGAATTGGTCAATGATGGAGAAAGAAGAACTTTAAGAACTTTTATTTTTGATGATTGTACATCAAATTTATAAATACAAGAAGAAAAAACAACGGCCTCGTCCAGGGTTTGAAATCGGGATCTTCCGTTTTCCGGGCGACTGCTCTTACCACTGAGCTAACGAGACAGATGATTTTCCCTCTAGGATTTAAAAATTTGTTGCTCTTGTCACTAGCCTACTAAGCCACGTTTTGCTTTCAGCTGGAATTAACCAGTAACAATGAAAGCGCACAAATAAATTGTAAATTCAGTTTAATTTATTTTTCCCGCGGACGGGAATCGAACCTACACTTGGTAGAATTGGTCAATGATGGAGAAAGAAGGTCTTTAAGAAATTTTATTTTTAATGATTCTAAATCAAATTTACAAATGCAGAATAAAAAACAACCGCCTCGTCCGGGCTTTAAAAACGGGACCTTCCGCTTGCCGGGCGACTGCTCTTACCACTGAGCTTACGAGACAGATGATTTTCCCTCTTGCATTTTTCAATTTGTTACTTTTGTCACTAGCCTACTAAGCCACGTTTTGCTTTCAGCTGGCATTAACCAGTAACGATGAAAGCGCACAAATAAATTGTAGATTCAATTTTATTTATTTTCCCGCGGACGGGAATCGAACGTACACTTGTTGGAATCGGTGAATGATGGAGAAAGAAGAACTTTATGAACTTTTATTTTTAATGATTCAAAATCAAATTTATAAATGCAAGAAGAAAAAACAGCCGCCTCGTTCAGGATTTGAAACCGGAACCTTCCGCTTGCCGGGCGACTGCTATTACCACTGAGCTTACGAAACAGATGATTTTCCCTCTTGCATTTATCAATTTGTTACTTTTGTCACAAGCCTACTAAGCCTCGTTTTGCTCTCAGCTGGCATTAACCAGTAACGATGAAAGCGCACAAATAAATTGTAAATTCAATTTTATTTATTTTTCCCGCGGACAGGAATCGAACCTGCACTTGTTATAATCGGTCAATGATGCAGAAAGAAGACCTTTAAGAACTTTTATTTTTAATGATTCCAAATTAAATTTTTAAATGCAACAAGAAAAAACAACCGCCTCGTCCGAGATTTGAGACCAGGACCTTCCGCTTTCCAGGCGACTTGTCTTACCACTGAGCTAACGAGACAGATGATTTTACTCTTGCGTTTACCAATTTGATAATTTTGTCACTAGCGTACTAAGCCACGTTTTACTTTCAGCTGGTATTAACCAGTAACAATGAAAGCACACAAATAAAATGTAAATTCAGTTTTATTTATTGTTCCTGCGGACAGGAATCGAACCTGCACTTGTTACAATCGGTCAATGATGCAGAAAGAAGAACTTTAAGGACTTTTATTTTTAATGATTCTAAATAAAATTTATAAATGCAAGAAGAAAAAACAACCGCCTCGTCCGGGGTTTGAAACCGGGACGTTCCCCTTGCAGGGAGAATGCTCTTACCACTGAGCTAACGAGACAGATGATTTCGCCTCTTGTATTTATCAATTTGTTACTTTTGCCACTAGCCTACTAAGCCACGTTTTGCTTTCAGCTTGCATTAACCAGTAACAATGAAAGCGCACAAATAAATTGTAAATTCAATTTTATTTATTTTTCCCGCGGACGGGAATCGAATCTACACTTGTTAGAATCGGTCAATGATAGAGAAAGAAGAACTTTAAGAACTTTTATTTTTAATGATTCTAAATCAAATTTATAAATGCAAGAAGAAAAAACAACCGCCTCGTCCGGGGTTTGCATCCGGGACCTTCCCCTTGCAGGCAGAATGCTCTTACCACTGAGCTAACGAGGCAGATGATTTTCCCTCTTGCATTTATCAATTTGTTTCTTTTGCCACTAGTCTACTAAACTACGTTTTGCTTTCAGCTGGCATTAACCAGTGAAAATGAAAACGCACAAACAAAATGTAAATTCGATTTTATTTATTTTTCCAGTGGATGGGAATATAGCCTACAATTGTTAGAATCGGTCAATGATGGAGAAAGAAGAACTTTTATTTTTAATGATTCTAAATCAAATTTATAAATGCAAGAAGAAAAAAGAACCGCTCCGTCCGGGGTTTGAAACCGGGACCTTCCGCTTTCCGGGCGACTGCTCTTACCACTGACCTAACGAGACAGATGACTTTCCTCTTGCATTTACCAATTTGTTACTTTTGTCACTAGCCTACTAAGCCACGTTTTGCTTTCAGCTGGCATTAAGCAGTAATAATGAAAGCACACAAATAAAATGTAAATTAAATTTTATTTTTTTTTCCGCGGACGGGAATCGAACCTACACTTATTAGAATTGGTCAGTGACAGAGAAATAAGAACTTTAAGAACTTTTATTTTTAATGATTCTAAATCAAATTTATAAATGCAAGAATAAAAAACAACCGCCTCGTCCGGGGTTCGAAACCGGGACTTTTCGCTTGCCGGGCGACTGCTCTTTCCACTGAGCTAATGACACTGATGATTTTCCGTCTTGCATTTATCAATTTGTTACTATCGTCACTAGCTTACTAAGCCACGTTTTGCTTTCAGCTGACATTAACCAGTAACGATGAAAGCGTACAAATAAATTGTAAATTCAATTTTATTTATTTTTCCCGCGGACGGGAATCGAACCTACACTTGTTAGAATTGGTCAGTGACGGAGAAAGAAGAACTTTAAGAACTTTTATTTTAAATGATTCTAAATCAAATTTATAAATACAAGAAGAAAAAACAACCGCCTCGTCCGGGGTTTGAAACCGGGGCCTTCCGCTTTCCGAGCGACTTCTCTTACTACTGAGCTAACGAGACAAATGATTTTCCCTTTTGCATTTACCAATTTGTTACTTTTGCCACTAGCCTACTAAGCCACGTTTTGCTTTCAGCTTGCATTAACCAGTAACAATGAAAGCGCACAAATAAATTGTAAATTCAATTTTATTTATTTTTCCCGCGGACGGGAATCGAATCTACACTTGTTAGAATCGGTCAATGATGGAGAAAGAAGAACTTTAAGAACTTTTATTTTTAATGATTCTAAATCAAATTTATAAATGCAAGAAGAAAAAACAACCGCCTCGTCCGGGGTTTGCATCCGGGACCTTCCCCTTGCAGGCAGAATGCTCTTACCACTGAGCTAACGAGGCAGATGATTTTCCCTCTTGCATTTATCAATTTGTTTCTTTTGCCACTAGTCTACTAAACTACGTTTTGCTTTCAGCTGGCATTAACCAGTGAAAATGAAAACGCACAAACAAAATGTAAATTCGATTTTATTTATTTTTCCAGTGGATGGGAATATAGCCTACAATTGTTAGAATCGGTCAATGATGGAGAAAGAAGAACTTTTATTTTTAATGATTCTAAATCAAATTTATAAATGCAAGAAGAAAAAAGAACCGCTCCGTCCGGGGTTTGAAACCGGGACCTTCCGCTTTCCGGGCGACTGCTCTTACCACTGACCTAACGAGACAGATGACTTTCCTCTTGCATTTACCAATTTGTTACTTTTGTCACTAGCCTACTAAGCCACGTTTTGCTTTCAGCTGGCATTAAGCAGTAATAATGAAAGCACACAAATAAAATGTAAATTAAATTTTATTTTTTTTTCCGCGGACGGGAATCGAACCTACACTTATTAGAATTGGTCAGTGACAGAGAAATAAGAACTTTAAGAACTTTTATTTTTAATGATTCTAAATCAAATTTATAAATGCAAGAATAAAAAACAACCGCCTCGTCCGGGGTTCGAAACCGGGACTTTTCGCTTGCCGGGCGACTGCTCTTTCCACTGAGCTAATGACACTGATGATTTTCCGTCTTGCATTTATCAATTTGTTACTATCGTCACTAGCTTACTAAGCCACGTTTTGCTTTCAGCTGACATTAACCAGTAACGATGAAAGCGTACAAATAAATTGTAAATTCAATTTTATTTATTTTTCCCGCGGACGGGAATCGAACCTACACTTGTTAGAATTGGTCAGTGACGGAGAAAGAAGAACTTTAAGAACTTTTATTTTAAATGATTCTAAATCAAATTTATAAATACAAGAAGAAAAAACAACCGCCTCGTCCGGGGTTTGAAACCGGGGCCTTCCGCTTTCCGAGCGACTTCTCTTACTACTGAGCTAACGAGACAAATGATTTTCCCTTTTGCATTTACCAATTTGTTACTTTTTCCACTAGCCTACTAAGCCACGTTTTGCTTTCAGCTTGCATTAACCAGTAACAATGAAAGCGCACAAATAAATTGTAAATTCAATTTTATTTATTTTTCCCGCGGACGGGAATCGAATCTACACTTGTTAGAATCGGTCAATGATGGAGAAAGAAGAACTTTAAGAACTTTTATTTTTAATGATTCTAAATCAAATTTATAAATGCAAGCAGAAAAATCAACCGCCTCGTCCGGGGTTTGCATCCGGGACCTTCCCCTTGCAGGCAGAATGCTCTTACCACTGAGCTAACGAGGCAGATGATTTTCCCTCTTGCATTTATCAATTTGTTTCTTTTGCCACTAGTCTACTAAACTACGTTTTGCTTTCAGCTGGCATTAACCAGTCAAAATGAAAACGCACAAACAAAATGTAAATTCGATTTTATTTATTTTTCCAGTGGATGGGAATATAGCCTACAATTGTTAGAATCGGTCAATGATGGAGAAAGAAGAACTTTTATTTTTAATGATTCTAAATCAAATTTATAAATGCAAGAAGAAAAAAGAACCGCTCCGTCCGGGGTTTGAAACCGGGACCTTCCGCTTTCCGGGCGACTGCTCTTACCACTGACCTAACGAGACAGATGATTTTCCTCTTGCGTTTACCAATTTGATAATTTTGTCACTAGCCTACTAAGCCACGTTTTGCTTTCAGCTGGCATTAACCAGTAACAATGAAAGCACACAAATAAAATGTAAATTCAGTTTTATTTATTTTTCCTGCGGACAGGAATCGAACCTGCACTTGCTATAATCGATCAATGATGCAGAAAGAAGAACTTTAAGAACTTTTATTTTTAATGATTCTAAATCAAATTTATAAATGCAAGAATAAAAAACAACCGCCTCGTCCAGGGTTTGAAACTGGGACTTTTCGCTTGCCGGGCGACTGCTCTTTCCACTGAGCTAATGACAAAGATGATTTTCCGTCTTGCATTTATCAATTTGTTACTATCGTCACTAGCTTACTAAGCCACGTTTTGCTTTCAGCTGACATTAACCAGTAACGATGAAAGCGTACAAATAAATTGTAAATTCAATTTTATATATTTTTCCCGCGGACGGGAATCGAACCTACACTTGTTAGAATTGGTCAGTGACGTAGAAAGAAGAACTTTAAGAACTTTTATTTTTAATGTTTCTAAATCAAATTTATAAAGGCAAGAAGAAAATACAACCGCCTCGTCCGGGGTTTGAAACCGCGACCTTCCGCTTTCCGGGCGACTGCTCTTACCACTGAGCTAACGAGACAGATGATTTTCCCTCTTGCATTTATCAATTTGTTACTTTTGACTCTAGCCTACTAAGCCACGTTTTGCTTTCAGCTGGCATTAACCAGTAACGATGAAAGCGCACAGATAAATTGTAAATTCAATTTTATTTATTTTTCCCGCGGACGGGAATCGAACATACACTTGTTAGAATCGGCCAGTGATGGAGAAGGAAGACCTTTAAGAACTTTTAATTTTAATGATTCCAAATCAAATTTTTAAATGCAAGAAGAAAAAACAACCGCCTCGTCCGAGATTTGAAACCAGGACCTTCCGCTTTCCAGGCGACTGGTCTTACCACTGAGCTAACGAGACAGATGATTTTCCTCTTGCGTTTACCAATTTGATAATTTTGTCACTAGCCTACTAAGCCACGTTTTGCTTTCAGCTGGCATTAACCAGTAACAATGAAAGCACACAAATAAAATGTAAATTCAGTTTTATTTATTTTTCCTGCGGACAGGAATCGAACCTGCACTTGCTATAATCGATCAATGATGCAGAAAGAAGAACTTTAAGAACTTTTATTTTTAATGATTCTAAATCAAATTTATAAATGCAAGAATAAAAAACAACCGCCTCGTCCAGGGTTTGAAACTGGGACTTTTCGCTTGCCGGGCGACTGCTCTTTCCACTGAGCTAATGACACAGATGATTTTCCGTCTTGCATTTATCAATTTGTTACTATCGTCACTAGCTTACTAAGCCACGTTTTGCTTTCAGCTGACATTAACCAGTAACGATGAAAGCGTACAAATAAATTGTAAATTCAATTTTATATATTTTTCCCGCGGACGGGAATCGAACCTACACTTGTTAGAATTGGTCAGTGACGTAGAAAGAAGAACTTTAAGAACTTTTATTTTTAATGTTTCTAAATCAAATTTATAAAGGCAAGAAGAAAATACAACCGCCTCGTCCGGGGTTTGAAACCGCGACCTTCCGCTTTCCGGGCGACTGCTCTTACCACTGAGCTAACGAGACAGATGTTTTTCCCTCTAGGATTTAAAAATTTGTTGCTCTTGTCACTAGCCTACTAAGCCACGTTTTGCTTTCAGCTGGCATTAACCAGTAACAATGAAAGCGCACAAATAAATTGTAAATTCAGTTTAATTTATTTTTCCCGCGGACGGGAATCGAACCTACACTTGGTAGAATTGGTCAATGATGGAGAAAGAAGAACTTTAAGAACTTTTATTTTTGATGATTGTACATCAAATTTATAAATACAAGAAGAAAAAACAACGGCCTCGTCCAGGGTTTGAAATCGGGATCTTCCGCTTTCCGGGCGACTGCTCTTACCACTGAGCTAACGAGACAGATGATTTTCCCTCTAGGATTTAAAAATTTGTTGTTCTTGTCACTAGCCTACTAAGCCACGTTTTGCTTTCAGCTGGAATTAACCAGTAACAATGAAAGCGCACAAATAAATTGTAAATTCAGTTTAATTTATTTTTCCCGCGGACGGGAATCGAACCTACACTTGGTAGAATTGGTCAATGATGGAGAAAGAAGGTCTTTAAGAAATTTTATTTTTAATGATTCTAAATCAAATTTACAAATGCAGAATAAAAAACAACCGCCTCGTCCGGGCTTTAAAAACGGGACCTTCCGCTTGCCGGGCGACTGCTCTTACCACTGAGCTTACGAGACAGATGATTTTCCCTCTTGCATTTTTCAATTTGTTACTTTTGTCACTAGCCTACTAAGCCACGTTTTGCTTTCAGCTGGCATTAACCAGTAACGATGAAAGCGCACAAATAAATTGTAGATTCAATTTTATTTATTTTCCCGCGGACGGGAATCGAACGTACACTTGTTGGAATCGGTGAATGATGGAGAAAGAAGAACTTTATGAACTTTTATTTTTAATGCTTCAAAATCAAATTTATAAATGCAAGAAGAAAAAACAGCCGCCTCATTCAGGATTTGAAACCGGAACCTTCCGCTTGCCGGGCGACTGCTATTACCACTGAGCTTACGAAACAGATGATTTTCCCTCTTGCATTTATCAATTTGTTACTTTTGTCACAAGCCTACTAAGCCTCGTTTTGCTCTCAGCTGGCATTAACCAGTAACGATGAAAGCGCACAAATAAATTGTAAATTCAATTTTATTTATTTTTCCCGCGGACAGGAATCGAACCTGCACTTGTTATAATCGGTCAATGATGCAGAAAGAAGACCTTTAAGAACTTTTATTTTTAATGATTCCAAATTAAATTTTTAAATGCAACAAGAAAAAACAACCGCCTCGTCCGAGATTTGAGACCAGGACCTTCCGATTTCCAGGCGACTAGTCTTACCACTGAGCTAACGAGACAGATGATTTTACTCTTGCGTTTACCAATTTGATAATTTTGTCACTAGCGTACTAAGCCACGTTTTACTTTCAGCTGGTATTAACCAGTAACAATGAAAGCACACAAATAAAATGTAAATTCAGTTTTATTTATTGTTCCTGCGGACAGGAATCGAACCTGCACTTGTTACAATCGGTCAATGATGCAGAAAGAAGAACTTTAAGGACTTTTATTTTTAATGATTCTAAATAAAATTTATAAATGCAAGAAGAAAAAACAACCGCCTCGTCCGGGGTTTGAAACCGGGACGTTCCCCTTGCAGGGAGAATGCTCTTACCACTGAGCTAACGAGACAGATGATTTCGCCTCTTGTATTTATCAATTTGTTACTTTTGCCACTAGCCTACTAAGCCACGTTTTGCTTTCAGCTTGCATTAACCAGTAACAATGAAAGCGCACAAATAAATTGTAAATTCAATTTTATTTATTTTTCCCGCGGACGGGAATCGAATCTACACTTGTTAGAATCGGTCAATGATGGAGAAAGAAGAACTTTAAGAACTTTTATTTTTAATGATTCTAAATCAAATTTATAAATGCAAGAAGAAAAAACAACCGCCTCGTCCGGGGTTTGCATCCGGGACCTTCCCCTTGCAGGCAGAATGCTCTTACCACTGAGCTAACGAGGCAGATGATTTTCCCTCTTGCATTTATCAATTTGTTTCTTTTGCCACTAGTCTACTAAACTACGTTTTGCTTTCAGCTGGCATTAACCAGTGAAAATGAAAACGCACAAACAAAATGTAAATTCGATTTTATTTATTTTTCCAGTGGATGGGAATATAGCCTACAATTGTTAGAATCGGTCAATGATGGAGAAAGAAGAACTTTTATTTTTAATGATTCTAAATCAAATTTATAAATGCAAGAAGAAAAAAGAACCGCTCCGTCCGGGGTTTGAAATCGGGACCTTCCGCTTTCCGGGCGACTGCTCTTACCACTGATCTAACGAGACAGATGACTTTCCTCTTGCATTTACCAATTTGTTACTTTTGTCACTAGCCTACTAAGCCACGTTTTGCTTTCAGCTGGCATTAAGCAGTAATAATGAAAGCACACAAATAAAATGTAAATTAAATTTTATTTTTTTTTCCGCGGACGGGAATCGAACCTACACTTATTAGAATTGGTCAGTGACAGAGAAATAAGAACTTTAAGAACTTTTATTTTTAATGATTCTAAATCAAATTTATAAATGCAAGAATAAAAAACAACCGCCTCGTCCGGGGTTCGAAACCGGGACTTTTCGCTTGCCGGGCGACTGCTCTTTCCACTGAGCTAATGACACAGATGATTTTCCGTCTTGCATTTATCAATTTGTTACTATCGTCACTAGCTTACTAAGCCACGTTTTGCTTTCAGCTGACATTAACCAGTAACGATGAAGGCGTACAAATAAATTGTAAATTCAATTTTATTTATTTTTCCCGCGGACGGGAATCGAACCTACACTTGTTAGAATTGGTCAGTGACGGAGAAAGAAGAACTTTAAGAACTTTTATTTTAAATGATTCTAAATCAAATTTATAAATACAAGAAGAAAAAACAACCGCCTCGTCCGGGGTTTGAAACCGGGGCCTTCCGCTTTCCGAGCGACTTCTCTTACTACTGAGCTAACGAGACAAATGATTTTCCCTTTTGCATTTACCAATTTGTTACTTTTTCCACTAGCCTACTAAGCCACGTTTTGCTTTCAGCTTGCATTAACCAGTAACAATGAAAGCGCACAAATAAATTGTAAATTCAATTTTATTTATTTTTCCCGCGGACGGGAATCGAATCTACACTTGTTAGAATCGGTCAATGATGGAGAAAGAAGAACTTTAAGAACTTTTATTTTTAATGATTCTAAATCAAATTTATAAATGCAAGAAGAAAAATCAACCGCCTCGTCCGGGGTTTGCATCCGGGACCTTCCCCTTGCAGGCAGAATGCTCTTACCACTGAGCTAACGAGGCAGATGATTTTCCCTCTTGCATTTATCAATTTGTTTCTTTTGCCACTAGTCTACTAAACTACGTTTTGCTTTCAGCTGGCATTAACCAGTCAAAATGAAAACGCACAAACAAAATGTAAATTCGATTTTATTTATTTTTCCAGTGGATGGGAATATAGCCTACAATTGTTAGAATCGGTCAATGATGGAGAAAGAAGAACTTTTATTTTTAATGATTCTAAATCAAATTTATAAATGCAAGAAGAAAAAAGAACCGCTCCGTCCGGGGTTTGAAACCGGGACCTTCCGCTTTCCGGGCGACTGCTCTTACCACTGACCTAACGAGACAGATGATTTTCCTCTTGCGTTTACCAATTTGATAATTTTGTCACTAGCCTACTAAGCCACGTTTTGCTTTCAGCTGGCATTAACCAGTAACAATGAAAGCACACAAATAAAATGTAAATTCAGTTTTATTTATTTTTCCTGCGGACAGGAATCGAACCTGCACTTGCTATAATCGATCAATGATGCAGAAAGAAGAACTTTAAGAACTTTTATTTTTAATGATTCTAAATCAAATTTATAAATGCAAGAATAAAAAACAACCGCCTCGTCCAGGGTTTGAAACTGGGACTTTTCGCTTGCCGGGCGACTGCTCTTTCCACTGAGCTAATGACACAGATGATTTTCCGTCTTGCATTTATCAATTTGTTACTATCGTCACTAGCTTACTAAGCCACGTTTTGCTTTCAGCTGACATTAACCAGTAACGATGAAAGCGTACAAATAAATTGTAAATTCAATTTTATATATTTTTCCCGCGGACGGGAATCGAACCTACACTTGTTAGAATTGGTCAGTGACGTAGAAAGAAGAACTTTAAGAACTTTTATTTTTAATGTTTCTAAATCAAATTTATAAAGGCAAGAAGAAAATACAACCGCCTCGTCCGGGGTTTGAAACCGCGACCTTCCGCTTTCCGGGCGACTGCTCTTACCACTGAGCTAACGAGACAGATGATTTTCCCTCTTGCATTTATCAATTTGTTACTTTTGACTCTAGCCTACTAAGCCACGTTTTGCTTTCAGCTGGCATTAACCAGTAACGATGAAAGCGCACAGATAAATTGTAAATTCAATTTTATTTATTTTTCCCGCGGACGGGAATCGAACATACACTTGTTAGAATCGGCCATAAATGCAAGAAGAAAAAACAACCGCCTCGTCCGAGATTTGAAACCAGGACCTTCCGCTTTCCAGGCGACTGGTCTTACCACTGAGCTAACGAGACAGATGATTTTCCTCTTGCGTTTACCAATTTGATAATTTTGTCACTAGCCTACTAAGCCACGTTTTGCTTTCAGCTGGCATTAACCAGTAACAATGAAAGCACACAAATAAAATGTAAATTCAGTTTTATTTATTTTTCCTGCGGACAGGAATCGAACCTGCACTTGCTATAATCGATCAATGATGCAGAAAGAAGAACTTTAAGAACTTTTATTTTTAATGATTCTAAATCAAATTTATAAATGCAAGAATAAAAAACAACCGCCTCGTCCAGGGTTTGAAACTGGGACTTTTCGCTTGCCGGGCGACTGCTCTTTCCACTGAGCTAATGACACAGATGATTTTCCGTCTTGCATTTATCAATTTGTTACTATCGTCACTAGCTTACTAAGCCACGTTTTGCTTTCAGCTGACATTAACCAGTAACGATGAAAGCGTACAAATAAATTGTAAATTCAATTTTATATATTTTTCCCGCGGACGGGAATCGAACCTACACTTGTTAGAATTGGTCAGTGACGTAGAAAGAAGAACTTTAAGAACTTTTATTTTTAATGTTTCTAAATCAAATTTATAAAGGCAAGAAGAAAATACAACCGCCTCGTCCGGGGTTTGAAACCGCGACCTTCCGCTTTCCGGGCGACTGCTCTTACCACTGAGCTAACGAGACAGATGTTTTTCCCTCTAGGATTTAAAAATTTGTTGCTCTTGTCACTAGCCTACTAAGCCACGTTTTGCTTTCAGCTGGCATTAACCAGTAACAATGAAAGCGCACAAATAAATTGTAAATTCAGTTTAATTTATTTTTCCCGCGGACGGGAATCGAACCTACACTTGGTAGAATTGGTCAATGATGGAGAAAGAAGAACTTTAAGAACTTTTATTTTTGATGATTGTACATCAAATTTATAAATACAAGAAGAAAAAACAACGGCCTCGTCCAGGGTTTGAAATCGGGATCTTCCGCTTTCCGGGCGACTGCTCTTACCACTGAGCTAACGAGACAGATGATTTTCCCTCTAGGATTTAAAAATTTGTTGCTCTTGTCACTAGCCTACTAAGCCACGTTTTGCTTTCAGCTGGAATTAACCAGTAACAATGAAAGCGCACAAATAAATTGTAAATTCAGTTTAATTTATTTTTCCCGCGGACGGGAATCGAACCTACACTTGGTAGAATTGGTCAATGATGGAGAAAGAAGGTCTTTAAGAAATTTTATTTTTAATGATTCTAAATCAAATTTACAAATGCAGAATAAAAAACAACCGCCTCGTCCGGGCTTTAAAAACGGGACCTTCCGCTTGCCGGGCGACTGCTCTTACCACTGAGCTTACGAGACAGATGATTTTCCCTCTTGCATTTTTCAATTTGTTACTTTTGTCACTAGCCTACTAAGCCACGTTTTGCTTTCAGCTGGCATTAACCAGTAACGATGAAAGCGCACAAATAAATTGTAGATTCAATTTTATTTATTTTCCCGCGGACGGGAATCGAACGTACACTTGTTGGAATCGGTGAATGATGGAGAAAGAAGAACTTTATGAACTTTTATTTTTAATGATTCAAAATCAAATTTATAAATGCAAGAAGAAAAAACAGCCGCCTCGTTCAGGATTTGAAACCGGAACCTTCCGCTTGCCGGGCGACTGCTATTACCACTGAGCTTACGAAACAGATGATTTTCCCTCTTGCATTTATCAATTTGTTACTTTTGTCACAAGCCTACTAAGCCTCGTTTTGCTCTCAGCTGGCATTAACCAGTAACGATGAAAGCGCACAAATAAATTGTAAATTCAATTTTATTTATTTTTCCCGCGGACAGGAATCGAACCTGCACTTGTTATAATCGGTCAATGATGCAGAAAGAAGACCTTTAAGAACTTTTATTTTTAATGATTCCAAATTAAATTTTTAAATGCAACAAGAAAAAACAACCGCCTCGTCCGAGATTTGAGACCAGGACCTTCCGCTTTCCAGGCGACTTGTCTTACCACTGAGCTAACGAGACAGATGATTTTACTCTTGCGTTTACCAATTTGATAATTTTGTCACTAGCGTACTAAGCCACGTTTTACTTTCAGCTGGTATTAACCAGTAACAATGAAAGCACACAAATAAAATGTAAATTCAGTTTTATTTATTGTTCCTGCGGACAGGAATCGAACCTGCACTTGTTACAATCGGTCAATGATGCAGAAAGAAGAACTTTAAGGACTTTTATTTTTAATGATTCTAAATAAAATTTATAAATGCAAGAAGAAAAAACAACCGCCTCGTCCGGGGTTTGAAACCGGGACGTTCCCCTTGCAGGGAGAATGCTCTTACCACTGAGCTAACGAGACAGATGATTTCGCCTCTTGTATTTATCAATTTGTTACTTTTGCCACTAGCCTACTAAGCCACGTTTTGCTTTCAGCTTGCATTAACCAGTAACAATGAAAGCGCACAAATAAATTGTAAATTCAATTATATTTATTTTTCCCGCGGACGGGAATCGAATCTACACTTGTTAGAATCGGTCAATGATGGAGAAAGAAGAACTTTAAGAACTTTTATTTTTAATGATTCTAAATCAAATTTATAAATGCAAGAAGAAAAAACAACCGCCTCGTCCGGGGTTTGCATCCGGGACCTTCCCCTTGCAGGCAGAATGCTCTTACCACTGAGCTAACGAGGCAGATGATTTTCCCTCTTGCATTTATCAATTTGTTTCTTTTGCCACTAGTCTACTAAACTACGTTTTGCTTTCAGCTGGCATTAACCAGTGAAAATGAAAACGCACAAACAAAATGTAAATTCGATTTTATTTATTTTTCCAGTGGATGGGAATATAGCCTACAATTGTTAGAATCGGTCAATGATGGAGAAAGAAGAACTTTTATTTTTAATGATTCTAAATCAAATTTATAAATGCAAGAAGAAAAAAGAACCGCTCCGTCCGGGGTTTGAAACCGGGACCTTCCGCTTTCCGGGCGACTGCTCTTACCACTGACCTAACGAGACAGATGACTTTCCTCTTGCATTTACCAATTTGTTACTTTTGTCACTAGCCTACTAAGCCACGTTTTGCTTTCAGCTGGCATTAAGCAGTAATAATGAAAGCACACAAATAAAATGTAAATTAAATTTTATTTTTTTTTCCGCGGACGGGAATCGAACCTACACTTATTAGAATTGGTCAGTGACAGAGAAATAAGAACTTTAAGAACTTTTATTTTTAATGATTCTAAATCAAATTTATAAATGCAAGAATAAAAAACAACCGCCTCGTCCGGGGTTCGAAACCGGGACTTTTCGCTTGCCGGGCGACTGCTCTTTCCACTGAGCTAATGACACAGATGATTTTCCGTCTTGCATTTATCAATTTGTTACTATCGTCACTAGCTTACTAAGCCACGTTTTGCTTTCAGCTGACATTAACCAGTAACGATGAAAGCGTACAAATAAATTGTAAATTCAATTTTATTTATTTTTCCCGCGGACGGGAATCGAACCTACACTTGTTAGAATTGGTCAGTGACGGAGAAAGAAGAACTTTAAGAACTTTTATTTTAAATGATTCTAAATCAAATTTATAAATACAAGAAGAAAAAACAACCGCCTCGTCCGGGGTTTGAAACCGGGGCCTTCCGCTTTCCGAGCGACTTCTCTTGCTACTGAGCTAACGAGACAAATGATTTTCCCTTTTGCATTTACCAATTTGTTACTTTTTCCACTAGCCTACTAAGCCACGTTTTGCTTTCAGCTTGCATTAACCAGTAACAATGAAAGCGCACAAATAAATTGTAAATTCAATTTTATTTATTTTTCCCGCGGACGGGAATCGAATCTACACTTGTTAGAATCGGTCAATGATGGAGAAAGAAGAACTTTAAGAACTTTTATTTTTAATGATTGTAAATCAAATTTATAAATGCAAGAAGAAAAATCAACCGCCTCGTCCGGGGTTTGCATCCGGGACCTTCCCCTTGCAGGCAGAATGCTCTTACCACTGAGCTAACGAGGCAGATGATTTTCCCTCTTGCATTTATCAATTTGTTTCTTTTGCCACTAGTCTACTAAACTACGTTTTGCTTTCAGCTGGCATTAACCAGTCAAAATGAAAACGCACAAACAAAATGTAAATTCGATTTTATTTATTTTTCCAGTGGATGGGAATATAGCCTACAATTGTTAGAATCGGTCAATGATGGAGAAAGAAGAACTTTTATTTTTAATGATTCTAAATCAAATTTATAAATGCAAGAAGAAAAAAGAACCGCTCCGTCCGGGGTTTGAAACCGGGACCTTCCGCTTTCCGGGCGACTGCTCTTACCACTGACCTGACGAGACAGATGACTTTCCTCTTGCATTTACCAATTTGTTACTTTTGTCACTAGCCTACTAAGCCACGTTTTGCTTTCAGCTGGCATTAAGCAGTAATAATGAAAGCACACAAATAAAATGTAAATTAAATTTTATTTTTTTTTCCGCGGACGGGAATCGAACCTACACTTATTAGAATTGGTCAGTGACAGAGAAATAAGAACTTTAAGAACTTTTATTTTTAATGATTCTAAATCAAATTTATAAATGCAAGAATAAAAAACAACCGCATCGTCCGGGGTTCGAAACCGGGACTTTTCGCTTGCCGGGCGACTGCTCTTTCCACTGAGCTAATGACACAGATGATTTTCCGTCTTGCATTTATCAATTTGTTACTATCGTCACTAGCTTACTAAGCCACGTTTTGCTTTCAGCTGACATTAACCAGTAACGATGAAAGCGTACAAATAAATTGTAAATTCAATTTTATTTATTTTTCCCGCGGACGGGAATCGAACCTACACTTGTTAGAATTGGTCAGTGACGGAGAAAGAAGAACTTTAAGAACTTTTATTTTAAATGATTCTAAATCAAATTTATAAATACAAGAAGAAAAAACAACCGCCTCGTCCGGGGTTTGAAACCGGGGCCTTCCGCTTTCCGGGCGACTTCTCTTACTACTGAGCTAACGAGACAAATGATTTTCCCTTTTGCATTTACCAATTTGTTACTTTTTCCACTAGCCTACTAAGCCACGTTTTGCTTTCAGCTTGCATTAACCAGTAACAATGAAAGCGCACAAATAAATTGTAAATTCAGTTTAATTTATTTTTCCCGCGGTCGGGAATCGAACCCACACTTGGTAGAATTGGTCAATGATGGAGAAAGAAGAACTTTAAGAACTTTTATTTTTGATGATCGGAAATCAAATTTATAAATACAAAAAGCAAAAACAACGGCCTCGTCCAGGGTTTGAAATCGGAACCTTCCGCTTGCCGGGCGACTGCTCTTACCACTGAGCTTACGAGACAGATGATTTTCCCTCTTGCATTTTTCAATTTGTTACTTTTGTCACTAGCCGACTAAGCCACGTCTTGCTTTCAGCTGGCATTAAACAGTAACGATGAAAGCGCACAAATAAATTGTAGATTCAATTATATTTATTTTTCCCGCGGACGGGAATCGAAAGTACACTTGTTAGAATTGGTCAGTGACGGAGAAAGAAGAACTTTAAGAACTTTTATTTTAAATGATTCTAAATCAAATTTTTAAATACAAGAAGAAAAAACAACCGCCTCGTCCGGGGTTTGAAACCGGGGCCTTCCGCTTTCCGGGCGACTTCTCTTACTACTGAGCTAACGAAACAGATGATTTTCCGTCTTATATTTATCAAGTTGTTACTTTCGTCACTAGCCTACTAAGCCACGTTTTGCTTTCAGCTGGCATTAACCAGTAACAATGAAAGCGCACAAATAAATTGTAAACTGAGTTTAATTTATTTTTCCCGCGGACGGGAATCGAACCCACACTTGGTAGAATTGGTCAATGATGGAGAAAGAAGAACTTTAAGAACTTTTATTTTTGATAATTGGAAATCAAATTTATAAATACAAGAAGCAAAAACAACGGCCTCGTCCAGGGTTTGAAATCGGGACCTTCCGCTTGCCGGGCGACTGCTCTTACCACTGAGCTTACGAGACAGATGATTTTCCCTCTTGCATTTATCAATTTGTTACTTTTGTCACTAGCCTACTAAGCCTTGTTTTGCTTTCAGCTTGCATTAACCAGTAACAATGAAAGCACACAAATAAATTGTAAATTCAATTTTATTTATTTTTCCCGCGGACGGGAATCGAATCTACACTTGTTAGAATCGGTCAATGATGGAGAAAGAAGAACTTTAAGAACTTTTATTTTTAATGATTCTAAATCAAATTTATAAATGCAAGAAGAAAAATCAACCGCCTCGTCCGGGGTTTGCATCCGGGACCTTCCCCTTGCAGGCAGAATGCTCTTACCACTGAGCTAACGAGGCAGATGATTTTCCCTCTTGCATTTATCAATTTGTTTCTTTTGCCACTAGTCTACTAAACTACGTTTTGCTTTCAGCTGGCATTAACCAGTCAAAATGAAAACGCACAAACAAAATGTAAATTCGATTTTATTTATTTTTCCAGTGGATGCGAATATAGCCTACAATTGTTAGAATCGGTCAATGATGGAGAAAGAAGAACTTTTATTTTTAATGATTCTAAATCAAATTTATAAATGCAAGAAGAAAAAAGAACCGCTCCGTCCGGGGTTTGAAACCGGGACCTTCCGCTTTCCGGGCGACTGCTCTTACCACTGACCTAACGAGACAGATGACTTTCCTCTTGCATTTACCAATTTGTTACTTTTGTCACTAGCCTACTAAGCCACGTTTTGCTTTCAGCTGGCATTAAGCAGTAATAATGAAAGCACACAAATAAAATGTAAATTAAATTTTATTTTTTTTTCCGCGGACGGGAATCGAACCTACACTTATTAGAATTGGTCAGTGACAGAGAAATAAGAACTTTAAGAACTTTTATTTTTAATGATTCTAAATCAAATTTATAAATGCAAGAATAAAAAACAACCGCCTCGTCCGGGGTTCGAAACCGGGACTTTTCGCTTGCCGGGCGACTGCTCTTTCCACTGAGCTAATGACACAGATGATTTTCCGTCTTGCATTTATCAATTTGTTACTATCGTCACTAGCTTACTAAGCCACGTTTTGCTTTCAGCTGACATTAACCAGTAACGATGAAAGCGTACAAATAAATTGTAAATTCAATTTTATTTATTTTTCCCGCGGACGGGAATCGAACCTACACTTGTTAGAATTGGTCAGTGACGGAGAAAGAAGAACTTTAAGAACTTTTATTTTAAATGATTCTAAATCAAATTTATAAATACAAGAAGAAAAAACAACCGCCTCGTCCGGGGTTTGATACCGGGGCCTTCCGCTTTCCGGGCGACTTCTCTTACTACTGAGCTAACGAAACAGATGATTTTCCGTCTTGCATTTATCAAGTTGTTACTTTCGTCACTAGCCTACTAAGCCACGTTTTGCTTTCAGCTGGCATTAACCAGTAACAATGAAAGCGCACAAATAAATTGTAAACTGAGTTTAATTTATTTTTCCCGCGGACGGGAATCGAACCCACACTTGGTAGAATTGGTCAATGATGGAGAAAGAAGAACTTTAAGAACTTTTATTTTTGATGATTGGAAATCAAATTTATAAATACAAGAAGCAAAAACAACGGCCTCGTCCAGGGTTTGAAATCGGGACCTTCCGCTTGCCGGGCGACTGCTCTTACCACTGAGCTTACGAGACAGATGATTTTCCCTCTTGCATTTATCAATTTGTTACTTTTGTCACTAGCCTACTAAGCCTTGTTTTGCTTTCAGCTTGCATTAACCAGTAACAATGAAAGCACACAAATAAAATGTAAATTAAATTTTATTTTTTTTTCCCCCGTGGACGGGAATCGAACCTACACTTGTTAGAATTGGTCAGTGACGGAGAAAGAAGAACTTTAAGAGCTTTTATTTTAAATGATTCTAAATCAAATTTATAAATACAAGAAGAAAAACAACCGCCTCGTCCGGGGTTTGAAACCGGGGCCTTCCGCTTTCCGGGCCACTTCTCTTACTACTGAGCTAACGAAACAGATGATTTTCCGTCTTGCATTTATCAAGTTGTTACTTTCGTCACTAGCCTACTAAGCCACGTTTTGCTTTCAGCTTGCATTAACCAGAAACAATGAAAGTGCACAAGTAAATTGTAAATTCAGTTTTATTTACTTTTCCGCAGACGGGAATCGAACCTACACTTCTTAGAATCGGTCAATGATGGAGAAAGAAGAACATTAAGAACTTTTATTTTAAATGATTCTAAATCAAATTTATAAATACAAGAAGGAAAAACAACTGCGTCGTCCGGGGTTTGAAACCGGGACCTTCCGCTTGCCGGGCGACTTCTCTTACCACTGAGCTGACGAGACAGATGATTTTCCCTTTTGCATTTATCAATTTGTTACTTTTGCCACTAGCCTACTAAGCCACGTTTTGCGTTCAGCTGGCATTAACCAGTAACAATACAAACGCGCAAATAAATTGTAAATTAAATTTTATTTATTTTTCCCGCGCACGGGAATCGACCCTACACTTGTTGGAATCGGTGAATGATGGAGAAAGAAGAACTTTATGAACTTTTATTTTTAATGATTCTAAATCAAATTTATAAATACAACAAGAAAAAACAGCCGCCTCGGCCAGGGTTTGAAACCGGGACCTTCCGCTTGCCGGGCGACTTCTCTTACCACTGAGCTAATGAAACAGGTCATTTTCCCTCTTGCATTTATCAATTTTTTACTTTTGTCACTAGCCTACTAAGCCACGTTTTGCTTTCAGCTGGCATTAACCAGTAACGATGAAAGCGCTCAAATAAATTGTATATTCAATTTTATTTATTTTTCCCGCGGACGGGAATCGAACCTACACTTCTTAGAATCGGTCAATGATGGAGAAAGAAGAACTTTAAGAACTTTTATTTTTAATGATTCTAAATCAAATTTATAAATGCAAGAAGAAAAAACAACCGCTCCGTCCGGGGTTTGAAAACGGGACCTTCCGATTTCCGGGCGACTGCTCTTACCACTGAGCTAACGAGACAGATGACATTCCTCTTGCATTTACCAATTTGTTACTTTTGTCACTAGCCTACTAAGCCATGTTTTGCTTTCAGCTGGCATTAAGCAGTAACAATGAAAGCACACAAATAAAATGTAAATTAAATTTTATTTTATTTTCCCGCGGACGGGAATCGAACCAACACTTGCTAGAATTGGTCAGTGACGGAGAAAGAAGAACTTTAAGAACTTTTATTTTTAATGTTTCTAAATCAAATTTATAAATGCAAGAATAAAAACCAACCGCCTCGTCCGGGGTTTGAAACCGGGAACTTCCGCTTTCCGGGCGACTGCTCTTAACACTGAGCTAACGAGACAGATGATTTTCCCTCTTGCATTTATCAATTTGTTACTTTTGCCACTAGCCTACTAAGCCAGGTCTTGCGTTCAGCTGGCATTAACCAGTAGTAATGAAAGTGCACAAGTAAATTGTAAATTCAGTGTTATTTACTTTTCCGCAGACGGGAATCGAACCTACACTTCTTAGAATCGGTCAATGATGGAGAAAGAAGAACATTAAGAACTTTTATTTTAAATGATTCTAAATCAAATTTATAAATACAAGAAGGAAAAACAACTTCGTCGTCCGGGGTTTGAAACCGGGACCTTCCGCTTGCCGGGCGACTTCTCTAACCACTGAGCTAACGAGACAGATGATTTTCCCTTTTGCATTTATCAATTTGTTACTTTTGCCACTAGCCTTCTAAGCCACGTTTTGCGTTCAGCTAGCATTAACCAGTAACAATCCAAACGCGCAAATAAATTGTAAATTAAATTTTATTTATTTTTCCCGCGGACGGGAATCGAACCTACACTTGTTGGAATCGGTGAATGATGGAGAAAGAAGAACTTTATGAACTTTTATCTTTAATGATTCTAAATCAAATTTATAAATACAAGAAGAAAAAACAGCCGCCTCGGCCAGGGTTTGAAACCGGGACCTTCCGCTTGCAAGGCGACTTCTCTTACCACTGAGCAAATGAAACAGGTGATTTTACCTCTTGCATTTATCAATTTGTGACTTTTGTCACTAGCCTACAAAGCCACGTTTTGCTTTCAGCTGGCATTAACCAGTAACGATGAAAGCGCTCAAATAAATTGTATATTCATTTTTATTTATTTTTCCCGCGGACGGGAATCGAACCTACACTTCTTAGAATCGGTCAATGATGGAGAAAGAAGAACTTTAAGAACTTTTATTTTTAATGATTCTAAATCAAATTTATAAATGCAAGAAGAAAAAACAACCGCCGTGTCCGGGGTTTGCAACCGGGACGTTCCCCTTGCCGGCAGAATGCTCTTACCACTGAGCTAACGAGGCAGATGATTTTCCCTCTTGCATTTATCAATTTGTTTCTTTTGCCACTAGTCTACTAAACTACGTTTTGCTTTCAGCTGGCATTAACCAGTCAAAATGAAAGCGCACAAATAAAATGTAAATTCGATTTTATTTATTTTTCCAGCGGACGGAATATAACCTACAATTGTTAGAATCGGTCAATGATGGAGAAAGAAGACCTTTAAGAACTTTTATTTTTAATGAATCTAAATCAAATTTATAAATGCAGTAAGAAAAAACAACCGCTCCGTCCGGGGTTTGAAACCGGGACCTTCCGCTTTCCGGGCGACTGCTCTTACCACTCAGCTAACGAGACAGATGACTTTCCTCTTGCATTTACTAATTTGTTACTTTTGTCACTAGCCTACTAAGCCACGTTTTGCTTTCAGCTGGCATTAAGCAGTAACAATGAAAGCACACAAATAAAATGTAAATTAAATTTTATTTTTTTTCCCCGTGGACGGGAATCGAACCTACACTTGTTAGAATTGGTCAGTGACGGAGAAAAAGAACTTTAAGAACTTTTATTTTTAATGTTTCTAAATCAAATTTATAAATGCAAGAATAAAAACCAACCGCCTCGTCCGGGGTTTGAAACCGGGACCTTCCGCTTTCCGGGCGACTGCTCTTAACACTGAGCTAACGAGACAGATGATTTTCCCTCTTGCATTTATCAATTTGTTACTTTTGCCACTAGCCTACTAAGCCACGTTTTGCGTTCAGCTGGCATTAACCAGTAACAATGCAAACGCGCAAATAAATTGTAAATTCGATTTTATTTATTTTTCCCGCGGACGGGAATCGAACCTACACTTCTTAGAATCGGTCAATGATGGAGAAAGAAGAACTTTAAGAACTTTTATTTTAAATGATTCTAAATCAAATTTATAAATACAAGAAGAAAAAACAACCGCCTCGTCCGGGGTTTGAAACCGGGGCCTTCCGCTTTCCGGGCGACTTCTCTTACTACTGAGCTAACGAAACAGATGATCTTCCGTCTTGCATTTATCAAGTTGTTACTTTCGTCACTAGCCTACTAAGCCACGTTTTGCTTTCAGCTTGCATTAACCAGAAACAATGAAAGCACACAAATAAAATGTAAATTAAATTTTATTTTTTTTCCCGCGGACGGGAATCGAATCCACACTTGTTAGAATTGGTCAGTGACGGAGAAAGAAGAACTTTAAGAACTTTTATTTTTAATGATTCTAAATCAAATTTATAAATGCAAGAAGAAAAAACAACCACCTCGTCCGGGGTTTGAAACCGGGACCTTCCGCTTTCCAGGTGACTGCTCTTACCACTGAGCTAACGAGACAGATGACTTTCCTCTTGCATTTTCCAATTTGTTATTTTTGTCACTAGCCTACTAAGCCATGTTTAGCTTTCAGTTGGCATTAAGCAGTAACAATGAAAGCACACAAATAAAATGTAAATTAAATTTTATTTTTTTTTCCCGCGGACGGGAATCGAACCTACACTTGTTAGAATTGGTCAGTGACGGAGAAAGAAGAACTTTAAGAACTTTTATTTTTAATGTTTCTAAATCAAATTTATAAATGCAAGAATAAAACCAACCGCCTCGTCCGGGGTTTGAAACCGGGACCTTCCGCTTTCCGGGCGACTGCTCTTAACACTGAGCTAACGAGACAGATGATTTTCCCTCTTGCATTTATCAATTTGTTACTTTTGCCACTAGCCTACTAAGCCACGTTTTGCGTTCAGCTGGCATTAACCAGTAACAATGCAAACGCGCAAATAAATTGTAAATTCAATTTTATTTATTTTTCCCGCGGACGGGAATCGAACCCACACTTCTTAGAATCGGTCAATGATGGAGAAAGAAGAACTTTAAGAACTTTTATTTTAAATGATTCTAAATCAAATTTATAAATACAAGAAGAAAAAACAACCGCCTCGTCCGGGGTTTGAAACCGGGGCCTTCCGCTTTCCGGGCGACTTCTCTTACTACTGAGCTAACGAAACAGATGATTTTCCGTCTTGCATTTATCAATTTGTTTCTTTTGCCACTAGCCTACTAAACTACGTTTTGCTTTCAGCTGGCATTAACCAGTCAAAATGAAAGCGCACAAATAAAATGTAAATTCGATTTAATTTATTTTTCCAGCGGACGGGAATATAACCTCCAATTGTTAGAATCGGTCAATGATGGAGAAAGAAGAACTTTAAGAACTTTTATTTTTAATGATTCTAAATCAAATTTATAAATGCAAGAAGAAAAAACAACCGCTCTGTCCGGGGTTTGAAACCGGGACCTTCCGCTTTCCGGGCGACTGCTCTTACCACTGAGCTAACGAGACAGATGACTTTCCTCTTGCATTTTCCAATTTGTTACTTTTGTCACTAGCCTACTAAGCCATGTTTAGCTTTCAGCTGGCATTAAGCAGTAACAATGAAAGCACACAAATAAAATGTAAACTAAATTTTATTTTTTTTTCCCGCGGACGGGAATCGAACCTACCATTGTTAGAATCGGTCAATGATGGAGTAAGAAGAATTTTAAGAACTTTTATTTTTAATGATTCTAAATCAAATTTATAAATGCAAGAAGAAAAAACAACCGGCTCTTGGGGGGTTTGAAACCGAAAACTTCCGCTTTCCGGGCGATAGCTCTTACCACTGAGCAAACGAGACAGATGATTTTCCTGTTGCATTTATCAATTTGTTACTTTTGTCACTAGCCTACTAAGCCATGTTTAGCTTTCAGCTGGCATTAAGCAGTAACAATGAAAGCACACAAATAAAATGTAAATTAAATTTTATTTATTTTTTTACCGCGGACGGGAATCGAACCTACACTTGTTAGAATTGGTCAGTGACGGAGAAAGAAGAACTTTAAGAACTTTTATTTTTAATGTTTCTAAATCAAATTTATAAATGCAAGAATAAAAACCAATCGCCTCGTCCGGGGTTTGAAACCGAGACCTTCCGCTTTCCGGGCGACTGCTCTTAACACTGAGCTAACGAGACAGATGATTTTCCATCTTGCATTTATCAATTTGTTACTTTTGCCACTAGCCTACTAAGCCAGGTCTTGCGTTCAGCTGGCATTAACCAGTAACGCTTAAAGCGCACAAAGAAACTGTAAATTCAATTTTATTTAGTTTTCCCGCGGACGGGAATCGAACCTACACTTCGTAGAATCGGTCAATGATGGAGGTAGAAGAACTTTAAGAACTTTTATTTTAAATGATTCCAAATCAAATTTATAAATACAGGAAGAAAAAATAACTGCGTCGTCCGGGGTTTGAAACCGGGATCTTCCGCTTGCCGGGCGACTTCTCTTTCCACTGAGCTAACGACACAAATGATTTTCCCTTTTGCATTTACCAATTTGTTACTTTTGCCACTAGCCTACTAAGCCACGTTTTGCGTTCAGCTGGCATTAACCAGTAACAATGAAGCGCACAAATAAATTGTAAATTCAGTTTTATTCATTTTTCCCGCGGACGGGAATCGAACCTACCCTTGTTATAATCGGTCAATGATTGACAAAAAGGACTTTAAGAAATTTTATTTTTAATGATTCTAAATCAAATTTATAGATGCAAGAAGAAAAAACAATCGCCTCGTCCAGGGTTTGAAATCGGGACCTTCCGCTTGCCGGGCGACTGCTCACCACTGAGCTTACGAGACAGATGATTTTCCCTCGCATTTTTCAATTTGCTACTTTTGTCACTAGCCTACTAAGCCACGTTTTGCTTTCAGCTAGCATTAACCAGTAATGATGAAATCGCACAAATAAATCGTAGATCCAATTTTATTTATTTTTCCCGCGGACGGGAATCGAACGTACACTTGTTGGAATCGGTGAATGATGAAGAAAGAAGAACGTTATGAACTTTTATTTTTAATGATTCTAAATCAAAATTTATAAATACAAGAAGAAAAAACAGCCGCCTCGTTCAGGATTTGAAACCGGAACCTTCCGCTTGCCGGCCGACTGCTCTTACCACTGAGCTTACGAAACAGATGATTTTCCCTCTTGCATTTATCAATTTGTTACGTTTGTCACTAGCCTACTAAGCCTCGTTTTGCTTTCAGCTGGCATTAACCAGTAACGATGAAAGCGCACAAATAAATTGTAAATTCAATTTTATTTATTTTTCCCGCGGACGGCAATCGAACGTACACTTGTGAGAATAGGTCAATGATGGAGAAAGATGGTCTTTAAGAAATTTTATTTTTAATGATTCTAAATCAAATTTACAAATGCAGAATAAAAAACAACCGCCTCGTCCGGGCTTTAAAACCGGGACCTTCCGCTTGCCGGGCGACTGCTCTTACCACTAAGCTAACGAGACAGATGATTTTCCCTCTTGCATTTATCAATTTGTTACTTTTGACTCTAGCCTACTAAGCCACGTTTTGCTTTCAGCTGGCATTAACCAGTAACGATGAAAGCGCACAGATAAATTGTAAATTCAATTTTATTTATTTTTCCCGCGGACGGGAATCGAACCTACACTTGTTAGAATCGGCCAGTGATGGAGAAGGAAGACCTTTAAGAACTTTTAATTTTAATGATTCCAAATCAAATTTTTAAATGCAAGAAGAAAAAACAACCGCCTCGTCCGAGATTTGAAACCAGGACCTTCCGCTTTCCAGGCGACTGGTCTTACCACTGAGCTAACGAGACAGATGATTTTCCTCTTGCGTTTACCAATTTGATAATTTTGTCACTAGCCTACTAAGCCACGTTTTGCTTTCAGCTGGCATTAACCAGTAACAATGAAAGCACACAAATAATGTGTAAATTCAGTTTTATTTATTTTTCCTGCGGACAGGAATCGAACCTGCACTTGTTATAATCGATCAATGATGCAGAACGAAGAACTTTAAGAACTTTGATTTTTAATGATTCTAAAACAAATTTATAAATGCAAGAATAAAAAACAACCGCCTCGTCCGGGGTTTGAAACCGGGACTTTTCGCTTGCCGGGCGACTGCTCTTTCCACTGAGCTAATGACACAGATGATTTTCCGTCTTGCATTTATCAATTTGTTACTATCGTTACTAGCTTACTAAGCCACGTTTTGCTTTCAGCTGACATTAACCAGTAACGATGCAAGCGTACAAATAAATTGTAAATTCAATTTTATTTATTTTTCCCGCGGAAGGGAATCGAACCCACACTTGTTAGAATTGGTCAGTGACGTAGAAAGAAGAACTTTAAGAACTTTTATTTTTAATGTTTCTAAATCAAATTTATAAAGGCAAGAAGAAAATACAACCGCGTCGTCCGGGGCTTGAAACCGCGACCTTCCGCTTTCCGGGCGACTGCTCTTACCACTGAGCTAACGAGACAGATGATTTACCCTCTAGGATTTAAAAATTTGTTGCTTTTGTCACTAGCCTACTAAGCCACGTTTTGCTTTCAGCTGGCATTAACCAGTAACAATGAAAGCGCACAAATAAATTGTAAATTCAGTTTAATTTATTTTTCCCGCGGACGGGAATCGAACCTACACTTGGTAGAATTGGTCAATGATGGAGAAAGAAGAACTTTAAGAACTTTTATTTTTGATGATTGTACATCAAATTTATAAATACAAGAAGAAAAAACAATGGCCTCGTCCAGGGTTTGAAATCGGGATCTTCCGCTTGCCGGGCGACTGCTCTTACCACTGAGCTAACGAGACAGATGATTTTCCCTCTTGCATTTTTCAATTTGTTACTTTTGTCACTAGCCTACTAAGCCACGTTTTGCTTTCAGCTGGCATTAACCAGTAACGATGAAAGCGCACAAATAAATTGTAGATTCAATTTTATTTATTTTTCCCGCGGACGGGAATCGAACGTACACTTGTTGGAATTGGTGAATGATGGAGAAAGAAGGTCTTTAAGAAATTTTATTTTTAATGATTCTAAATCAAATTTACAAATGCAGAATAAAAAACAACCGGCTCGTCCGGGCTTTAAAACCGGGACCTTCCGCTTGCCGGGCGACTGCTCTTACCACTGAGCTAACGAGACAGATGATTTTCCCTCTTGCATTTATCAATTTGTTACTTTTGACTCTAGCCTACTAAGCCACGTTTTGCTTTCAGCTGGCATTAACCAGTAACGATGAAAGCGCACAGATAAATTGTAAATTCAATTTTATTTATTTTTCCCGCGGACAGGAATCGAACCTGCACTTGTTATAATCGGTCAATGATGCAGAAAGAAGACCTTTAAGAACTTTTATTTTTAATGATTCCAAATCAAATTTTTAAATGCAAGAAGAAAAAATAACCGCCTCGTCCGGGATTTGAAACCAGGACCTTCCGCTTTGCAGGCGACTGGTCTTACCACTGAGCTAACGAGACAGATGATATTCCTCTTGCGTTTACCAATTTGATAATTTTGTCACTAGCCTACTAAGCCACGTTTTGCTTTCAGCTGGCATTAACCAGTAACAATGAAAGCACACAAATAAAATGTAAATTCAGTTTTATTTATTTTTCCTGCGGACAGGAATCGAACCTGCACTTGTTATAATCGGTCAATGATGCAGAAAGAAGAACGTTAAGAACTTTTATTTTTAATGATTCTAAATAAAATTTATAAATGCAAGAAGAAAAAACAACCGCCTCGTCCGGGTTTTGACACCGGGATCTTCCCCTTGCAGGGAGAATGCTCTTACCACTGAGCTAACGAGACAGATGATTTCGCCTCTTGTATTTATCAATTTGTTACTTTTGCCACTAGCCTACTAAGCCACGCTTTGCTTTTAGCTGGCATTAACCAGTAACGCTTAAAGCGCACAAAGAAATTGTAAATTCAATTTTACTTAGTTTTCCCGCTAACGGGAATCGAACCTACACTTCTTAGAATCGGTCAATGATGGAGAAAGAAGAACTTTAAGAACTTTTATTTTAAATGATTCTAAATCAAATTTATAAATAGATTAAGAAAAAATAACTACGTCGTCCGGGGTTTGAAACCGGGACCTTCCGCTTGCCGGGCGACTTCTCTTACCACTGAGCTAACGAGACAAATGATTTTCCCTTTTGCATTTACCAATTTGTTACTTTTTCCACTAGCCTACTAAGCCACGTTTTGCTTTCAGCTTGCATTAACCAGTAACAATGAAAGCGCACAAATAAATTGTAAATTCAATTTTATTTATTTTTCCCGCGGACGGGAATCGAATCTACACTTGTTAGAATCGGTCAATGATGGAGAAAGAAGAACTTTAAGAACTTTTATTTTTAATGATTCTAAATCAAATTTATAAATGCAAGAAGAAAAAACAACCGCCTCGTCCGGGGTTTGCATCCGGGACCTTCCCCTTGCCGGCAGAATGCTCTTACCACTGCGCTAACGAGGCAGATGATTTTGCCTCTTGCATTTATCAATTTGTTTCTTTTGCCACTAGTCTACTAAACTACGTTTTGCTTTCAGCTGGTATTAACCAGTTAAAATGAAAGCGCACAAATAAAATGTAAATTCGATTTTATTTATTTTTCCAGTGGACGGGAATATAACCTACAATTGTTAGAATCGGTCAATGATGGAGAAAGAAGAACTTTAAGAACTTTTATTTTTAATGATTCTAAATCAAATTTATAAATGCAAGAAGAAAAAACAACCGCTCCGTCCGGGGTTTGAAACCGGGACCTTCCGCTTTCCGGGCGACTGTCTTACCACTGAGTTAACGAGACAGATGACTTTCCTCTTGCATTTACCAATTTGTTACTTTTGTCACTAGCCTACTAAGCCACGTTTTGCTTTCAGCTGGCATTAAGCAGTAACAATGAAAGCACACAAATAAAATGTAAATTAAATTTTATTTTTTTTCCCCGTGGACGAGAATCGAACCTACACTTGTTAGAATTGGTCAGTGACGGAGAAAGAAGAACTTTAAGAACTTTTATTTTTAATGTTTCTAAATCAAATTTATAAATGCAAGAATAAAAACCAACCGCCTCGTCCGGGGTTTGAAACCGGGACCTTCCGCTTTCCGGGCGACTGCTCTTAACACTGAGCTAACGAGACGGATGATTTTCCCTCTTGCATTTATCAATTTGTTACTTTTGCCACTAGCCTACTAAGCCACGTTTTGCGTTCAGCTGGCATTAACCAGTAACAATGCAAACGCGCAAATAAATTGTAAATTCGATTTTATTTATTTTTCCCGCGGACGGGAATCGAACCTACACTTCTTAGAATCGGTCAATGATGGAGAAAGAAGAACTTTAAGAACTTTTATTTTAAATGATTCTAAATCAAATTTATAAATACAAGAAGAAAAAACAACCGCCTCGTCCGGGGTTTGAAACCGGGGCCTTCCGCTTTCCGGGCGACTTCTCTTACTACTGAGCTAACGAAACAGATGATTTTCCGTCTTGCATTTATCAAGTTGTTACTTTCGTCACTAGCCTACTAAGTCACGTTTTGCTTTCAGCTTGCATTAACCAGAAACAATGAAAGCGCACAAATAAATTGTAAATTCAATTTTATTTATTTTTCCCGCGGACGGAAATCGAATTTACACTTGTTAGAATCGGTCAATGATGGAGAAAGAAGAACTTTAAGAACTGTTAATTTTAATGATTCTAAATCAAATTTACAAATGCAAGAAGAAAAACCAAACCACCTCGTCCGGGGATTGCAACCGGGACCTTCCCCTTGCCGGCAGAATGCTCTTACCACTGAGCTAACGAGGCAGATGATTTTCCTCTTGCATTTACCAATTTGTTACTTTTGTCACTAGCCTACTAAGCCATGTTTTGCTTTCAGCTGGCATTAAGCAGTAACAATGAAAGCACACAAATAAAATGTAAATTAAATTTTTTTTTTTTTTCCCGCGGACGGGAATCGAATCCACACTTGTTAGAATTGGTCAGTGACGGAGAAAGAAGAACTTTAAGAACTTTTATTTTTAATGTTTCTAAATCAAATTTATAAATGCAAGAATAAAAAACAACCGCCTCGTCCGGGGTTTGAAACCGGGGCCTTCCGCTTTCCGGGCGACTTCTCTTACTACTGAGCTAACGAAACAGATGATTTTCCGTCTTGCATTTATCAATTTGTTTCTTTTGCCACTAGCCTACTAAACTACGTTTTGCTTTCAGCTGGCATTAACCAGTCAAAATGAAAGCGCACAAATAAAATGTAAATTCGATTTAATTTATTTTTCCAGCGGACGGGAATATAACCTACAATTGTTAGAATCGGTCAATGATGGAGAAAGAAGAACTTTAAGAACTTTTATTTTTAATGATTCTAAATCAAATTTATAAATGCAAGAAGAAAAAACAACCGCTCTGTCCGGGGTTTGAAACCGGGACCTTCCGCTTTCCGGGCGACTGCTCTTACCACTGAGCTAACGATACAGATGACTTTCCTCTTGCATTTTCCAATTTGTTACTTTTGTCACTAGCCTACTAAGCCATGTTTAGCTTTCAGCTGGCATTAAGCAGTAACAATGAAAGCACACAAATAAAATGTAAACTAAATTTTATTTTTTTTTCCCGCGGACGGGAATCGAACCTACCATTGTTAGAATCGGTCAATGATGGAGTAAGAAGAACTTTAAGAACTTTTATTTTTAATGATTCTAAATCAAATTTATAAATGCAAGAAGAAAAAACAACCGGCTCTTGGGGGGTTTGAAACCGAAAACTTCCGCTTTCCGGGCGATAGCTCTTACCACTGAGCAAACGAGACAGATGATTTTCCTGTTGCATTTATCAATTTGTTACTTTTGTCACTAGCCTACTAAGCCATGTTTAGCTTTCAGCTGGCATTAAGCAGTAACAATAAAAGCACACAAATAAAATGTAAATTAAATTTTATTTATTTTTTTCCCGCGGACGGGAATCGAACCTACACTTGTTAGAATTGGTCAGTGACGGAGAAAGAAGAACTTTAAGAACTTTTATTTTTAATGTTTCTAAATCAAATTTATAAATGCAAGAATAAAAACCAATCGCCTCGTTCGGGGTTTGAAACCGAGACCTTCCGCTTTCCGGGCGACTGCTCTTAACACTGAGCTAACGAGACAGATGATTTTCCCTCTTGCATTTATCAATTTGTTACTTTTGCCACTAGCCTACTAAGCCAGGTCTTGCGTTCAGCTGGCATTAACCAGTAACGCTTAAAGCGCACAAAGAAATTGTAAATTCAATTTTATTTAGTTTTCCCGCGGACGGGAATCGAACCTACACTTCGTAGAATCGGTCAATGATGGACGTAGAAGAACTTTAAGAACTTTTATTTTAAATGATTCCAAATCAAATTTATAAATACAGGAAGAAAAAATAACTGCGTCGTCCGGGGTTTGAAACCGGGATCTTCCGCTTGCCGGGCGACTTCTCTTTCCACTGAGCTAACGACACAAATGATTTTCCGTTTTGCATTTACCAATTTGTTACTTTTGCCACTAGCCTACTAAGCCACGTTTTGCGTTCAGCTGGCATTAACCAGTAACAATGAAGCGCACAAATAAATTGTAAATTCAGTTTTATTCATTTTTCCCGCGGACGGGAATCGAACCTACCCTTGTTATAATCGGTCAATGATGGACAAAAAGGACTTTAAGAAATTTTATTTTTAATGATTCTAAATCAAATTTATAGATGCAAGAAGAAAAAACAATCGCCTCGTCCAGGGTTTGAAATCGGGACCTTCCGCTTGCCGGGCGACTGCTCACCACTGAGCTTACGAGACAGATGATTTTCCCTCGCATTTTTCAATTTGCTACTTTTGTCACTAGCCTACTAAGCCACGTTTTGCTTTCAGCTAGCATTAACCAGTAATGATGAAATCGCACAAATAAATCGTAGATCCAATTTTATTTATTTTTCCCGCGGACGGGAATCGAACGTACACTTGTTGGAATCGGTGAATGATGAAGAAAGAAGAACTTTATGAACTTTTATTTTTAATGATTCTAAATCAAAATTTATAAATACAAGAAGAAAAAACAGCCGCCTCGTTCAGGATTTGAAACCGGAACCTTCCGCTTGCCGGCCGACTGCTCTTACCACTGAGCTTACGAAACAGATGATTTTCCCTCTTGCATTTATCAATTTGTTACGTTTGTCACTAGCCTACTAAGCCTCGTTTTGCTTTCAGCTGGCATTAACCAGTAACGATGAAAGCGCACAAATAAATTATAAATTCAATTTTATTTATTTTTCCCGCGGACGGCAATCGAACGTACACTTGTGAGAATAGGTCAATGATGGAGAAAGATGGTCTTTAAGAAATTTTATTTTTAATGATTCTAAATCAAATTTACAAATGCAGAATAAAAAACAACCGCCTCGTCCGGGCTTTAAAACCGGGACCTTCCGCTTGCCGGGCGACTGCTCTTACCACTAAGCTAACGAGACAGATGATTTTCCCTCTTGCATTTATCAATTTGTTACTTTTGACTCTAGCCTACTAAGCCACGTTTTGCTTTCAGCTGGCATTAACCAGTAACGATGAAAGCGCACAGATAAATTGTAAATTCAGTTTTATTTATTTTTCCCGCGGACGGGAATCGAACCTACACTTGTTAGAATCGGCCAGTGATGGAGAAGGAAGACCTTTAAGAACTTTTAATTTTAATGATTCCAAATCAAATTTTTAAATGCAAGAAGAAAAAACAACCGCCTCGTCCGAGATTTGAAACCAGGACCTTCGGCTTTCCAGGCGACTGGTCTTACCACTGAGCTAACGAGACAGATGATTTTCCTCTTGCGTTTACCAATTTGATAATTTTGTCACTAGCCTACTAAGCCACGTTTTGCTTTCAGCTGGCATTAACCAGTAACAATGAAAGCACACAAATAATGTGTAAATTCAGTTTTATTTATTTTTCCTGCGGACAGGAATCGAACCTGCACTTGTTATAATCGATCAATGATGCAGAAAGAAGAACTTTAAGAACTTTGATTTTTAATGATTCTAAAACAAATTTATAAATGCAAGAATAAAAAACAACCGCCTCGTCCGGGGTTTGAAACCGGGACTTTTCGCTTGCCGGGCGACTGCTCTTTCCACTGAGCTAATGACACAGATGATTTTCCGTCTTGCATTTATCAATTTGTTACTATCGTTACTAGCTTACTAAGCCACGTTTTGCTTTCAGCTGACATTAACCAGTAACGATGCAAGCGTACAAATAAATTGTAAATTCAATTTTATTTATTTTTCCCGCGGAAGGGAATCGAACCTACACTTGTTAGAATTGGTCAGTGACGTAGAAAGAAGAACTTTAAGAACTTTTATTTTTAATGTTTCTAAATCAAATTTATAAAGGCAAGAAGAAAATACAACCGCGTTGTCCGGGGCTTGAAACCGCGACCTTCCACCTTCCGGGCGACTGCTCTTACCACTGAGCTAACGAGACAGATGATTTACCCTCTAGGATTTAAAAATTTGTTGCTTTTGTCACTAGCCTACTAAGCCACGTTTTGCTTTCAGCTGGCATTAACCAGTAACAATGAAAGCGCACAAATAAATTGTAAATTCAGTTTAATTTATTTTTCCCGCGGACGGGAATCGAACCTACACTTGGTAGAATTGGTCAATGATGGAGAAAGAAGAACTTTAAGAACTTTTATTTTTGATGATTGTACATCAAATTTATAAATACAAGAAGAAAAAACAATGGCCTCGTCCAGGGTTTGAAATCGGGATCTTCCGCTTGCCGGGCGACTGCTCTTACCACTGAGCTAACGAGACAGATGATTTTCCCTCTTGCATTTTTCAATTTGTTACTTTTGTCACTAGCCTACTAAGCCACGTTTTGCTTTCAGCTGGCATTAACCAGTAACGATGAAAGCGCACAAATAAATTGTAGATTCAATTTTATTTATTTTTCCCGCGGACGGGAATCGAACGTACACTTGTTGGAATTGGTGAATGATGGAGAAAGAAGGTCTTTAAGAAATTTTATTTTTAATGATTCTAAATCAAATTTACAAATGCAGAATAAAAAACAACCGGCTCGTCCGGGCTTTAAAACCGGGACCTTCCGCTTGCCGGGCGACTGCTCTTACCACTGAGCTAACGAGACAGATGATTTTCCCTCTTGCATTTATCAATTTGTTACTTTTGACTCTAGCCTACTAAGCCACGTTTTGCTTTCAGCTGGCATTAACCAGTAACGATGAAAGCGCACAGATAAATTGTAAATTCAATTTTATTTATTTTTCCCGCGGACAGGAATCGAACCTGCACTTGTTATAATCGGTCAATGATGCAGAAAGAAGACCTTTAAGAACTTTTATTTTTAATGATTCCAAATCAAATTTTTAAATGCAAGAAGAAAAAATAACCGCCTCGTCCGGGATTTGAAACCAGGACCTTCCGCTTTGCAGGCGACTGGTCTTACCACTGAGCTAACGAGACAGATGATATTCCTCTTGCGTTTACCAATTTGATAATTTTGTCACTAGCCTACTAAGCCACGTTTTGCTTTCAGCTGGCATTAACCAGTAACAATGAAAGCACACAAATAAAATGTAAATTCAGTTTTATTTATTTTTCCTGCGGACAGGAATCGAACCTGCACTTGTTATAATCGGTCAATGATGCAGAAAGAAGAACTTTAAGAACTTTTATTTTTAATGATTCTAAATAAAATTTATAAATGCAAGAAGAAAAAACAACCGCCTCGTCCGGGTTTTGACACCGGGAACTTCCCCTTGCAGGGAGAATGCTCTTACCACTGAGCTAACGAGACAGATGATTTCGCCTCTTGTATTTATCAATTTGTTACTTTTGCCACTAGCCTACTAAGCCACGCTTTGCTTTTAGCTGGCATTAACCAGTAACGCTTAAAGCGCACAAAGAAATTGTAAATTCAATTCTACTTAGTTTTCCCGCTAACGGGAATCGAACCTAAACTTCTTAGAATCGGTCAATGATGGAGAAAGAAGAACTTTAAGAACTTTTATTTTAAATGATTCTAAATCAAATTTATAAATAGAGGAAGAAAAAATAACTACGTCGTCCGGGGTTTGAAACCGGGACCTTCCGCTTGCCGGGCGACTTCTCTTACCACTGAGCTAACGAGACAAATGATTTTCCCTTTTGCATTTACCAATTTGTTACTTTTTCCACTAGCCTACTAAGCCACGTTTTGCTTTCAGCTTGCATTAACCAGTAACAATGAAAGCGCACAAATAAATTGTAAATTCAATTTTATTTATTTTTCCCGCGGACGGGAATCGAATCTACACTTGTTAGAATCGGTCAATGATGGAGAAAGAAGAACTTTAAGAACTTTTATTTTTAATGATTCTAAATCAAATTTATAAATGCAAGAAGAAAAAACAACCGCCTCGTCCGGGGTTTGCATCCGGGACCTTCCCCTTGCCGGCAGAATGCTCTTACCACTGCGCTAACGAGGCAGATGATTTTGCCTCTTGCATTTATCAATTTGTTTCTTTTGCCACTAGTCTACTAAACTACGTTTTGCTTTCAGCTGGTATTAACCAGTTAAAATGAAAGCGCACAAATAAAATGTAAATTCGATTTTATTTATTTTTCCAGTGGACGGGAATATAACCTACAATTGTTAGAATCGGTCAATGATGGAGAAAGAAGAACTTTAAGAACTTTTATTTTTAATGATTCTAAATCAAATTTATAAATGCAAGAAGAAAAAACAACCGCTCCGTCCGGGGTTTGAAACCGGGACCTTCCGCTTTCCGGGCGACTGTCTTACCACTGAGTTAACGAGACAGATGACTTTCCTCTTGCATTTACCAATTTGTTACTTTTGTCACTAGCCTACTAAGCCACGTTTTGCTTTCAGCTGGCATTAAGCAGTAATAATGAAAGCACACAAATAAAATGTAAATTAAATTTTATTTTTTTTCCCGCGGACGGGAATCGAACCTACACTTGTTAGAATTGGTCAGTGACGGAGAAAGAAGAACTTTAAGAACTTTTATTTTTAATGATTCTAAATCAAATTTATAAATGCAAGAATAAAAAACAACCGCCTCGTCCGGGGTTTGAAACCGGGGCTTTTCGCTTGCCGGGCGACTGCTCTTTCCACTGAGCTAATGACACAGATGATTTTCCGTCTTGCATTTATCAATTTGTTACTATCGTCACTAGCTTACTAAGCCACGTTTTGCTTTCAGCTGACATTAACCAGTAACGATGAAAGCGTACAAATAAATTGTAAATTCAATTTTATTTATTTTTCCCGCGGACGGGAATCGAATTGTTAGAATTGGTCAGTGACGTAGGAAGAAGAACTTTAAGAACTTATATTTTTAATATTTCTAAATCAAATTTATAAAGGCAAGAAGAAAATACTACCGCCTCGTCCGGGGTTTGAAACCGCGACCTTCCGCTTTCCGGGCGACTGCTCTTACCACTGAGCTAACGAGACAGATGATATTCCTCTTGCGTTTACCAATTCGTTACTTTTGTCACTAGCCTACTAAGCCACGTTTTGCTTTCAGCTGGCATTAAGCAGTAATAATGAAAGCAACAAATAAAATGTAAATTAAATTTTATTTTTTTTCCCGCGGACGGGAATCGAACCTACACTTGTTAGAATTGGTCAGTGACGGAGAAAGAAGAACTTTAAGAACTTTTATTTTTAATGATTCTAAATCAAATTTATAAATACAAGAAGAAAAAACAGCCGCCTCTTTCAGGATTTGAAACCGGAACAGGAAGAAAAAATAACTGCGTCGGCCGGGGTTTGAAACCGGGACCTTCCGCTTGCCGGGCGACGTCTCTTACCACTGAGCTAACGAGACAAATGATTTTCCCTTTTGCATTTACCAATTTGTTACTTTTTCCACTAGCCTACTAAGCCACGTTTTGCTTTCAGCTTGCATTAACCAGTAACAATGAAAGCGCACAAATAAATTGTAAATTCAATTTTATTTATTTTTCCCGCGGATGGGAATTGAACCTACACTTGTTAGAATCGGTCAATGATGGAGAAAGAAGAACTTTAAGAACTTTTATTTTTAATGATTCTAAATCAAATTTATAAATGCAAGAAGAAAAAACAACCGCCTCGTCCGGGGTTTGCATCCGGGACCTTCCCCTTGCCGGCAGAATGCTCTTACCACTGAGCTAACGAGGCAGATGATTTTCCCTCTTGCATTTATCAATTTGTTTCTTTTGCCACTAGTCTACTAAACTACGTTTTGCTTTCAGCTGGCATTAACCAGTCAAAATGAAAGCGCACAAATAAAATGTAAATTCGACTTTATTTATTTTTCCAGTGGACGGGAATATAACCTACAATTGTTAGAATCGGTCAATGATGGAGAAAGAAGAATTTTAAGAACTTTTATTTTTAATGATTCTACACCAAATTTATAAATGCAAGAAGAAAAAACAATCGCGCCGTCCGGGGTTTGAAACTGGGACCTTCCGCTTTCCGGGCGACTGCTCTTACCACTGAGCTAACGAGACAGATGACTTTCCTCTTGCATTTACCAATTTGTTACTTTTGTCACTAGCCTACTAAGCCACGTTTTGCTTTCAGCTGGCATTAAGCAGTAATAATGAAAGCACACAAATAAAATGTAAATTAAATTTTATTTTTTTTCCCGCGGACGGGAATCGAACCTACACTTGTTAGAATTGGTCAGCGACGGAGAAAGAAGAACTTTAAGAACTTTTATTTTTAATGATTCTAAATCAAATTTATAAATGCAAGAATAAAAAACAACCGCCTCGTCCGGGGTTTGAAACCGGGGCTTTTCGCTTGCCGGGCGACTGTTCTTTCCACTGAGCTAATGACACAGATGATTTTCCGTCTTGCATTTATCAATTTGTTACTATCGTCACTATCGTCACTAGCTTACTAAGCCACATTTTGCTTTCAGCTGACATTAACCAGTAACGATGAAAGCGTACAAATAAATTGTAAATTCAATTTTATTTATTTTTCCCGCGGACGGGAATCGAATTGTTAGAATTGGTCAGTGACGTAGGAAGAAGAACTTTAAGAACTTTTATTTTTAATGTTTCTAAATCAAATTTATAAAGGCAAGAAGAAAATACTACCGCCTCGTCCGGGGTTTGAAACCGCGACCTTCCGCTTTCCGAGCGACTGCTCTTACCACTGAGCTAACGAGACAGATGATTTTCCCTCTAGCATTTAAAAATTTGTTGCTTTTGTCACTAGCCTACTAAGCCACGTTTTGCTTTCAGCTGGCATTAACCAGTAACAATGAAAGCGCACAAATAAATTGTAAATTCAGTTTAATTTATTTTTCCCGCGGACGGGAATCGCACCTACACTTGTTAGAATTGGTCAATGATGGAGAAAGAAGAACTTTAAGAACTTCTATTTTTGATGATTGTAAATCAAATTTATAAATACAAGAAGAAAAAACAACGGCCTCGTCCAGGGTTTGAAATTGGGAACTTCCGCTTGCCGGGCGACTGCTCTTACCACTGAGCTTACGAGACAGATGATTTTCCCTCTTGCATTTTTCAATTTGTTACTTTTGTCACTAGCCTACTAAGCCACGTCTTGCTTTCAGCTGGCATTAACCAGTAACGATGAAAGCGCACAAATAAATTGTAGATTCAATTATATTTATTTTTCCCGCGGACGGGAATCGAACGTACACTTGTTGGAATCGGTGAATGATGGAGAAAGAAGAACTTTATGAACTTCTATTTTTAATGATTCTAAATCAAATTTATAAATACAAGAAGAAAAAACAGCCGCCTCGTTCAGGGTTTGAAACCGGAACCTTCCGCTTGCCGGCCGACTGCTCTTACCACTGAGCTTACGAAAGAGATGATTTTCCCTCTTGCATTTATCAATTTGTTACTTTTGTCACTAGCCTACTAAGCCTCGTTTTGCTTTCAGCTGGCATTAACCAGTAACGATGAAAGCGCACAAATAAAATGTAAATTCAGTTTTACTTATTTTTCCCGCGGACGGGAATCGAACCTACACTTGTTAGAATCGGCCAGTGATGGAGAAGGAAGACCTTTAAGAACTTTTATTTTTAATGATTCCAAATCAAATTTTTAAATGCAAGAAGAAAAAACAACCGCCTCGTCCGGGATTTGAAACCAGGACCTTCCGCTTTGCAGGCGACTGGTCTTACCACTGAGCTAACGAGACAGATGATTTTCCCTCTTGCATTTATCAATTTGTTACATTTGCCACTAGCCTACTAAGCCAGGTCTTGCTTTCAGCTGGCATTAACCAGTAACAATGAAAGCGCACAAGTAAATTGTAAATTCAGTTTTATTTACTTTTCCCGCAGACGGGAATCGTACCTAAAGTTCTTAGAATCGGTCAATGATGGAGAAAGAAGAATGTTGAGACAAGGCTCTTTTGTCTTGCCTATATTTCCGTAGCCTTAAAACGCAGATGGTATAAACGGCACTTGAACCGATATACCAAGGCTAAATACAGTTGCCTGGCTTGCTAGTTGTTATTGATGATGGTATAAACGGCACTTTAACCGAATACCAAAAGCCTGAAAAAACTAGAATGGTTACGCGATACTGAACAAAACGCTCTAAATTTTATTAACAACTGATAATTTATTCATTACTCGCAGTGAATTTATATTAAAATTTTGCTAACATTACCACTTATTCTACAAAAGAAAGCAATATTCAATTAAGAATTTCCGATACTGCTTATCTAGCGAAATTGCAAGTTTCATGCAAAATAAATTCCTCAGTTATTGCTGAGTGTCAACTTTCTTTTAGATTATAATGACGAAGAATTTGTTTTTTGCATGAAGCGAGGTGAATGAAATTCGCGCCAGGTGAATGAAATTAGGTTTCCTATTACAATGATAACATGAATCTTTATTCATGCCTGACCTACATATGAAATTATGAATTATATATATATCTTGTTTTCTTACAATTCTAATTAAATTTCTTTATATAAGAATTAAGATAGAATTAGATTCATCTGTTATGAACATGCACGATTTAACATTCTCCCCGCGTTGAACCTTCGTTCGAAGATTCAAATGACTATACGTTAATACTGAAGTCACATTCCGTAGATTGCCTGGGTGCGGGCTTAGGCCGTTTCGATTTGTGCCTACAATCATCTCGATTCTTGAATATCAGGATGGCGATGAAGAATAAAATTAGTCCGAGCGAAAGATATCCAATGGTAAATTGATGGATATTGTGGGAATGAGTCTTCTTCATTGTTTCCTCTTGGAGCTGTGATGAGACCAATCTCATCAATTCTTGCAGTTGTTCTTCTTGGGCTTCGTAGGGAGTTAGGTTACCGATGACTGGATGTAGCTGTTCTGGTGTGGTGATTTTGCTTAACTCACTTAACCTCTTGTAGGATGTTCTAATGCTGCTAGGATATGTATGTATTCCTCGAATTGTCAGTAAGTCATGCTTGATGACGCAATCTGGCATCATCTTTAAAAGACCAGAACCTGTTAAAGTCAGCGGGATGGTTTCCTCGTTACACCAAGCATTTGCAGTGGTGGGTTCCTTGACTGCGTAGATCCATTGGTTTGGATTATTGAGCTGAATCCAAGCAGGACTGTTCTCTATTTTTTCCATTTCACATTTTCTATATGTTGAATTGTTAAACAGATTCACTTCGCAGGGGCAAGCGGCCGCCCCCTTGTGATATATAGGATGGTTCAGAGGGCATACATGATTGAGCTCCTCCGTCGACATACAGGATGACAGTTCCTGTTTTGTCATTGGGTAATATTGATCTCTGTGTGGACTGAGAGCGATGTATGTAGCGCAAGGCCGTACAGCTACAAGCACTTCATTAGTTGATACAGGTATCGGTATCATCTGGAACAAGTCAAACCTTTCCAGAGTGACCAGCGGCATTCTGATTTTAACTATTACGTGGTTGTTGGTTACTCCTGATTCTGCGGACATGGTTTTGTATAGTTCCACAATATCATTCTGATCTGCGGGTAATTGCAATCCTGGTGGTAGGTGATTCTTGACCATGATGAGTTCGTTACGTAATTGTTGGGGCGTCACAAGTAATGGACTGATTCTGCCGTGGTGTATGTCTGTTAACACGTCGATTATTGAAGACTGCATTCTCTGAAGATGGGATACTATGAACATCATTTGGATGGATAGGGTTGTAAATAATTGGCTGATTTTTAGCTCATACGTTTCTTCTCCGGTGTGGTTTATGTGGTTTATCAAGTGGGTGATTTGGACGTCTAATTCCTTAAATTTCTTTTCTGCAGCTAGTTGATCCTTTTTCAAGACGTTAACCGTTGCGTCAATTATTGACGTCTGATTTTTCAGTAGCGTTAGAAGATGTTCTTCATTTTCATTGATGGTATCTATGGTTTCAGACATTTTTTTTGCATATTCAGAGTCAAGGACCCCAAAAAGTGAATTGGCCAGGTTTCCGACAATGTCAATAGCACCTCGTTTTTGTCTTCTGGTGGACAGGAGTATGTTGTCGGCATGTAACTCTTCTTCAATCTGCTGAAGTTGTGTCACTATCTGGATGCATGTGCTCCTTGTTTTACTCTGCTGGCACAAGTTATGTAATGCCCTCGTCCCATTTGATAATACCGAAAGCTCCATCCAATATGGTTTCAAATCATAATAAACTATTAAATTCCATTCGGTTGATATGAAATTTATTTTGCCGATATTTTCGAAATATATCCCCGGTTTAGGATCGAAGCTCTCGATATCGATGTTTGCTCCAAGTCCGGGCGGTAGAACTAAACAAGCCAATAATAGTGTTGCAATTGCAGTGCCATAAGACTGTCGTCGTCGTTTCTTGGGCACTTGATCCTTGTCGACATTGCTTGTCCCTTGAGGCGACTCTTCTGTTCCTGTAATTTCTTCGGCCATATCATTATTGTTCATTGGAGTCTCGTTATGATCTACCTCCTCACACGGCAATGGTGACAGCTTGTGAATAGGTCTGCGAAGTATACCTTTAGCTGTTTTTACGTCAGCAACTCTAACATAACCATCGTTTCCCTTATGTTTTTGAAGAATTCTCCCTAGTGGCCATTTCATGACTGGAAGATTATCATCTTGTATAACCACTATAGTGCCAGGATCTATGTTCTGGCAGCGCTCTTTCCACTTGAGTCGATATTGCAGTTCATTTAAATATTCTCGGGACCATCGTCTCCAAAATTCGTGTTTCATATCAGGCACTAGCCTCCATCTAGCTAGCAGACTAGTTTTCAATTGCTTGGCACTTGCATCTATGGGTGCCGTTAATGGTTCACCTACCAGGAAATGACCAGGAGTGATAGCAGTCAGATCATTAGGGTCATTTGACATCTGTGTTAGTGGCCTAGAGTTCAAAATTGCTTCTATTTCAATCATTAGTGTCTCCAGCTCCTCATAAGTTAGAGATCCGGCTGAAGTTGTCTTTATAAGTAAATGCCTTGCGGATTTTACAGCAGCTTCCCATAGCCCACCGAAGTGTGGTGCCCTCGGAGGAATGAAGTGGAAATCGATTCCTCTTTTACTGCAAGTTCCTGCTATGGTTTCCCTCGCTGCTTCAGAATGGATGGCCTCAGACAATTCGCGTAGTTGGTTTCTTGCGCCAACGAAATTGGTTGCGTTGTCGCAGTATAAGTTCCTACAATTTCCTCTGCGGCCCATAAATCGTCTTAATGCCCCAATAAAGGCTTCTGTTGACAAGTCGCTGACTATTTCTAAGTGGACGGCCTTTGTTGCAAAACAGCAGAAAACAGCGATGTATGCCTTGTAGGGTCTCTTTCCTCGAATTTTGTAATGCACCCAGGTTGGCCCACAAAAGTCAACACCGGAGTTAACGAATGGTCGTGCTGGTTGAACTCTTGCGGGAGGCAAATTGCCCATGATCTGTGTCAACATTTTTGGTTTGGCTCTTGCACATGTTACACAATGCTGAACAATTGATCTCGCGATTGACTTTCCCTTTATTGGCCAGAAGCGTTGTCTTGTATCGGCCAGCAAGGCTTGCGGGCCAGAGTGCAGATTCTCCTTATGAATTGTTAACATCAATAGTTTTGTTAACGGATCTGAATAGGGCAAAATCATAGGATATTTTGCATCATATTCTAGTACTGATTCCTTTAAACGACCGCCCACTCTGATGATGCCTTTGTCATCGACAAATGGTGTAAGACCTTTTAGACAACTTCCCTTGTTTAATTCATGATCTTTCTTTAATTGTTTTATTTCTTCCTTGAACTCATCTTCTTGTACGGCTCTTATTATGATGTACAAGGCTTCATTTAATTCTCGACAAGTGATGAAGCGATGGTTTGACCGTGATTTGACTGGAATTTTGGCATTCCTTACAAATCGAATCATATAAGCAATGATGCGTTGAAGCTTCCGAAATGATCCCTCATGATTGATTTTGTATATCACACTAGATATATCTTCTGCTGTAGTTATTGCGGGCAAGGCTGTACGCTTTCTTTCTAACTGACACTCAATCTTGGTTTGATAAGCTGTAGGCCATACGGTTTCACTTCCGTGCAGGAATGTTGGCCCGTAGAACCAAAGATGACATGTTTCTAATTTGTCTGGCTCCAGCCCTCTGGAGAGTACATCGGCTGGATTATATTTTGATCTCACATGATGCCATTGTGCCGCTATGGTTAATTCTTGAATTGCACCAATCCGATTAGCAACAAATGTTTGATATGATGTGGATGATGAAGTTATCCATGATAACACTATTTCCGAATCTGACCAGAAATAGGTTGGTACTTCTTCCCACTTCAGTTCCTTCCTTACACGGTTTGCAAGTTCGGCTGCTACTAGAGCTGCACATAGTTCCAAACGAGGAACAGTTTGTTTTTGTAGTGGTGCTACGCGAGATTTAGCGCATAATAGTCTCACAATAATTCTGCCATCTTTACTGATCGATCGGATATAAAGTGCAGTGCCATAGGCCTTTTCTGAGGCATCTGAGAACACATGGACTTGCATATGCCTTGGAACTTCCTTTGCAAATACGTGCCTGGGAAATGTGACGTTGTTTAAGGTTGACAGAGTGGTCCTGAAATGAAGCCATCTTGTATGAAGTTCCATTGGTAAGGCTGCATCCCAGTCAATTTTTAGTTGCCAAAGTTGTTGGGTGAAGATCTTAGCGGTGACGACTACTGGTGCTAATACACCTAAAGGGTCGAAAAGTTTGGCGATGTCAGAAGTGACTATTCTTTTAGTGATCCTGGATCCTTGGTTAGAGACTGCTTTAATTCTGAATTGATCTGACTTGGGCAGCCATGTTAGTCCTAACGTCTTTATCTTTTCTTCTGTGCTGTTTTCGAAGTCAAGGTCTATTTCTTGATCCTCTGGTGGAACGCCTTGCAACAATTGGGCGTGATTGGCACACCATTTTCTCAATCGAAAACCTGCGCCTTGTAGAAGTTTTGTAAGTTCCTTCTGCATTATTATGGCTGTCGGCAAACTGTCTGATCCTGTAATGCAATCATCCACATAGAAGTCATTTTTCAGGATTTCGGCACCATATGGATATCTAACGGTATTTTCTTGAGCCAATTTCTGAAGGCATTTTGTTGCCAGATAAGGTGCCGGTCGAGTACCATATGTGACTGTACATAGTCGGTAAATTTTTAATGATTCTCTTGGGTCATTTCTCCAGAAAATTAGCTGATATTTCTGGTCGGCTTCGTCCAGCAGTATCTGTCGGTACATCTTTTGAATGTCTGCAGTGAATACGAATCGTGGTAGCCGAAACCGCAGCAGTAGTGAAAATAAGTCACTTTGAACTGTTGGTCCTGCGCACAAGATATCATTTAAAGACAATTGAGATGACGTCTTCATCGATGCATCGAACACCACTCTTAATTTAGTGGTGCTACTATCGGGTTTTAGAACACAATGGTGCGGAAGGAAGTAATGGGGCGATTGGATGCTAACGCCATTTATTTCCTTCATGTGTCCGAGATCAATATACTCTGTTATGAATTCCACATACTGAGACCTTAAGGCAGCATCTTTGGCCAATCTTCTTTCTAACGCGAGAAATCTGTTCAATGCCATGCTTCTGGACTCGCCCAATTTTGTTGATTCCTCACGAAATGGTAAGTTAACTATAAATCGTCCGCTGTCATCTCTACGGACTGTTTGCGTGAAGTGGGTTTCACATCGCCTTTCTTCTTGAGTGAATTTGTCCTTTGCTGCAGCAACTTCTTCAAGTTTCCAAAATCTTTGAACAAGTTGATCTGTTTGTTCGTCCTCTGAACATATGCCACATGTAGCGGCAGATGTTTCAATCTGATCGATCTTGCCTGTCAATACCCATCCAAGAACAGTATTTTGTAGCATTGGAAGATTATTTGCTAACTTGATTTGTCCAATGGACAGTAGGTTGTAATAAAACTCTGCTCCCAAAAGCAAATCAATTGAGTCGGTTATGTTGAATTTAGAATCGGCAAGTCTGATATTTTCAGGTATGTCCCACTCAGAGATGTCAAATGACTGCGTTGGTTGTGGCGCGATTATTTTTGGCAGCACAAAGGCTTCTACTCTTGTTGCATATTTGTTCATTGTGGACTCTAACCGCAAATTAACCTTATGTTGGATTCTTCCTTTCTTATTTCCGACACCATGTATGGTAATTCTTTCTGAATTTGGTGTCAAGTTTAGTTTCTTCATAACCCTTTCTGTTATTATATTAACTTGAGAGCCTGAATCAAGAATGGCTCTACATTCTATTGTGTCTCCCTTGTCAGATATGAGTTTGACAATGGCTGTGCCCAGGAGAACATAACCTCTTGTTTTTTGGTTTGTGAGTGTTGCTACTATGGCTGGTTGATAACCTGGTGTATCAGCCTTTTGTAACAGTACATCTACTGAAGATGAGCTTCTTGGTGATTTGACATCAGATTTTTCTACCTTCCCTGATGGTTCTAGATGTACAAGCGTGTTGTGTTTTTTGGTGCATTTTGTACATCCTCGAAGTATGCACTGGTTGCTGCTATGACCAGGCTTGAGGCAATTAAAACACAAGTTATGACTGCGTACAAAGCTCAGTCGACTGGCTGGTGTCAATTTCAAAAACTGGGGGCATGCAAAAAGAGGATGGTTCCCTTTACATGACATACATGATGCCCGATTTGAAGTGGATGATATTATCGAAGTTAGTGCCTTGGAGCTGCCATGTCTTCTTTGGTAATCGTCAATTTTATACTTAGTGCCGAGTGCTTCGAGTGCTTGAAATCTGGTTTCCAGAAATGATAGAAATACCTTTATACTCTGTATTTCTCTAGGCTTTGATAGTGATTGCTCATATAGAGTGTACGTGCTTCTGTCAAGCTTCTTTGTTAAGATATGAAGCAAGAGTGGATCCCAATCTGCCGTTGAAACGCCTCAATTCTGCAATCCTAACAGACACTCTTGTGTAGTATCATGTAGCGATTTTATTGTAGCAGCTGAAGGGTTATCGTTCACATGTGCTGACTGAGATGATAACTTGTTAATGAGTGCTGTTACCAACAGTCTGCGATTGTCATAACGATCCTTTAAGGTCTGCCAAGCAGCTGTGTAGTTTTCTTCTGAGGCCGTAAAGTGCCTTATTAATCTTTCTGCTTCTCCAGCTAAGTTGGCCTTGAGATACCATAACTTCTGACAATTTGGCATTGGTTGATTGTGCATCATATGAGTGAACAAGTCGTGAAACTGGGTCCACTTCAAGTAATCACCATCGAATCGTGGGAGTGTTAACTTGGGCAGTTTTAGTATTGCACTTGAGTCGACGTTTGAGAACTGGGATGACTGTATTGTTGTTGCATTAAGGCTGTCACGTTTGGTTGCTAATAATATTAAGCAGTTATCCACTTCCTCTTGCATCTTCATGAATTCTTCTGCATCATAGCCCTCCTTGATTGGGTCCTCAGTCAGTTCCCATATTTTATGATCACACTCTTCGATTTGTGACCAGTACTGATTAATTGACCTCAGTTTTAGTTCGTAGTATTGTCTTGAATGATCTTCACCATCAGTCTCGATTACGTAAAGTACATTCCTTAGCACACCAATAATTCGTCTTTGTCTTCTTATGATTCCAGCTAATTGTCGTAGCTGAGTTTCAGAAGGAGGTAGATGACCATTTTTCTCCTCGAATTTAGGAATTTTGGGTGCCCTTGGTACTGCTCCTGTAGCACTAGCTTGTTTCATTATGTCTGGTGATTTTGGACCAGGTCCTTCAGCGCCTTCGCTTTCAACAGTTGAAGCCTTGGAGGATGTCTCTGCCTCTTGATGAGTGAAGTGCTCTACCTTCTCAGCAAAATAAACCTGATATTGGCTATACAGTGCCATGATTGTATTGTAGTAATCTGTCGTAAAGTAAGAATGACTCCGAGGAAGATCAGGAATCATTCTCATCTTATTATCCGTTGTTTCAAATAGTGCCCATGCCTCCTCCAATAGGTGAAGGCGATCTGCATAATACTCTTTAGTGACCTTTCTGTCAATCGAGTCCTTTCTGTAGTTTGCGATGATTCTTTGGATCTCTTTTCCATTGCAGGTTTGTTCCGCTGCTAATTTTTCAAATACGTTTGCCATTTTTATTTGATTTAATTCCACTTCATTCAATACGTGATACAAATGTTTCACTTGTATCACGTCGGGGTCACCAAATGTTGAGACAAGGCTCTTTTGTCTTGCCTATATTTCCTTAGCCTTAAAACGCAGATGGTATAAACGGCACTTGAACCGATATACCAAGGCTAAATACAGTTGCCTGGCTTGCTAGTTGTTATTGATGATGGTATAAACGGCACTTTAACCGAATACCAAAAGCCTGAAAAAACTAGAATGGTTACGCGATACTGAATAAAACGCTCTAAATTTTATTAACAACTGATAATTTATTCATTACTCGCAGTGAATTTATATTAAAATTTTGCTAACACTACCACTTATTCTACAAAAGAAAGCAATATTCAATTAAGAATTTCCGATACTGCTTATCTAGCGAAATTGCAAGTTTCATGCAAAATAAATTCCTCAGTTATTGCTGAGTGTCAACTTTCTTTTAGATTATAATGACGAAGAATTTGTTTTTTGCATGAAGCGAGGTGAATGAAATTCGCGCCAGGTGAATGAAATTAGGTTTCCTATTACAATGATAACATGAATCTTTATTCATGCCTGACCTACATATGAAATTATGAATTATATATATATCTTGTTTTCTTACAATTCTAATTAAATTTCTTTATATAAGAATTAAGATAGAATTAGATTCATCTGTTATGAACATGCACGATTTAACAAAGAACATTAAGAACTTTTATTTTAAATGATTCTAAATCAAATTTATAAATACAGGAAGGAAAAACAACTGCGTCGTCCGGGGTTTGAAGCTGGGACCTTCCGCTTGCCGTTCGACTTCTCTTACCACTGAGCTAACGAGACAGATGCTTTTCCCTTTTGCATTTATCAATTTGTTACTTTTGCTACTAGCCCGCGGACGGGAATCGAACCTACACTTCTTAGAATCGGTCAATGATGGAGAAAGAAGAACATTAAGAACTTTTATTTTAAATGATTCTAAATCAAATTTATAAATACAAGAAGAAAAAACAACCGCCTCGTCCGGGGTTTGAAACCGGGGCCTTCCGCTTTCCGGGCGACTGCTCTTACCACTGAGCTAACGAGACAGGTGACTTTCCTCTTGCATTTACCAATTTGTTACTTTTGTCACTAGCCTACTAAGCCACGTTTTGCTTTCAGCTGGCATTAAGCAGTAACAATGAAAGCACACAAATAAAATGTAAATTAAATTTTGTTTTTTTTCCCCGCGGACGGGAATCGAACCTACACTTGTTAGAATTGGTCAGTGACGGAGAAAGAAGAACTTTAAGAACTTTAATTTTTAATGTTTCTAAATGAAGTTTATAAATGCAAGAAGAAAAAACAACCGCTCCGTCCGGGGTTTGAAACCGGGACCTTCCGCTTTCCGGGCGACTGCTCTTACCACTGAGCTAACGAGACAGATGACTTTCCTCTTGCATTTACCAATTTGTTACGTTTGTCACTAGCCTACTAAGCCACGTCTTTCTTTCAGTTGGCATTAAGCAGTAACAATGAAAGCACACAAATAAAATGTAAATAAAATTTTGTTTTTTTTCCCGCGGACGGGAATCGAACCTACACTTGTTAGAATTGGTCAGTGACGGAGAAAGGAGAACATTAAGAACTTTTATTTTAAATAATTCTAAATCAAATTTATAAATACAAGAAGGAAAAACAACTGCGTCGTCCGGGGTTTGAAACCGGGACATTCCGCTTGCCGGGCGACTTCTGTTACCACTGAGCTAACGAAACAGATGATTTTCCGTCTTGCATTTATCAATTTGCTACTTTTGTCACTAGCCTACTAAGCCACGTTTTGCTTTCAGTTGGCATTAACCAGTAACGATGAAAGCGCTCAAATAAATTGTATATTTAATTTTATTTATTTTTCCCGAATCGGAATCGAACCTACACTTCTTAGAATCGGTCAATGATGGAGAAAAAAGAACTTTAAGAACTTTTATTTTTAGTGATTCTAAATCAAATTTATAAATGCAAGAAGAAAAATCAACCGCCTCGTCCGGGCTTTGAATCCGGGACCTGCCGCTTGCCGGGCGACTTCTCTTACAACTGAGCTATCGAGACAGACGATTTTCCTCTTGCATATACCAATTTGATAATTTTGTCACTAGCCTACTAAGCCACGTTTTGCTTTCAGCTGGCATTAACCAGTAACAATGAAAGCACACAAATAAAATGTAAATTCAGTTTTATTTATTTTTCCCGCGGACGGGAATGTAACCTACAATTGTTAGAATCGGTCAATGATGGAATAAGAAGAACTTTAAGAACTTTTATTTTTAATGATTCTAAATCACATTTATAAATGCAAGAAGAAAAAACAACTGCGTCGTCCGTGGTTTGCAACCGGGACCTTCCCCTTGCCGGCAGAGTGCTCTTACCACTGAGCTAACGAGGCAGATGATTTTCCCTCTTGCAGTTATCAATTTGTTTCTTTTGAGACTAGTCTACTAAGCTACGTTTAGCTTTCAGCTGGCATTAATCAGTTACAATGAAAGCACACAAATAAAATAAAAATTAAATTTTATTTATTTTTCCCGCGGACGGGAATCGAACCTACCATTGTTAGAATCGGTCAATGATGGAGTAAGAAGAACTTTAAGAACTTTTATTTTTAATGATTCTAAATCAAATTTATAAATGCAAGAAGAAAAAACAACCGGCTCTTGGGGGGTTTGAAACCGAAAACTTCCGCTTTCCGGGCGATAGCTCTTACCACTGAGCAAACGAGACAGATGATTTTCCTGTTGCATTTATCAATTTGTTACTTTTGTCACTAGCCTACTAAGCCACGTTTTGCTTTCAGCTGGCATTAACCAGTCACGATGAAAGTGCACAAATAAATTGTAAATTCAATTTTATTTCTTTTTCCCGCCGACGGGAATCGAACCTACACTTGTTAGAATCGGTCAATGATGGAGAAAGAAGAACTTTAAGAACTTTCATTTTAAATGATTCTAAATCAAATTTATAAATACAAGAAGAAAAAACAAATGCGTCGTCAGGGGTTTGAAACCGGGAACTTCCCCTTGCAGGGAGAATGCTCTTACTACTGAGCTAACGAGACAGATGATTTCGCCTCTTGTATTTATCAATTTGTTAATTTTGCCACTAGCCTACTAAGCCACGCTTTGCTTTCAGCTGGCATTAACCAGTAACGATGAAAGCGCACAAATAAATTGTAAATTCAGTTTTATTTATTTTTCCCGCGGACAGGAATCGAACCTACACTTGTTAGAATCGGTCAATGATGGAGAAAGAAGAACTTTAAGAACTTTAATTTTTAATGACTCTAAATCAAATTTATAAATGCAAGAAGGAAAAAGAACCGCCTCGTACGGGGTTTGAAACCGGGACCTTCCCCTTTCAGGGAGAATGCTCTTACTACTGAGCTAACGAGGCAAATGATTTCGCCTCTTGTATTTATCAATTTGTTACTTTTGCCACTAGCCTACTAAGCCACGCTTTGCTTTCAGCTGGCATTAACCAGTAACGATTAAAGCGCACAAAGAAATCGTAGATTCAATTTTATTTATTTTTCCCGCGGACGGGAATCGAACGTACACTTGTTGGAATCGGTGAATGATGAAGAAAGAAGAACTTTATGAACTTTTATTTTTAATGATTCTAAATCAAATTTATAAATACAAGAAGAAAAAACAGCCGCCTCGTTCAGGATTTGAAACCGGAACCTTCCGCTTGCCGGCCGACTGCTCTTACCACTGAGCTTACGAAACAGATGATTTTCCCTCTTGCATTTATCAATTTGTTACGTTTGTCACTAGCCTACTAAGCCTCGTTTTGCTTTCAGTTGGCACTAACCAGTAACGATGAAAGCGCACAAATAAATTGTAAATTCAGTTTTATTTATTTTTCCCGCGGACGGCAATCGAACGTACACTTGTGAGAATAGGTCAATGATGGAGAAAGATGGTCTTTAAGAAATTTTATTTTTAATGATTCTAAATCAAATTTACAAATGCAGAATAAAAAACAACCGCCTCGTCCGGGCTTTAAAACCGGGACCTTCCGCTTGCCGGGCGACTGCTCTTACCACTGAGCTAACGAGAGAGATGATTTTCCCTCTTGCATTTATCAATTTGTTACTTTTGACTCTAGCCTACTAAGCCACGTTTTGCTTTCAGCTGGCATTAACCAGTAACGATGAAAGCGCACAGATAAATTGTAAATTCAATTTTATTTATTTTTCCCGCGGACGGGAATCGAACCTACACTTGTTAGAATCGGCCAGTAATGGAGAAGGAAGACCTTAAAGAACTTTTAATTTTAATGATTCCAAATCAAATTTTTAAATGCAAGAAGAAAAAACAACCGCCTCGTCCGAGATTTGAAACCAGGACCTTCCGCTTTCCAGGCGACTGGTCTTACCACTGAGCTAACGAGACAGATGATTTTCCTCTTGCGTTTACCAATTTGATAATTTTGTCACTAGCCTACTAAGCCACGTTTTGCTTTCAGCTTGCATTAACCAGTAACAATGAAAGCACACAAATAATACGTAAATTCAGTTTTATTTATTTTTCCTGCGGACAGGAATCGAACCTGCACTTGTTATAATCGATCAATGATGCAGAAAGAAGAACTTTAAGAACTTTGATTTTTAGTGATTCTAAATCAAATTTATAAATGCAAGAATAAAAAACAACCGCCTCGTCCGGGGTTTGAAACCGGGACTTTTCGCTTGCCGGGCGACTGCTCTTTCCACTGAGCTAATGTTAATGTTGTTAATGTTAATGTTAAGATACAAATAAAATGTAAATTCGATTTTATTTATTTTTCCAGTGGACGGGAATATAACCTACAATTGTTAGAATCGGTCAATGATGGAGAAAGAAGAACTTTAAGAACTTTTATTTTTAATGATGCTAAATCAAATTTATAAATGCAAGAAGAAAAAACAACCGCTCCGTCCGGGGTTTGAAACCGGGACCTTCCGCTTTCCGGGCGACTGCTCTTACCACTGAGCTAACGAGACAGATGACTTTCCTCTTGCATTTACCAATTTGTTACTTTTGTCACTAGCCTACTAAGCCACGTTTTGCTTTCAGCTGGCATTAAGCAGTAATAATGAAAGCACACAAATAAAATGTAAATTATATTTTATTTTTTTTCCCGCGGACGGGAATCGAACCTACACTTGTTAGAATTGGTCAGTGACGGAGAAAGAAGAACTTTAAGAACTTTTATTTTTAATGATTCTAAATCAAATTTATAAATGCAAGAATAAAAAACAACCGCCTCGTCCGGGGTTTGAAACCGGGGCTTTTCGCTTGCCGGGCGACTGCTCTTTCCACTGAGCTAATGACACAGATGATTTTCCGTGTTGCATTTATCAATTTGTTACTATCGTCACTAGCTTACTAAGCCACGTTTTGCTTTCAGCTGACATTAACCAGTAACGATGAAAGCGTACAAATAAATTGTAAATTCAATTTTATTTATTTTTCCCGCGGACGGGAATCGAATTGTTAGAATTGGTCAGTGACGTAGGAAGAAGAACTTTAAGAACTTTTATTTTTAATGTTTCTAAATCAAATTTATAAAGGCAAGAAGAAAATACTACCGCCTCGTCCGGGGTTTGAAACCGCGACCTGCCGCTTTCCGGGCGACTGCTCTTACCACTGAGCTAAAGAGACAGATGATTTTCCCTCTAGCATTTAAAAATTTGTTGCTTTTGTCACTAGCCTACTAAGCCACGTTTTGCTTTCAGCTGGCATTAACCAGTAACAATGAAAGCGCACAAATAAATTGTAAATTCAGTTTAATTTATTTTTCCCGCCGACGGGAATCGAACCTACACTTGGTAGAATTGGTCAATGATGGAGAAAGAAGAACTTTATGAACTTTTATTTTTAATGATTCTAAATCAAATTTATAAATACAAGAAGAAAAAACAGCCGCCTCGTTCAGGATTTGAAACCGGAGCCTTCCGCTTGCCGGGCGACTGCTCTTACCACTGAGCTTACGAAACAGATGATTTTCCCTCTTGCATTTATCAATTTGTTACTTTTGTCACTAGCCTACTAAGCCTCGTTTTGCTTTCAGCTGGCATTAACCAGTAACGATGAAAGCGCACAAATAAAATGTAAATTCTATTTTATTTATTTTTCCCGCGGACGGGAATCGAACCTACACTTGTTAGAATCGGCCAGTGATGGAGAAGGAAGACTTTTAAGAACTTTTATTTTTAATGATTCCAAATCAAATTTTTAAATGCAAGAAGAAAAAACAACCGCCTCGTCCGGGATTTGAAACCAGGACCTTCCGCTTTGCAGGCGACTGGTCTTACCCCTGAGCTAACGAGACAGATGATATTCCTCTTGCGTTTACCAATTTGATAATTTTGCCACTAGCCTACTAAGCCACGTTTTGCTTTCAGCTGGCATTAACCAGTAACAATGAAAGCACACAAATAAAATGTAAATTCAGTTTTATTTATTTTTCCTGCGGACAGGAATCGAACCTGCACTTGTTATAATCGGTCAATGATGCAGAAAGAAGAACTTTAAGAACTTTTATTTTTGATGATTCTAAATAAAATTTATAAATGCAAGAAGAAAAAACAACCGCCTCGTCCGGGTTTTGACACCGGGAACTTCCCCTTGCAGGGAGAATGCTATTACCACTGAGCTAACGAGACAGATGATTTCGCCTCTTGTATTTATCAATTTGTTACTTTTGCCACTAGCCTACTAAGCCACTCTTTGCTTTTAGCTGGCATTAACCAGTAACGCTTAAAGCGCACAAAGAAATTGTAAATTCAATTTTACTTAGTTTTCCCGCGGACGGGAACCGAACATACACTTCTTAGAATCGGTCAATGATGGAGAAAGAAGAACTTTAAGAACTTTTATTTTAAATGATTCTAAATCAAATTTATAAATACAGGAAGAAAAAATAACTGCGTCGGCCGGGGTTTGAAACCGGGACCTTCCGCTTGCCGGGCGACTTCTCTTACCACTGAGCTAACGAGACAAATGATTTTCCCTTTTGCATTTACCAATTTGTTACTTTTTCCACTAGCCTACTAAGCCACGTTTTGCTTTCAGCTTGCATTAACCAGTAACAATGAAAGCGCACAAATAAATTGTAAATTCAATTTTATTTATTTTTCCCGCGGATGGGAATCGAATCTACACTTGTTAGAATCGGGCAATGATGGAGAAAGAAGAACTTTAAGAACTTTTATTTTTAATGATTCTAAATCAAATTTATAAATGCAAGAAGAAAAAACAACCGCCTCGTCCGGGGTTTGCATCCGGGACCTTCCCCTTGCCGGCAGAATGCTCTTACCACTGAGCTAACGAGGCAGATGATTTTCCCTCTTGCATTTATCAATTTGTTTCTTTTGCCACTAGTCTACTAAACCACGTTTTGCTTTCAGCTGGCCTTAACCAGTCAAAATGAAAGCGCACAAATAAAATGTAAACTCGATTTTATTTATTTTTCCAGTGGACGGGAATATAACCTACAATTGTTAGAATCGGTCAATAATGGAGAAAGAAGAACTTTAAGAACTTTTATTTTTAATGATTCTACACCAAATTTATAAATGCAAGAAGAAAAAACAATCGCGCCGTCCGGGGTTTGAAACCGGGACCTTCCGCTTTCCGGGCGACTGCTCTTACCACTGAGCTAACGAGACAGATGACTTTCCTCTTGCATTTACCAATTTGTTACTTTTGTCACTAGCCTACTAAGCCACGTTTTGCTTTCAGCTGGCATTAAGCAGTAACAATGAAAGCACACAAATAAAATGTAAATTAAATTTTATTTTTTTTCCCGCGGACGGGAATCGAACCTACACTTGTTAGAATTGGTCAGTGACGGAGAAAGAAGAACTTTAAGAACTTTTATTTTTAATGATTCTAAATCAAATTTATAAATGCAAGAATAAAAAACAACCGCCTCGTCCGGGGTTTGAAACCGGGGCTTTTCGCTTGCCGGGCGACTGCTCTTTCCACTGAGCTAATGACACAGATGATTTTCCGTCTTGCATTTATCAATTTGTGACTATCGTCACTAGCTTACTAAGCCACGTTTTGCTTTCAGCTGACATTAACCAGTAACGATGAAAGCGTACAAATAAATTGTAAATTCAATTTTATTTATTTTTCCCGCGGACTGGAATCGAATTGTTAGAATTGGTCAGTGACGTAGGAAGAAGAACTTTAAGAACTTTTATTTTTAATGTTTCTAAATCAAATTTATAAAGGCAAGAAGTAAATACTACCGCCTCGTCCGGGGTTTGAAACCGCGACCTTCCGCTTTCCGAGCGACTGCTCTTACCACTGAGCTAACGAGACAGATGATTTTCCCTCTAGCATTTAAAAATTTGTTGCTTTTGTCACTAGCCTACTAAGCCACGTTTTGCTTTCAGCTGGCATTAACCAGTAACAATGAAAGCGCACAAATAAATTGTAAATTCAGTTTAATTTATTTTTCCCGCGGACGGGAATCGAACCTACACTTGGTAGAATTGGTCAATGATGGAGAAAGAAGAACTTTAAGAACTTCTATTTTTGATGATTGTAAATCAAATTTATAAATACAAGAAGAAAAAACAACGGCCTCGTCCAGGGTTTGAAATTGGGACCTTCCGCTTGCCGGGCGACTGCTCTTACCACTGAGCTTACGAGACAGATGATTTTCCCTCTTGCATTTTTCAATTTGTTACTTTTGTCACTAGCCTACTAAGCCACGTCTTGCTTTCAGCTGGCATTAACCAGTAACGATGAAAGCGCACAAATAAATTGTAGATTCAATTATATTTATTTTTCCCGCGGACGGGAATCGAACGTACACTTGTTGGAATCGGTGAATGATGGAGAAAGAAGAACTTTATGAACTTTTATTTTTAATGATTCTAAATCAAATTTATAAATACAAGAAGAAAAAATAGCCGCCTCGTTCAGGGTTTGAAACCGGAACCTTCCGCTTGCCGGGCGACTGCTCTTACCACTGAGCATACGAAACAGATGATTTTCCCTCTTGCATTTATCAATTTGTTACTTTTGTCACTAGCCTACTAAGCCTCGTTTTGCTTTCAGCTGGCATTAACCAGTAACGATGAAAGCGCACAAATAAAATGTAAATTCAATTTTATTTATTTTTCCCGCGGACGGGAATCGAACCTACACTTGTTAGAATCGGCCAGTGATGGAGAAGGAAGACCTTTAAGAACTTTTATTTTTAATGATTCCAAATCAAATTTTTAAATGCAAGAAGAAAAAACAACCGCCTCGTCCGGGATTTGAAACCAGGACCTTCCGCTTTGCAGGCGACTGGTCTTACCACTGAGCTAACGAGACAGATGATTTTCCCTCTTGCATTTATCAATTTGTTACATTTGCCACTAGCCTACTAAGCCAGGTCTTGCTTTCAGCTGGCATTAACCAGTAACAATGAAAGCGCACAAGTAAATTGTAAATTCAGTTTTATTTACTTTTCCCGCAGACGGGAATCGTACCTAAACTTCTTAGAATCGGTCAATGATGGAGAAAGAAGAACATTAAGAACTTTTATTTTAAATGATTCTAAATCAAATTTATAAATACAGGAAGGAAAAACAACTGCGTCGTCCGGGGTTTGAAGCTGGGACCTTCCGCTTGCCGTTCGACTTCTCTTACCACTGAGCTAACGAGACAGATGCTTTTCCCTTTTGCATTTATCAATTTGTTACTTTTGCTACTAGCCTACTAAGCCACGTTTTGCTTTCAGCTGGCATTAACCAGTAACAATGCAAACGCGCAAATAAATTGTAAATTCAATTTTATTTATTATTCCCGCGGACGGGAATCGAACCTACACTTCTTAGAATCGGTCAATGATGGAGACAGAAGAACATTAAGAACTTTTATTTTAAATGATTCTAAATCAAATTTATAAATACAAGAAGAAAAAACAACCGCCTCGTCCGGGGTTTGAAACCGGGGCCGTCCGCTTTCCGGGCGACTGCTCTTACCACTGAGCTACCGAGACAGGTGACTTTCCTCTTGCATTTACCAATTTGTTACTTTTGTCACTAGCCTACTAAGCCACGTTTTGCTTTCAGCTGGCATTAAGCAGTAACAATGAAAGCACACAAATAAAATGTAAATTAAGTTTTGTTTTTTTTTTCCCGCGGACGGGAATCGAACCTACACTTGTTAGAATTGGTCAGTGACGGAGAAAGAAGAACTTTAAGAACTTTAATTTTTAATGTTTCTAAATCGAATTTATAAATGCAAGAATAAAAACCAACCGCCTCGTCCGGGGTTTGAAACCGGGACCTTCCGCTTTCCGGGCGACTGCTCTTAACACTGAGCTAACGAGAGAGATGATTTTCCCTCTTGCATTTATCAATTTGTTACTTTTGCCACTAGCCTACTAAGCCACGTTTTGCGTTCAGCTGGCATTAACCAGTAACAATGAAAGCGCACAAGTAAATTGTAAATTCAGTTTTATTTACTTTTCCCGCAGAAGGGAATCGAACCTACACTTGTTAGAATCGGTCAATGATGGAGAAAGAAGAACTTTAAGAACTGTTATTTTTAATGATTCTAAATCAAGTTTATAAATGCAAGAAGAAAAAACAACCGCTACGTCCGGGGTTTGAAACCGGGACCTTCCGCTTTCTGCGCGACTGCTCTTACCACTAAGCTAACGAGACAAATGACCAGTAACAATGAAAGCGCACAAGTGAATTGTAAATTCAGTTTTATTTACTTTTCCCGCAGAAGGGAATCGAACCTACACTTGTTAGAATCGGTCAATGATGGAGAAAGAAGAACTTTAAGCACTGTTATTTTTAATGATTCTAAATCAAGTTTATAAATGCAAGAAGAAAAAACAACCGCTACGTCCGGGGTTTGAAACCGGGACCTTCCGCTTTCTGCGCGACTGCTCTTACCACTAAGCTAACGAGACAGATGACTTTCCTCTTGCATTTACCAATTTGTTACGTTTGTCACTAGCCTACTAAGCCACGTTTTTCTTTCAGCTGGCATTAGGCAGTAACAATGAAAGCACACAAATAAAATGTAAATTAAATTTTGTTTTTTTTTCCCGCGGACGGGAATCGAACCTACACTTGTTAGAATTGGTCAGTGACGGAGAAAGGAGAACATTAAGAACTTTTATTTTAAATAATTCTAAATCAAATTTATAAATACAAGAAGGAAAAACAACTGCGTCGTCCGGGGTTTGAAACCGGGACATGCCGCTTGCCGGGCGACTTCTCTTACCACTGAGCTAACGAAACAGATGATTTTCCGTCTTGCATTTATCAATTTGCTACTTTTGTCACTAGCCTACTAAGCCACGTTTTGCTTTCAGTTGGCATTAACCAGTAACGATGAAAGCGCTCAAATAAATTGTATACTTAATTTTATTTATTTTTCCCGCGGACGGGAATCGAACCTACACTGCTTAGAATCGGTCAATGATGGAGAAAAAAGAACTTTAAGAACTTTTATTTTTAGTGATTCTAAATCAAATTTATAAATGCAAGAAGAAAAATCAACCGCCTCGTCCGGGCTTTGATTCCGGGACCTGCCGCTTGCCGGGCGACTTCTCTTACAACTGAGCTATCGAGACAGATGATTTTCCTCTTGCATTTACCAATTTGATAATTTTGTCACTAGCCTACTAAGCCACGTTTTGCTTTCAGCTGGCATTAACCAGTAACAATGAAAGCACACAAATAAAATGTAGATTCAATTTTATTTATTTTTCCCGCGGACGGGAATGAAACCTACAATTGTTAGAATCGGTCAATGATGGAATAAGAAGAACTTTAAGAACTTTTATTTTTAATGATTCTAAATCACATTTATAAATGCAAGAAGAAAAAACAAAAAACCTTCCCCTTTCCGGCAGAATGCTCTTACCACTGAGCTAACGAGGCAGATGATTTTCCCTCTTGCAGTTATCAATTTGCTTCTTTTGCCACTAGTCTACTAAGCTACGTTTTGTTTTCAGCTGGCATTAATCAGTTACAATGAAAGCACACAAATAAAATGAAAATTAAATTTTATTTATTTTTCCCGCGGACGGGAATCGAACCTACCATTGTTAGAATCGGTCAATGATGGAGTAAGAAGAACTTGAAGAACTTTTATTTTTAATGATTCTAAATCAAATTTATAAATGCAAGAAGAAAAAACAACCGGCTCTTGGGGGGTTTGAAACCGAAAACTTCCGCTTTCCGGGCGATAGCTCTTACCACTGAGCAAACGAGACAGATGATTTTCCTGTTGCATTTATCAATTTGTTACTTTTGTCACTAGCCTACTAAGCCACGTTTTGCTTTCAGCTGGCATTAACCAGTAACGATGAAAGTGCACAAGTAAATTGTAAATTCAATTTTATTTATTTTTCCCGCGGACGGGAATCGAACCTACACTTGTTAGAATCGGTCAATGATGGAGAAAGGAGAACTTTAAGAACTTTTATTTTAAATGATTCTAAATCAAATTTATAAATACAAAAACAAAAAACAAATGCGTCGTCAGGGGTTTGAAACCGGGAACTTCCCCTTGCAGGGAGAATGCTCTTACTACTGAGCTAACGAGACAGATGATTTCGCCTCTTGTATTTATCAATTTGTTAATTTTGCCACTAGCCTACTAAGCCACGCTTTGCTTTCAGCTGGCATTAACCAGTAACGATGAAAGCGCACAAATAAATTGTAAATTCAATTTTATTTATTTTTCCGCGGACGGGAATCGAACCTACACTTGTTAGAATTGGTCAATGATGGAGAAAGAAGAACTTTAAGAACTTTAATTTTTAATGACTGTAAATCAAATTTATAAATGCATGAAGGAAAAAGAACCGCCTCGTACGGGGTTTGAAACCGGGACCTTCCCCTTTCAGGGAGAATGCTCTTACTACTGAGCTAACGAGACAAATGATTTCGCCTCTTGTATTTATCAATTTGTTACTTTTGCCACTAGCCTACTAAGCCACGCTTTGCTTTCAGCTGGCATTAACCAGTAACGATTAAAGCGCACAAAGAATTTGTAAATTCAATTTTATTTAGTTTTCCCGCGGACGGGAATCGAACCTACACATCTTAGAATCGGTCAATGATGGAGAAAGAGGAACTTTAAGAACTTTTATTTTAAATGATTCAAAATCAAATTTATAAATACAAGAAGAAAAAACAACTGCGCCGTCCCGGGTTTAAAACCGGGATCTTGCGCTTGCCGGGCGACTTCTCTTACCACTGAGCTAACGCGACAGATGATTTTCCTTTTTTCATTTATCAATTTGTTACTTTTGCCACTAGCCTACTAAGCCACGTTTTGCCTTCAGCTGGCATTAACCAGTAACAATGCAAAAGCGCAAATAAATTGTAAATTCAATTTTATTTATTTTTCCCGCGGACCGGAATCGAACCTACACTTCTTAGAATCGGTCAATAATGGAGAAAGAAGAACATTAAGAACTTTTATTTTAAATGATTCTAAATCAAATTTACAAGTACAAGAAGAAAAAACAACTGCCTCGTCCGGGGTTTGAAACCAGGGTCTTCAGCTTTGCGGGCGACTTCTCTTACCACTGAGCTAACGAGACAGATGATTTTCCCTTTTGCATTTATCAGTTTGTTACTTTTGTCACTAGCCTACTAAGCCACGTTTTGCTTTCAGGTTGCATTAAACAGTAACAATGACGGGAATCGAATCTACACTTGTTAGAATCGGTAAATGATGGAGAAAAAAGAACTTTAAGAACTGTTATTTTTAATAATTCTAAATCAAGTTTATAAATGCAAGAAGAAAGAACAACCGCTCCGTCTGGGGTTTGAAACCGGGACCTTCCGCTTTCCGGGCGACTGCTCTTACCACTGAGCTAACGAGGCAGATGACTTTCCTCTTGCATTTACCAATTTGTTACATTTGTCACTAGCCTACTAAGCCACGTTTTGCTTTCAGCTGGCATTAAGCAGTAACAATGAAAGCACACAAATAAAATGTAAATTAAATTTTATTTTTTTTCCCGCGGACGGGAATCGAACCTACACTTGTTAGAATCGGACAATGATGGAGAAAGAAGAACTTTAAGAACTTTTATTTTTAGTGATTCTAAATCAAATTTATAAATGCAAGAAGACAAAACAACCGCCTCGTCCGGGCTTTGACACCGGGACCTTCCCTTTGAAGGGAGAATGCTCTTACCACTGAGCTAACGAGACAGATGATTTCGTCTCTTGTATTTATCAGTTTGTTACTTTTGCCACTAGCCTATTAAGCCACGCTTTGCTTTCAGCTGGCATTAACCAGTAACGATTAAAGCGCACAAAGAAATTGTAAATTCAAATTTATTTAGTTTTCCCGCGGATGGGAATCGAACCTACACTTCTTAGAATCGGTCAATGATGGAGAAAGAAGAACTTTAAGAACTTTTATTTTAAATGATTCTAAATCAAATATATAAATACAAAAAGAAAAAACAACTGCGTCGTCCGGGGTTTGAATCCGGGACCTTCCGCTTGCCGGGCGACTTCTCTTACAACTGAGATATCGAGACAGATGATTTTCCTCTTGCATTTACCAATTTGATAATTTTGTCACTAGACTACTAAGCCACGTTTTGCTTTCAGCTGGCATTAACCAGTAACAATGAAAGTACGCAAATAAAATGAAAATTCAATTTTATTTATTTTTCCCGCGGACGGGAATCTAACCTACAATTGTTAGAATCGGTCAATGATGGAATAAGAAGAACTTTAAGAACTTTTATTTTTAACGATTCTAAATCACATTTATAAATGCAAGAAGAAAAAACAACTGCGTCGTCCGGGGTTTGAAACCGGGACCTTCCGCTTGCCGGCCGACTTCTCTTACCACTGAGCTAACGAGACAGATGATTTTCCTCTTGCATTTACCAATTTGATAATTTTGTCACTAGCCTACTAAGCCACGCTTTGCTTTCAGCTGGCATTAACCAGTAACAATTAAAGCGCACAAAGAAATTGTAAATTCAATTTTATTTATTTTTCCCGCGAACGGGAATCGAACCTGCACTTGTTAGAATCGGTCAATGGTGGAGAAAGTAGAACTTTAAGAACTTTTATTTTAAATGATTCTAAATCAAATATATAAATACAAAAAGAAAAAACAACTGCGTCGTCCGGGGTTTGAATCCGGGACCTTCCGCTTGCCGGGCGACTTCTCTTACAACTGAGATATCGAGACAGATGATTTTCCTCTTGCATTTACCAATTTGATAATTTTGTCACTAGCCTACTAAGCCACGTTTTGCTTTCAGCTGGCATTAACCAGTAACAATGAAAGTACGCAAATAAAATGAAAATTCAATTTTATTTATTTTTCCCGCGGACGGGAATCTAACCTACAATTGTTAGAATCGGTCAATGATGGAATAAGAAGAACTTTAAGAACTTTTATTTTTAATGATTCTAAATCACATTTATAAATGCAAGAAGAAAAAACAACTGCGTCGTCCGGGGTTTGAAGCCGGGACCTTCCGCTTGCCGGGCGACTTCTCTTACAACTGAGATATCGAGACAGATGATTTTCCTCTTGCATTTACCAATTTGATAATTTTGTCACTAGCCTACTAAGCCACGTTTTGCTTTCAGCTGGCATTAACCAGTAACAATGAAAGTACGCAAATAAAATGAAAATTCAATTTTATTTATTTTTCCCGCGGACGGGAATCGAACCTGCACTTGTTAGAATCGGTCAATGATGGAGAAAGAAGAACTTTAAGAACCTTTATTTTTAATGATTCTAAATCAAATTTATAAATGCAAGAAGAAAAAACAACCGCCTCGCCCGGGGTTTGCAACCGGGAACTTCCCCTTGCCGGCAGAATTATTTTACCACTGAGCTAACGAGGCAGATGATTTTCCCTCTTGCATTTATCAATTTGTTTCTTTTGCCACTAGTTTACTGAGCTACGGTTTGCTTTCAGCTGGCATTAATCAGTAACAATTGAAGCACACAAATAAAATGTAAATTAAATTTTATTTATTTTTCCCGCGGACGGGAATCGAACCTGCACTTGTTAGAATCGGTCAATGGTGGAGAAAGAAGAACTTTAAGAACTTTTGTTTTTAATGATTCTAAATCAAATTTATAAATGCAAGAAGAAAAAACAACCGGCTCGTCCGGGGTTTGAAACCGGGAACTTCCCCTTGCAGGGAGAATGCTCTTACTACTGAGCTAACGAGGCAGATGATTTTCCCGCTTGCAGTTATCAATTTGTATCTTTTGCCACTAGTTTACTAAGCTACGGTTTGCTTTCAGCTGGCATTAATCAGTAACAATTGAAGCACACAAATAAAATGTAAATTAAATTTTATTTATTTTTCCCGCGGACGGCAATCGAACCTACCATTGTTAGAATCGGTCAATGATGGAGTAAGAAGAACTTTAAGAACTTTTGTTTTTAATGATTCTAAATCAAATTTATAAATGCAAGAAGAAAAAACAACCGCCTCGTCCGGGATTTGCAACCGGGACCTTCCCCTTGCCGGCAGAATGCTCTTACCACTGAGCTAACGAGGCAGATGATTTTCCCTCTTGCAGTTATCAATTTGTTTCTTTTGCCACTAGTCTACTCAGCTACGTTTTGCTTTCAGCTGGCATTAATCAGTAACAATGAAAGCACACAAATAAAATGTAAATTAAATTTTATTTATTTTTCCCGCGGACGGCAATCGAACCTACACTTGTTAAAATCGGTCAATGATGGAGAAAGAAGAACTTTAAGTACTTTTATTTTAAATGATTCTAAATCAAATTTATAAATACAAGAAGAAAAAACAACTGCGTCGTCCGGGGTTTGCAACTGGGAACTTCCCCTTGCAGGGAGAATGCTCTTACTACTGAGCTAACGAGACAGATGATTTCGCCTCTTGTATTTATCAATTTGTTAATTTTGCCACTAGCCTACTAAGCCACGCTTTGCTTTCAGCTGGCATTAACCAGTAACGATGAAAGCGCACAAATAAATTGTAAATTCAATTTTATTTATTTTTCCCGCGGACGGGAATCGAACCTACACTTGTTAGAATCGGTCAATGATGGAGAAAGCAGAACTTTAAGAACTTTAATTTTTAATGACACTAAATCAAATTTATAAATGCAAGAAGGAAAAAGAACCGCCTCTTCCGGGGTTTGAAACCGGGACCTTCCCCTTGCAGGGAGAATGCTCTTACTACTGAGCTAACCAGACAGATGATTTCGCCTCTTGTATTTATCAATTTGTTACTTTCGCCACTAGCCTACTAAGCCATGCTTTGCTTTCAGCTGGCATTAACCAGTAACGATTAAAGCGCACAAAGAAATTGTAAATTCAATTTTATTTAGTTTTCCCGCGGACGGGAATCGAACCTACACATCTTAGAATCGGTCAATGATGGAGAAAGAAGAACTTTAAGAACTTTTATTTTAAATAATTCTAAATCAAATTTATAAATACAAGAAGAAAAAACAAATGCGTCGTCCGGGGTTTGAAACCGGGAACTCCCCTTGCCGGGCGACTTCTCTTACCACTGAGCTAACGAAACAGATGATTTTCCGTCTTGCATTTATCAATTTGTTACTTTTGTCACTAGCCTACTAAGCCACGTTTTGCTTTCAACTGGCATTAACCAGTAACGATGAAAGCGCACAAATAAATTGTAAATTCAATTTTATATATTTTTCGCGCGGACGGGAATCGAACCTACACTTGTTAGAATCGGTCAATGATGGAGAAAGAAGAACTTTAAGAACTTTAATTTTTAATGACTCTAAATCAAATTTATAAATGCAAGAAGGAAAAAGAACCTCCTCGTCCGGGGTTTGAAACCGGGACCTTCCCCTTGCAGGAAGATTGCTCTTACTACTGAGCTAACGAGACAGATGATTTCGCCTCTTGTATTTATCAATTTGTTACATTTGCCACTAGCCTACTAAGCCACGTTTTACTTTCAGCTTTCTTTAACCAGTAACAATGAAAGCACACAAATAAAATGTAAATTCAGTTTTATTTATTTTTCCCGCGGACGGGAATCTAACCTACAATTGTTAGAATCGGTCAATGATGGAATAAGAAGAACTTTAAGACCTTTTATTTTTATTGATTCTAAATCAAATTTATAAATGCAAGAAGAAAAAACAACTGCGTCGTCCCGGGTTTAAAACCGGGACCTTCCGCTTGCCGGGCGACTTCTCTTACCACTGAGCTAACGAGACAGATGATTTTCCTTGAAAACTGCCTGCTGTCTACACTACAGTGAGCTCAGATGCCAATAAGTTGCTGGTAGATATATAGACTTATTTAAAAAATCTATGTGTGAATCATTTTAAGGAAAATTTGTTGTCTTCACAATTAAAATGATTTTAGGGCATCCCATTTCTAACTAATAAGCGGGAAGTGTTAATGAGTTTTTTACTCTTTCGAGACCTGTATAAAATACAAGTCTACAGGCAATTCTCAACCTACTGCATTTGAGCAGAGAAAATTAACAAGTACCGAGGTACTGTCAGTTACTGGCCTAAAAGCCGAAGACCAAAATTTCCATAAAGAAATTTTTGGGAGTTAGGTACTGTGTGTAAGGTGTTTCGATCAGCACTAACAGGGCGATCTCATCAGGACAGCAATGAACCCTGAAAACTGCCTGCTGTCTACACTACAGTGAACTCAGATGCCAATAAGTTGCTGGTAGATATATAGAATTATTTAAAAAATCTATGTGTGACCTTTAAGAACTTTTAATTTTAATGATTCCAAATCAAATTTTTAAATGCAACAAGAAAAAACAACCGCCTCCTCCGAGATTTGAAACCAGGACCTTCCGCTTTCCAGGCGACTGGTCTTACGACTGAGCTAACGAGACAGATGATTTTCCTCTTGCGTTTACCAATTTGATAATTTTGTCACTAGCCTACTAAGCCACGTTTTGCTTTCAGCTGGCATTAACCAGTAACAATGAAAGCACACAAATAATATGTAAATTCAGTTTTATTTATTTTTCCTGCGGACAGGAATCGAACCTGCACTTGTAATAATCGATCAATGATGCAGAAAGAAGAACTTTAAGAACCTTTATTTTTAATGATTCTAAATCAAATTTATAAATGCAAGAAGAAAAAATAACCGCCTCGTCCGGGGTTTGCAAGCGGGACCTTCACCTTGCCGGCAGAACGCTCTTACCACTGAGCTAACGAGGCAGATGATTTTCCCTCTTGCAGTTATCAACTTGTTTCTTTTGCCACTAGTCTACTAAGCTACGTTTTGCTTTCAGCTGGCATTAATCAGTAACAATGAATGCACACAAATAAAATGTAAATTAAATTTTATTTATTTTTCCCGCGGACGGCAATCGAACCTACCATTGTTAGAATCGGTCAATGATGGAGTAAGAAGAACTTTAAGAACTTTTGTTTTTAATGATTCTAAATCAAATTTATAAATGCAAGAAGAAAAAACAACCGGCTCGTCCGGGGTTTGAAACCGGGAACTTCCCCTTGCAAGGAGAATGCTCTTACTACTGAGCTAACGAGGCAGATGATTTCCCTCTTGCAGTTATCAATTTGTATCTTTTGCGACTAGTTTACTAAGCTACGGTTTGCTTTCAGCTGGCATTAATCAGTAACAATTGAAGCACACAAATAAAATGTAAATTAAATTTTATTTATTTTTCCCGCGGACGGCAATCGAACCTACCATTGTTAGAATCGGTCAATGATGGAGTAAGAAGAACTTTAAGCACTTTTGTTTTTAATGATTCTAAATCAAATTTATAAATGCAAGAAGAAAAAACAACCGCCTCGTCCGGGATTTGCAACCGGGACCTTCCCCTTGCCGGCAGAATGCTCTTACCACTGAGCTAACGAGGCAGATGATTTTCCCTCTTGCAGTTATCAATTTGTTTCTTTTGCCACTAGTCTACTCAGCTACGTTTTGCTTTCAGCTGGCATTAATCAGTAACAATGAAAGCACACAAATAAAATGTAAATTAAATTTTATTTATTTTTCCCGCGGACGGCAATCGAACCTACACTTGTTAAAATCGGTCAATGATGGAGAAAGAAGAACTTTAAGAACTTTTATTTTAAATGATTCTAAATCAAATATATAAATACAAAAAGAAAAAACAACTGCGTCGTCCGGGGTTTGAATCCGGGACCTTCCGCTTGCCGGGCGACTTCTCTTACAACTGAGATATCGAGACAGATGATTTTCCTCTTGCATTTACCAATTTGATAATTTTGTCACTAGCCTACTAAGCCACGTTTTGCTTTCAGCTGGCATTAACCAGTAACAATGAAAGTACGCAAATAAAATGAAAATTCAATTTTATTTATTCTTCCCGCGGACGGGAATCTAACCTACAATTGTTAGAATCGGTCAATGATGGAATAAGAAGAACTTTAAGAACTTTTATTTTTAATGATTCTAAATCACATTTATAAATGCAAGAAGAAAAAACAACTGCGTCGTCCGGGGTTTGAAGCCGGGACCTCCGCTTGCCGGGCGACTTCTCTTACAACTGAGATATCGAGACAGATGATTTTCCTCTTGCATTTACCAATTTGATAATTTTGTCACTAGCCTACTAAGCCACGTTTTGCTTTCAGCTGGCATTAACCAGTAACAATGAAAGTACGCAAATAAAACGAAAATTCAATTTTATTTATTTTTCCCGCGGACGGGAATCGAACCTGCACTTGTTAGAATCGGTCAATGATGGAGAAAGAAGAACTTTAAGAACCTTTATTTTTAATGATTCTAAATCAAATTTATAAATGCAAGAAGAAAAAACAACCGCCTCGCCCGGGGTTTGCAACCATGAACTTCCCCTTGCCGGCAGAATTATTTTACCACTGAGCTAACGAGGCAGATGATTTTCCTTCTTGCATTTATCAATTTGTTTCTTTTGCCACTAGTTTACTGAGCTACGGTTTGCTTTCAGCTGGCATTAATCAGTAACAATTGAAGCACACAAATAAAATGTAAATTAAATTTTATTTATTTTTCCCGCGGACGGGAATCGAACCTGCACTTGTTAGAATCGGTCAATGGTGGAGAAAGAAGAACTTTAAGAACTTTTATTTTTAATGATTCTAAATCAAATTTATAAATGCAAGAAGAAAAAATAACCGCCTCGTCCGGGGTTTGCAAGCGGGACCTTCACCTTGCCGGCAGAACGCTCTTACCACTGAGCTAACGAGGCAGATGATTTTCCCTCTTGCAGTTATCAACTTGTTTCTTTTGCCACTAGTCTACTAAGCTACGTTTTGCTTTCAGCTGGCATTAATCAGTAACAATGAATGCACACAAATAAAATGTAAATTAAATTTTATTTATTTTTCCCGCGGACGGCAATCGAACCTACCATTGTTAGAATCGGTCAATGATGGAGTAAGAAGAACTTTAAGAACTTTTGTTTTTAATGATTCTAAATCAAATTTATAAATGCAAGAAGAAAAAACAACCGGCTCGTCCGGGGTTTGAAACCGGGAACTTCCCCTTGCAGGGAGAATGCTCTTACTACTGAGCTAACGAGGCAGATGATTTTCCCTCTTGCAGTTATCAATTTGTATCTTTTGCCACTAGTTTACTAAGCTACGGTTTGCTTTCAGCTGGCATTAATCAGTAACAATTGAAGCACACAAATAAAATGTAAATTAAATTTTATTTATTTTTCCCGCGGACGGCAATCGAACCTACCATTGTTAGAATCGGTCAATGATGGAGTAAGAAGAACTTTAAGAACTTTTGTTTTTAATGATTCTAAATCAAATTTATAAATGCAAGAAGAAAAAACAACCGCCTCGTCCGGGATTTGCAACCGGGACCTTCCCCTTGCCGGCAGAATGCTCTTACCACTGAGCTAACGAGGCAGATGATTTTCCCTCTTGCAGTTATCAATTTGTTTCTTTTGCCACTAGTCTACTCAGCTACGTTTTGCTTTCAGCTGGCATTAATCAGTAACAATGAAAGCACACAAATAAAATGTAAATTAAATTTTATTTATTTTTCCCGCGGACGGCAATCGAACCTACACTTGTTAAAATCGGTCAATGATGGAGAAAGAAGAACTTTAAGTACTTTTATTTTAAATGATTCTAAATCAAATTTATAAATACAAGAAGAAAAAACAACTGCGTCGTCCGGGGTTTGCAACCGGGAACTTCCCCTTGCAGGGAGAATGCTCTTACTACTGAGCTAACGAGACGGATGATTTCGCCTCTTGTATTTATCAATTTGTTAATTTTGCCACTAGCCTACTAAGCCACGCTTTGCTTTCAGCTGGCATTAACCAGTAACGATGAAAGCGCACAAATAAATTGTAAATTCAATTTTATTTATTTTTCCCCGCGGACGGGAATCGAACCTAAACTTGTTAGAATCGGTCAATGATGGAGAAAGCAGAACTTTAAGAACTTTAATTTTTAATGACACTAAATCAAATTTATAAATGCAAGAAGGAAAAAGAACCGCCTCTTCCGGGGTTTGAAACCGGGACCTTCCCCTTGCAGGGAGAATGCTCTTACTACTGAGCTAACCAGACAGATGATTTCGCCTCTTGTATTTATCAATTTGTTACTTTCGCCACTAGCCTACTAAGCCATGCTTTGCTTTCAGCTGGCATTAACCAGTAACGATTAAAGCGCACAAAGAAATTGTAAATTCAATTTTATTTAGTTTTCCCGCGGACGGGAATCGAACCTACACATCTTAGAATCGGTCAATGATGGAGAAAGAAGAACTTTAAGAACTTTTATTTTAAATCATTCTAAATCAAATTTATAAATACAAGAAGAAAAAACAAATGCGTCGTCCGGGGTTTGAAACCGGGAACTCCCCTTGCCGGGCGACTTCTCTTACCACTGAGCTAACGAAACAGATGATTTGCCGTCTTGCATTTATCAATTTGTTACTTTTGTCACTAGCCTACTAAGCCACGTTTTGCTTTCAACTGGCATTAACCAGTAACGATGAAAGCGCACAAATAAATTGTAAATTCAATTTTATATATTTTTCCCGCGGACGGGAATCGAACCTACACTTGTTAGAATCGGTCAATGATGGAGAAAGAAGAACTTTAAGAACTTTAATTTTTAATGACTCTAAATCAAATTTATAAATGCAAGAAGGAAAAAGAACCGCCTCGTCCGGGGCTTGAAACCGGGACCTTCCCCTTGCAGGAAGATTGCTCTTACTACTGAGCTAACGAGACAGATGATTTCGCCTCTTGTATTTATCAATTTGTTACATTTGCCACTAGCCTACTAAGCCACGTTTTACTTTCAGCTTTCTTTAACCAGTAACAATGAAAGCACACAAATAAAATGTAAATTCGGTTTTATTTATTTTTCCCGCGGACGGGAATCTAACCTACAATTGTTAGAATCGGTCAATGATGGAATAAGAAGAACTTTAAGACCTTTTATTTTTATTGATTCTAAATCAAATTTATAAATGCAAGAAGGAAAAACAACTGCGTCGTCCCGGGTTTAAAACCGGGACCTTCCGCTTGCCGGGCGACTTCTCTTACCACTGAGCTAACGAGTCAGATGATTTTCCTTGAAAACTGCCTGCTGTCTACACTACAGTGAGCTCAGATGCCAATAAGTTGCTGGTAGATATATAGACTTATTTAAAAAATCTATGTGTGAATCATTTTAAGGAAAATTTGTTGTCTTCACAATTAAAATGATTTTAGGGCATCCCATTTCTAACTAATAAGCGGGAAGTGTTAATGAGTTTTTTACTCTTTCGAGACCTGTATAAAATACAAGTCTACAGGCAATTCTCAACCTACTGCATTTGAGCAGAGAAAATTAACAAGTACCGAGGTACTGTCAGTTACTGGCCTAAAAGCCGAAGACAAAAAATTCCATAAAGAAATTTTTGGGAGTTAGGTACTGTGAGTAAGGTGTTTCGATCAGCAGTAACAGGGCGATCTCATCAGGACAGCAATGAACCCTGAAAACTGCCTGCTGTCTACACTACAGTGAACTCAGATGCCAATAAGTTGCTGGTAGATATATAGACTTATTTAAAAAATCTATGTGTGAATCATTTTAAGGAAAATTTGTTGTCTTCACAATTAAAATGATTTTAGGGCATCCCATTTCTAACTAATAAGTGGGAAGTGTTAATGAGTTTTTTACTCTTTCGAGACCTGTATAAAATACAAGTCTACAGGCAATTCTCAGCCTACTGCATTTGAGCAGAGAAAATTAACAAGTACCGAGGTACTGTCAGTTACTGGCCTAAAAGCCGAAGACCAAAAATTCCATAAAGAAATTTTTGGGAGTTAGGTACTGTGTGTAAGGTGTTTCGATCAGCACTAACAGGGCGATCTCATCAGGACAGCAATGAACCCTGAAAACTGCCTGCTGTCTACACTACAGTGAACTCAGATGCCAATAAGTTGCTGGTAGATATATAGACTTATTTAAAAAATCTATGTGTGACCTTTAAGAACTTTTAATTTTAATGATTCCAAATCAAATTTTTAAATGCAACAAGAAAAAACAACCGCCTCGTCCGAGATTTGAAACCAGGACCTTCCGCTTTCCAGGCGACTGGTCTTACCACTGAGCTAACGAGACAGATGATTTTCCTCTTGCGTTTACCAATTTGATAATTTTGTCACTAGCCTACTAAGCCACGTTTTGCTTTCAGCTGGCATTAACCAGTAACAATGAAAGCACACAAATAATATGTAAATTCAGTTTTATTTATTTTTCCTGCGGACAGGAATCGAACCTGCAATTGTTATAATCGATCAATGATGCAGAAAGAAGAACTTTAAGAACCTTTATTTTTAATGATTCTAAATCAAATTTATAAATGCAAGAAGAAAAAATAACCGCCTCGTCCGGGGTTTGCAAGCGGGAACTTCACCTTGCCGGCAGAACGCTCTTACCACTGAGCTAACGAGGCAGATGATTTTCCCTCTTGCAGTTATCAATTTGTATCTTTTGCCACTAGTTTACTAAGCTACGGTTTGCTTTCAGCTGGCATTAATCAGTAACAATTGAAGCACACAAATAAAATGTAAATTAAATTTTATTTATTTTTCCCGCGGACGGCAATCGAACCTACCATTGTTAGAATCGGTCAATGATGGAGTAAGAAGAACTTTAAGAACTTTTGTTTTTAATGATTCTAAATCAAATTTATAAATGCAAGAAGAAAAAACAACCGCCTCGTCCGGGATTTGCAACCGGGACCTTCCCCTTGCCGGCAGAATGCTCTTACCACTGAGCTAACGAGGCAGATGATTTTCCCTCTTGCAGTTATCAATTTGTTTCTTTTGCCACTAGTCTACTCAGCTACGTTTTGCTTTCAGCTGGCATTAATCAGTAACAATGAAAGCACACAAATAAAATGTAAATTAAATTTTATTTATTTTTCCCGCGGACGGCAATCGAACCTACACTTGTTAAAATCGGTCAATGATGGAGAAAGAAGAACTTTAAGTACTTTTATTTTAAATGATTCTAAATCAAATTTATAAATACAAGAAGAAAAAACAACTGCGTCGTCCGGGGTTTGCAACCGGGACCTTCCCCTTGCATGGAGAATGCTCTTACTACTGAGCTAACGAGGCAGATGATTTCGCCTCTTGTATTTATCAATTTGTTTCTTTTGCCACTAGCCTACTAAGCCACGCTTTGCTTTCAGCTGGCATTAACCAGTAACGATTAAAGCGCACAAAGAAATTGTAAATTCAATTTTATTTAGTTTTCCCGCGGACGGGAATCGAACCTACACATCTTAGAATCGGTCAATGATGGAGAAAAAAGAACTTTAAGAACTTTTATTTTAAATGATTCTAAATCAAATTTATAAACACAAGAAGAAAAAACAAATGCGTCGTCCGGGGTTTGAAACCGGGAACTCCCCTTGCCGGGCGACTTCTCTTACCACTGAGCTAACGAAACAGATGATTTGCCGTCTTGCATTTATCAATTTGTTACTTTTGTCACTAGCCTACTAAGCCACGTTTTACTTTCAGCTTTCTTTAACCAGTAACAATGAAAGCACACAAATAAAATGTAAATTCGGTTTTATTTATTTTTCCCGCGGACGGGAATCTAACCTACAATTGTTAGAATCGGTCAATGATGGAATAAGAAGAACTTTAAGACCTTTTATTTTTATTGATTCTAAATCAAATTTATAAATGCAAGAAGGAAAAACAACTGCGTCGTCCCGGGTTTAAAACCGGGACCTTCCGCTTGCCGGGCGACTTCTCTTACCACTGAGCTAACGAGTCAGATGATTTTCCTTGAAAACTGCCTGCTGTCTACACTACAGTGAGCTCAGATGCCAATAAGTTGCTGGTAGATATATAGACTTATTTAAAAAATCTATGTGTGAATCATTTTAAGGAAAATTTGTTGTCTTCACAATTAAAATGATTTTAGGGCATCCCATTTCTAACTAATAAGTGGGAAGTGTTAATGAGTTTTTTACTCTTTCGAGACCTGTATAAAATACAAGTCTACAGGCAATTCTCAGCCTACTGCATTTGAGCAGAGAAAATTAACAAGTACCGAGGTACTGTCAGTTACTGGCCTAAAAGCCGAAGACCAAAAATTCCATAAAGAAATTTTTGGGAGTTAGGTACTGTGTGTAAGGTGTTTCGATCAGCACTAACAGGGCGATCTCATCAGGACAGCAATGAACCCTGAAAACTGCCTGCTGTCTACACTACAGTGAACTCAGATGCCAATAAGTTGCTGGTAGATATATAGACTTATTTAAAAAATCTATGTGTGACCTTTAAGAACTTTTAATTTTAATGATTCCAAATCAAATTTTTAAATGCAACAAGAAAAAACAACCGCCTCGTCCGAGATTTGAAACCAGGACCTTCCGCTTTCCAGGCGACTGGTCTTACCACTGAGCTAACGAGACAGATGATTTTCCTCTTGCGTTTACCAATTTGATAATTTTGTCACTAGCCTACTAAGCCACGTTTTGCTTTCAGCTGGCATTAACCAGTAACAATGAAAGCACACAAATAATATGTAAATTCAGTTTTATTTATTTTTCCTGCGGACAGGAATCGAACCTGCAATTGTTATAATCGATCAATGATGCAGAAAGAAGAACTTTAAGAACCTTTATTTTTAATGATTCTAAATCAAATTTATAAATGCAAGAAGAAAAAATAACCGCCTCGTCCGGGGTTTGCAAGCGGGAACTTCACCTTGCCGGCAGAACGCTCTTACCACTGAGCTAACGAGGCAGATGATTTTCCCTCTTGCAGTTATCAATTTGTATCTTTTGCCACTAGTTTACTAAGCTACGGTTTGCTTTCAGCTGGCATTAATCAGTAACAATTGAAGCACACAAATAAAATGTAAATTAAATTTTATTTATTTTTCCCGCGGACGGCAATCGAACCTACCATTGTTAGAATCGGTCAATGATGGAGTAAGAAGAACTTTAAGAACTTTTGTTTTTAATGATTCTAAATCAAATTTATAAATGCAAGAAGAAAAAACAACCGCCTCGTCCGGGATTTGCAACCGGGACCTTCCCCTTGCCGGCAGAATGCTCTTACCACTGAGCTAACGAGGCAGATGATTTTCCCTCTTGCAGTTATCAATTTGTTTCTTTTGCCACTAGTCTACTCAGCTACGTTTTGCTTTCAGCTGGCATTAATCAGTAACAATGAAAGCACACAAATAAAATGTAAATTAAATTTTATTTATTTTTCCCGCGGACGGCAATCGAACCTACACTTGTTAAAATCGGTCAATGATGGAGAAAGAAGAACTTTAAGTACTTTTATTTTAAATGATTCTAAATCAAATTTATAAATACAAGAAGAAAAAACAACTGCGTCGTCCGGGGTTTGCAACCGGGACCTTCCCCTTGCATGGAGAATGCTCTTACTACTGAGCTAACGAGGCAGATGATTTCGCCTCTTGTATTTATCAATTTGTTTCTTTTGCCACTAGCCTACTAAGCCACGCTTTGCTTTCAGCTGGCATTAACCAGTAACGATTAAAGCGCACAAAGAAATTGTAAATTCAATTTTATTTAGTTTTCCCGCGGACGGGAATCGAACCTACACATCTTAGAATCGGTCAATGATGGAGAAAAAAGAACTTTAAGAACTTTTATTTTAAATGATTCTAAATCAAATTTATAAACACAAGAAGAAAAAACAAATGCGTCGTCCGGGGTTTGAAACCGGGAACTCCCCTTGCCGGGCGACTTCTCTTACCACTGAGCTAACGAAACAGATGATTTGCCGTCTTGCATTTATCAATTTGTTACTTTTGTCACTAGCCTACTAAGCCACGTTTTACTTTCAGCTTTCTTTAACCAGTAACAATGAAAGCACACAAATAAAATGTAAATTCGGTTTTATTTATTTTTCCCGCGGACGGGAATCTAACCTACAATTGTTAGAATCGGTCAATGATGGAATAAGAAGAACTTTAAGACCTTTTATTTTTATTGATTCTAAATCAAATTTATAAATGCAAGAAGGAAAAACAACTGCGTCGTCCCGGGTTTAAAACCGGGACCTTCCGCTTGCCGGGCGACTTCTCTTACCACTGAGCTAACGAGTCAGATGATTTTCCTTGAAAACTGCCTGCTGTCTACACTACAGTGAGCTCAGATGCCAATAAGTTGCTGGTAGATATATAGACTTATTTAAAAAATCTATGTGTGAATCATTTTAAGGAAAATTTGTTGTCTTCACAATTAAAATGATTTTAGGGCATCCCATTTCTAACTAATAAGCGGGAAGTGTTAATGAGTTTTTTACTCTTTCGAGACCTGTATAAAATACAAGTCTACAGGCAATTCTCAACCTACTGCATTTGAGCAGAGAAAATTAACAAGTACCGAGGTACTGTCAGTTACTGGCCTAAAAGCCGAAGACAAAAAATTCCATAAAGAAATTTTTGGGAGTTAGGTACTGTGAGTAAGGTGTTTCGATCAGCAGTAACAGGGCGATCTCATCAGGACAGCAATGAACCCTGAAAACTGCCTGCTGTCTACACTACAGTGAACTCAGATGCCAATAAGTTGCTGGTAGATATATAGACTTATTTAAAAAATCTATGTGTGAATCATTTTAAGGAAAATTTGTTGTCTTCACAATTAAAATGATTTTAGGGCATCCCATTTCTAACTAATAAGTGGGAAGTGTTAATGAGTTTTTTACTCTTTCGAGACCTGTATAAAATACAAGTCTACAGGCAATTCTCAGCCTACTGCATTTGAGCAGAGAAAATTAACAAGTACCGAGGTACTGTCAGTTACTGGCCTAAAAGCCGAAGACCAAAAATTCCATAAAGAAATTTTTGGGAGTTAGGTACTGTGTGTAAGGTGTTTCGATCAGCACTAACAGGGCGATCTCATCAGGACAGCAATGAACCCTGAAAACTGCCTGCTGTCTACACTACAGTGAACTCAGATGCCAATAAGTTGCTGGTAGATATATAGACTTATTTAAAAAATCTATGTGTGACCTTTAAGAACTTTTAATTTTAATGATTCCAAATCAAATTTTTAAATGCAACAAGAAAAAACAACCGCCTCGTCCGAGATTTGAAACCAGGACCTTCCGCTTTCCAGGCGACTGGTCTTACCACTGAGCTAACGAGACAGATGATTTTCCTCTTGCGTTTACCAATTTGATAATTTTGTCACTAGCCTACTAAGCCACGTTTTGCTTTCAGCTGGCATTAACCAGTAACAATGAAAGCACACAAATAATATGTAAATTCAGTTTTATTTATTTTTCCTGCGGACAGGAATCGAACCTGCAATTGTTATAATCGATCAATGATGCAGAAAGAAGAACTTTAAGAACCTTTATTTTTAATGATTCTAAATCAAATTTATAAATGCAAGAAGAAAAAATAACCGCCTCGTCCGGGGTTTGCAAGCGGGAACTTCACCTTGCCGGCAGAACGCTCTTACCACTGAGCTAACGAGGCAGATGATTTTCCCTCTTGCAGTTATCAATTTGTATCTTTTGCCACTAGTTTACTAAGCTACGGTTTGCTTTCAGCTGGCATTAATCAGTAACAATTGAAGCACACAAATAAAATGTAAATTAAATTTTATTTATTTTTCCCGCGGACGGCAATCGAACCTACCATTGTTAGAATCGGTCAATGATGGAGTAAGAAGAACTTTAAGAACTTTTGTTTTTAATGATTCTAAATCAAATTTATAAATGCAAGAAGAAAAAACAACCGCCTCGTCCGGGATTTGCAACCGGGACCTTCCCCTTGCCGGCAGAATGCTCTTACCACTGAGCTAACGAGGCAGATGATTTTCCCTCTTGCAGTTATCAATTTGTTTCTTTTGCCACTAGTCTACTCAGCTACGTTTTGCTTTCAGCTGGCATTAATCAGTAACAATGAAAGCACACAAATAAAATGTAAATTAAATTTTATTTATTTTTCCCGCGGACGGCAATCGAACCTACACTTGTTAAAATCGGTCAATGATGGAGAAAGAAGAACTTTAAGTACTTTTATTTTAAATGATTCTAAATCAAATTTATAAATACAAGAAGAAAAAACAACTGCGTCGTCCGGGGTTTGCAACCGGGAACTTCCCCTTGCAGGGAGAATGCTCTTACTACTGAGCTAACGAGACAGATGATTTCGCCTCTTGTATTTATCAATTTGTTAATTTTGCCACTAGCCTACTAAGCCACGCTTTGCTTTCAGCTGGCATTAACCAGTAACGATGAAAGCGCACAAATAAATTGTAAATTCAATTTTATTTATTTTTCCCGCGGACGGGAATCGAACCTACACTTGTTAGAATCGGTCAATGATGGAGAAAGCAGAACTTTAAGAACTTTAATTTTTAATGACACTAAATCAAATTTATAAATGCAAGAAGGAAAAAGAACCGCCTCTTCCGGGGTTTGAAACCGGGACCTTCCCCTTGCAGGGAGAATGCTCTTACTACTGAGCTAACCAGACAGATGATTTCGCCTCTTGTATTTATCAATTTGTTACTTTCGCCACTAGCCTACTAAGCCATGCTTTGCTTTCAGCTGGCATTAACCAGTAACGATTAAAGCGCACAAAGAAATTGTAAATTCAATTTTATTTAGATTTCCCGCGGACGGGAATCGAACCTACACATCTTAGAATCGGTCAATGATGGAGAAAGAAGAACTTTAAGAACTTTTATTTTAAATCATTCTAAATCAAATTTATAAATACAAGAAGAAAAAACAAATGCGTCGTCCGGGGTTTGAAACCGGGAACTCCCCTTGCCGGGCGACTTCTCTTACCACTGAGCTAACGAAACAGATGATTTTCCGTCTTGCATTTATCAATTTGTTACTTTTGTCACTAGCCTACTAAGCCACGTTTTGCTTTCAACTGGCATTAACCAGTAACGATGAAAGTGCACAAATAAATTGTAAATTCAATTTTATATATTTTTCCCGCGGACGGGAATCGAACCTACACTTGTAAGAATCGGTCAATGATGGAGAAAGAAGAACTTTAAGAACTTTAATTTTTAATGACTCTAAATCAAATTTATAAATGCAAGAAGGAAAAAGAACCGCCTCGTCCGGGGTTTGAAACCGGGACCTTCCCCTTGCAGGAAGATTGCTCTTACTACTGAGCTAACGAGACAGATGATTTCGCCTCTTGTATTTATCAATTTGTTACATTTGCCACTAGCCTACTAAGCCACGTTTTACTTTCAGCTTTCTTTAACCAGTAACAATGAAAGCACACAAATAAAATGTAAAGTCAGTTTTATTTATATTTCCCGCGGACGGGAATCTAACCTACAATTGTTAGAATCGGTCAATGATGGAATAAGAAGAACTTTAAGACCTTTTATTTTTATTGATTCTAAATCAAATTTATAAATGCAAGAAGAAAAAACAACTGCGTCGTCCCGGGTTTAAAACCGGGACCTTCCGCTTGCCGGGCGACTTCTCTTACCACTGAGCTAACGAGACAGATGATTTTCCTTGAAAACTGCCTGCTGTCTACACTACAGTGAACTCAGATGCCAATAAGTTGCTGGTAGATATATAGACTTATTTAAAAAATCTATGTGTGAATCATTTTAAGGAAAATTTGTTGTCTTCACAATTAAAATAATTTTAGGGCATCCCATTTCTAACTAATAAGCGGGAAGTGTTAATGAGTTTTTTACTCTTTCGAGACCTGTATGAAATACAAGTCTACAGGCAATTCTCAACCTACTGCATTTGAGCAGAGAAAATTAACAAGTACCGAGGTACTGTCAGTTACTGGCCTAAAAGCCGAAGACAAAAAATTCCATAAAGAAATTGTTGGGAGTTAGGTACTGTGAGTAAGGTGTTTCGATCAGCAGTAACAGGGCGATCTCATCAGGACAGCAATGAACCCTGAAAACTGCCTGCTGTCTACACTACAGTGAACTCAGATGCCAATAAGTTGCTGGTAGATATATAGACTTATTTAAAAAATCTATGTGTGAATCATTTTAAGGAAAATTTGTTGTCTTCACAATTAAAATGATTTTAGGGCATCCCATTTCTAACTAATAAGTGGGAAGTGTTAATGAGTTTTTTACTCTTTCGAGACCTGTATAAAATACAAGTCTACAGGCAATTCTCAACCTACTGCATTTGAGCAGAGAAAATTAACAAGTACCGAGGTACTGTCAGTTACTGGCCTAAAAGCCGAAGACCAAAAATTCCATAAAGAATTTTTTGGGAGTTAGGTACTGTGTGTAAGGTGTTTCGATCAGCACTAACAGGGCGATCTCATCAGGACAGCAATGAACCCTGAAAACTGCCTGCTGTCTACACTACAGTGAACTCAGATGCCAATAAGTTGCTGGTAGATATATAGACTTATTTAAAAAATCTATGTGTGACCTTTAAGAACTTTTAATTTTAATGATTCCAAATCAAATTTTTAAATGCAACAAGAAAAAACAACCGCCTCGTCCGAGATTTGAAACCAGGACCTTCCGCTTTCCAGGCGACTGGTCTTACCACTGAGCTAACGAGACAGATGATTTTCCTCTTGCGTTTACCAATTTGATAATTTTGTCACTAGCCTACTAAGCCACGTTTTGCTTTCAGCTGGCATTAACTAGTAACAATGAAAGCACACAAATAATATGTAAATTCAGTTTTATTTATTTTTCCTGCGGACAGGAATCGAACCTGCACTTGTTATAATCGATCAATGATGCAGAAAGAAGAACTTTAAGAACCTTTATTTTTAATGATTCTAAATCAAATTTATAAATGCAAGAAAAAAAAACAACCGCCTCGACCGGGGTTTGAAGCCGGGACTTTTCGCTTGCCGGGCGACTGCTCTTTCCACTGAGCTAATGACACAGATGACTTTCCGTCTTGCATTTATCAATTTGTTACTATCGTCACTAGCTTACTAAGCCACGTTTTGCTTTCAGCTGACATTAACCAGTAACGATGAAAGCGTACAAATAAATTGTAAATTCAATTTTATTTATTTTTCCCGCGGACGGGAATCGAACCTACACTTGTTAGAATTGGTCAGTGACGTTGAAAGAAGAACTTTAAGAACTTTTATTTTTAATGTTTGTGAATCAAATTTATAGAGGCAAGAAGAAAATTCAACCGCGTCGTCCGGGGCTTGAAACCGCGACCTTCCGCTTTCCGGGCGACGAGACAGATGATTTACCCTCTAGGATTTAAAAATTTGTTGCTTTTGTCACTAGCCTACTAAGCCACGTTTTGCTTTCAGCTGGCATTAACCAATAACAATGAAAGCGCACAAATAAATTGTAAATTCAGTTTAATTTATTTTTCCCGCGGACGGGAATCGAACGTACACTTGTTGGAATCGGTGAATGATGGAGAAAGAAGAACTTTACGATCTTTTATTTTTAATGATTCTAAATCAAATTTATAAATACAAGAAGAAAAAACAGCCGCCTCGTTCAGGATTTGAAACCGGAACCTTCCGCTTGCCGGGCGACTGCTCTTACCACTGAGCTTACGAAACAGATGATTTTCCCTCTTGCATTTACCAATTTGTTACTTTTGTCACTAGCCTACTAAGCCACGTTTTGCTTTCAGCTGGCATTAACCAGTAACGATGAAAGCGCACAAATAAATTGCAGATTCAATTTTATTTATTTTTCCCGCGGACGGGAATCGAACGTACACTTGTTGGAATCGGTGAATGATGGAGAAAGAAGAACTTTACGATCTTTTATTTTTAATGATTCTAAATCGAATTTATAAATACAAGAAGAAAAAACAGCCGCCTCGTTCAGGATTTGAAACCGGAACCTTCCGCTTGCCGGGCGACTGCTCTTACCACTGAGCTTACGAAACAGATGATTTTCCCTCTTGCATTTATCAATTTGTTACTTTTGTCACAAGCCTACTAAGCCTCGTTTTGCTCTCAGCTGGCATTAACCAGTAACGATGAAAGCGCACAAATAAATTGTAAATTCAATTTTATTTATTTTTCCCTCGGACGGGAATCGAACGTACACTTGTGAGAATAGGTCAATGATGGAGAAAGAAGGCCTTTAAGAAATTTTATCTTTAATGATTCTAAATCAAATTTACAAATGCAGAATAAAAAACAACCGCCTCGTCCGGTCTTTAAAACCGGGACCTTCCGCTTGCCGGGCGACTGCTCTTACCACTGAGCTAACGAGACAGATGATTTTCCCTCTTGCATTTATCAATTTGTTACTTTTGACTCTAGCCTACTAAGCCACGTTTGGCTTTCAGCTGGCATTAACCAGTAACGATGAAAGCGCACAGATAAATTGTAAATTCAATTTTACTTAGTTTTCCTGCGGACAGGAATCGAACCTGCACTTCTTAGAATCGGTCAATGATGGAGAAAGAAGAACTTTAAGAACTTTTATTTTTAATGATTCCAAATCAAATTTTTAAATGCAAGAAGAAAAACAACCGCCTCGTCCGAGATTTGAAACCAGGACCTTCCGCTTTCCAGGCGACTTGTCTTACCACTGAGCTAACGAGACAGATGATTTTCCTCTTGCGTTTACCAATTTGATAATTTTGTCACTAGCCTACTAAGCCACGTTTTGCTTTCAGCTGGTATTAACCAGTAACAATGAAAGCACACAAATAAAATGTAAATTCAGTTTTATTTATTTTTCCTGCGGACAGGAATCGAAACTGCACTTGTTATAATCGGTCAATGATGCAGAAAGAAGAACTTTAAGAACTTTTATTTTTAATGATTCCAAATCAAATTTTTAAATGCAAGAAGAAAAACAACCGCCTCGTCCGAGATTTGAAACCAGGACCTTCCGCTTTCCAGGCGACTTGTCTTACCACTGAGCTAACGAGACAGATGATTTTCCTCTTGCGTTTACCAATTTGATAATTTTGTCACTAGCCTACTAAGCCACGTTTTGCTTTCAGCTGGTATTAACCAGTAACAATGAAAGCACACAAATAAAATGTAAATTCAGTTTTATTTATTTTTCCTGCGGACATGAATCGAACCTGCACTTGTTATAATCGGTCAATGATGCAGAAAGAAGAACTTTAAGAACTTTTATTTTTAATGATTCTAAATAAAATTTATAAATGCAAGAAGAAAAAACAACCGCCTCGTCCGGGTTTTGACACCGGGAACTTCCCCTTGCAGGGAGAATGCTCTTACCACTGAGCTAACGAGACAGATGATTTCGCCTCTTGTATTTATCAATTTGTTACTTTTGCCACTAGCCTACTAAGCCACGCTTTGCTTTTAGCTGGCATTAACCAGTAACGCTTAAAGCGCACAAAGAAATTGTAAATTCAATTTTACTTAGTTTTCCCGCGGACGGGAATCGAACCTACACTTCTTAGAATCGGTCAATGATGGAGAAAGAAGAACTTTAAGAACTTTTATTTTTAATGATTCCAAATCAAATTTTTAAATGCAAGAAGAAAAACAACCGCCTCGTCCGAGATTTGAAACCAGGACCTTCCGCTTTCCAGGCGACTTGTCTTACCACTGAGCTAACGAGACAGATGATTTTCCTCTTGCGTTTACCAATTTGATAATTTTGTCACTAGCCTACTAAGCCACGTTTTGCTTTCAGCTGGTATTAACCAGTAACAATGAAAGCACACAAATAAAATGTAAATTCAGTTTTATTTATTTTTCCTGCGGACATGAATCGAACCTGCACTTGTTATAATCGGTCAATGATGCAGAAAGAAGAACTTTAAGAACTTTTATTTTAAATGATTCTAAATCAAATTTATAAATACAGGAAGAAAAAATAACTGCGTCGACCGGGGTTTGAAACCGGGACCTTCCGCTTGCCGGGCGACTCCTCTTACCACTGAGCTAACGAGACAAATGATTTTCCCTTTTGTATTTACCAATTTGTTACTTTTTCCACTAGCCTACTAAGCCACGTTTTGCTTTCAGCTTGCATTAACCAGTAACAATGAAAGCGCACAAATAAATTGTAAATTCAATTTTATTTGTTTTTCCCGCGGACGGGAATCGAATCTACACTTGTTAGAATCGGTCAATGATGGAGAAAGAAGAACTTTAAGAACTTTTATTTTTAATGATTCTAGATCAAATTTATAAATGCAAGAAGAAAAAACAACCGCCTCGTCCGGGGTTTGCATCCGGGACCTTCCCCTTGCCGGCAGAATGCTCTTACCACTGAGCTAATGAGGCAGATGATTTTCCCTCTTGCATTTATCAATTTGTTTCTTTTGCCACTAGTCTACTAAACTACGTTTTGCTTTCAGCTGGCATAAACCAGTCAAAAAGAAAGCGCACAAATAAAATGTAAATTCGATTTTATTTATTTTTCCAGTGGACGGGAATATAACCTACAATTGTTAGAATCGGTCAATGATGGAGAAAGAAGAACTTTAAGAACTTTTATTTTAAATGATTCTAAATCAAATTTATAAATGCAAGAAGAAAAAATAACCGCCTCGTCCGGGGTTTGCAAGCGGGACCTTCACCTTGCCGGCAGAACGCTCTTACCACTGAGCTAACGAGGCAGATGATTTTCCCTCTTGCAGTTATCAACTTGTTTCTTTTGCCACTAGTCTACTAAGCTACGTTTTGCTTTCAGCTGGCATTAATCAGTAACAATGAATGCACACAAATAAAATGTAAATAAATTTTATTTATTTTTCCCGCGGACGGCAATCGAACCTACCATTGTTAGAATCGGTCAATGATGGAGTAAGAAGAACTTTAAGAACTTTTGTTTTTAATGATTCTAAATCAAATTTATAAATGCAAGAAGAAAAAACAACCGGCTCGTCCGGGGTTTGAAACCGGGAACTTCCCCTTGCAGGGAGAATGCTCTTACTACTGAGCTAACGAGGCAGATGATTTCCCTCTTGCAGTTATCAATTTGTATCTTTTGCCACTAGTTTACTAAGCTACGGTTTGCTTTCAGCTGGCATTAATCAGTAACAATTGAAGCACACAAATAAAATGTAAATTAAATTTTATTTATTTTTCCCGCGGACGGCAATCGAACCTACCATTGTTAGAATCGGTCAATGATGGAGTAAGAAGTACTTTAAGCACTTTGTTTTTAATGATTCTAAATCAAATTTATAAATGCAAGAAGAAAAAACAACCGCCTCGTCCGGGATTTGCAACCGGGACCTTCCCCTTGCCGGCAGAATGCTCTTACCACTGAGCTAACGAGGCAGATGATTTTCCCTCTTGCAGTTATCAATTTGTTTCTTTTGCCACTAGTCTACTCAGCTACGTTTTGCTTTCAGCTGGCATTAATCAGTAACAATGAAAGCACACAAATAAAATGTAAATTAAATTTTATTTATTTTTCCCGCGGACGGCAATCGAACCTACACTTGTTAAAATCGGTCAATGATGGAGAAAGAAGAACTTTAAGAACTTTTATTTTAAATGATTCTAAATCAAATATATAAATACAAAAAGAAAAAACAACTGCGTCGTCCGGGGTTTGAATCCGGGACCTTCCGCTTGCCGGGCGACTTCTCTTACAACTGAGATATCGAGACAGATGATTTTCCTCTTGCATTTACCAATTTGATAATTTTGTCACTAGCCTACTAAGCCACGTTTTGCTTTCAGCTGGCATTAACCAGTAACAATGAAATTACGCAAATAAAATGAAAATTCAATTTTACTTATTCTTCCCGCGGACGGGTATCTAACCTACAATTGTTAGAATCGGTCAATGATGGAATAAGAAGAACTTTAAGAACTTTTATTTTTAATGATTCTAAATCACATTTATAAATGCAAGAAGAAAAAACAACAGCGTCGTCCGGGGTTTGAAGCCGGGACCTTCCGCTTGCCGGGCGACTTCTCTTACAACTGAGATATCGAGACAGATGATTTTCCTCTTGCATTTACCAATTTGATAATTTTGTCACTAGCCTACTAAGCCACGTTTTGCTTTCAGCTGGCATTAACCAGTAACAATGAAAGTACGCAAATAAAATGAAAATTCAATTTTATTTATTTTTCCCGCGGACGGGAATCGAACCTTGCACTTGTTAGAATCGGTCAATGATGGAGAAAGAAGAACTTTAAGAACCTTTATTTTTAATGATTCTAAATCAAATTTATAAATGCAAGAAGAAAAACAACCGCCTCGCCCGGGGTTTGCAACCATGAACTTCCCCTTGCCGGCAGAATTATTTTACCACTGAGCTAACGATGCAGATGATTTTCCCTCTTGCATTTATCAATTTGTTTCTTTTGCCACTAGTTTACTGAGCTACGGTTTGCTTTCAGCTGGCATTAATCAGTAACAATTGAAGCACACAAATAAAATGTAAATTAAATTTTATATATTTTTCCCGCGGACGGGAATCGAACCTGCACTTGTTAGAATCGGTCAATGGTGGAGAAAGAAGAACTTTAAGAACTTTTATTTTTAATGATTCTAAATCAAATTTATAAATGCAAGAAGAAAAAATAACCGCCTCGTCCGGGGTTTGCAAGCGGGACCTTCACCTTGCCGGCAGAACGCTCTTACCCACTGAGCTAACGAGGCAGATGATTTTCCCTCTTGCAGTTATCAACTTGTTTCTTTTGCCACTAGTCTACTAAGCTACGTTTTGCTTTCAGCTGGCATTAAACAGTAACAATGAATGCACACAAATAAAATGTAAATTAAATTTTATTTATTTTTCCCGCGGACGGCAATCGAACCTACCATTGTTAGAATCGGTCAATGATGGAGTAAGAAGAACTTTAAGAACTTTTGTTTTTAATGATTCTAAATCAAATTTATAAATGCAAGAAGTAAAAACAACCGCTTCGTCCGGGATTTGCTCCCGGGACCTTCCCCTTGCCGGCAGAATGCTCTTACCACTGAGCTAACGAGGCAGATGATTTTCCCTCTTGCAGTTATCAATTTGTTTCTTTTGCCACTAGTCTACTCAGCTACGTTTTGCTTTCAGCTGGCATTAATCAGTAACAATGAAAGCACACAAATAAAATGTAAATTAAATTTTATTATTTTTCCCGCGGATGGCAATCGAACCTACACTTGTTAAAATCGGTCAATGATGGAGAAAGAAGAACTTTAAGTACTTTTATTTTAAATGATTCTAAATCAAATATATAAATACAAGAAGAAAAAACAACTGCGTCGTCCGGGGTTTGCAACCGGGAACTTCCCCTTGCAGGAGAATGCTCTTACTACTGAGCTAACGAGACGGATGATTTCGCCTCTTGTATTTATCAATTTGTTAATTTTGCCACTAGCCTACTAAGCCACGCTTTGCTTTCAGCTGGCATTAACCAGTAACGATGAAAGCGCACAAATAAATTGTAAATTCAATTTTATTTATTTTTCCCGCGGACGGGAATCGAACCTAAACTTGTTAGAATCGGTCAATGATGGAGAAAGCAGAACTTTAAGAACTTTAATTTTTAATGACACTAAATCAAATTTATAAATGCAAGAAGGAAAAAGAACCGCCTCTTCCGGGGTTTGAAACCGGGACCTTCCCCTTGCAGGGAGAATGCTCTTACTACTGAGCTAACCAGGACAGATGATTTACCCTCTAGGATTTAAAAATTTGTTGCTTTTGTCACTAGCCTACTAAGCCACGTTTTGCTTTCAGCTGGCATTAACCAATAACAATGAAAGCGCACAAATAAATTGTAAATTCAGTTTAATTTATTTTTCCCGCGGACGGGAATCGAACGTACACTTGTTGGAATCGGTGAATGATGGAGAAAGAAGAACTTTACGATCTTTTATTTTTAATGATTCTAAATCAAATTTATAAATACAAGAAGAAAAAACAGCCGCCTCGTTCAGGATTTGAAACCGGAACCTTCCGCTTGCCGGGCGACTGCTCTTACCACTGAGTTTACGAAACAGATGATTTTCCCTCTTGCATTTAGCAATTTGTTACTTTTGTCACTAGCCTACTAAGCCACGTTTTGCTTTCAGCTGGCATTAACCAGTAACGATGAAAGCGCACAAATAAATTGCAGATTCAATTTTATTTATTTTTCCCGCGGACGGGAATCGAACGTACACTTGTTGGAATCGGTGAATGATGGAGAAAGAAGAACTTTACGATCTTTTATTTTTAATGATTCTAAATCAAATTTATAAATACAAGAAGAAAAAACAGCCGCCTCGTTCAGGATTTGAAACCGGAACCTTCCGCTTGCCGGGCGACTGCTCTTACCACTGAGCTTACGAAACAGATGATTTTCCCTCTTGCATTTATCAATTTGTTACTTTTGTCACAAGCCTAGTAAGCCTCGTTTTGCTCTCAGCTGGCATTAACCAGTAACGATGAAAGCGCACAAATAAATTGTAAATTCTATTTTATTTATTTTTCCCGCGGACGGGAATCGAACGTACACTTGTGAGAATAGGTCAATGATGGAGAAAGAAGGCCTTTAAGAAATTTTATCTTTAATGATTCTAAATCAAATTTACAAATGCAGAATAAAAAACAACCGCCTCGTCCGGTCTTTAAAACCGGGACCTTCCGCTTGCCGGGCGACTGCTCTTACCACTGAGCTAACGAGACAGATGATTTTCCCTCTTGCATTTATCAATTTGTTACTTTTGACTCTAGCCTACTAAGCCACGTTTGGCTTTCACCTGGCATTAACCAGTAACGATGAAAGCGCACAGATAAATTGTAAATTCAATTTTACTTAGTTTTCCTGCGGACAGGAATCGAACCTGCACTTCTTAGAATCGGTCAATGATGGAGAAAGAAGAACTTTAAGAACTTTTATTTTTAATGATTCCAAATCAAATTTTTAAATGCAAGAAGAAAAACAACCGCCTCGTCCGAGATTTGAAACCAGGACCTTCCGCTTTCCAGGCGACTTGTCTTACCACTGAGCTAAGGAGACAGATGATTTTCCTCTTGCGTTTACCAATTTGATAATTTTGTCACTAGCCTACTAAGCCACGTTTTGCTTTCAGCTGGTATTAACCAGTAACAATGAAAGCACACAAATAAAATGTAAATTCAGTTTTATTTATTTTTCCTGCGGACAGGAATCGAACCTGCACTTGTTATAATCGGTCAATGATGCAGAAAGAAGAACTTTAAGAACTTTTATTTTTAATGATTCCAAATCAAATTTTTAAATGCAAGAAGAAAAACAACCGCCTCGTCCGAGATTTGAAACCAGAACCTTCCGCTTTCCAGGCGACTTGTCTTACCACTGAGCTAACGAGACAGATGATTTTCCTCTTGCGTTTACCAATTTGATAATTTTGTCACTAGCCTACTAAGCCACGTTTTGCTTTCAGCTGGTATTAACCAGTAACAATGAAAGCACACAAATAAAATGTAAATTCAGTTTTATTTATTTTTCCTGCGGACATGAATCGAACCTGCACTTGTTATAATCGGTCAATGATGCAGAAAGAAGAACTTTAAGAACTTTTATTTTTAATGATTCTAAATAAAATTTATAAATGCAAGAAGAAAAAACAACCGCCTCGTCCGGGTTTTGACACCGGGAACTTCCCCTTGCAGGGAGAATGCTCTTACCACTGAGCTAACAAGACAGATGATTTCGCCTCTTGTATTTATCAATTTGTTACTTTTGCCACTAGCCTACTAAGCCACGCTTTGCTTTTAGCTGGCATTAACCAGTAACGCTTAAAGCGCACAAAGAAATTGTAAATTCAATTTTACTTAGTTTTCCCGCGGACGGGAATCGAACCTACACTTCTTAGAATCGGTCAATGATGGAGAAAGAAGAACTTTAAGAACTTTTATTTTTAATGATTCCAAATCAAATTTTTAAATGCAAGAAGAAAAACAACCGCCTCGTCCGAGATTTGAAACCAGGACCTTCCGCTTTCCAGGCGACTTGTCTTACCACTGAGCTAACGAGACAGATGATTTTCCTCTTGCGTTTACCAATTTGATAATTTTGTCACTAGCCTACTAAGCCACGTTTTGCTTTCAGCTGGTATTAACCAGTAACAACGAAAGCACACAAATAAAATGTAAATTCAGTTTTATTTATTTTTCCTGCGGACATGAATCGAACCTGCACTTGTTATAATCGGTCAATGATGCAGAAAGAAGAACTTTAAGAACTTTTATTTTAAATGATTCTAAATCAAATTTATAAATACAGGAAGAAAAAATAACTGCGTCGACCGGGGTTTGAAACCGGGACCTTCCGCTTGCCGGGCGACTCCTCTTACCACTGAGCTAACGAGACAAATGATTTTCCCTTTTGCATTTACCAATTTGTTACTTTTTCCACTAGCCTACTAAGCCACGTTTTGCTTTCAGCTTGCATTAACCAGTAACAATGAAAGCGCACAAATAAATTGTAAATTCAATTTTATTTGTTTTTCCCGCGGACGGGAATCGAATCTACACTTGTTAGAATCGGTCAATGATGGAGAAAGAAGAACTTTAAGAACTGTTATTTTTAATGATTCTAGATCAAATTTATAAATGCAAGAAGAAAAAACAACCGCCTCGTCCGGGGTTTGCATCCGGGACCTTCCCCTTGCCGGCAGAATGCTCTTACCACTGAGCTAATGAGGCAGATGATTTTCCCTCTTGCATTTATCAATTTGTTTCTTTTGCCACTAGTCTACTAAACTACGTTTTGCTTTCAGCTGGCATTAACCAGTCAAAATGAAAGCGCACAAATAAAATGTAAATTCGATTTTATTTATTTTTCCAGTGGACGGGAATATAACCTACAATTGTTAGAATCGGTCAATGATGGAGAAAGAAGAACTTTAAGAACTTTTATTTTTAATGATTCTAAATCAAATTTATAAATGCAAGAAGAAAAAACAACCGCTCCGTCCGGGGTTTGAAACCGGGACCTTCCGCTTTCCGGGCGACTGCTCTTACCACTGAAGATGACTTTCCTCTTGCATTTACCAATTTGTTACTTTTGTCACTAGCCTACTAAGCCACGTTTTGCTTTCAGCTGGCATTAAGCAGTAACGATGAAAGCGCATAAATAAATTGTAGATTCAATTATATTTATTTTTCCCGCGGACGGGAATCGAACGTACACTTGTTGGAATCGGTGAATGATGGAGAAAAAAGAACTTTATGAACTTTTATTTTTAGTGATTCTAAATCAAATTTATAAATACAAGAAGAAAAAACAGCCGCCTCGTTCAGGGTTTGAAACCGGAACCTTCCGCTTGCCGGGCGACTGCTCTTACCACTGAGCTTACGAAACAGATGATTTTCCCTCTTGCATTTATCAATTTGTTGCTTTTGTCACTAGCCTACTAAGCCTCGTTTTGCTTTCAGCTGGCATTAACCAGTAACGATGAAAGCGCACAAATAAAATGTAAATTCAATTTTATTTATTTTTCCCGCGGACGGGAATCGAACCTACACTTGTTAGAATCGGCCAGTGATGGAGAAGGAAGACCTTTAAGAAATTTTATTTTTAATGATTCCAAATCAGATTTTTAAATGCAAGAAGAAAAAACCACCGCCTCGTCCGGGGTTTGAAACCGGGGCCTTCCGCTTTCCGGGCGACTTCTCTTACCACTGAGCTAACGAAACAGATGATTTTCCGTCTTGCATTTATCAATTTGTTGCTTTTGTCACTAGCCTACTAAGCCACGTTTTGCTTTCAGCTTGCATTAACCAGTAACAACGAAAGCGCACAAGTAAATTGTAAATTCAATTTTATTTATTTTTCCCGCGAACGGGAATTGAATCTACACTTGTTAGAAACGGTCAATGATGGAGAAAGAAGAACTTTAAGAACTTTTATTTTTAATGATTCTAAATCAAATTTATAAATGCAAGAAGAAAAAACAACCGCCTCGTCCGGGGTTTGCAACCGGGACCTTCCCCTTGCCGGGCGACTGCTCTTAACACTGAGCTAACGAGACAGATGATTTTACCTCTTGCATTTATCAATTTGTTACATTTGCCACTAGCCTACTAAGCCAGGTCTTGCTTTCAGCTGGCATTAACCAGTAACAATGAAAACGCACAAGTAAATTGTAAATTCAGTTTTATTTACTTTTCCCGCAGACGGGAATCGTACCTACACTTCTTAGAATCGGTCAATGATGGAGAAAGAAGAACATTAAGAACTTTTATTTTAAATGATTCTAAATCAAATTTATAAATACAGGAAGGAAAAACAACTGCGTCGTCCGGGGTTTGAAGCTGGGACCTTCCGCTTGCCGTTCGACTTCTCTTACCACTGAGCTAACGAGACAGATGCTTTTCCCTTTTGCATTTATCAATTTGTTACTTTTGCTACTAGCCTACTAAGCCACGTTTTGCTTTCAGCTGGCATAAACCAGTAACAATGCAAACGCGCAAATAAATTTTAAATTCAATTTTATTTATTATTCCCGCGGACGGGAATCGAACCTACACTTCTTAGAATCGGTCAATGATAGAGAAAGAAGAACATTAAGAACTTTTATTTTAAATGATTCTAAATCAAATTTATAAACACAAGAAGAAAAAACAACCGCCTCGTCCGGGGTTTGAAACCGGGGCCTTCCGCTTTCCGGGCGACTTCTCTTACCACTGAGCTAATGAGACAGATGATTTTCCCTTTTGCATTTATCAATTTGTTACTTTTGTCACTAGCCTAGTAAGCCACGTTTTGCTTTCAGCTTGCATTAACCAGTAACAATGAAAGCGCAGAAATAAATTGTAAATTCAATTTTATTTATTTTTCCCGCGGACGGGAATCGAATTTACACTTGTTAGAATCGGTCAATGATGGAGAAAGAAGAACTTTAAGAACTGTTATTTTTAATGATTCTAAATCAAGCTTATAAATGCAAGAAGAAAAAACAACCGCTCCGTCCGGGGTTTGAAACCGGGACCTTCCGCTTTCCGGGCGACTGCTCTTACCACTGAGCTAACGAGACAGATGACTTTCCTCTTGCATTTACCAATTTGTTACTTTTGTCACTAGCCTACTAAGCCACGTTGTGCTTTCAGCTGGCATTAAGCAGTAACAATGAAAGCGCACAAATAAATGTAAATTAAATTTTGTTTTTTTTTCCGCGGACGGGAATCGAACCTACACTTGTTAGAATTGGTCAGTGACGGAGAAAGAAGAACTTTAAGAACTTTAATTTTTAATGTTTCTAAATCAAATTTATAAATGCAAGAATAAAAACCAACCGCCTCGTCCGGGGTTTGAAACCGGGACCTTCCGCTTTCCGGGCGACTGCTCTTAACACTGAGCTAACGAGAGAGATGATTTTCCCTCTTGCATTTATCAATTTGTTACTTTTGCCACTAGCCTACTAAGCCACGTTTTGCGTTCAGCTGGCATTAAAGTAACAATGAAAGCGCACAAGTAAATTGTGAATTCAGTTTTATTTACTTTTCCCGCAGAAGTGAATCGAACCTACACTTGTTAGAATCGGTCAATGATGGAGAAAGAAGAATTTTAAGAACTGTTATTTTTAATGATTCTAAATCAAGTTTATAAATGCAAGAAGAAAAAACAACCGCTCCGTCCGGGGTTTGAAACCGGGACCTTCCGCTTTCCGGGCGACTGCTCTTACCACTGAGCTAACGAGACAGATGACTTTCCTCTTGCATTTACCAATTTGTTACTTTTGTCACTAGCCTACTAAGCCACGTTGTGCTTTCAGCTGGCATTAAGCAGTAACAATGAAAGCACACAAATAAAATGTAAATTAAATTTTGTTTTTTTTTCCCGCGGACGGGAATCGAACCTACACTTGTTAGAATTGGTCAGTGACGGAGAAAGGAGAACATTAAGAACTTTTATTTTAAATAATTCTAAATCAAATTTATAAATACAAGAAGGAAAAATAACCGCCTCGTCCAGGGTTTGAAACCGGGACCTTCCCCTTGCAGGGAGAATGCTCTTACCACTGAGCTAACGAGACAGATGATTTCGCCTCTTGTATTTATCAGTTTGTTACTTTTGCCACTAGCCTACTAAGCCACGCTTTGCTTTCAGGTGGCATTAACCAGTAACGATTAAAGCGCACAAAGAATTTGTAAATTCAATTTTATTTATTTTTCCCGCGGACGGAAATCGAACCTACACTTCTTAGAATCGGTCAATGATGGAGAAAGAAGAACTTTAAGAACTTTTATTTTTAGTGATTCTAAAGCAAATTTATAAATGCAAGAAGACAAAACAACCGCCTCGTCCGGGCTTTGAAACCGGGACCTTCCCCTTGCAGGGAGAATGCTCTTACCACTGAGCTAACGAGACAGATGATTTCGCCTCTTGTATTTATCAGTTTGTTACTTTTGCCACTAGCCTACTAAGCCACGCTTTGCTTTCAGGTGGCATTAACCAGTAACGATTAAAGCGCACAAAGAATTTGTAAATTCAATTTTATTTATTTTTCCCGCGGACGGAAATCGAACATACACTTCTTATAATCGGTCAATGATGGAGAAAGAAGAACTTTAAGAACTTTTATTTTAAATGATTCTAAATCAAATATATAAATACAAAAAGAAAAAACAACTGCCTCGTCCGGGGTTTGAAACCGGGACCTTCCGCTTTACGGGCGACTGCTCTTAACACTGAGCTAACGAGAGAGATGATTTTCCCTCTTGCATTTATCAATTTGTTACTTTTGCCACTAGCCTACTAAGCCACGTTTTGCGTTCAGCTGGCATTAAAGTAACAATGAAAGCGCACAAGTAAATTGTGAATTCAGTTTTATTTACTTTTCCCGCAGAAGTGAATCGAACCTACACTTGTTAGAATCGGTCAATGATGGAGAAAGAAGAATTTTAAGAACTGTTATTTTTAATGATTCTAAATCAAGTTTATAAATGCAAGAAGGAAAAAGAACCGCCTCGTCCGGGGTTTGAAACCGGGACCTTCCCCTTTCAGGGAGAATGCTCTTACTACTGAGCTAACGAGACAAATGATTTCGCCTCTTGTATTTATCAATTTGTTACTTTTGCCACTAGCCTACTAAGCCACGCTTTGCTTTCAGGTGGCATTAACCAGTAACGATTAAAGCGCACAAAGAATTTGTAAATTCAATTTTATTTATTTTTCCCGCGGACGGAAATCGAACCTACACTTCTTAGAATCGGTCAATGATGGAGAAAGAAGAACTTTAAGAACTTTTATTTTTAGTGATTCTAAATCAAATTTATAAATGCAAGAAGACAAAACAACCGCCTCGTCCGGGCTTTGAAACCGGGACCTTCCCCTTGCCGGCAGAATGCTCTTACCACTGAGCTAATGAGGCAGATGATTTTCCCTCTTGCATTTATCAATTTGTTTCTTTTGCCACTAGTCTACTAAACTACGTTTTGCTTTCAGCTGGCATTAACCAGTCAAAATGAAAGCGCACAAATAAAATGTAAATTCGATTTTATTTATTTTTCCAGTGGACGGGAATATAACCTACAATTGTTAGAATCGGTCAATGATGGAGAAAGAAGAACTTTAAGAACTTTTATTTTTAATGATTCTAAATCAAATTTATAAATGCAAGAAGAAAAAACAACCGCTCCGTCCGGGGTTTGAAACCGGGACCTTCCGCTTTCCGGGCGACTGCTCTTACCACTGAAGATGACTTTCCTCTTGCATTTACCAATTTGTTACTTTTGTCACTAGCCTACTAAGCCACGTTTTGCTTTCAGCTGGCATTAAGCAGTAACGATGAAAGCGCATAAATAAATTGTAGATTCAATTATATTTATTTTTCCCGCGGACGGGAATCGAACGTACACTTGTTGGAATCGGTGAATGATGGAGAAAAAAGAACTTTATGAACTTTTATTTTTAGTGATTCTAAATCAAATTTATAAATACAAGAAGAAAAAACAGCCGCCTCGTTCAGGGTTTGAAACCGGAACCTTCCGCTTGCCGGGCGACTGCTCTTACCACTGAGCTTACGAAACAGATGATTTTCCCTCTTGCATTTATCAATTTGTTGCTTTTGTCACTAGCCTACTAAGCCTCGTTTTGCTTTCAGCTGGCATTAACCAGTAACGATGAAAGCGCACAAATAAAATGTAAATTCAATTTTATTTATTTTTCCCGCGGACGGGAATCGAACCTACACTTGTTAGAATCGGCCAGTGATGGAGAAGGAAGACCTTTAAGAAATTTTATTTTTAATGATTCCAAATCAGATTTTTAAATGCAAGAAGAAAAAACCACCGCCTCGTCCGGGGTTTGAAACCGGGGCCTTCCGCTTTCCGGGCGACTTCTCTTACCACTGAGCTAACGAAACAGATGATTTTCCGTCTTGCATTTATCAATTTGTTGCTTTTGTCACTAGCCTACTAAGCCACGTTTTGCTTTCAGCTTGCATTAACCAGTAACAACGAAAGCGCACAAGTAAATTGTAAATTCAATTTTATTTATTTTTCCCGCGAACGGGAATTGAATCTACACTTGTTAGAAACGGTCAATGATGGAGAAAGAAGAACTTTAAGAACTTTTATTTTTAATGATTCTAAATCAAATTTATAAATGCAAGAAGAAAAAACAACCGCCTCGTCCGGGGTTTGCAACCGGGACCTTCCCCTTGCCGGGCGACTGCTCTTAACACTGAGCTAACGAGACAGATGATTTTACCTCTTGCATTTATCAATTTGTTACATTTGCCACTAGCCTACTAAGCCAGGTCTTGCTTTCAGCTGGCATTAACCAGTAACAATGAAAACGCACAAGTAAATTGTAAATTCAGTTTTATTTACTTTTCCCGCAGACGGGAATCGTACCTACACTTCTTAGAATCGGTCAATGATGGAGAAAGAAGAACATTAAGAACTTTTATTTTAAATGATTCTAAATCAAATTTATAAATACAGGAAGGAAAAACAACTGCGTCGTCCGGGGTTTGAAGCTGGGACCTTCCGCTTGCCGTTCGACTTCTCTTACCACTGAGCTAACGAGACAGATGCTTTTCCCTTTTGCATTTATCAATTTGTTACTTTTGCTACTAGCCTACTAAGCCACGTTTTGCTTTCAGCTGGCATAAACCAGTAACAATGCAAACGCGCAAATAAATTTTAAATTCAATTTTATTTATTATTCCCGCGGACGGGAATCGAACCTACACTTCTTAGAATCGGTCAATGATAGAGAAAGAAGAACATTAAGAACTTTTATTTTAAATGATTCTAAATCAAATTTATAAACACAAGAAGAAAAAACAACCGCCTCGTCCGGGGTTTGAAACCGGGGCCTTCCGCTTTCCGGGCGACTTCTCTTACCACTGAGCTAATGAGACAGATGATTTTCCCTTTTGCATTTATCAATTTGTTACTTTTGTCACTAGCCTAGTAAGCCACGTTTTGCTTTCAGCTTGCATTAACCAGTAACAATGAAAGCGCAGAAATAAATTGTAAATTCAATTTTATTTATTTTTCCCGCGGACGGGAATCGAATTTACACTTGTTAGAATCGGTCAATGATGGAGAAAGAAGAACTTTAAGAACTGTTATTTTTAATGATTCTAAATCAAGCTTATAAATGCAAGAAGAAAAAACAACCGCTCCGTCCGGGGTTTGAAACCGGGACCTTCCGCTTTCCGGGCGACTGCTCTTACCACTGAGCTAACGAGACAGATGACTTTCCTCTTGCATTTACCAATTTGTTACTTTTGTCACTAGCCTACTAAGCCACGTTGTGCTTTCAGCTGGCATTAAGCAGTAACAATGAAAGCGCACAAATAAATGTAAATTAAATTTTGTTTTTTTTTCCGCGGACGGGAATCGAACCTACACTTGTTAGAATTGGTCAGTGACGGAGAAAGAAGAACTTTAAGAACTTTAATTTTTAATGTTTCTAAATCAAATTTATAAATGCAAGAATAAAAACCAACCGCCTCGTCCGGGGTTTGAAACCGGGACCTTCCGCTTTCCGGGCGACTGCTCTTAACACTGAGCTAACGAGAGAGATGATTTTCCCTCTTGCATTTATCAATTTGTTACTTTTGCCACTAGCCTACTAAGCCACGTTTTGCGTTCAGCTGGCATTAAAGTAACAATGAAAGCGCACAAGTAAATTGTGAATTCAGTTTTATTTACTTTTCCCGCAGAAGTGAATCGAACCTACACTTGTTAGAATCGGTCAATGATGGAGAAAGAAGAATTTTAAGAACTGTTATTTTTAATGATTCTAAATCAAGTTTATAAATGCAAGAAGAAAAAACAACCGCTCCGTCCGGGGTTTGAAACCGGGACCTTCCGCTTTCCGGGCGACTGCTCTTACCACTGAGCTAACGAGACAGATGACTTTCCTCTTGCATTTACCAATTTGTTACTTTTGTCACTAGCCTACTAAGCCACGTTGTGCTTTCAGCTGGCATTAAGCAGTAACAATGAAAGCACACAAATAAAATGTAAATTAAATTTTGTTTTTTTTTCCCGCGGACGGGAATCGAACCTACACTTGTTAGAATTGGTCAGTGACGGAGAAAGGAGAACATTAAGAACTTTTATTTTAAATAATTCTAAATCAAATTTATAAATACAAGAAGGAAAAACAACCGCCTCGTCCAGGGTTTGAAACCGGGACCTTCCCCTTGCAGGGAGAATGCTCTTACCACTGAGCTAACGAGACAGATGATTTCGCCTCTTGTATTTATCAGTTTGTTACTTTTGCCACTAGCCTACTAAGCCACGCTTTGCTTTCAGGTGGCATTAACCAGTAACGATTAAAGCGCACAAAGAATTTGTAAATTCAATTTTATTTATTTTTCCCGCGGACGGAAATCGAACCTACACTTCTTAGAATCGGTCAATGATGGAGAAAGAAGAACTTTAAGAACTTTTATTTTTAGTGATTCTAAAGCAAATTTATAAATGCAAGAAGACAAAACAACCGCCTCGTCCGGGCTTTGAAACCGGGACCTTCCCCTTGCAGGGAGAATGCTCTTACCACTGAGCTAACGAGACAGATGATTTCGCCTCTTGTATTTATCAGTTTGTTACTTTTGCCACTAGCCTACTAAGCCACGCTTTGCTTTCAGGTGGCATTAACCAGTAACGATTAAAGCGCACAAAGAATTTGTAAATTCAATTTTATTTATTTTTCCCGCGGACGGAAATCGAACATACACTTCTTATAATCGGTCAATGATGGAGAAAGAAGAACTTTAAGAACTTTTATTTTAAATGATTCTAAATCAAATATATAAATACAAAAAGAAAAAACAACTGCCTCGTCCGGGGTTTGAAACCGGGACCTTCCGCTTTACGGGCGACTGCTCTTAACACTGAGCTAACGAGAGAGATGATTTTCCCTCTTGCATTTATCAATTTGTTACTTTTGCCACTAGCCTACTAAGCCACGTTTTGCGTTCAGCTGGCATTAAAGTAACAATGAAAGCGCACAAGTAAATTGTGAATTCAGTTTTATTTACTTTTCCCGCAGAAGTGAATCGAACCTACACTTGTTAGAATCGGTCAATGATGGAGAAAGAAGAATTTTAAGAACTGTTATTTTTAATGATTCTAAATCAAGTTTATAAATGCAAGAAGGAAAAAGAACCGCCTCGTCCGGGGTTTGAAACCGGGACCTTCCCCTTTCAGGGAGAATGCTCTTACTACTGAGCTAACGAGACAAATGATTTCGCCTCTTGTATTTATCAATTTGTTACTTTTGCCACTAGCCTACTAAGCCACGCTTTGCTTTCAGGTGGCATTAACCAGTAACGATTAAAGCGCACAAAGAATTTGTAAATTCAATTTTATTTATTTTTCCCGCGGACGGAAATCGAACCTACACTTCTTAGAATCGGTCAATGATGGAGAAAGAAGAACTTTAAGAACTTTTATTTTTAGTGATTCTAAATCAAATTTATAAATGCAAGAAGACAAAACAACCGCCTCGTCCGGGCTTTGAAACCGGGACCTTCCCCTTGCAGGGAGAATGCTCTTACCACTGAGCTAACGAGACAGATGATTTCGCCTCTTGTATTTATCAGTTTGTTACTTTTGCCACTAGCCTACTAAGCCACGCTTTGCTTTCAGCTGGCATTAACCAGTAAAGCGCACAAAGAAATTGTAAATTCAAATTTATTTAGTTTTCCCGCGGACGGGAATGGAACCTACACTTCTTAGAATCGGTCAATGATGGAGAAAGAAGACTTTAAGAACTTTTATTTTAAATGATTCTAAATCAAATATATAAATACAAAAAGAAAAAACAACTGCGTCGTCCGGGGTTTGAATCCGGGACCTTCCGCTTGCCGGGCGACTTCTCTTACAACTGAGCTATCGAGACAGATGATTTTCCTCTTGCATTTACCAATTTGATAATTTTGTCACTAGCCTACTAAGCCACGTTTTGCTTTCAGCTGGCATTAACCAGTAACAATGAAAGTACGCAAATAAAATGAAAATTCAATTTTATTTATTTTTCCGCGGACGGGAATCTAACCTACAATTGTTAGAATCCCGTCCGCGGGAAAAATAAATAAAATTGAATTTTCATTTTATTTGCGTACTTTCATTGTTACTGGTTATTTATTTTTCCCGCGGACGGGAATCGAACCTACACTTGTTAGAATCGGTCAATGATGGAGAAAGCAGAACTTTAAGAACTTTAATTTTTAATGACACTAAATCAAATTTATAAATGCAAGAAGGAAAAAGAACCGCCTCTTCCGGGATTTGAAACCGGGACCTTCCCCTTACAGGGAGAATGCTCTTACTACTGAGGTAACCAGACAGATGATTTCGCCTCTTGTATTTATCAATTTGTTACTTTCGCCACTAGCCTACTAAGCCATGCTTTGCTTTCAGCTGGCATTAACCAGAAACGATTAAAGCGCACAAAGAAATTGTAAATTCAATTTTATTTAGTTTTCCCGCGGACGGGAATCGAACCTACACATCTTAGAATCGGTCAATGATGGAGAAAGAAGAACTTTAAGAGCTTTTATTTTAAATCATTCTAAATCAAATTTATAAATACAAGAAGAAAAAACAAATGCGTCGTCCGGGGTTTGAAACCGGGAACTTCCGCTTTCCGGGCGACTGCTCTTACCACTGAGCTAACGAGACAGATGACTTTCCTCTTGCATTTACCAATTTGTTACTTTTGTCACTAGCCTACTAAGCCACGTTGTGCTTTCAGCTGGCATTAAGCAGTAACAATGAAAGCACACAAATAAAATGTAAATTAAATTTTGTTTTTTTTCCCGCGGACGGGAATCGAACCTACACTTGTTAGAATTGGTCAGTGACGGAGAAAGGAGAACATTAAGAACTTTTATTTTAAATAATTCTAAATCAAATTTATAAATACAAGAAGGAAAAACAACCGCCTCGTCCGGGGTTTGAAACCGGGACCTTCCCCTTGCAGGGAGAATGCTCTTACCACTGAGCTAACGAGACAGATGATTTCGCCTCTTGTATTTATCAGTTTGTTACTTTTGCCACTAGCCTACTAAGCCACGCTTTGCTTTCAGGTGGCATTAACCAGTAACGATTAAAGCGCACAAAGAATTTGTAAATTCAATTTTATTTATTTTTCCCGCGGACGGAAATCGAACCTACACTTCTTAGAATCGGTCAATGATGGAGAAAGAAGAACTTTAAGAACTTTTATTTTTAGTGATTCTAAATCAAATTTATAAATGCAAGAAGACAAAACAACCGCCTCGTCCGGGCTTTGAAACCGGGACCTTCCCCTTGCAGGGAGAATGCTCTTACCACTGAGCTAACGAGACAGATGATTTCGCCTCTTGTATTTATCAGTTTGTTACTTTTGCCACTAGCCTACTAAGCCACGCTTTGCTTTCAGGTGGCATTAACCAGTAACGATTAAAGCGCACAAAGAATTTGTAAATTCAATTTTATTTATTTTTCCCGCGGACGGAAATCGAACCTACACTTCTTAGAATCGGTCAATGATGGAGAAAGAAGAACTTTAAGAACTTTTATTTTTAGTGATTCTAAATCAAATTTATAAATGCAAGAAGACAAAACAACCGCCTCGTCCGGGCTTTGAAACCGGGACCTTCCCCTTGCAGGGAGAATGCTCTTACCACTGAGCTAACGAGACAGATGATTTCGCCTCTTGTATTTATCAGTTTGTTACTTTTGCCACTAGCCTACTAAGCCACGCTTTGCTTTCAGCTGGCATTAACCAGTAAAGCGCACAAAGAAATTGTAAATTCAAATTTATTTAGTTTTCCCGCGGACGGGAATGGAACCTACACTTCTTAGAATCGGTCAATGATGGAGAAAGAAGACTTTAAGAACTTTTATTTTAAATGATTCTAAATCAAATATATAAATACAAAAAGAAAAAACAACTGCGTCGTCCGGGGTTTGAATCCGGGACCTTCCGCTTGCCGGGCGACTTCTCTTACAACTGAGCTATCGAGACAGATGATTTTCCTCTTGCATTTACCAATTTGATAATTTTGTCACTAGCCTACTAAGCCACGTTTTGCTTTCAGCTGGCATTAACCAGTAACAATGAAAGTACGCAAATAAAATGAAAATTCAATTTTATTTATTTTTCCGCGGACGGGAATCTAACCTACAATTGTTAGAATCCCGTCCGCGGGAAAAATAAATAAAATTGAATTTTCATTTTATTTGCGTACTTTCATTGTTACTGGTTATTTATTTTTCCCGCGGACGGGAATCGAACCTACACTTGTTAGAATCGGTCAATGATGGAGAAAGCAGAACTTTAAGAACTTTAATTTTTAATGACACTAAATCAAATTTATAAATGCAAGAAGGAAAAAGAACCGCCTCTTCCGGGGTTTGAAACCGGGACCTTCCCCTTGCAGGGAGAATGCTCTTACTACTGAGCTAACCAGACAGATGATTTCGCCTCTTGTATTTATCAATTTGTTACTTTCGCCACTAGCCTACTAAGCCATGCTTTGCTTTCAGCTGGCATTAACCAGAAACGATTAAAGCGCACAAAGAAATTGTAAATTCAATTTTATTTAGTTTTCCCGCGGACGGGAATCGAACCTACACATCTTAGAATCGGTCAATGATGGAGAAAGAAGAACTTTAAGAGCTTTTATTTTAAATCATTCTAAATCAAATTTCTAAATACAAGAAGAAAAAACAAATGCGTCGTCCGGGGTTTGAAACCGGGAACTTCCCCTTGCCGGGCGACTTCTCTTACCACTGAGCTAACGAAACAGATGATTTTCCGTCTTGCATTTATCAATTTGTTACTTTTGTCACTAGCCTACTAAGCCACGTTTTGCTTTCATCTGGCATTAACCAGTAACGATAAAAGCGCACAAATAAATTGTAAATTCAATTTTATATATTTTTCCCGCGGACGGGAATCGAACCTAAACTTGTTAGAATCGGTCAATGATGGAGAAAGAAGAACTTTAAGAACTTTAATTTTTAATGACTCTAAATCAAATTTATAAATGCAAGAAGGAAAAAGAACCGCCTCGTCCGGGGTTTGAAACCGGGACCTTCCCCTTGCAGGGAGAATGCTCTTACTACTGAGCTAACGAGACAGATGATTTCGCCTCTTGTATTTATCAATTTGTTACTTTTGCCACTAGCCTACTAAGGCACGCTTTTCTTTCAGCTGGCATTAACCAGTAACGATTAACGCGCACAAAGAAATTGTAAATTCAATTTTATTTAGTTTTCCCCCGGACGGGAATCGAACCTACACATCTTAGAATCGGTCAATGAAGGAGAAAGAAGAACTTTAAGAACTTTTATTTTAAATGATTCTAAATCAAAATTATAAATACAGGAAGAAAAACAACTGCGTCATCCCGGGTTCAAAACCGGGACATTCCGCTTGCCGGGCGACTTCTCTTACCACTGAGCTAACGAGACAGATGGTTTTCCCTTTTGCATTTATCAATTTGTTACTTTTGCCACTAGCCTACTAAGCCACGTTTTGCATTCAGCTGGCATTAACCAGTAATAATGAAAGCGCACAAATAAATTGTAAATTCAATTTTATTTATTTTTCCCGCGGACGGGAATCGAACCTACACTTGTTAGAATCGGTCAATGATGGAGAAAAAAAAATTTTAAGAACTTTTATTTTTAATGATTCTAAATCAAATTTATAAATGGAAGAAGATAAAACAACCGCCTCGTCCGGGGTTTGAAACCGGGGCCTTCCGCTTTCCGGGCGACTTCTCTTATCACTGAGCTAATGAAACAGATGATTTTCCGTCTTGCATTTATCAATTTGTTACTTTTGTCACTAGCCTACTAACCCACGTTTTGCGTTCAGTTGGCATTAACCAGTAACAATGAAAGCGCACAAATAAATTGCAAATTCAATTTTATTTATTTTTCCCGCGGACGGGAATCGAACCTATACTTCTTAGAATCGGTCAGTAATGGATAAAGAAGAACTTTAAGAACTTTTATTTTAAATGATTCTAAATCAAATTTATAAATTCAAGAAGAAAAAACAAATGCGTCGTCCGGGGTTTGAAACCGGGAACTTCCGCTTGCCGGGCGACTTCTATTACCACTGAGCTAACGAGGCAGATGATTTTCCTCTTGCATTTACCAATTTGATAATTTTGTCACTAGCCTACTAAGCCATGCTTTGCTTTCAGCTGGCATTAACCAGTAACGAATAAAGCGCACACATAAATTGTAAATTCAATTTTGTATATTCTTCCCGCGGACGGGAATCGAACCTACACTTCTTAGAATCGGTCAGTAATGGAGAAAGGAGAACTTTAAGAAGTTTTATTTTAAATGACTCTAAATCAAATTTATAAATGCAAGAAGAAAAAACAACCGCTTCGTCCGGGGTTTGAAACCGGGACCTTCCGCTTTCCGGGCTACTGCTCTTACCACTGAGCTAACGAGAAAGATGAATTTCCCTCTTGCATTTATCAATTTGTTATTTTTGCTACTAGCCTACTAAGCCACGTTTTGCGTTCAGCTGGCATTAACCAGTAACAATGAAAGCGCACAAATAAATTGTAAAATCAGATTTATTTACTTTTCCCGCGGACGGGAATCGAACCTGCATTTGTGAGAATCGGTCAGTGATGGAGAAAGAAGCGCTTTAAGAACTTTTATTTTAATGATTCTAAATCAAGTTTATAAATGCACGAATAAAAAACAACCGCCTCGTCCGGGGTTTGAAACCGGGACCTTCCTCTTGCAGGGAGAATGATCTTACCACTGAGCTAACGAGAAAGATGATTTGCCGTCTTGCATTTATCAATTTGTTACTTTTGTCACTAGCCTACTAAGCCACGTTTAGCTTTCAGCTGGCATTAACAAGTAACAATGAAAGCGCTCAAATAAATTGTATATTCAATTTTATTTATTTTTCCCGCGGACTGGAATCGAACCTACACTTCTTGGAATCGGTCAATGATGGAGAAAGAAGAGCTTTAAGAACTTTTATTTTTAATGATTCTAAATCAAATTTATAAATGCAAGAAGAAAAAACAACCGCCTCGTCCGGGCTTTGAAACCGGGACCTTCCTCTTGCAGGGAGAATGATCTTACCACTGAGCTAACGAGACAGATGATTTCGCATCTTGTATTTATCAATTTGTTACTTTTGCCACTAGCCTACTAAGCCACGTTTTACTTTCAGCTTTCGTTAACCAGTAACAATGAAAGCACACAAATAAAATGTAAATTCAGTTTTATTTATTTTTCCCGCGGACGGGAATCTAACCTACAATTGTTAGAATCGGTCAATGATGGAATAAGAAGAACTTTAAGAACTTTTATTTTTATTGATTCTAAATCAAATTTATAAATGCAAGAAGAAAAAACAACTGCGTCGTCCCGGGTTTAAAACCGGGACATTCCGTTTGCCGGGCGACTTCTCTTACCACTGAGCTAACGAGACAGATGATTTTCCCTGAAAACTGCCTGCTGTCTACACTACAGTGAACTCAGATGCCAATAAGTTGCTGGTAGACATATAGATTTATTTAAAAAATGTGTGAATCATTTTAAGGAAAATTTGTTGTCTTCACAATTAAAATGATTTTAGGGCATCCCATTTCTAACTAATAAGTGGGAAGTGTTAATGAGTTTTTTACTCTTTCGAGACCTGTATAAAATACAAGTCTACAGGCAATTCTCAACATACTGCATTTGAGCAGAGAAAATTAACAAGTATCGAGGTACTGTCAGTTACTGGCCTAAAAGCCGAAGACCAAAAATTCCATAAAGAAATTTTTGGGAGTTAGGTACTGTGTGTAAGGTGTTTCGATCAGCAGTAAGAGGGCGATCTCATCAGGACAGCAATGAACCCTGAAAACTGCCTGCTGTCTACACTACAGTGAACTCAGATGCCAATAAGTTGCTGGTAGATATATAGACTTATTTAAAAAATCTATGTGTGAATCATTTTAAGGAAAATTTGTTGTCTTCACAATTAAAATGATTTTAGGGCATCCCATTTCTAACTAATAAGTGGGAAGTGTTAATGAGTTTTTTACTCTTTCGAGACCTGTATAAAATACAAGTCTACAGGCAATTCTCAACCTACTGCATTTGAGCAGAGAAAATTAACAAGTACCGAGGTACTGTCAGTTACTGGCCTAAAAGCCGAAGACCAAAAATTCCATAAAGAAATTTTTGGGAGTTAGGTACTGTGTGTAAGGTTTTTCGATCAGCAGTAACCGGGCGATCTCATCAGGACAGCAATGAACCCTGAAAACTGCCTGCTGTCTACACTACAGTGAAATCAGATGCCAATAAGTTGCTTGTAGATATATAGACTTATTTAAAAAATCTATGTGTGAATCATTTTAAGGAAAATTTGTTGTCTTCACAACTAAAATGATTTTAGGGCATCCCATTTCTAACTAATAAGTGGGAAGAGTTAATGAGTTTTTTACTCTTTCGAGACCTGTATAAAATACAAGTCTACAGGCAATTCTCAACCTACTGCATTTGAGCAGAGAAAATTAACAAGTACCAAGGTACTGTCAGTTACTGGCCTAAAAGCTGAAGACCAAAAATTCCATAAAGAAATTTTTGGGAGTTAGGTACTGTGTGTAAGGTGTTTCGATCAGCAGTAACAGGGCGATCTCATCAGGACAGCAATGAACCCTGAAAACTGCCTGCTGTCTACACTACAGTGAACTCAGATGCCAATACGTTGCTGGTAGATATATAGACTTATTTAAAAAATCTATGTGTGAATCATTTTAAGGAAAATTTGTTGTCTTCACAATTAAAATGATTTTAGGGCATTCCATTTCTAACTAATAAGTGGGAAGTGTTAATGAGTTTTTTACTCTTTCGAGACCTGTATAAAATAAAAGTCTACAGGCAATTCTCAACCTACTGCATTTGAGCAGAGAAAATTAACAAGTACCGAGGTACTGTCAGTTACTGGCCTAAAAGCCGAAGACCAAAAATTCCATAAAGAAATTTTTGGGAGTTAGGTACTGTGTGTAAGGTGTTTCGATCAGCAGTAACAGGGCGATCTCATCAGGACAGCAATGAACCCTGAAAACTTCCTGCTGTCTACACTACAGTGAACTCAGATGCCAATAAGTTGCTGGTAGATATATAGACTTATTTAAAAAATCTATATGTGAATCATTTTAAGGAAAATTTGTTGTCTTCACAATTAAAATGATTTTAGGGCATCCCATTTCTAACTAATAAGTGGGAAGTGTTAATGAGTTTTTACCTCTTTCGAGACCTGTATAAAATACAAGTCTACAGGCAATTCTCAACCTACTGCATTTGAGCAGAGAAAATTACTGCTGATCGAAACACCTTACACACAGTACCTAACTCCCAAAAATTTCTTTATGGAATTTTTGGTCTTCGGCTTTTAGGCCAGTAACTGACAGTACCTCGGTACTTGTTAATTTTCTCTGCTCAAATGCAGTAGGTTGAGAATTGCCTGTAGACTTGTATTTTATACAGGTCTCGAAAGAGTAAAAAACTCATTAACACTTCCCACTTATTAGTTAGAAATGGGATGCCCTAAAATCATTTTAATTGTGAAGACAACAAATTTTCCTTAAAATGATTCACACATAGATTTTTTAAATAAGTCTATATATCTACCAGCAACTTATTGGCATCTGAGTTCACTGTAGTGTAGACAGCAGGCAGTTTTCAGGGTTCATTGCTGTCCTGAAGAGATCGCCCTGTTACTGCTGATCGAAACACCTTACTCACAGTACCTAACTCCCAAAAATTTCTTTATGGAATTTTTGGTCTTCGGCTTTTAGGCCAGTAACTGACAGTACCTCGGTACTTGTTAATTTTCTCTGCTCAAATGCAGTAGGTTGAGAATTGCCTGTAGACTTGTATTTTATACAGGTCTCGAAAGAGTAAAAAACTCATTAACACTTCCCACTTATTAGTTAGAAATGGGATGCCCTAAAATCATTTTAATTGTGAAGACAACAAATTTTCCTTAAAATGATTCACACATAGATTTTTTAAATAAGTCTATATATCTACCAGCAACTTATTGGCATCTGAGTTCACTGTAGTGTAGACAGCAGGCAGTTTTCAGGGTTCATTGCTGTCCTGATGAGATCGCCCTGTTACTGCTGATCGAAACACCTTACACACAGTACCTAACTCCCAAAAATTTCTTTATGGAATTTTTGGTCTTCGGCTTTTAGGCCACTAACTGACAGTACCTCGGTACTTGTTAATTTTCTCTGCTCAAATGCAGTAGGTTGAGAATTTCCTGTAGACCTGTATTTTATACAGGTCTCGAAAGAGTAAAAAACTCATTAACACTTCCCACTTATTAGTTAGAAATGGGATGCCCTAAAATCATTTTAATTGTGAAGACAACAAATTTTCCTTAAAATGATACACACATAGATTTTTTAAATAAGTCTATATATCTACCAGCAACTTATTGGCATCTGAGTTCACTGTAGTGTAGACAGCAGGCAGTTTTCAGGGTTCATTGCTGTCCTGATGAGATCGCCCTGTTACTGCTGATCGACACACCTTACACACAGTACCTAACTCCCAAAAATTTCTTTATGGAATTTTTGGTCTTCGGCTTTTAGGCCAGTAACTGACAGTACCTCGGTACTTATTAATTTTCTCTGCTCAAATGCGGTAGGTTGAGAATTGCCTGTAGACTTGTATTTTATACAGGTCTCGAAAGAGGAAAAAACTCATTAACACTTCCCACTTATTAGTTAGAAATGGGATGCCCTAAAATCATTTTAATTGTGAAGACAACAAATTTTCCTTAAAATGATTCACACATAGATTTTTTAAATAAGTCTATATATCTACCAGCAACTTATTGGCATCTGAGTTCACTGTAGTGTAGACAGCAGGCAGTTTTCAGGGTTCATTGCTGTCCTGATGAGATCGCCCTGTTACTGCTGATCGAAACACCTTACACACAGTACCTAACTCCCAAAAATTTCTTTATGGAATTTTTGGTCTTCGGCTTTTAGGCCAGTAACTGACAGTACCTCGGTACTTGTTAATTTTCTCTGCTCAAATGCAGTAGGTTGAGAATTGCCTGTAGACTTGTATTTTATACAGGTCTCGAAAGAGTAAAAAACTCATTAACACTTCCCACTTATTAGTTAGAAATGGGATGCCCTAAAATCATTTTAATTGTGAAGACAACAAATTTTCCTTAAAATGATTCATACACAGATTTTTTAAATAAGTCTATATATTTACCAGCAACTTATTGGCATCTGAGTTCACTGTAGTGTAGACAGCAGGCAGTTTTCAGGGTTCATTGCTGTCCTGATGAGATCGCCCTGTTACTGCTGATCGAAACACCTTACACACAGTACCTAACTCCCAAAAATTTCTTTATGGAATTTTTGGTCTTCGGCTTTTAGGCCAGTAACTGACAGTACCTCGGTACTTGTTAATTTTCTCTGCTGAAATGCAGTAGGTTGAGAATGGCCTGTAGACTTGTATTTTATACAGGTCTCGAAAGAGTAAAAAACTCATTAACACTTCCCACTTAGATGATTTTCCCTTTTGCATTTATCAATTTGATACTTTTGGCACTAGCCGACTAAGCCACGTTTTGCGTTCAGCTGGCATTAACCAGTTACAATGAAAGCGCACAAATAAATTGTAAATTCAATTTTATATATTTTTCCCGCGGAAGGGAATCGAACCTACACTTGTTAGAATCGGTCAATGATGGAGAAAGAAGAACTTTAAGAACTTTAATTTTTAATGACTCTAAATCAAATTTATAAATGCAACAAGGAAAAAGAACCGCCTCGTCCGGGGTTTGAAACCGGGACCTTCCCCTTGCAAGGAGAATGCTCTTACTACTGAGCTAACGAGACAGATGATTTCGCCTCTTGTATTTATCATTTTGTTACTTTTGCCACTAGCCGACTAAGCCACGTTTTGCGTTCAGCTGGCATTAACCAGTTACAATGAAAGCGCACAAATAAATTCTAAATTCAATTTTATATATTTTTCCCGCGGACGGGAATCGAACCTACACTTGTTAGAATCGGTTAATGATGGAGAAAGAAGAACTTTAAGAACTTTTATATTAAATGATTCTAAATAAAATTTATAAATACAAGAAGAAAAAACAAATGCGTCGTCAGGGCTTTGAAACCGGGAACTTCCCCTTGCAGGGAGAATGCTCTTACTACTGAGCTAACGAGACAGATAATTTCGCCTCTTGTATTTATCAATTTGTTAATTTTGCCACTAGCCTACTAAGCCACGCTTTACTTTCAGCTGGCATTAACCAGTAACGATGAAAGCGCACAAATAAATTGTAAATTCAATTTTATTTATTTTTCCCCCGGACGGGAATCGAACCTACACTTGTTAGAATCGGTCAATGATGGAGAAAGAAGAACTTTAAGAACTTTAATTTTTAATGACTCTAAATCAAATTTATAAATGCAAGAAGGAAAAAGAACCGCCTCGTCCGGGGTTTGAAACCGGGACCTTCCCCTTGCAGGGAGAATGCTCTTACTACTGAGCTAACGAGACAGATGATTTGGCCTCTTGTATTTATCAATTTGTTACTTTTGCCACTAGCCTACTAAGCCACGTTTTACTTTCAGCTTTCTTTAACCAGTAACAATGAAAGCACACAAATAAAATGTAAATTCAGTTTTATTTATTTTTCCCGCGGGCGGGAATCTAACCTACAATTGTTAGAATCGGTCAATGATGGAATAAGAAGAACTTTAAGAACTTTTATTTTTATTGATTCTAAATCAAATTTATAAATGCAAGAAGAAAAAACAACTGCGTCGTCCCGGGTTTAAAACCGGGACCTTCCGTTCGCCGGGCGACTTCTCTTACAACTGAGCTAACGAGACAGATTATTTTCCCTGAAAACTGCCTGCTGTCTACACTACAGTGAACTCAGATGCCAATAAGTTGCTGGTAGATATATAGACTTATTTAAAAAATCTATATGTGAATCATTTTAAGGAAAATTTGTTGTCTTCACAATTAAAATGATTTTAGGGCATCCCATTTCTAACTAATAAGTGGGAAGTGTTAATGAGTTTTTTACTCTTTCGAGACCTGTATAAAATACAAGTCTACAGGCAATTCTCAACCTACTGCATTTGAGCAGAGAAAATTACTGCTGATCGAAACACCTTACACACAGTACCTAACTCCCAAAAATTTCTTTATGGAATTTTTGGTCTTCGGCTTTTAGGCCAGTAACTGGCAGTACCTCGGTACTTGTTAATCTTCTCTGCTCAAATGCAGTAGGTTGAGAATTGCCTGTAGACTTGTATTTTATACAGGTCTCGAAAGAGTAAAAAACGCATTAACACTTCCCACTTATTAGTTATAAATGGGATGCCCTAAAACCATTTTAATTGTGAAGACAACAAATTTTCCTTAAAATGATTCACACATAGATTTTTTAAATAAGTCTATATATCTACCAGCAACTTATTGGCATCTGAGTTCACTGTAGTGTAGACAGCAGGCAGTTTTCAGGGTTCATTGCTGTCCTGAAGAGATCGCCCTGTTACTGCTGATCGAAACACCTTACTCACAGTACCTAACTCCCAAAAATTTCTTTATGGAATTTTTTGTCTTCGGCTTTTAGGCCAGTAACTGACAGTACCTCGGTACTTGTTAATTTTCTCTGCTCAAATGCAGTAGGTTGAGAATTGCCTGTAGACCTGTATTTTATACAGGTCTCGAAAGAGTAAAAAACTCATTAACACTTCCCACTTATTAGTTAGAAATGGGATGCCCTAAAATCATTTTAATTGTGAAGACAACAAATTTTCCTTAAAATGATTCACACATAGATTTTTTAAATAAGTCTATATATCTACCAGCAATTTATTGGCATCTGAGTTCAATGTAGTGTTGACAGCAGGCAGTTTTCAGGGTTCATTGCTGTCCTGATGAGATCGCCCTGTTACTGCTGATCGAAACACCTTACACACAGTACCTAACTCCCAAAAATTTCTTTATGGAATTTTTGGTCTTCGGCTTTTAGGCCACTAACTGACAGTACCTCGGTACTTCTTAATTTTCTCTGCTCAAATGCAGTAGGTTGAGAATTGCCTGTAGACCTGTATTTTATACAGGTCTCGAAAGAGTAAAAAACTCATTAACACTTCCCACTTATTAGTTAGAAATGGGATGCCCTAAAATCATTTTAATTGTGAAGACAACAAATTTTCCTTAAAACGATTCACACATAGATTTTTTAAATAAGTCTATATATCTACCAGCAACTTATTGGCATCTGAGTTCACTGTAGTGTAGACAGCAGGCAGTTTTCAGGGTTCATTGCTGTCCTGATGAGATCGCCCTGTTACTGCTGATCGAAACACCTTACACACAGTACCTAACTCCCAAAAATTTCTTTATGGAATTTTTGGTCTTCGGCTTTTAGGCCAGTAACTGACAGTACCTCGGTACTTGTTAATTTTCTCTGCTCAAATGCAGTAGGTTGAGAATTGCCTGTAGACTTGTATTTTATACAGGTCTCGAAAGAGTAAAAAACTCATTAACACTTCCCACTTATTAGTTAGAAATGGGATGCCCTAAAGTCATTTTAATTGTGAAGACAACAAATTTTCCTTAAAATGATTCATACATAGATTTTTTAAATAATTCTATATATCTACCAGCAACTTATTGACATCTGAGTTCACTGTAGTGTAGACAGCAGGCAGTTTTCAGGGTTCATTGCTGTCCTGATGAGATCGCCCTGTTACTGCTGATCGAAACACCTTACACACAGTTCCTAACACCCAAAAATTTCTTTATGGAATTTTTGGTCTTCGGCTTTTAGGCCAGTAACTGACAGTACCTCGGTACTTGTTAATTTTCTCTGCTCAAATGCAGTAGGTTGAAAATGTCCTGTAAACTTGTATTTTATACAGGTCTCGAAAGAGTAAAAAACTCATTAACACTTCCCACTTAGATTATTTTCCCTTTTGCATTTATCAATTTGTTAATTTTGCCACTAGCCGACTAAGCCACGTTTTGCGTTCAGCTGGCATTAACCAGTTACAATGAAAGCGCACAAATAAATTGTAAATTCAATTTTATATATTTTTCCCGCGGACGGGAATCGAACCTACACTTGTTAGAATCGGTCAATGATTCAATGACTCTAAATCAAATTTATAAATGCATCAAGGAAAAAGAACCGCCTCGTCCGGGGCTTGAAACCGGGACCTTCTGTAGCAAAAGAGCGTGTCTGTCGTCGGATCTATCTATCTCCGCTTTGACCTGGAGATAAATAGGCCCGCAACTGACACCTCCAGCTGCAAAATCATCTCAGGGATAGAGTGGGTGGCCGCACAGCATTTTGCCGCTAGCGGTCAGCCGGCTGGGGTGGTTCTTGCCACCCACATCCCCTCGATGCTTGTAAGCTGTGCGTATTTCCGCGAAATAAGATACCAACTCCTCTTTTACTGGGACCTCGGACGGACAGACGGACAAATAAAAAAAAAAGAAAAAAAAAACCCAGTATGACGGCTCGATTCCTTGCCCGCTTCGCTAGTGCAGTCTGAAAACTGTGAAAGAGAAACCTGGGAGAATGTAACAAGGGAAAGAAAATGCGAGCATGTTCAAAGTTGTAAGGATAAAAATAGAAAAATAGCACAACGCCGGACAAATGACTTTCACCCAGAGAGCATTCGATGCAGAGGAGAGACGAGAGAGTGTGAGCTAATGTGGACTCCAGCTGTTGTGGGAGTCCTGGCTTTGACGCGAATGGGCCCCAACGCCCCCATCCACCCTGGCTAAGGTGTCAAAGCCGAAATGTTGTCCTTAGCCCCATGATGTGTATGTGTGTGTGTGTGTGTCTACCCCGCTGCCATCACGCCTCCCGTATAAGTACGCCTTAGATCGGCATCAGGCTTGAATAACACCTCATAAAAAAAAAGAAACGAAAGCAAAAAGGGAACCCCAACGACTGTCTCGGGAAGGCAGGTCTTAGGAATCACCCACCGCAATCACTCTGCCTTTGACATCACATCCATGGTGTACAATGAAAACCTGTAAATAAACTTATGGGTACCAGAGGAGGAAGGCAGGCAAATGGAAAGACACTGTTATACGGTAGCTACTGCTTTCAGTCGTAGCAAAGACAAAAAAAAATTTATTATTCGTTTCTTTATCGTTCACATTTCCTCCGTTCTCACCGGGTATTCTTAACTAAGGACTAGGCCCTACTAAACTGCACCTAAAACTAAGCATCTAATGATTATAGAATTTTCGTACAGAGAAACTTCCTAACATAAATGTAAATAGATAATTATGACCAAAAAAAAACAATCTAAGCAAACGTATGTATACACTCGATATAAAGAAAATTCAAAATAAAACTTACATTGCAACACATGACTTACGAGTGTTCTTCAGATCATTCTACAGCTTCCAGTCAAAATCTGCCAAGCGCCAAAGTGAAAGGGCGAATAAGTTGCCTGCCTCTGACCGCCACCTTTTGCTACTGACCACCATGTAGTCGGGACTATTTACGGGTGTTCCCCCCTGGCTTCTTACCAATTAGCATGTTATGTTCAGCACCGTATACAGACGTAGCCGTGTAAATCTTTGCACCAAACAGGACTTGATCCTTATAAACTTACTTCTGAACGTCGCATGGCTTCCTGGAGTTATTCTACAGATTATCGCCGGGTCACAGAGTGTTAATGTTCTCCCTAATATGCAGGTAATTCAATTTTGAATTCGAATTAGTTTAATCAACGATAACTTGAATAATTTCATATTTTCTTTACAGTTTTCCGCAATGAAAATTAAAAAGCGGCACTACGGCACAATACACAGGTAATTAATTTTTAATTACGAATTAATTTTGTCAAAGAAAACTTTAATAATTTCATATTTTCTTCACAGTTTTCCGCAATGAAATTTGGCACAATACACGGGTAGTTAATTTTGAACTACGAATTAATTTATTAAGGAAAACTTTGATAAATTCATATTTTCTTCACAGTTTTCAGCAATGAAGACACTTTATCTAATTTAAAAATGTTTAATCGAAGAAAACTTTACTAATTTCCAATTCTCTTTACAGTTTCCAGCAATGAAAATTAATAAGCGGCACTATGGCACAATACACAGGTAATTGATTTTTAATTACGAATTAATTTAGTCAAAGAAACTTTAATAATTTCACATTTTCTTCACAGCTTTTCCGAAATGAAATTTGGCACAATACACAGGTAGTTAATTTTTAACTACGAATTAATTTATTAAGGAAAACTTTGATAATTTCATATTTTCTTCACAGTTTTTCCGAAATGAAAATTACGACGCGGCACTCTGGCACAATATACAGGTAATCCATTTTTAGTTACGAATTAATTTAATCGAAGAAAACTTTATTAATTTCCTATTTCCTTTACATGATAAGCGGCATTATGGCACAATACACAGGTAATTAATTTTTAACTACGAATTAATTTAATCGAAGAAAAATTTTACTAATTTCATATTTTCTTTACAGTTTTCCGCAATGAAAATTAATAAGCGGCACTATGGCACAATACACAGGTAATTAATTTTTAATTACGAATTAATTTTGTCAAAGAAAACTTTAATAATTTCATATTTTCTTCACAGTTTTTCGCAATGAAATTTGGCACAATACACGGGTAATTAATCTTTAACTACGAATTAATTTGTTAAGGAAAACTTTGATAAATTCATATTTTCTTCGCAGTTTTCCGCAATGAAAATTAAAAAGCGGCACTACGGCACAATACACAGGTAATTAATTTTTAATTACGAATTAATTTTGTCAAAGAAAACTTTAATAATTTCATATTTTCTTCACAGTTTTCCGCAATGAAATTTGGCACAATACACAGGTAGTTAATTTTTAACTACGAATTAATTTATTAAGGAAAACTTTGATAAATTCATATTTTCTTCACAGTTTTCCGCAATGAAGACACTTTATCTAATTTTAAAATGTTTAATCGAAGAAAACTTTACTAGTTTCCAATTCTCTTTACAGTTTCCAGCAATGAAAATTAATAAGCGGCACTATGGCACAATACACAGGTAATTAATTTTTAATTACGAATTAATTTAGTCAAAGAAAAATTTTACTAATTTCATATTTTCTTTACAGTTTTCCGCAATGAAGTTTGGCACAATACACAGGTAATTAATCTTTAACTACGAATTAATTTATTAAGGAAAACTTTAATAATTTCATATTTTCTTTACAGTTTTCCGCAATGAAAATGACGAAGCGACACTCTGGCACAATATACAGGTAATCCATTTTTAGTTACGAATTAATTTAATTGAAGAAAGCTTTACTAATTTCATATCTTCTTTACAGTTTTCCGTAATGAAATTTAATAATCGACACTTTCTGTAATTTTGAAATGTTTAATCAAAGAAAACTTTACTAATTGCATCTTTTCTTTACAGTTTCCCGCAATGACGAGTAATCAGCGTGTAGCGCATCAAACATTTCATAGATGCACATATGTACACAAAAAAAGAAAAACAAGCTAAGCAAGCATTCAAGTTCAATAATTTCATTCACACAGATTTTCGTTCATAAATTGAGCAATGTGAATGAAATGAACTTGCAAGGGCAATGCACTTCAGTGCAACACACGTCAGTTTGCTGACACAACATTTCACACCATTCATGTATTACACTGACCTCAATGAACCCGAATGCTTGAAAAGCTTGGAATGTGCATTGCGACAAATTCTTGGATGGATTTGCGAATTTTGATTGCGCTACTCCAGGTCAATAATCTATATTGCAATGTATTGCAATAAATTGATTATTTAGTAGATTTATACGTTAGGTAGGGATAGCAAATAATGATATAAATAAGTTGATTAGAATAAAGAGATTCAGAACGTTTGAAGACGGAAAAAGGTGTTTTTATTGTCAATTCCTCCAGTAACTTCGGCAGTCTTTGACGCCATACAGTGCTAATATCGGCTGAGCATTCTCGCCTGCACTCCACAATTTATATCGGCTGAGCATTCTCGCCTGCATTATACGAAGACATTCGGCTGAGCAATCTCGCCAGAAGATAGGGCAGTCTCTGACGCCTTCAGTTAACAATATCGGCTGAGCATTCTCGCCTGCTCCACGTTAAGGTATTCGGCTGAGCTTTCTCGCCTGAAGTATACAAGACGATTACAAGTGCAACCATTACATGGCGACCCTGCACCACGGACCAGGAAAAAGCAGAATCCAAGAAGAATTACAACAACAAATAACTAGAAATCCAGACGCGGGACCAAAACCAGTCACAATAGAAGAGTATAGAGCCAGGCAAACTCAGAGACCACAGCCAGAAATAATCCGACAACTCCAACAACGACCAAAAAGGACAAGGGCAGGAAAAGCTGTGAAACACAGGAAGGAGATAGCAAATTTATATCGGTTGGCGAATTTGTCAGTAACCAAGAAGGAGAAGCACTCTTTCCTCGAGACTGTCAACAGAAAAAACCAGGAATTCCGAAGAAGTAATGGGATCAAAGGAGTCAAAACCAACGAATATCGTGGCAAACAATGCAGCAGCAGCAACGACCACAAACCTTTTCGTCAGCACCTTTGAGGACCACATCCTAGACATAAAATATCTATTGATTAGTATAATCTTGATTATCATATTAACCATAATTCATAATTACATGAAAAAAAAATTAACTCATTTATTAATAAAAAGGTCAGCAGAACAATACAAGTATAAGATGATATGTATATACAAATAAAATAAATATTCATTACATTAAATAAATAAATATAATCCAAGATATGACGTAGTTTTGCAATGAAAAAACTAACAGCTATACTAAAAGAACTAGAAAGGATATTAGAAAATTTTAAGAAGACTCCATACAGAGAATATAGTGCAAAGAATCTGTTATCAAAAAGAGATAAAACAGATGAATTAAAAGCTGAATTCAGAGAGAGATTAAGCGAACTATCAAAAGAAGACAAACAGATAAGTCAGCCAATAATAGATAAATTTCAGGTAGTACACGAACAAGTAACAGCACTCATCAAGAATAAAACAAAATAAATTATAACAGAAGAAGACTACAACGACGAGACAGACACAAATAGTGATTCAAGGAATAAAACTCCCAGGAACTCTGAAAGTGCTAAATTCATCAACATGGCTTTGTTTGACATGGCAACAACGATCAAAATCGTTACTGAGTTTGATGGAGATCCGAAAAATCTCACAAACTTCATAAACTTAATAGAATTCCTTCACGATTCTATAGAGAGCCCAGAAGAAAAGAAAAAGTTAATTAACTTTGTGATTAAGACAAGAATTTCACAAAAAGTTCGTAACAAAATCTGCAACGAACAAACACCGACAACACTGTTAGAACTTCGGACACTATTCCAGAGGATATTCAAATCTAACAAAAATCCTCTTAAAATTCAAAGTGAGTTAGCTAAAAGCTATCAAGGTGAAAGACCAGTACAAGACTTCGCAAACAAGATCGAATCACTGGCAGCAGAACTAAACAACAATCAAATAATCGAACAAGGAGAGGAGAACCGACAAATAATTGCTAAACTGAATGATCAGTTAGCACTAAATGCTTTCAAATCAGGGTTAAGAGAACCATTTAGATCCACAGTATTTGCAGCACAACCCAAAACCTTATCAGCCGCTGTACAGCTTGCGACAGAGATTGATGCTGACAACAGACAATCAGGAAACATTTTGAGATTCTCCTCACACCCAGCTCGATTCACAAACTACAATCGCAACCAAAGCTTTCACTCAAACATCAATAGAAGAGGACATAGCTTTCAAGTTAACAGAAACTCACGGGGGAACCAGTACAACATGAATTACCAAAATCAATCAAGGAGGAACATCTACAACCCATCAAGACAAAGTCACAATGAAAACACAATACAATTTAACAATGCACGCACACAGAATAGAACAAATAGAATTCCAGAAACACGGAATCAGAATCGTCCATTTAGACGAGTAAATGTGTTGAATTCGGGAAACGGACAGGGAGTCCCCGAAACACAATTTTCAGGGGACAAAGAATATTAAACCCACAATGTATGAAGATACATAAATTCACGGTCAAGGACCTGACCAACTATGTAAATATAAAAGGCGATGCAATATCAAGGAATGCATCATGGTTTATAGACACGGGAGCAGATATATCGATAATTAAGAAAACTAGCTTAATAAACCACTTAGAACTAAGAGAAGAATCCTGCAGAATAACAGGAGTAACTGATGGTGAAATCAAAACAGTAGGAACAATAAACATACGATTTAAGATTGAAGGAGATCTATTAGAGCACAAACTGCATGTAGTAGAAGACAACTTTCCAATATCAACTGATGGATTAATTGGACTAGACTTCTTGACCAAATTCGGATGCAAATTAGATTACGAACAATACATTTTGACAATTTGCACAGAAATTAATAACATTGAGATACCGATCATGACTAAGATCCCAGAAGTAAAAACCATCACAATTCCAGCAAGATCGCAAATGTATCAAGCGATGGACATTAAAGTAAAAGAAGATAGCATAGTTTTGAGCCAAGAACTCCAGGATGGAATTTTTATTGCAAATGCCATAATTCCAGCAAAAGGAATCATTCACGTCAAACTGCTCAATACACTAGAGCAGGACATCAGTATCAAACTACCGCAACTAAGAATTGTGCCTCTCACAGAATACCACTTCATAAGGAAGGTGAAATCAATAAATAACGATAACGATAAACGTTTCGAAAAACTAAAAAAGGAATTAAACATACATAACCTAGACGAAAAAGCAAAAGACTCACTGTTCGAAATATGCAGAAACTATTCAGATATATTCCATCTAACGGGTGACACACTAACAATGAATAACTTCTACACACAAAAGATAAGTATGACAGATCACACTCCAATTTACATAAAGAAGTACCGCTTGCCACAAGTGCAAGGCGATGAAATAAATAAACAGGTAGATCAGTTACTGGAAGAAGATATTATTGAACCCTCAACAAGCCCATACAACGCCCCTTTACTAGTAGTTCCAAAAAAAGGAACTAAAGATGAAAATAAATGGAGGATGGTAGTCGATTTTCGACAATTAAACAAAAAGATAATGGATGACAAATTTCCATTAACCAGACTCGAAGACATCCTAGACAATCTGGGGAGAGCAAAATACTTCTCAACCCTAGACCTCACAAGTTCTTTTCACCAGATCGGATTGCACCCACAATCACGACCTGTAACCGCCTTCTCGACCAACAAAGGTCACTACCAATTCAAAAGACTACCTTTTGGATTAAAGATCTCCACTAACAGCTTCCAAAGAATGCTTACAGTAGCTCTAGCAGGTTTAAATGCCGAGACATTTTTGTATGTCGACGACATAATAATTTTTGGATGCAGCTTGCAGCACCACAACAGAAACCTATGCAAAACTTTCGACCGATTGCGTCAATATAACCTCAAATTAAATCCACAAAAATGCAACTTCTTGCAAACAGAAGTGGTTTACTTAGGCCACCTAATCACCAACATGGGAGTAAAAACAGACCCCACAAAATTCGATAAGGTGACCAATTATTCAAAACCCACAAATGCAGATGAAGCAAAAAGATTCACGGCCTTCTGTAACTACTATAGAAGATTCGTACCCAATTTTGCATCCATAGCCAAACCCTTAAATCTCTTAGCCCGCAAGGACACACCCTTCATCTGGACAGAGGAATGTCAAAAAGCTTTTGACACCTTGAAACAGAAACTAACCAACCCACCGATATTACAATATCCAGACTTTTCAAAACAATTTGTTTTAACAACAGACGCATCAAATTTTGCATTAGGCGCAATTTTGTCTCAAGGAGAGATAGGCAAAGACCTACCTATTTCCTACGCAAGCAGAACTCTGGATAAACATGAATTGAAGAAACCAATTATAGAAAAGGAACTTCTAGGAATTCACTGGGCAACAAAACACTTCAGACCATACCTGTATGGAAAAAAATTCACAGTCGTGACTGATCACAGACCTCTAGTAAGTTTGTTCACACATAAGGATCCATCATCAAAGATGACAAGAATCCGTTTAGAACTATCTGAATATGACTTCGACATAATATATAAAAAGGGTTCACTGAATACAAATGCAGACGCACTCTCCAGAATAAAGCTCAACTCGGATATGCTTAAAGAAATGATACCAACAGCGCAAATTAAGATAACAACGAGGAATAGATCAAAAAAAGCAAAAGAATCAGAAGCATGCGAAAAAATTGAAGATATTGAAAGTGTGGATGAATCGTCAGGCCAACTTTTCATCTACGAATGCACCTCAATCTCCGAAATAAGAAATGTAAGACAATTAAAATTCATAAAGATAAATAAGGACGTCCAGAAAAGAAAGTATAAAGAAAAGAAGAGTATACTCATATCAAAAAAGGAAGTTGCAATCGAGTACTGCGATAATCCGAATCTGAACTTAGGATCGATATTGGAGAAGCTAACTCACGCGATGATTGACAACGAAATTCAAATGCTAGCAATCTCAAAAGAAGAAGAAATATTTAAAAAAGTCGACATAGAAGAATTTAAGAAGAAATTTAATGATCTGCAGAAGCGAATTAAAATAAAAGAAAAGAAAAGTTTGCGCATAATAATATTTAAACCCCCAAAAAGGATAGTGAACAAGGAAGAACAACTGAACATAATCGAACAATTTCATGACACTCCACACACAGGTGGACATTCAGGAGTCAAACGCACAATTAACAAGATCAAACAAAGATACTGTTGGAAAAATCTCAGCAGAATGGTGAAAACTTACGTAAACAACTGTGAGAAATGCAAATGCAATAAAATAATAAGGAACACCAAAGAAAGAATGGTAGAAACAAACACACCAAGTCAAAGTTTCGAAATATTAGAAGTTGACACGGTAGGACCCATGAACCAAAGTAAATTCTACAGATACATTCTGACATGTCAATGTCAACTAACCAAATATGTAGAAGCATTCCCCATGGAGAATAAAGAGGCCAAAACAGTCGCAAAAATATTAGTCGAAAAAATAATCTTAAAATATGGAACATTCAAAATTCTAAAAACGGACCTAGGCACCGAATTTGTCAACCAATTAATCGCAGAAATATATAAAATTTTCAAAATAACCCAAGTCACATCAACTCCGTTTCACCACGAAACTCTAGGAGCCATTGAAAGGAATCATCGAGTACTAAACGAGTACCTATTATCAATAGCCCAGAATGCTGAATGGGATGAATGGTTACCCTATTACACATTCTGCTACAATATCACACCTCACTCCGAAACCAAAATATCACCATACGAACTGATATTCGGAAAATTAGCCTCACTTCCAGACACCATGGATCAAAATAGAACAGATCCGATTTACAATCTAGAAGATTACTCAAAAGAATTGAAGTTTCGCCTACAAGAAAGCCAAAAAATAGCTAAAGCACTATTGGAGAATTCTAAAAAGAAAAGAAGCAGAAAATCTGATGAAAAAACTAACCCACTAAAAATTAAGATAGGAGATAAAGTATTATTAAAAGTAGGAAATAAGAGAAAGAATGAACCGCCATATAAAGGTCCATATATTGTAATTGATACAAATAACGTTAATACTAAGATAAAGATAGATAGAATAATAAAAGAAGTACACAACAATAGGTTGAAAAAATTTTAAAGTTCAACATCAGTATCATGTAACAATTAAAACAACTAGTGAATAAGAATCAAATAAAGTACACAAATTATTTTAGTAGAAATGTAAGATAGAAAACTACATCATAAGAATAAGACAAAAATTTTCCTCTAATCAAGCAAAATTTTTTTTTCCATAAGAGGAGGGATGTAGCGCATCAAACATTTCATAGATGCACATATGTACACAAAAAAAGAAAAACAAGCTAAGCAAGCATTCAAGTTCAATAATTTCATTCACACAGATTTTCGTTCATAAATTGAGCAATGTGAATGAAATGAACTTGCAAGGGCAATGCACTTCAGTGCAACACACGTCAGTTTGCTGACACAACATTTCACACCATTCATGTATTACACTGACCTCAATGAACCCGAATGCTTGAAAAGCTTGGAATGTGCATTGCGACAAATTCTTGGATGGATTTGCGAATTTTGATTGCGCTACTCCAGGTCAATAATCTATATTGCAATGTATTGCAATAAATTGATTATTTAGTAGATTTATACGTTAGGTAGGGATAGCAAATAATGATATAAATAAGTTGATTAGAATAAAGAGATTCAGAACGTTTGAAGACGGAAAAAGGTGTTTTTATTGTCAATTCCTCCAGTAACTTCGGCAGTCTTTGACGCCATACAGTGCTAATATCGGCTGAGCATTCTCGCCTGCACTCCACAATTTATATCGGCTGAGCATTCTCGCCTGCATTATACGAAGACATTCGGCTGAGCAATCTCGCCAGAAGATAGGGCAGTCTCTGACGCCTTCAGTTAACAATATCGGCTGAGCATTCTCGCCTGCTCCACGTTAAGGTATTCGGCTGAGCTTTCTCGCCTGAAGTATACAAGACGATTACAAGTGCAACCATTACATGGCGACCCTGCACCACGGACCAGGATAAAGCAGAATCCAAGAAGAATTACAACAACAAATAACTAGAAATCCAGACGCGATGACCAAAACCAGTCACAATAGAAGAGTATAGAGCCAGGCAAACTCAGAGACCACAGCCAGAAATAATCCGACAACTCCCACAACGACCAAAAAGGACAAGGGCAGGAAAAGCTGTGAAACACAGGAAGGAGATAGCAAATTTATATCGGTTGGCGAATTTGTCAGTAACCAAGAAGGAGAAGCACTCTTTCCTCGAGACTGTCAACAGAAAAAACCAGGAATTCCGAAGAAGTAATGGGATCAAAGGAGTCAAAACCAACGAATATCGTGGCAAACAATGCAGCAGCAGCAACGACCACAAACCTTTTCGTCAGCACCTTTGAGGACCACATCCTAGACATAAAATATCTATTGATTAGTATAATCTTGATTATCATATTAACCATAATTCATAATTACATGAAAAAAAAAATTAACTCATTTATTAATAAAAAGGTCAGCAGAACAATACAAGTATAAGATGATATGTATATACAAATAAAATAAATATTCATTACATTAAATAAATAAATATAATCCAAGATATGACGTAGTTTTGCAATGAAAAAACTAACAGCTATACTAAAAGAACTAGAAAGGATATTAGAAAATTTTAAGAAGACTCCATACAGAGAATATAGTGCAAAGAATCTGTTATCAAAAAGAGATAAAACAGATGAATTAAAAGCTGAATTCAGAGAGAGATTAAGCGAACTATCAAAAGAAGACAAACAGATAAGTCAGCCAATAATAGATAAATTTCAGGTAGTACACGAACAAGTAACAGCACTCATCAAGAATAAAACAAAATAAATTATAACAGAAGAAGACTACAACGACGAGACAGACACAAATAGTGATTCAAGGAATAAAACTCCCAGGAACTCTGAAAGTGCTAAATTCATCAACATGGCTTTGTTTGACATGGCAACAACGATCAAAATCGTTACTGAGTTTGATGGAGATCCGAAAAATCTCACAAACTTCATAAACTTAATAGAATTCCTTCACGATTCTATAGAGAGCCCAGAAGAAAAGAAAAAGTTAATTAACTTTGTGATTAAGACAAGAGTTTCACAAAAAGTTCGTAACAAAATCTGCAACGAACAAACACCGACAACACTGTTAGAACTTCGGACACTATTCCAGAGGATATTCAAATCTAACAAAAATCCTCTTAAAATTCAAAGTGAGTTAGCTAAAAGCTATCAAGGTGAAAGACCAGTACAAGACTTCGCAAACAAGATCGAATCACTGGCAGCAGAACTAAACAACAATCAAATAATCGAACAAGGAGAGGAGAACCGACAAATAATTGCTAAACTGAATGATCAGTTAGCACTAAATGCTTTCAAATCAGGGTTAAGAGAACCATTTAGATCCACAGTATTTGCAGCACAACCCAAAACCTTATCAGCCGCTGTACAGCTTGCGACAGAGATTGATGCTGACAACAGACAATCAGGAAACATTTTGAGATTCTCCTCACACCCAGCTCGATTCACAAACTACAATCGCAACCAAAGCTTTCACTCAAACATCAATAGAAGAGGACATAGCTTTCAAGTTAACAGAAACTCACGGGGGAACCAGTACAACATGAATTACCAAAATCAATCAAGGAGGAACATCTACAACCCATCAAGACAAAGTCACAATGAAAACACAATACAATTTAACAATGCACGCACACAGAATAGAACAAATAGAATTCCAGAAACACGGAATCAGAATCGTCCATTTAGACGAGTAAATGTGTTGAATTCGGGAAACGGACAGGGAGTCCCCGAAACACAATTTTCAGGGGACAAAGAATATTAAACCCACAATGTATGAAGATACATAAATTCACGGTCAAGGACCTGACCAACTATGTAAATATAAAAGGCGATGCAATATCAAGGAATGCATCATGGTTTATAGACACGGGAGCAGATATATCGATAATTAAGAAAACTAGCTTAATAAACCACTTAGAACTAAGAGAAGAATCCTGCAGAATAACAGGAGTAACTGATGGTGAAATCAAAACAGTAGGAACAATAAACATAAGATTTAAGATTGAAGGAGATCTATTAGAGCACAAACTGCATGTAGTAGAAGACAACTTTCCAATATCAACTGATGGATTAATTGGAGTAGACTTCTTGACCAAATTCGGATGCAAATTAGATTACGAACAATACATTTTGACAATTTGCACAGAAATTAATAACATTGAGATACCGATCATGACTAAGATCCCAGAAGTAAAAACCATCACAATTCCAGCAAGATCGCAAATGTATCAAGCGATGGACATTAAAGTAAAAGAAGATAGCATAGTTTTGAGCCAAGAACTCCAGGATGGAATTTTTATTGCAAATGCCATAATTCCAGCAAAAGGAATCATTCACGTCAAACTGCTCAATACACTAGAGCAGGACATCAGTATCAAACTACCGCAACTAAGAATTGTGCCTCTCACAGAATACCACTTCATAAGGAAGGTGAAATCAATAAATAACGATAACGATAAACGTTTCGAAAAACTAAAAAAGGAATTAAACATACATAACCTAGACGAAAAAGCAAAAGACTCACTGTTCGAAATATGCAGAAACTATTCAGATATATTCCATCTAACGGGTGACACACTAACAATGAATAACTTCTACACACAAAAGATAAGTATGACAGATCACACTCCAATTTACATAAAGAAGTACCGCTTGCCACAAGTGCAAGGCGATGAAATAAATAAACAGGTAGATCAGTTACTGGAAGAAGATATTATTGAACCCTCAACAAGCCCATACAACGCCCCTTTACTAGTAGTTCCAAAAAAAGGAACTAAAGATGAAAATAAATGGAGGATGGTAGTCGATTTTCGACAATTAAACAAAAAGATAATGGATGACAAATTTCCATTAACCAGACTCGAAGACATCCTAGACAATCTGGGGAGAGCAAAATACTTCTCAACCCTAGACCTCACAAGTTCTTTTCACCAGATCGGATTGCACCCACAATCACGACCTGTAACCGCCTTCTCGACCAACAAAGGTCACTACCAATTCAAAAGACTACCTTTTGGATTAAAGATCTCCACTAACAGCTTCCAAAGAATGCTTACAGTAGCTCTAGCAGGTTTAAATGCCGAGACATTTTTGTATGTCGACGACATAATAATTTTTGGATGCAGCTTGCAGCACCACAACAGAAACCTATGCAAAACTTTCGACCGATTGCGTCAATATAACCTCAAATTAAATCCACAAAAATGCAACTTCTTGCAAACAGAAGTGGTTTACTTAGGCCACCTAATCACCAACATGGGAGTAAAAACAGACCCCACAAAATTCGATAAGGTGACCAATTATTCAAAACCCACAAATGCAGATGAAGCAAAAAGATTCACGGCCTTCTGTAACTACTATAGAAGATTCGTACCCAATTTTGCATCCATAGCCAAACCCTTAAATCTCTTAGCCCGCAAGGACACACCCTTCATCTGGACAGAGGAATGTCAAAAAGCTTTTGACACCTTGAAACAGAAACTAACCAACCCACCGATATTACAATATCCAGACTTTTCAAAACAATTTGTTTTAACAACAGACGCATCAAATTTTGCATTAGGCGCAATTTTGTCTCAAGGAGAGATAGGCAAAGACCTACCTATTTCCTACGCAAGCAGAACTCTGGATAAACATGAATTGAAGAAACCAATTATAGAAAAGGAACTTCTAGGAATTCACTGGGCAACAAAACACTTCAGACCATACCTGTATGGAAAAAAATTCACAGTCGTGACTGATCACAGACCTCTAGTAAGTTTGTTCACACATAAGGATCCATCATCAAAGATGACAAGAATCCGTTTAGAACTATCTGAATATGACTTCGACATAATATATAAAAAGGGTTCACTGAATACAAATGCAGACGCACTCTCCAGAATAAAGCTCAACTCGGATATGCTTAAAGAAATGATACCAACAGCGCAAATTAAGATAACAACGAGGAATAGATCAAAAAAAGCAAAAGAATCAGAAGCATGCGAAAAAATTGAAGATATTGAAAGTGTGGATGAATCGTCAGGCCAACTTTTCATCTACGAATGCACCTCAATCTCCGAAATAAGAAATGTAAGACAATTAAAATTCATAAAGATAAATAAGGACGTCCAGAAAAGAAAGTATAAAGAAAAGAAGAGTATACTCATATCAAAAAAGGAAGTTGCAATCGAGTACTGCGATAATCCGAATCTGAACTTAGGATCGATATTGGAGAAGCTAACTCACGCGATGATTGACAACGAAATTCAAATGCTAGCAATCTCAAAAGAAGAAGAAATATTTAAAAAAGTCGACATAGAAGAATTTAAGAAGAAATTTAATGATCTGCAGAAGCGAATTAAAATAAAAGAAAAGAAAAGTTTGCGCATAATAATATTTAAACCCCCAAAAAGGATAGTGAACAAGGAAGAACAACTGAACATAATCGAACAATTTCATGACACTCCACACACAGGTGGACATTCAGGAGTCAAACGCACAATTAACAAGATCAAACAAAGATACTGTTGGAAAAATCTCAGCAGAATGGTGAAAACTTACGTAAACAACTGTGAGAAATGCAAATGCAATAAAATAATAAGGAACACCAAAGAAAGAATGGTAGAAACAAACACACCAAGTCAAAGTTTCGAAATATTAGAAGTTGACACGGTAGGACCCATGAACCAAAGTAAATTCTACAGATACATTCTGACATGTCAATGTCAACTAACCAAATATGTAGAAGCATTCCCCATGGAGAATAAAGAGGCCAAAACAGTCGCAAAAATATTAGTCGAAAAAATAATCTTAAAATATGGAACATTCAAAATTCTAAAAACGGACCTAGGCACCGAATTTGTCAACCAATTAATCGCAGAAATATATAAAATTTTCAAAATAACCCAAGTCACATCAACTCCGTTTCACCACGAAACTCTAGGAGCCATTGAAAGGAATCATCGAGTACTAAACGAGTACCTATTATCAATAGCCCAGAATGCTGAATGGGATGAATGGTTACCCTATTACACATTCTGCTACAATATCACACCTCACTCCGAAACCAAAATATCACCATACGAACTGATATTCGGAAAATTAGCCTCACTTCCAGACACCATGGATCAAAATAGAACAGATCCGATTTACAATCTAGAAGATTACTCAAAAGAATTGAAGTTTCGCCTACAAGAAAGCCAAAAAATAGCTAAAGCACTATTGGAGAATTCTAAAAAGAAAAGAAGCAGAAAATCTGATGAAAAAACTAACCCACTAAAAATTAAGATAGGAGATAAAGTATTATTAAAAGTAGGAAATAAGAGAAAGAATGAACCGCCATATAAAGGTCCATATATTGTAATTGATACAAATAACGTTAATACTAAGATAAAGATAGATAGAATAATAAAAGAAGTACACAACAATAGGTTGAAAAAATTTTAAAGTTCAACATCAGTATCATGTAACAATTAAAACAACTAGTGAATAAGAATCAAATAAAGTACACAAATTATTTTAGTAGAAATGTAAGATAGAAAACTACATCATAAGAATAAGACAAAAATTTTCCTCTAATCAAGCAAAATTTTTTTTTCCATAAGAGGAGGGATGTAGCGCATCAAACATTTCATAGATGCACATATGTACACAAAAAAAGAAAAACAAGCTAAGCAAGCATTCAAGTTCAATAATTTCATTCACACAGATTTTCGTTCATAAATTGAGCAATGTGAATGAAATGAACTTGCAAGGGCAATGCACTTCAGTGCAACACACGTCAGTTTGCTGACACAACATTTCACACCATTCATGTATTACACTGACCTCAATGAACCCGAATGCTTGAAAAGCTTGGAATGTGCATTGCGACAAATTCTTGGATGGATTTGCGAATTTTGATTGCGCTACTCCAGGTCAATAATCTATATTGCAATGTATTGCAATAAATTGATTATTTAGTAGATTTATACGTTAGGTAGGGATAGCAAATAATGATATAAATAAGTTGATTAGAATAAAGAGATTCAGAACGTTTGAAGACGGAAAAAGGTGTTTTTATTGTCAATTCCTCCAGTAACTTCGGCAGTCTTTGACGCCATACAGTGCTAATATCGGCTGAGCATTCTCGCCTGCACTCCACAATTTATATCGGCTGAGCATTCTCGCCTGCATTATACGAAGACATTCGGCTGAGCAATCTCGCCAGAAGATAGGGCAGTCTCTGACGCCTTCAGTTAACAATATCGGCTGAGCATTCTCGCCTGCTCCACGTTAAGGTATTCGGCTGAGCTTTCTCGCCTGAAGTATACAAGACGATTACAAGTGCAACCATTACAAGCGACACTTTATTTTTCAGATATCCACCTCGGCGTTTTAAACTAGACTGCCTCGATTCCAGCAGTCTCCTCAAATTCGGTCGTTCTTCACTTCATCGCCACCGACAGGCGAGGGTTTTTCGTTTCTTTTTGTTTTCGATCGGTCGACTGCCGAAATCTTTCCGGGCAGCGGTGCTGCTAGCTAAGTACGGGTGTGCGTGTATCATTTTTAGGCAAAATTGTTGCTACCGATTATTTTATATGGAATTTACTTGGAATTCTTTTTCGGTCGGGCGTGCAAGAGTCTATTGTGTGTGGGTATCACGCGATATTTTACGGCTAGGCGAATTGCCGTTTTTTCGTCTCCTGGAGGTTGGTGACTAGCGGTAAGTTTTTACATGGAAATTGTAAATTGTGCGTGTTTTGTCCAATTTGGAGTTTTAATGCTTATGAATATTTTGTTCTTTTTACATTTTCCCTTTTTTGTTTATGATCTGGATTTATATGCGGGTAAGTATGGATATGTTTTCTTTAGCTTTTATTTTCATGATTTTTAAAATATGGAGAAGTAGCAGAGGGCTACTTCTCAGAAATGTGTATAGGTATATATATAACTTTTATTTTCAGGATTTTTAATTTGTATGGAGAAGTAGCATAGGGCTACTTCTCGAAAATATTTGGCTTTTATTTTCAGGATTTTTAGTTTGTATGGAGAAGTAGCATAGGGCTACTTCTCGAAAATATTTAGCTTTTATTTTATTTTCCTTTGTTTTTCTTTTTTTTATTCTTTTCAGGAACCCTGCGGAAGTTAGGGGGGGGGGGGGGGGTTCTCCACAGAAGGTAGAGAATCCGAAAAAAGGTAAAGAGACCGAAGAGGGGGAGGAAAAGGGTAGCGTATGGGGAATACGCTACAGCGTGGGGACGACCCACGGAGATAAGAGTCTCAAGCCGGGCTTTGACACGAGACATCGGTCAGGATAAGCAATAAAGGAAAGTAGGTTCACCCACAACGCGCCCGACGTGGGGACGACCCACCAGAGTCTCAAGCCGGGCATTCGCTAAACCCTAGGTTGTTGAGAAATAGACGTCTCATCTGCGGCCATCATCCTAGCTCGCCTTGAACGAATGGAGGACCTATCGACAGATAGACTTCGTCCATCAACTCGCCTCGGCCAATGAGCTGACCAGGAAGAGGTGCAGCGGTCGGTTTATTACGGATGGGAATGTTAGTCTCGAGGCTACGAATGGTTCGATAACAGGACCCTACTTATGGTTCTGTTTTCTGCTGAATCCGGCCGCAGCACCCCGGAAGCCCCCCCAGTCCCAAGTGAGGAAATCGCTTCGTAGCAGATAGAATTCATCTATCAACTCACTCAGGATGACGGAAATCCCGCGGACTGCAGCAAGCGGGTTCAAGCTCTACGGAAATTGAGGGGAGGACAGGAAAATAAAATCCCTCAGATGGAGGCTAACCCAGAAGGGGTTCGTACCAAAGACGGAAACTATCTAAACTTGATAGTTTAGAGGTAATACGCTACAAAAAAAAAAAAAAAAAAAATGAAGAAAGGACAGGAAAATAAAATCCTTCAGATGAAGGCTAACCCAGAAGGGGTTGGTAGCAAGGAGAGGTGACACTCTAAACTCGTTCATTTAGAGGTATTATACTAGGAACAAAATTTCCGCCGACTCCGCTCACACGACACTACTTGACACGCCATTCCAATTGAAAGAAGATTGAAGAAGGGACAGGAAAATAAAATCCTTCAAATGAAGGCTAACCCAGAAGGGGTTAGTAGCAAGGAGAGGTGACACTCTAAACTCGTTCATTTAGAGGTATTATACTAGAAACAAAATTTCCGCCGACTCCGCTCACACGACACTACTTGACACGCCAGTCCAATTGAAAGAAGATTGAAGAAGGGACAGGAAAATAAAATCCTTCAGATGAAGACTAACCCAGAAGGGGTTAGTAGTGTAACATTTACTCAATTACGGTAGAGGTGGGTTGGTTAAATTTTCGAGGCCGGTTTAACAATTGGAATTGCTACGGTAGCTCAGCTATCCATAGTGTACCATGTGGGAGTGGGAAAGCAAAGGGAAAAGATGGGTCTACTAACAGAAGGTATACCGACCGCTAGGTTGGGTGGGTCCTAAGCGGCACTTTGGTACCCTGTAGTTACCAGATAAGCTGGCCGGATGCCTTTTTAGGGCTACCGGGATCTAATCAACCACGTTCGATATTCCTGAGGAAAGAAAAAAAAATATGTTCCCCCAAAAAGGAGAATTTACTAAAGGCATCTTGAAAGAATGCGAAAGGAGTAGAATTACTGCGTGCCTGCCTACTAGAATGAAAATAAAACTTAGCCTATAATGATCATTCGCACGATAATACCGATCTGGTCCGACTGACAATTCGACTAGGAAAATGACTTCTATTTTAATACCAATAACATTAAAAAAACTAGAGAAACCGCGACAGTGATATTGACGGTGAAAACTGACACTAGACACAAAAATTTGACGCTACCTGCGATTGGTCGTTATTATGTTAACAACAAAAAGAAAATAAATAAATATGACACGCGATCCAACTGTACGTCAACGATACTCAAAAGAAACAATAAAAAACAAAGGTGTCGGCATCACGGATCAACGCAACGACATAACGACCCACACAACAAAAGAAATAAATTTCAGCCACTGCTGAAAACAAACAAGAAGGAAAAAAAATGTTTCTCCTTCTATCTCTCTCTTTATCTCTCTCTCTCCACTCTCCGTCGTCCACTCATCAAGGTGTTAACGCTTAAAATCGGCCTAATCGCTTAAGCCTTCGGTCAATCCATACCAATGGTTATCTCTAACAGGGGGAAATTTTATCATTTGGGAAGGGACTGCAATGTCAAAGATCGGAACTTGAAGGTTTCCGTCTCACATTTGCATGATCCTGACAAGCACTCTCTTAGTCAAGGATAAAAATCAAGAAGGATGAACATCGTTCATCAACTTGGCAAGAGACTGAAGTCAACTAATCAAGGAAAGGTGGGAGGTCGGTGATCAAGTGGCTGCTGGTACTCGAGTAAGAAGCCGTAGCGGTGATGAATATAAGGATAAAATCCGAGCGGGACAGTCCAACTAAAACTGAATATCTGCGGGACAACCCAACTACAACTAAATAACTGCGGGACAACCCAAATACAACTAAATATCTGCGGGACAACCCAAATAAAATTAAGTATCTGCGGGACAACCCAACTAAAACTAAATATCTGCGGGACAACCCAACTACAACTAAATAACTGCGGGACAACCCAAATACAACTAAATATCTGCGGGACAACCCAAATAAAACTAAGTATCTGCGGGACAACCCAACTAAAACTAAGTATCTGCGGGACAACCCAACTAAAACTAGAAATCTATACGGGACAGCCCAAATTATACAGTATTATACCCATACTTGAAGTGCCACATGGCCAAATCACAGGGACTCGATAACTATACTAATGCATACGATATGAAAATATTAACTAACTAACCCGTAAAAACCAAACCCAAAATTAATACCTAATCTATAGACAACTATGGTAAGATTAAAGTAACAAATTCATAACTTCTAATTATCTTAACTAGATACACCACAACCAAAATGACTATACTATAAACGGAAGATAGCCAAAGCCTACTTAACGGAGATACGGTATGATAATCATAACTAAATATCTGATCTCAACTATTACATAGGTAAAACTAACTAGCGTTTACATCGCCAGAATCATCACTAATTATCCAAAAGTGAGAGAAACCCAAAAATAGCCTAACCATAAAATGATAGCGCTATAACCTAACATAAGTATAATACGAAAGAATAACTAGGATCGTCTACAAATAATCCATATAAGTTACGAATGTTTAAGATACGTCTAAAGATAGCTGTACAATGATGCACAAGAGATATTTCCGCGCTAACTGTGACACCATTCCTAATATGCTATCGATAATCCAAGATAATAATCAAAATAAGATACGATAGTTATGGCAATCACGAGGAAAATTATACTTAAGATGACTCACAAGTACCTGCTAAATACTAGTAACTATAAAATGCTACAACCTAATATGCGATCAAACTTCGCCGATAACCTAACTTACAGCGATAGCGATACTTAGACTAATCTAGCATGACGATAATGCGACTTAAAAGAAACTCATGTCAAGAGAAGACGATACTTGCGTCACTCTGGATACGTTATCCAAGATAATAAAGACAACTAAAACGGATCCTACGCCAGTGATCAAAACTGTATAAGGATTCTTATTTGCTAGCATAACTGCAATACAGAAAGATAACTATTCTAGACTAGAGCTAATAAATACGCGATAATGATAACCGAAATAACATGGTGATAAGCAAGATATCTCAAACCAACATCCGAAATAACCGATAGTATGGGCTTCTTCTTCTCGGAACCAGCAGAAGTGAACGGAAATTGAATTCGATACAGTATGCGTCGCATACAACGTTCATCAACCACTAACCGACTTAGCCTCTCATCACTTTACATAGGGAAGGTTCATGGGGACTAATAACAAAATAAAGAAGGAAATCAACTGACTTCACCTCGCGTGGGACTCCGCTCCAAGAACACCGCCTCGGAAATGCATCGATCACTCCAAGTCGGATACCAATCTAGAGGATGCTCAACAGCCATCCTCCCGTCAGAATGATCGAAGCATCTCCAAACAGAGTCATGGGAGCGGAGCGCCACGCAAGCGCGAAGCCACAGATGGTGAAAGCAGAATTCGAGTCATCAGAACTGCCAAGCTGCATCAAATCAACAAGGACAAGGTCACAATGGATGAACGTCGTTCATCAACTTGTTGAACCGAGACAGCCGTGCGGTTCCTCAGGCAGGCCTGCATCGTGTGGTCAGCTCTTCAGTAGCCGCGAACCAAAGCTTGGCTTCAAGGATGGTACGCGTTGCGCACAAAGCTCGTCGGCCACCGAAGAGACAAGCACTTCAACCTAAAAAACTTGAGCTCGAAAACCATTCTGACTTGACCGAAGGTAACTAGCACAAGAGCAATTCAAACATAACCAAGAGAAGCTCGGTCACGTATCGCAAGATGGCAAAAAGAGAGAAAAAAAAATGGAGCGCCATTTGTAACAACAAACGGACTACCAGAAATAATTATCGAAATTGTAATCGCGCTTTAGTCAAGAGAAGCTTGACTAAAGCCAAGAAAAAACCGCTTGGGCGCCATTTGTAACACAAATGGGCGACCAGAAATATCAGAAATTAATCTTGAAATAATAAAATCGCGCTTTAGTCAAGAGAAGCTTGACTAAAGCCAAAAGAAAACCATTTGGGCGCCATTTGTAGCAAAAGAACGTGTCTGTCGTCGGATCTATCTATCTCCGCTTTGACCTGGAGATAAATAGGCCCGCAACTGACACCTCCAGCTGCAAAATCATCTCAGGGATAGAGTGGGTGGCCGCACAGCATTTTGCCGCTAGCGGTCAGCCGGCTGGGGTGGTTCTTGCCACCCACATCCCCTCGATGCTTGTAAGCTGTGCGTATTTCCGCGAAATAAGATACCAACTCCTCTTTTACTGGGACCTCGGACGGACAGACGGACAAATAAAAAAAAAAGAAAAAAAAAACCCAGTATGACGGCTCGATTCCTTGCCCGCTTCGCTAGTGCAGTCTGCAAACTGTGAAAGAGAAACCTGGGAGAATGTAACAAGGGAAAGAAAATGCGAGCATGTTCAAAGCTGTAAGGATAAAAATAGAAAAATAGCACAACGCCGGACAAATGACTTTCACCCGGAGAGCATTCGACGCAGAGGAGAGACGAGAGAGTGTGAGCTAATGTGGACTCCAGCTGTTGTGGGAGTCCTGGCTTTGACGCGAATGGGCCCCAACGCCCCCATCCACCCTGGCTAAGGTGTCAAAGCCGAAATGTTGTCCTTAGCCCCATGATGTGTATGTGTGTGTGTGTGTGTCTACCCCGCTGCCATCACGCCTCCCGTATAAGTACGCCTTAGATCGGCATCAGGCTTGAATAACACCTCATAAAAAAAAAGAAACGAAAGCAAAAAGGGAACCCCAACGACTGTCTCGGGAAGGCAGGTCTTAGGAATCACCCACCGCAATCACTCTGCCTTTGACATCACATCCATGGTGTACAATGAAAACCTGTAAATAAACTTATGGGTACCAGAGGAGGAAGGCAGGCAAATGGAAAGACACTGTCATACGGTAGCTACTGCTTTCAGTCGTAGCAAAGACAAAAAAAAATGTATTATTCGTTTCTTTATCGTTCACATTTCCTCCGTTCTCACCGGGTATTCTTAACTAAGGACTAGGCCCTACTAAACTGCACCTAAAACTAAGAATCTAATGATTATAGAATTTTCGTACAGAGAAACTTCCTAACATAAATGTAAATAGATAATTATGACCAAAAAAAAACAATCTAAGCAAACGTATGTATACACTCGATATAAAGAAAATTCAAAATAAAACTTACATTGCAACACATGACTTACGAGTGTTCTTCAGATCATTCTACAGCTTCCAGTCAAAATCTGCCAAGCGCCAAAGTGAAAGGGCGAATAAGTTGCCTGCCTCTGACCGCCACCTTTTGCTACTGACCACCATGTAGTCGGGACTATTTACGGGTGTTCCCCCCTGGCTTCTTACCAATTAGCATGTTATGTTCAGCACCGTATACAGACGTAGCCGTGTAAATCTTTGCACCAAACAGGACTTGATCCTTATAAACTTACTTCTGAACGTCGCATGGCTTCCTGGAGTTATTCTACAGATTATCGCCGGGTCACAGAGTGTTAATGTTCTCCCTAATATGCAGGTAATTCAATTTTGAATTCGAATTAGTTTAATCAACGATAACTTGAATAATTTCATATTTTCTTTACAGTTTTCCGCAATGAAAATTAAAAAGCGGCACTACGGCACAATACACAGGTAATTAATTTTTAATTACGAATTAATTTTGTCAAAGAAAACTTTAATAATTTCATATTTTCTTCACAGTTTTCCGCAATGAAATTTGGCACAATACACGGGTAGTTAATTTTGAACTACGAATTAATTTATTAAGGAAAACTTTGATAAATTCATATTTTCTTCACAGTTTTCAGCAATGAAGACACTTTATCTAATTTAAAAATGTTTAATCGAAGAAAACTTTACTAATTTCCAATTCTCTTTACAGTTTCCAGGAATGAAAATTAATAAGCGGCACTATGGCACAATACACAGGTAATTGATTTTTAATTACGAATTAATTTAGTCAAAGAAACTTTAATAATTTCATATTTTCTTCACAGCTTTTCCGAAATGAAATTTGGCACAATACACAGGTAGTTAATTTTTAACTACGAATTAATTTATTAAGGAAAACTTTGATAATTTCATATTTTCTTCACAGTTTTTCCGAAATGAAAATTACGACGCGGCACTCTGGCACAATATACAGGTAATCCATTTTTAGTTACGAATTAATTTAATCGAAGAAAACTTTATTAATTTCCTATTTTCTTTACAGTTTTCCGCAATGAAATTTGATAAGCGGCATTATGGCACAATACACAGGTAATTAATTTTTAACTACGAATTAATTTAATCGAAGAAAAATTTTACTAATTTCATATTTTCTTTACAGTTTTCCGCAATGAAAATTAATAAGCGGCACTATGGCACAATACACAGGTAATTAATTTTTAATTACGAATTAATTTTGTCAAAGAAAACTTTAATAATTTCATATTTTCTTCACAGTTTTCCGCAATGAAGACACTTTATCTAATTTTAAAATGTTTAATCGAAGAAAACTTTACTAGTTTCCAATTCTCTTTACAGTTTCCAGCAATGAAAATTAATAAGCGGCACTATGGCACAATACACAGGTAATTAATTTTTAATTACGAATTAATTTAGTCAAAGAAAAATTTTACTAATTTCATATTTTCTTTACAGTTTTCCGCAATGAAGTTTGGCACAATACACAGGTAATTAATCTTTAACTACGAATTAATTTATTAAGGAAAACTTTAATAATTTCATATTTTCTTTACAGTTTTCCGCAATGAAAATGACGAAGCGACACTCTGGCACAATATACAGGTAATCCATTTTTAGTTACGAATTAATTTAATCGAAGAAAGCTTTACTAATTTCATATCTTCTGTAGTGAGCAATACTCAACTCAGTAAACAAGCAAAAACATACCTGCTCAGTTTTATTTATATATTGTGCTAGAAGGCGTAGAAAACAAAAAGTTGTTTTTCGGGAACTTATTTCTGTCAAACAAATATCAAACTGTAGCGTTCTAGATTAGGAGAACATGTGTGTTAAATAATTTTAAATAATTAATCAATTAACCTTCGTATACCCGCGTCAAAAAGTGTAACACGTATACCCGCGCACGGTCTGTAAGACCGAGATTCCTAGGTCCATTTTAGAATGTTTTTAGTAACATATCATCACAAAATTTAGTTTGCTATTAGTTGAGAATGTGTTAAAACATATCAAACAAAGTTTTAAAGAAAATATTTATTTTTATTAGCTAATAACAGTCTTTTATTACAGCCATTGGTAAGACACAATATTCTTATGGGCTACGTAAACTTGAACAAAAATATACTTCTTATCGTATCAAACTAAAAGAAACTCTGAAATCTGAAAGAACAGTTAATAAAATAATAAAAAAAAAACAAAAAATTACTTAACATTGCTCAACATAGCAGTCGGAGCATATCATAGTAGCATGTTCCATACAAAAATATTTTTTACAAGAAGCGCAGTTGTAGCGAGTCTTGCGATTTTTTTTGGCTGTGCAATAATAACAACGACCTATTTTGTTATTATTTGCTGTCGCAATAGACTCGGGACCATCTAATTTGCAAATTTCAGCAAGCCTTTGCCGTGTCAATCTTGGTAGACCAGTGTTCACAGCACGTCTCCTCAGATGTGGGTTTATGAGATCATAAGATAAAGCTTCCAAAAACGAACGACGTTTTATGTTTTTGTTGGTATTGTTTTGCGCATATATTATGTACGAATTTATTGCTGTTACATTCATTAGGCTGTAAAATACCACCATTGGCCATCTGTTAGTACCCCTTGCGACATTGTAGGTTTCACACAATTTATCCACCGTATCAACGCCTCCCTTAGTTGCATTGTAGTCCATAATAATGTCCGGTTTTCCAGTTTCTTCATTTATTTTCGCATCATCATGCATACTAGACACTAATAGAACATTCTTGTTTTTTTTTGGTATATAGGAAACCAGAGTGCAATTGCTTCGGTGTCCAAATAAGCTTGACTTTTCCTCACGGCCTCTAGTCTCGGTGAATTGCTTAGGCAGTTCTTTTTTATTTTTTCGAATAGTTCCAATGACGGTCAATCTGTATTCTTGCAGTAATATATCGATCAAAGGAATACTTGTAAAAAAATTATCAAATGTAATATTGCGGCCGGTATTACGAATAATATCACTAAGGCGTAAAACCAAAGCCATGGATGAATTATCCACCGAATGAGGACCTTCAGGCTGTTTTCCAACATATACTTCCATCTTTAGTGTAGAAAAGAGTTTAGCGTCTGTCAAAGCATAGATCTTTACACCGTACTTATTAGGTTTAGATGGAATGTACTGCCTAAAACTGCAACGACCTCTGAACGCTTCCAACTTCTCGTCAATTGTGACAAACTCTGATGGACTGTAATATTTTTTGAATGACGCTACAATCTCTTCGAACAAGTCACGAATCGGAGCTAGCTTGTCTATAGAAGCGCGTGCATCTCGGGAATCTTTATCGTCAAATCTTAGACACCGTAAAAGTAAGTAAAAACGATTCCAGCTCATAGTCAGACGAAAGATCTCTGGTGAAGAGCCATCAGTCTTGAATAAATCTTTGGCATTCAAACGGCTGTTTCTTCTAACACCAGCAAAATATAAAAGACCTAGAAAAGCTCGAATTTCAATTTCATCAGTTAGTATGCAGTCTCTTTCTCTTTCAAACTGAGGTGATATACGTTGTATTTGTTGGTTGGTGTACTTTGCAATCGAGCTTATTATATGTTCGGAGAAAAATAAGTTCCATATATCTCCTGGTTCCTTCAAATTTTTAGCTTCGCCTTTTACACCCGGTAATTGACTCACAATATTCCTAGCACGTCTTCTTACTGTCATCGACGCAGCATTTTTATTCCATTTTGTTTGGGAATCTTTTCCAAGGTAGTAGTTACTAGAAGTTTGTTGTAACTGCTCCTCAATCTCCGAATCACCTTCTTGCTCTGTATCACTTCCTTCTTGCTGTAATTCAATATTATCCTCAAAGTCACTGTCGTTTTCATCCTCATAGTTAGAATCAGAGTCATCCTCTTCCAAAACGCTTCTGATGGGTTCCTCGTCCATTTTGAGGTTATAAATGTACCCTAAAATATAATAATATATAATATTATAAATTTAATATATATTTAAAACTAAATAATATTAAAAAAAAATAATTATAGATTTTACTCAAAATATTGCTTACCTAAAACTGTGACACCTATACTCGCGTCGGTCTAACAGACCGATCGGCGTCGTGTACGACTACACGTGTTGTATGCACGAATGCTCGCGCCGCACTGAATTGAAGCTAGCCATGAATCATGCAGCTACCAGTGAGCACGAAGCGCTGACGTCTTTTGTTAAAAAAATAATAAGCAAAATGTAATTCGTCGGTCTGAGAGACCAATGCGCGGGTATACGAAGGTTAATCAGATTGTGTTTCTTGTTTTTTATTGGTACGAGTTTTTGGTACATAATAAATTTGTTCTTTTGAATTGTTTTTTCGGGAACTTATTGAACTATTAATTTCCATACGCTACAATTGGTGGCCCCGACGTGATGGACGGCATGCACAGAAAATTTTAAAAAAGAGTAGCTCAAAAAGGGACATAAAGGACTAATTTGCCGCAAAGGAATAACACAACTTGTAAATTCCGAACACAATATCGGCAGGCTAGGAGGCTACTGATGCAGCTCGGACATAGAAAGAAGGAATGGAAATTTTATATTTAATTAATTTAAAAAAAGAAATAAGGTAAAACAAAATAAAAATCAGTACATATATAGCATTCATAGCTGCATATAATAATTACATAAATTTTATATATATATGTGTAAAAATTTCATTATATATCACACACCTATAATGATTATAGAAATCAAAAGAGAAAGTGAAAATTGTGAGGAGCGCATTGATGGCTTGCTATTTGTTTGACTGAACAGCCGCTAGCGATTTAATTGAATAATTTTTTTTTGTGAACCATTTTCATTGCAATTGTCAATACCTTAAAATTAGGGGTTCGTACCATTTTTCTAAAGTTAATATTCTTCAAATTTTTTTTTTAAGTGAGTAAGAAGATGGAAAACGAAGAACAAGATAAAAATAGCTCCACAGATAAAAATAGCTCCACAGGAGGCAATAGCGGCGTGACTGGTGAAAATATTTTACCCACTTTAGGGGCCGTTTCTATAAAATTACCTCCATTTTGGACAGATTGTCCTGGGGCTTGGTTTATTCAAGTCGAGTCCCAATTCAATATAAGGCAAATTACACAAGACCGTACAAAATTTGATTATATCGTGTCCGCACTTCCTCAGGATGTAGTTGTTTCCGTTCTAGACTTGCTCAGAAGTCCACCACGAGAAAATCTCTACAATACTCTAAAAACTGCATTAATTGATCGTTTATCTATCAGCGAAGAGAGAAAGTTTGAGCAAATTATTTCAAATGCTCAAATGGGCGACAAAAGCCTTCAGAGTTCTATAGGTCTCTAGTATCTTTAGCAGGCAATTCAGGTGTATTTAGTGCGGACTTAATTAAACGGTTGTGGTTACGAAGACTACCCAAACAAATAAATATTGCGTTGTTGGCGGCAGAGAAACAAACAGTATCAAAATTAATAAATTTAGCTGATAAAATTTTTGAAGCTACTTGTTCAGGTGACATTTGTGCAATTGACGACAGGCAAAATAAAGGAAACCGTTCAACTTCCCATACAGATGATAGATTTCTTACATTAGAAAAACAAATTTGCGAATTAAAGACGATGTTGACGAAGACAAATATCTCACGCGGTAGAACAGAAAGAGGACAGAATTTTCAAAGAAGACAAAGTCGTAGTATTAGCCGCCGGATGCAAAATAAAAGAGACCATCGTTTCTGTTGGTATCATAATAGGTTTCGGGAGAATGCTACTAAATGCGTTCAACCTTGTGAGTTCCAAGCGGGGCAAGAAAACTTTTCTTCACAAACAAACTTTTAAGTCCGATTGCTATCGCGGCAGACAGTCGGACAATAAAATCACGCCGCCTTTTTGTTAATGATAAAGACAACAACCTCACATTTTTAATTGATACGGGCGCTGACTTGTCCGTTATACCTTTCAATAGATTCAAAACATTTTGCACCAGAACTCCGGATTTTTTTTTATCCGCAGCAAACGGAAGTGTCATAAATACTTATGGGACAAAATTTTTAAATGTAAATCTGGGATTACGCCGTAATTACCCTCACATTTTTATACAAGCTTCTGTAAGCCGGCCCATTATAGGAGCCGATTTCCTTTCGAAGCATCATTTAATCGTTGACGTGAAACATAAACGGTTAATTGACACCAATACTAACCTTGCAATAGATGCGATTTCGGCATACGTTAACGTGCCTACGCCTATGCAATACAATATTAACAGCATATATGGAAAGTTATTGCTCGAGTTTCCTCAATTAACCTCGAGTCCCAATTATAACTTACCTCCAAAGCACGAAGTTGAACATCGCATAATAACAAAAGGACACTTACCTTTTGCGCGCCCGAGACGTTTATCTACATTTAAGCACAAGCAAGCCTTAAAGGAGTTTGAACACATGGTGGCGTTGGGTATTTGTCGTCCGTCCGCATCACCAGCTGCATCACCTTTGCATATGGTTCCTAAAACAAATAGTCAGGACTGAAGACCATGCGGTGACTACCGCCAGTTAAACTCGGCAACAGTGCCGGATAGGTACCCAATTCCGCACATCCAGAGTTTTTCAGCGCAACTCCAGGGTAAAACTGTGTTTTCAAAAATAGATTTAGTTCGTGCGTATCACCATATCCCCGTAGCGGACGAGGATATTCATAAGACGGCCATTACGACGCCGTTCGGCCTTTTCGAGGTCATGCGAATGCCTTTTGGGCTACGAAACGCTGCTCAAAGTTTTCAGCGCTTTATGAACCAAGTACTCCATGGACTAGATTTCATTTACATCTATATTGACGACATTTTAATCGCTAGTGCAACCGAATACGAGCACTTAGAACACTTGCGAATTGTATTTAAAAGACTTAATGAATTTGGGTTGAATATAAAGTCATCAAAAAGCATTTTTGGAACAAAAAGCTTAAATTTCCTAAGTCATGAAATAACCAAAGATGGTATTAAACCATCAGCAGAAAAAGTAAACGCGATAGTTACATTTCCTGAACCAAAAGCTATTAAGCAAATTCAAAAATTTTTGGGGATGGTAAACTATTACTACAGATTCGTACCCAAATTGGCAGAACTATTGTCTACAATATACAAACACTTGACCGAACTTGAAAAAATACCTAAAACGGCGAGAATATTTACATGGCCAATAGATTGCGAACAAAGTTTTCGTAAAGTAAAAGATGCTTTCGCACATGCAACCCTATTAGTCCACCCAATCGAGAATACAACGTTCAGCATAGTTTCAGACGCTTCCAATATTGCAATAGGTGCAGTACTACAGCAACTCAACAACGGGCACTGGGAACCGTTAGAATTTTACTCCAAAAAGTTAACTGATACTCAAAAAAATTATTCAACTTTCGACAGAGAGCTCCTAGCAATCTAGCAATCAGTTAAGCATTTCAGACATTTTGTAGAGGGTCGCGAATTCATCATATTTACTGACCACAAGCCACTTATCACGGCGATGAATTCAAAAACAGAAAAAAGCCCTAGACAGACGCGTCATTTGGAATATGTGTCTCAATTCTCCACCAATATAAAACATATAAAGGGACATGAAAACATAGTTGCAGATACTTTGTCCAGATCATTTGAGAACGAAGTTGTGGACCTAAATGAAACCGATTTTAATCTTAATGCGTTGTTCAAAGAACAACAGACAGATCAAGAATTAAAATTCCTAATCCAAAACCACCCTAATAAAGAAAAATCAAAATTCAAGTTGAAGCTTATGACAATGCCTTACTTCCACGGAAGCATTTGGGGCGAAATTTCCACTAAAACTATAAGACCATTTGTTCCTATAACTCTTAGGAAGAAAGTTTTTGAATCTTTACATAAATTATCACATCCTGGAATAAGGGCCACCAAAAAATTAATTTCTGCACGCTATTTTTGGCCACATATGAACCGAGATTGCACGATTTGGGCAAAGACATGTATACAGTGCCAAAAATCCAAAATAGTCAGACATACGAAAACGGAAATCGAAAGATTCAATCCACCAAAAGGCCGTTTTGAGGAAATACGCATGGACCTAGTGGGACCATTACCACCCTCAAACGGTTTTTCATATCTGCTCACAATCGTCGATCGTTTTACAAGGTGGCCAGAAGCATATCCTCTAAAGGATATAAGTGCGAAAACAGTAGCTAAAACGTTTATAGAACAATACGTCGCAAGATTCGGAGTACCAAGTGTAATAACAACAGATCAGGGAAGACAGTTTGAAAGTCGATTATTTACCCAACTCACAAATTTTTTGGGGACTTCGCGAATCAGGACAACGGCGTACCACCCTCAAGCGAATGGTATGGTGGAAAGGCTGCATAGGCAGTTGAAAGACTCTCTAATAGCCAGAGGAAATACAGTGAACTGGTATGAAGAGCTGCCTATAGTTCTGCTCGGTTTACGCAATATCATAAAAGACGATCTTAAAAGCACACCCGCTGAATTAGTGTATGGCCAACCACTCAAACTTCCCTGCGATTTTTTTATCGAGACGCCTTCTGTTGATCCTGCTGACCCAACTAATTTCATCGATAAACTACGACACAGTTTAAAATCAATGAAAGCCTCGGAGACAAGGACCCCCGATAATTCAAGAGCTTTTGTACCAAAATCGCTTCAGTCGTGCGGTTTCGCATTTGTAAGAATAGACCGAAGTCGAGCAAGCTTACACCCCCCATATGAAGGCCCTTACGAAATAATTCGCCGTCTTAGGAAACAATACATCTTGAATATAAAAGGAAGGCACACGACTGTATCAATAGATAGATTAAAACCTTGTTTCACAATTCGTGATATAAACGACTTGAATAAATCAAGGATTAGAAAAACAGTAACATTTAGCAAGGCTATTAATAAAAAATATATTTAAAGTCGCTTATGCTGAAAGGGGAGCTATGAAGTGAGCAATACTCAACTCAGTAAACAAGCAAAAACATACCTGCTCAGTTTTATATATATATTGTGCTAGAAGGCGTAGAAAACAAAAAGTTCTTTTTCGGGAACTTATTTCTGTCAAACAAATATCAAACTGTAGCGTTCTAGATTAGGAGAACATGTGTGTTAAATAATTTTAAATAATTAATCAATTAATCAGATTGTGTTTCTTGTTTTTTATTGGTACGAGTTTTTGGTACATAATAAATTTGATCTTTTGAATTGTTTTTTCGGGAACTTATTGAACTATTAATTTCCATACGCTACATCTTCTTTACAGTTTTCCGTAATGAAATTTAATAATCGACACTGTCTGTAATTTTGAAATGTTTAATCAAAGAAAACTTTACTAATTGCATCTTTTCTTTACAGTTTCCCGCAATGAAGAGTAATCAGCGACACTTTATTTTTCAGATATCCACCTCGGCGTTTTAAACTAGACTGCCTCGATTCCAGCAGTCTCCTCAGATTCGGTCGTTCTTCACTTCATCGCCACCGACAGGCGAGGGTTTTTCGTTTCTTTTTGTTTTCGATCGGTCGACTGCCGAAATCTTTCCGGGCAGCGGTGCTGCTAGCTAAGTACGGGTGTGCGTGTATCATTTTTAGGCAAAATTGTTGCTACCGATTATTTTATATGGAATTTACTTGGAATTCTTTTTCGGTCGGGCGTGCAAGAGTCTATTGTGTGTGGGTATCACGCGATATTTTACGGCTAGGCGAATTGCCGTTTTTTCGTCTCCTGGAGGTTGGTGACTAGCGGTAAGTTTTTACATGGAAATTGTAAATTGTGCGTGTTTTGTCCAATTTGGAGTTTTAATGCTTATGAATATTTTGTTCTTTTTACTTTTTCCCTTTTTTGTTTATGATCTGGATTTATATGCGGGTAAGTATGGATATGTTTTCTTTAGCTTTTATTTTCATGATTTTTAAAATATGGAGAAGTAGCAGAGGGCTACTTCTCAGAAATGTGTATAGGTATATATATAACTTTTATTTTCAGGATTTTTAATTTGTATGGAGAAGTAGCATAGCATAGGCTTTTATTTTCAGGATTTTTAGTTTGTATGGAGAAGTAGCATAGGGCTACTTCTCGAAAATATTTAGCCTTTATTTTATTTTCTCTTTGTTTTTCTTTTTTTTATTCTTTTCAGGAACCCTGCGGGAGTTAGGGGCGGGCGGGGTTCTCCACAGAAGGTAGAGAATCCGAAAAAAGGTAAAGAGATCGAAGAGGGGGAGGAAAAGGGTAGCGTATGGGGAATACGCTACACTTCCCCTTGCAAGGAGAATGCTCTTACTACTGAGCTAACGAGACAGATGATTTCGCCTCTTGTATTTATCATTTTGTTACTTTTGCCACTAGTCGACTAAGCCACGTTTCGCGTTCAGCTGGCATTAACCAGTTACAATGAAAGCGCACAAATAAATTGTAAATTCAATTTTATGTATTTTTCCCGCGGACGGGAATCGAACCTACACTTGTTAGAATCGGTTAATGATGGAGAAAGAAGAACTTTAAGAACTTTTATTTTAAATGATTGTAAATCAAATTTATAAATACAAGAAGAAAAAACAAATGCGTCGTCAGCGCTTTGAAACCTGGAACTTCCCCTTGCAGGGAGAATGCTCTTACTACTGAGCTAACGAGACAGATGATTTCGCCTCTTGTATTTATCAATTTGTTAATTTTGCCACTAGCCTACTAAGCCACGCTTTGCTTTCAGCTGGCATTAACCAGTAACGATGAAAGCGCACAAATAAATTGTAAATTCAATTTTATTTATTTTTCCCGCGGACGGGAATCGAACCTACACTTGTTAGAATCGGTCAATGATGGAGAAAGAAGAACTTTAAGAACTTTAATTGTTAATGACTCTAAATCAAATTTATAAATGCAAGAAGGAAAAAGAACCGCCTCGTCCGGGGTTTGAAACCGGGACCTTCCCCTTGCAGGGAGAATGCTCTTACTACTGAGCTAACGAGACAGATGATTTCGCCACTTGTATTTATCAATTTGTTACTTTTGCCACTAGCCTACTAAGGCACGCTTTTCTTTCAGCTGGCATTAACCAGTAACGATTAAAGCGCACAAAGAAATTGTAAATTCAATTTTATTTAGTTTTCCCCCGGACGGGAATCGAACCTACACATCTTAGAATCGGTCAATGATGGAGAAAGAAGAACTTTAAGAACTTTTATTTTAAAGGATTCTAAATGAAATTTATAAATACAGGAAGAAAAAACAACTGCGTCGTCCCCGGTTCAAAACCGGGATATTCCGCTTGCCGGGCGACTTCTCTTACCACTGAGCTAACGAGACAGATGGTTTTCCCTTTTGCATTTATCAATTTGTTACTTTTGCCACTATCCTACTAAGCCACGTTTTGCATTCAGCTGGCATTAACCAGTAATAATGAAAGCGCAAAAATAAATTGTAAATTCAATTTTATTTATTTTTCCCGCGGACGGGAATCGAACCTACACTTGTTAGAATCGGTCAATGATGGAGAAAGAAAAATTTTAAGAACTTTTATTTTTAATGATTCTAAATCAAATTTATAAATACAAGAAGAAAAAACAACTGCGTCGTCCCGGGTTTAAAACCGGGATCTTGCGCTATCCGGGCGACTTCTCTTACCACTGAGCTAACGCGACAGATGCTTTTCCCTTTTGCATTTATCAATTTGTTACTTTTGCCACTAGCCTACTAAGCCAGGTCTTGCGATCAGCTGGCATTAACCAGTAACAATGAAAGCGCACAAGTAAATTGTAAATTCAGTTTTATTTACTTTTCCCGCAGACGGGAATCGAACCTACACATCTTAGAATCGGTCAATGATGGAGAAAGAAGAACTTTAAGAACTTTTATTTTAAATGATTCTAAATCAAATTTATAAATACAAGAAGAAAAAACAAATGCGTCGTCAGCGCTTTGAAACCTGGAACTTCCCCTTGCAGGGAGAATGCTCTTACTACTGAGCTAACGAGACAGATGATTTCGCCTCTTGTATTTATCAATTTGTTAATTTTGCCACTAGCCTACTAAGCCACGCTTTGCTTTCAGCTGGCATTAACCAGTAACGATGAAAGCGCACAAATAAATTGTAAATTCAATTTTATTTATTTTTCCCGCGGACGGGAATCGAACCTACACTTGTTAGAATCGGTCAATGATGGAGAAAGAAAAATTTTAAGAACTTTTATTTTTAATGATTCTAAATCAAATTTATAAATGGAAGAAGATAAAACAACCGCCTCGTCCGGGGTTTGAAACCGGGGCCTTCCGCTTTCCGGGCGACTTCTCTTATCACTGAGCTAATGAAACAGATGATTTTCCGTCTTGCATTTATCAATTTGTTACTTTTGTCACTAGCCTACTAACCCACGTTTTGCGTTCAGCTGGCATTAACCAGCAACAATGAAAGCGCACAAATAAATTGCAAATTCAATTTTATTTGTTTTTCCCGCGGACGGGAATCGAACCTATACTTCTTAGAATCGGTCAGTAATGGAGAAAGAAGAACTTTAAGAACTTTTATTTTAAATGATTCTAAATCAAATTTATAAATACAAGAAGAAAAAACAACTGCGTCGTCCCGGGTTTAAAACCGGGATCTTGCGCTTGCCGGGCGACTTCTCTTACCACTGAGCTAACGCGACAGATGCTTTTCCCTTTTGCATTTATCAATTTGTTACTTTTGCCACTAGCCTACTAAGCCAGGTCTTGCGATCAGCTGGCATTAACCAGTAACAATGAAAGCGCACAAGTAAATTGTAAATTCAGTTTTATTTACTTTTCCCGCAGACGGGAATCGAACCTACACATCTTAGAATCGGTCAATGATGGAGAAAGAAGAACTTTAAGAACTTTTATTTTAAATGATTCTAAATCAAATTTATAAATACAAGAAGAAAAAACAAATGCGTCGTCAGCGCTTTGAAACCTGGAACTTCCCCTTGCAGGGAGAATGCTCTTACTACTGAGCTAACGAGACAGATGATTTCGCCTCTTGTATTTATCAATTTGTTAATTTTGCCACTAGCCTACTAAGCCACGCTTTGCTTTCAGCTGGCATTAACCAGTAACGATGAAAGCGCACAAATAAATTGTAAATTCAATTTTATTTATTTTTCCCGCGGTCGGGAATCGAACCTACACTTGTTAGAATCGGTCAATGATGGAGAAAGAAAAATTTTAAGAACTTTTATTTTTAATGATTCTAAATCAAATTTATAAATGGAAGAAGATAAAACAACCGCCTCGTCCGGGGTTTGAAACCGGGGCCTTCCGCTTTCCGGGCGACTTCTCTTATCACTGAGCTAATGAAACAGATGATTTTCCGTCTTGCATTTATCAATTTGTTACTTTTGTCACTAGCCTACTAACCCACGTTTTGCGTTCAGCTGGCATTAACCAGCAACAATGAAAGCGCACAAATAAATTGCAAATTCAATTTTATTTGTTTTTCCCGCGGACGGGAATCGAACCTATACTTCTTAGAATCGGTCAGTAATGGAGAAAGAAGAACTTTAAGAACTTTTATTTTAAATGATTCTAAATCAAATTTATAAATACAAGAAGAAAAAACAACTGCGTCGTCCCGGGTTTAAAACCGGGATCTTGCGCTTGCCGGGCGACTTCTCTTACCACTGAGCTAACGCGACGGATGCTTTTCCCTTTTGCATTTATCAATTTGTTACTTTTGCCACTAGCCTACTAAGCCAGGTCTTGCGATCAGCTGGCATTAACCAGTAACGATTAAAGCGCACAAAGAATTTGTAAATTCAATTTTATTTAGTTTTCCCGCGGACGGGAATCGAACCTACACATCTTAGAATCGGTCAATGATGGAGAAAGAAGAACTTTAAGAACTTTTATTTTAAATGATTCTAAATCAAATTTATAAATACAAGAAGAAAAAACAACTGCGTCGTCCCGGGTTTAAAACCGGGATCTTGCGCTTGCCGGGCGACTTCTCTTACCACTGAGCTAACGCGACAGATGCTTTTCCCTTTTGCATTTATCAATTTGTTACTTTTGCCACTAGCCTACTAAGCCAGGTCTTGCGATCAGCTGGCATTAACCAGTAACAATGAAAGCGCACAAGTAAATTGTAAATTCAGTTTTATTTACTTTTCCCGCAGACGGGAATCGTACATACACTTCTTAGAATCGGTCAATGATGTAGAAAGAAGAACATTAAGAACTTTTATTTTAAATGATTCTAAATCAAATTTATAAATACAGGAAGGAAAAACAACTGCGTCGTCCGGGGTTTGAATCTGGGACCTTCCGCTTGCCGTTCGAATTCTCTTACCACTGAGCTAATGAGACAGATGATTTTCCCTTTTGCATTTATCAATTTGTTACTTTTGCCACTAGCCTACTAAGCCACGTTTTGCGTTCAGCCGGCATTAACCAGTAACAATGCAAAAGCGCAAATAAATTGTAAATTCAATTTTATTTATTTTTCCCGCGGACGGGAATCGAACCTACACTTCTTAGAATCGGTCAATGATGGAGAAAGAAGAACATTAAGAGCTTTTATTTTAAATAATTCTAAATCAAATTTATAAGTACAAGAAGAAAAAACAACTGTCTTGTCCGGGGTTTGAAACCGGGGCCTTCCGCTTTGCGGGCGACTTCTCTTACCACTGAGCTAACGAGACAGATGATTTTCCCTTTCGCATTTATCAGTTTGTTACTTTTGTCACTAGCCTACTAAGCCACGTTTTGCTTTCAGCTTGCATTAAACAGTAACAATGAAAGCGCAGAAATAAATTGTAAATTCAATTTTATTTATTTTTCCCGCGGACGGGAATCGAATCTACACTTGTTAGAATCGGTAAATGATGGAGAAAGAAGAACTTTAAGAACTGTTATTTTTAATAATTCTAAATCAAGTTTATAAATGCAAGAAGAAAGAACAACCGCTCCGTCCGGGGTTTGAAACCGGGACCTTCCGCTTTCCGGGCGACTGCTCTTACCACTGAGCTAACGAGACAGATGACTTTCCTCTTGCATTTACCAATTTGTTACATTTGTCACTAGCCTACTAAGCCACGTTTTGCTTTCAGTTGGCATTAAGCAGTAACAATGAAAGCACACAAATAAAAAGTAAATTAAATTTTATTTTTTTTCCCGCGGACGGGAATCGAACCTACACTTGTTAGAATCGGTCAATGATGGAGAAAGAAGAACTTTAAGAACTTTTATTTTAAATAATTCTAAATCAAATTTATAAATACAAAAAGGAAAAACAACTGCGTCGTCCGGGGTTTGAAACCGGGACATTCCGCTTGCCGGGCGACTTCTCTTACCACTCAGCTAACGAAACAGATGATTTTCCGTCTTGCATTTATCAATTTGTCACTTTTGTCACTAGCCTACTAAGCCACATTTTGCTTTCAGCTGGCATTAACCAGTAACGATGAAAGCGCTCAAATAAATTGTATATTCAATTTTATTTATTTTTCCCGCGGACGGGAATCGAACCTACAATTCTTAGAATCGGTCAATGATGGAGAAAGAAGAACTTTAAGAACTTTTATTTTTAGTGATTCTAAATCAAATTTATAAATGCAAGAAGACAAAACAACCGCCTCGTCCGGGCTTTGAAACCGGGACCTTCCCCTTGCAGGGACAATGCTCTTACCACTGAGCTAACGAGACAGATGATTTCCCCTCTTGTATTTATCAGTTTGTTACTTTTGCCACTAGCCTACTAAGCCACGCTTTGCTTTCAGCTGGCATTAACCAGTAACGATTAAAGCGCACAAAGAAATTGTAAATTCAAATTTATTTAGTTTTCCCGCGGACGGGAATCGAACCTACACTTCTGGGAATCGGTCAATGATGGAGAAAGAAGAACTTTAAGAACTTTTATTTTAAATGATTCTAAATCAAATATATAAATACAAAAAGAAAAAACAACTGCGTCGTCCGGGGTTTGAATCCGGGACCTTCCGCTTGCTGGGCGACTTCTCTTACAACTGAGCTATCGAGACAGATGATTTTCCTCTTGCATTTACCAATTTGATAATTTTGTCACTAGCCTACTAAGCCACGTTTTGCTTTCAGCTGGCATTAACCAGTAACAATGAAAGTACGCAAATAAAATGAAAATTCAATTTTATTTATTTTTCCCGCGGACGGGAATCTAACCTACAATTGTTAGAATCGGTCAATGGTGGGATAAGAAGAACTTTAAGAACTTTTATTTTTAATGATTCTAAATCACATTTATAAATGCAAGAAGAAAAAACAACTGCGTCGTCAGGGGTTTGAAACCGGCACCTTCCGCTTGCCGGGCGACTTCTCTTACCACTGAGCTAACGAGACAGATGATTTTCCTCTTGCATTTACCAATTTGATAATTTTGTCACTAGCCTACTAAGCCACGCTTTGCTTTCAGCTGGCATTAACCAGTAACGATTAAAGCGCACAAAGAAATTGTAAATTCAATTTTATTTAGTTTTTCCGCGGACGGGAATCGAACCTGCACTTGTTAGAATCGGTCAATGATGGAGAAAGAAGAACTTTAAGGACCTTTATTTTTAATGATTCTAAATCAAATTTATAAATGCAAGAAGAAAAAACAACCGCCTCGCCCGGGGTTTGCAACCGGGAACTTCCCCTTGCCGGCAGAATTATCTTACCACTGAGCTAACGAGGCAGATGATTTTCCCTCTTGCATTTATCAATTTGTTTCTTTTGCCACTGGTTTACTGAGCTACGGTTTGCTTTCAGCTGGCATTAATCAGTAACAATTGAAGCACACAAATAAAATGTAAATTAAATTTTATTTATTTTTCCCGCGGACGGGAATCGAACCTGCACTTGTTAGAATCGGTCAATGGTGGAGAAAGAAGAACTTTAAGAACTTTTATTTTTAATGATTCTAAATCAAATTTATAAATGCAAGAAGAAAAAACAACCGCCTCGTCCGGGGTTTGCAAGCGGGACCTTCCCCTTGCCGGCAGAACGCTCTTACCACTGAGCTAACGAGGCAGATGATTTTCCCTCTTGCAGTTATCAATTTGTTTCTTTTGACACTAGTCTACTAAGCTACGTTTTGCTTTCAGCTGGCATTAATCAGTAACAATGAAAGCACACAAATAAAATGTAAATTAAATTTTATTTATTTTTCCCGCGGACGGCAATCGAACCTACCATTGTTAGAATCGGTCAATGATGGAGTAAGAAGAACTTTAAGAACTTTTGTTTTTAATGATTCTAAATCAAATTTATAAATGCAAGAAGAAAAAACAACCGGCTCGTCCGGGGTTTGAAACCGGGAACTTCGCCTTGCAGGGAGAATGCTCTTACTACTGAGCTAACGATGCAGATGATTTTCCCTCTTGCAGTTATCAATTTGTTTCTTTTGCCACTAGTTTACTAAGCTACGGCTTGCTTTCAGCTGGCATTAATCAGTAACAATTGAAGCACACAAATAAAATGTAAATTAAATTTTATTTATTTTTCCCGCGGACGGCAATCGAACCTACCATTGTTAGAATCGGTCAATGATGGAGTAAGTAGAACTTTAAGAACTTTTGTTTTTAATGATTCTAAATCAAATTTATAAATGCAAGAAGAAAAAACAACCGCCTCGTCCGGGGTTTGCAACCGGGACCTTCCCCTTGCCGGCAGAATGCTCTTACCACTGAGCTAACGAGGCAGATGATTTTCCCTCTTGCAGTTATCAATTTGTTTCCTTTGCCACTAGTCTACTCAGCTACGTTTTGCTTTCAGCTGGCATTAATCAGTAACACTGAAAGCACACAAATAAAATGTAAATTAAATTTTATTTATTTTTCCCGCGGACGGCAATCGAACCTACACTTGTTAGAATCGGTCAATGATGGAGAAAGAAGAACTTTAAGTACTTTTATTTTAAATGATTCTAAATCAAATTTATAAATACAAGAAGAAAAAACAAATGCGTCGTCCGGGGTTTGCAACCGGGAACTTCCCCTTGCAGGGAGAATGCTCTTACTACTGAGCTAACGAGACAGATGATTTCGCCTCTTGTATTTATCTATTTGTTAATTTTGCCACTAGCCTACTAAGCCACGCTTTGCTTTCAGGTGGCATTAACCAGTAACGATGAAAGCGCACAAATAAATTGTAAATTCAATTTTATTTATTTTTCCCGCGGACGGGAATCGAACCTACACTTGTTAGAATCGGTCAATGATGGAGAAAGCAGAACTTTAAGAACTTTAATTTTTAATGACACTAAATCAAATTTATAAATGCAAGAAGGAAAAAGAACCGCCTCTTCCGGGGTTTGAAACCGGGACCTTCCCCTTGCAGGGAGAATGCTCTTACTACTGAGCTAACCAGACAGATGATTTCGCCTCTTGTATTTATCAATTTGTTACTTTCGCCACTAGCCTACTAAGCCATGCTTTGCTTTCAGCTGGCATTAACCAGTAACGATTAAAGCGCACAAAGAAATTGTAAATTCAATTTTATTTAGTTTTCCCGCGGACGGGAATCGAACCTACACATCTTAGAATCGGTCAATGATGGAGAAAGAAGAACTTTAAGAACTTTTATTTTAAATCATTCTAAATCAAATTTATAAATACAAGAAGAAAAAACAAATGCGTCGTCCGGGGTTTGAAACCGGGAACTTCCCCTTGCCGGGCGACTTCTCTTACCACTGAGCTAACGAAACAGATGATTTTCCGTCCTGCATTTATCAATTTGTTACTTTTGTCACTAGCCTACTAAGCCACGTTTTGCTTTCAACTGGCATTAACCAGTAACGATGAAAGCGCACAAATAAATTGTAAATTCAATATTATATATTTTTCCCGCGGACGGGAATCGAACCGACACTTGTTAGAATCGGTCAATGATGGGGAAAGAAGAACTTTAAGAACTTTAATTTTTAATGACTCTAAATCAAATTTATAAATGCAAGAAGGAAAAAGAACCGCCTCGTCCGGGGTTTGAAACCGGGACCTTCCCCTTGCAGGGAGAATGCTCTTACTACTGAGCTAACGAGCCAGATGATTTCGTCTCTTGTATTTAGCAATTTGTTACTTTTGCCACTAGCCTACTCAGGCACGCTTTTCTTTCAGCTGGCATTAACCAGTAACGATTAAAGCGCACAAAGAAATTGTAAATTCAATTTTATTTAGTTTTCCCCCGGACGGGAATCGAACCTACACATCTTAGAATCGGTCAATGATGGAGAAAGAAGAACTTTAAGAACTTTTATTTTAAATGATTCTAAATCAAATTTATAAATACAGGAAGAAAAAACAACTGCGTCGTCCCGGGTTCAAAACCGGGACCTTCCGCTTGACGGGCGACTTCTCTTACCACTGAGCTAACGAGACAGATGGTTTTCCCTTTTGCATTTATCAATTTGTTACTTTTGCCACTAGCCTACTAAGCCACGTTTTGCATTCAGCTGGCATTAACCAGTAACAATGAAAGCGCACAAATAAATTGTAAATTCAATTTTATTTATTTTTCCCGCGGACGGGAATCGAACCTACACTTGTTAGAATCGGTCAATGATGGAGAAAGAAAAATTTTAAGAACTTTTATTTTTAATGATTCTAAATCAAATTTATAAATTGAAGAAGATAAAACAACCGCCTCGTCCGGGGTTTGAAACCGGGGCCTTCCGCTTTCCGGGCGACTTCTCTTATCACTGAGCTAATGAAACAGATGATTTTCCGTCTTGCATTTATAAATTTGTTACTTTTGTTACTAGCCTACTAACCCACGTTTTGCGTTCAGCTGGCATTAACCAGTAACAATGAAAGCGCACAAATAAATTGCAAATTCAATTTTATTTATTTTTCCCGCGGACGGGAATCGAACCTATACTTCTTAGAATCGGTCAGTAATGGAGAAAGAAGAAATTTAAGAACTTTTATTTTAAACGATTCTAAATCAAATTTATAAATACAAGAAGAAAAAACAAATGCGTCGTCCGGGGTTTGAAACCGGGAACTTCCGCTTGCCGGGCGACTTCTATTACCACTGAGCTAACGAGACAGATGATTTTCCTCTTGCATTTACCAATTTGATAATTTTGTCACTAGCCTACTAAGCCATGCTTTGCTTTCAGTTGGCATTAACCAGTATCGAATAAAGCGCACACATAAATTGTAAATTCAATTTTGAATATTTTTCCCGCGAACGGGAATCGAACCTACACTTCTTAGAATCGGTCAGTAATGGAGAAAGGAGAACTTTAAGAAGTTTTATTTTAAATGATTCTAAATCAAATTTATAAATACAGGAAGAAAAAACAACTGCGTCGTCCCGGGTTCAAAACCGGGACCTTCCGCTTGCCTGGCGACTTCTCTTACCACTGAGCTAACGAGACAGATGGTTTTCCCTTTTGCATTTATCAATTTGTTACTTTTGCCACTAGCCTACTAAGCCACGTTTTGCATTCAGCTGGCATTCACCAGTAACAATGAAAGCGCAGAAATAAAATTTAAATTCAATTTTATTTATTTTTCCCGCGGACGGGAATCGAACCTACACTTGTTAGAATCGGTCAATGATGGAGAAAGAAAAATTTTAAGAACTTTTATTTTTAATGATTCTAAATCAAATTTATAAATGGAAGAAGATAAAACAATCGCCTCGTCCGGGGTTTGAAACCGGAACCTTCCGCTTGCCGGGAGACTTCTCTTACCACTGAGCTAACGAAACAGATGATTTTCCGTCTTGCATTTATCAATTTGTTACTTTTGTCACTAGCCTACTAAGCCACGTTTTGCTTTCAGCTGGCATTAACCAGTAACGATGAAAGCGCTCAAATAAATTGTATATTCAATTTTATTTATTTTTCCCGCGGACTGGAATCGAACCTACACTTCTAGGAATCGGTCAATGATGGAGAAAGAAGAGCTTTAAGAACTTTTGTTTTTAATGATTCTAAATCAAATTTATAAATGCAAGAAGAAAAAACAACCGCCTCGTCCGGGGTTTGCAACCGGGACCTTCCCCTTGCCGGCAGAATACTCTTACCACTGAGCTAACGAGGCAGATGATTTTCCCTCTTGCAGTTATCAATTTGTTTCTTTTGCCACTAGTCTACTCAGCTACGTTTTGCTTTCAGCTGGCATTAATCAGTAACACTGAAAGCACACAAATAAAATGTAAATTAAATTTTATTTATTTTTCCCGCGGACGGCAATCGAACCTACACTTGTTAGAATCGGTCAATGATGGAGAAAGAAGAACTTTAAGTACTTTTATTTTAAATGATTCTAAATCAAATTTATAAATACAAGAAGAAAAAACAAATGCGTCGTCCGGGGTTTGCAACCGGGAACTTCCCCTTGCAGGGAGAATGCCCTTACTACTGAGCTAACGAGACAAATGATTTCGCCTCTTGTATTTATCATTTTGTTACTTTTGTCACTAGCCTACTAAGCCACGTTTTGCTTTCAACTGGCAATAAGCAGTAACGATGAAAGCGCACAAATAAATTGTAAATGCAATTTTATATATTTTTCCCTCGGACGGGAATCGAACCTACTCTTGTTAGAATCGGTCAATGATGGAGAAAGAAGAACTTTAAGAACTTTAATTTTTAATGACTCTAAATCGAATTTATAAATGCAACAAGGAAAAAGAACCGCCTCGTCCGGGGTTTGAAACCGGGACCTTCCCCTTGCAAGGAGAATGCTCTTACTACTGAGCTAACGAGACAGATGATTTCGCCTCTTGTATTTATCAATTTGTTACTTTTGCCACTAGCCTACTAAGACACGCTTTGCTTTCAGCTGGCATTAACCAGTAACGATTAAAGCGCACAAAGAAACTGTAAATTCAAATTTATTTAGTTTTCCCGCGGACGGGAATCGAACCTGCACTTGTTAGAATCGGTCAATGATGGAGAAAGAAGAACTTTAAGAACTTTTATTTTTAATGATTATAAATCAAATTTATAAATGCAAGAAGAAAAAACAACCGCCCCGTCCGGGGTTTGCAACCGGCACCTTCCCCTTGCCGGCAGAATGCTCCTACCACTTAGCTAACGAGGCAGATGATTTTTCCTCTTGCAGTTATCAATTTGTTTCTTTTGCTACTAGTCTACTAAGCTACGTTTTGCTTTCAGCTGGCATTAATCAGTAACAATGAAAGCACACAAATAAAATGTAAATTAAATTTTATTTATTTTTCCCGCGGACGGGAATCGAACCTTCACTTGTTAGAATTGGTCAGTGATGTATAAAGAAGAACTTTAAGAACTTTTATTTTTAATGTTTCTAAATCAAATTTATAAATGCAAGAATAAAAAACAACCGCCTCGTCCGGGGTTTGAAACAGGGACCTTCCGCTTTCCGGGCGACTGCTCTTAACACTGAGATAACGAGACAGATGATTTCGCCTCTTGTATTTATCAATTTGTTACTTTTGCCACTAGCCTACTAAGCCATGCTTTGCTTTCAGCTGGCATTAACCAGTAACGATTAAAGCGCACAAAGAAATTGTAAATTCAATTTTATTTCGTTTTCCCGCGGACGGGAATCGAACCTTCACTTGTTAGAATTGGTCAGTAATGGAGAAAGGAGAACTTTAAGAAGTTTTATTTTAAATGATTCTAAATCAAATTTATAAATGCAAGAAGAAAAAACAACCGCTTCGTCTGGGGTTTGAAACCGGGACCATCCGCTTTCCGGGCTACTGCTCTTACCACTGAGCTAACGAGAAAGATGAATTTCCCTCTTGCATTTATCAATCTGTTATTTTTGCCACTAGCCTACTAAGCCACGTTTTGCGTTCAGCTGGCATTAACCAGTAACAATGAAAGCGCACAAAGAAATTGTAAAATCAGATTTATTTACTTTTCCCGCGGACGGGAATCGAACCTACATTTGTGAGAATCGGTCAGTGATGGAGAAAGAAGCACTTTAAGAACTTTTATTTTAATGATTCTAAATCAAATTTATAAATGCAAGAATAAAAAACAACCGCCTCGTCCGGGGTTTGAAACAGGGACCTTCGCTTGCCGGACGACTTCTCTTACCACTGAGCTAACCAAACAGATGATTTTCCATCTTGCATTTATCAATTTGTTACTTTTGTCACTAGCCTACTAAGCCACGTTTTGCTTTCAGCTGGCATTATCCAGTAACGATGAAAGCGCTCAAATAAATTGTATATTCAATTTTATTTCTTTTTCCCGCGGACGGGAATCGAACCTACACTTCTTAGAATCGATCAATGATGGAGAAAGAAGAGCTTTAAGAACTTTTATTTTTAATGATTCTAAATCAAATTTATAAATGCAAGAAGAAAAAACAACCGCCTCGTCCGGGCTTTGAAACCGCGACCTTCCTCTTGCAGGGAGAATGCTCTTACCACTGAGCTAACGAGACAGATGATTTCGCCTCTTGTATTTATCAATTTGTTACTTTTGCCACTAGCCTACTAAGCCACGTGTTGCGTTCAGCTGGCATTAACCAGTAACAATGAAAGCGCACAAATAAATTTTAAATTCAATTTTATTTATTTTTCCCGCGGACGGGAATCGAACCTACACTTGTTAGAATCGGTCAATGATGGAGAAAGAGAAATTTTAAGAACTTTTATTTTTAATGATTCTAAATCAAATTTATAAATGGAAGAAGATAAAACAACCGCCTCGTCCGGGGTTTGAAACCGGGAACTTCCCCTTGCAGGGAGAATGCTCTTACTACTGAGCTAACGAGACAGATGATTTCGCCTCTTGTATTTATCAATTTGTTAATTTTGCCACTAGCCTACTAAGCCACGCTTTGCTTTCAGCTGGCATTAACCAGTAACGATGAAAGCGCACAAATAAATTGTAAATTCAATTTTATTTATTTTTCTCGCGGACGGGAATCGAGCCTACACTTGTTGGAATCGGTCAATGATGGAGAAAGAAGAGCTTTAAGAACTTTAATTTTTAATGTCTCTAAATCAAATTTATAAATGCAAGAAGGAAAAAGAACCGCCTCGTCCGGGGTTTGAAACCGGGACCTTCCCCTTGCAGGGAGAATGCTCTTACTACTGAGCTAACGAGACAGATGATTTCGCCTCTTGTATTTATCAATTTGTTAATTTTGCCACTAGCCTACTAAGCCACGCTTTGCTTTTAGCTGGCATTAACCAGTAACGATTAAAGCGCACAAAGAAATTGTAAATTCAATTTTATTTAGTTTTCCCGCGGACGGGAATCGAACCTACACATCTTAGAATCGGTCAATGATGGAGGAAGAAGAACTTTAAGAACGCTTATTTTAAATCGTTTAAATCAAATTTATAAATACAAGAAGAAAAAACAACCGCCTCGTCCGGGGTTTAAAACCTGGACCCTCCGCTTTCCGGGCGACTGCTCTTAACACTGAGCTAACGAGATAGATGATTTTCCCTCTTGCATTTATCAGTTTGTTACTTTTGCCACTAGCCTACTAAGCCACGCTTTGCTTTTAGCTGGCATTAACCAGTAACGATTAAAGCGCACAAAGAAATTGTAAATTCAATTTTATTTAGTTTTCCCGTGGACGGGAATCGAACCTGCACATTTTAGAATCGGTCAATGATGGAGAAAGAAGAACTTTACGAACCTTTATTTTTAATGATTCTAAATCAAATTTATAAATGCAAGAAGAAAAAACAACCGTCTCGTCCGGGGTTTGCAACCGGGACCTTCCCCTTGCCGGCAGAATGATCTTACCACTGAGCTAACGAGGCAGATGATTTTCCCTCTTGCATTTATCAATTTGTTTCTTTTGCCAATAGTTTACTAAGCTACGTTTTGCTTTCAGCTGGCATTAATCAGTAACAATGGAAGCTCACAATTAAAATGTAAATTACATTTTATTTATTTTTCCCGCGGACGGGAATCGAACCTACACTTGTTAGAATCGGTCAATGTTGGAGAAAGAAAAATTTTAAGAACTTTTATTTTTAATGATTCTAAATCAAATTTATAAATGGAAAAAGATAAAACACCCGCCTCGTCCGGGGTTTGAAACCGGGAACTTCCCCTGGCACGGAGAATGCTCTTACTATTGAATTAACGAGACAGATGATTTCTCCTCTTGCATTTATCAATTTGTTAATTTTGCCACTAGCCTACTAAGCCAGGCTTTGCTTTCAGCTGGCATTAACCAGTAACGAATAAAGCGCACAAAGAAATTGTAAATTCAATGTTATTTAGTTTTCCCGCGGACGGGAATCGAACTTGCACATTTTATAATCGGTCAATGATGGAGAAAGAAGAACTTTACGAACCTTTATTTTTAATGATTCTAAATCAAATTTGTAAATGCAAGAAGAAAAAACAACCGCCTCGTCCGGGGTTTGCAACCGGGACCTTCCCCTTGCCGGCAGAATGATCTTACCACTGAGCTAACGTGGCAGATGATTTTCCCTCTTGCATTTATCAATTTGTTTCTTTTGCCAATAGTTTACTAAGCTACGTTTTGCTTTCAGCTGGCATTAATCAGTAACAATGGAAGCGCACAAATAAATTTTAAATTCAATTTTATTTATTTTTCCTGCGGACGGGAATCGAACCTACACTTGTTACAATCGGTCAATGATGGAGAAAGAGAAACTTTAAGAACTTGTATTTTTAATGATTCTAAATCAAATTTATAAATGGAAAAAGATAAAACAACCGCCTCGTCCGGGGTTTGAAACCGGGAACTTTCCCTTGCAGGGAGAATGCTCTTACTACTGAGCTAACGAGACAGATGATTTCGCCTCTTGTATTTATCAATTTGTTAATTTTGCCACTAGCCTACTAAGCCAGGCTTTGCTTTCAGCTGGCATTAACCAGTAACGAATAAAGCGCACAAAGAAATTGTAAATTCAATGTTATTTAGTTTTCCCGCGGACGGGAATCGAACTTGCACATTTTATAATCGGTCAATGATGGAGAAAGAAGAACTTTACGAACCTTTATTTTTAATGATTCTAAATCAAATTTATAAATGGAAGAAGATAAAACAACCGCCTCGTCCGGGGTTTGAAACCGGGGCCTTCCCCTTGCCGGGCGACTTCTCTTACCACTGAGCTAACGAAACAGATGATTTTCCGTCTTGCATTTATCAATTTGTTACTTCTGTCACTAGCCTACTAAGCCACGTTTTGCTTTCAACTGGCATTAAGCATTAACGATGAAAGCGCACAAATAAATTGTAAATTATATTTTATTTATTTTTCCCGCGGACGGGAATCGAACCTACACTTGTTAGAATCGGTAAATGATGGAGAAAGAAGAACTTTAAGAACTTTAATTTTTAATGTCTCTAAACCAAATTTATAAATGCAAGAAGGAAAAAGAACCGCCTTGTCCGGGGTTTGAAACCGGGACCTTCCCCTTGCAGGGAGAATGCTCTTACTACTGAGCTAACGAGACAGATGATTTCGCCTCTTGTATTTATCAATTTGTTAATTTTGCCACTAGCCTACTAAGCCACGCTTTGCTTTTAGCTGGCATTAACCAGTAACGATTAAAGCGCACAAAGAAATTGTAAATTCAATTTTATTTAGTTTTCCCGCGGACGGGAATCGAACCTACACATCTTAGAATCGGTCAATGATGGAGGAAGAAGAACTTTAAGAACGTTTATTTTAAATCGTTTAAATCAAATTTATAAATACAAGAAGAAAAAACAACCGCCTCGTCCGGGGTTTAAAACCGGGACCCTCCGCTTTCCGGGCGACTGCTCTTAACACTGAGCTAACGAGATAGATGATTTTCCCTCTTGCATTTATCAGTTTGTTACTTTTGCCACTAGCCTACTAAGCCACGCTTTGCTTTTAGCTGGCATTAACCAGTAACGATTAAAGCGCACAAAGAAATTGTAAATTCAATTTTATTTAGTTTTCCCGCGGACGGGAATCGAACCTGCACATTTTAGAATCGGTCAATGATGGAGAAAGAAGAACTTTACGAACCTTTATTTTTAATGATTCTAAATCAAATTTATAAATGCAAGAAGAAAAAACAACCGCCTCGTCCGGGGTTTGCAACCGGGACCTTCCCCTTGCCGGCAGAATGATCTTACCACTGAGCTAACGAGGCAGATGATTTTCCCTCTTGCATTTATCAATTTGTTTCTTTTGCCAATAGTTTACTAAGCTACGTTTTGCTTTCAGCTGGCATTAATCAGTAACAATGGAAGCTCACAATTAAAATGTAAATTACATTTTATTTATTTTTCCCGCGGACGGGAATCGAACATACACTTGTTAGAATCGGTCAATGATGGAGAAAGAAAAATTTTAAGAACTTTTATTTTTAATGATTCTAAATCAAATTTATAAATGGAAGAAGATAAAACACCCGCCTCGTCCGGGGTTTGAAACCGGGAACTTCCCCTGGCACGGAGAATGCTCTTACTATTGAATTAACGAGACAGATGATTTCTCCTCTTGCATTTATCAATTTGTTAATTTTGCCACTAGCCTACTAAGCCAGGCTTTGCTTTCAGCTGGCATTAACCAGTAACGAATAAAGCGCACAAAGAAATTGTAAATTCAATGTTATTTAGTTTTCCCGCGGACGGGAATCGAACTTGCACATTTTATAATCGGTCAATGATGGAGAAAGAAGAACTTTACGAACCTTTATTTTTAATGATTCTAAATCAAATTTATAAATGCAAGAAGAAAAAACAACCGCCTCGTCCGGGGTTTGCAACCGGGACCTTCCCCTTGCCGGCAGAATGATCTTACCACTGAGCTAACGTGGCAGATGATTTTCCCTCTTGCATTTATCAATTTGTTTCTTTTGCCAATAGTTTACTAAGCTACGTTTTGCTTTCAGCTGGCATTAATCAGTAACAATGGAAGCGCACAAATAAATTTTAAATTCAATTTTATTTATTTTTCCCGCGGACGGGAATCGAACCTACACTTGTTACAATCGGTCAATGATGGAGAAATAGAAATTTTAAGAACTTGTATTTTTAATGATTCTAAATCAAATTTATAAATGGAAAAAGATAAAACAACCGCCTCGTCCGGGGTTTGAAACCGGGAACTTTCCCTTGCAGGGAGAATGCTCTTACTACTGAGCTAACGAGACAGATGATTTCGCCTCTTGTATTTATCAATTTGTTAATTTTGCCACTAGCCTACTAAGCCACGCTTTGCTTTCAGCTGGCATTAACCAGTAACGATGAAAGCGCACAAATAAATTGTAAATTCAATTTTATTTATTTTTCCCGCGGACGGGAATCGAACCTACACTTGTTAGAATCGGTCAATGATGGAGAAAGAAGAACTTTGAGAACGTTTATTTTAAATCATTTAAATCAAATTTATAAATACAAGAAGAAAAAACAAATGCGTCGTCCGCGGTTTGAAACCGGGAACTTCCCCTTGCCGGGCGACTTCTCTTACCACTGAGCTAACGAAACAGATGATTTTCCGTCTTGCATTTATCAATTTGTTACTTCTGTCACTAGCCTACTAAGCCACGTTTTGCTTTCAACTGGCATTAAGCATTAACGATGAAAGCGCACAAATAAATTGTAAATTATATTTTATTTATTTTTCCCGCGGACGGGAATCGAACCTACACTTGTTAGAATCGGTCAATGATGGAGAAAGAAGAACTTTAAGAACTTTTATTTTTAATGATTCTAAATCAAATTTATAAATGCAAGAAGGTAAAAGAACCGCCTCGTCCGGGGTTTGAAACTGGGACCTTCCCCTTGCAGGGAGAATGCTCTTACTACTGAGCTAACGAGACAGCTGATTTCGCCTCTTGTATTTATCAATTTGTTACTTTTGCCACTAGCCTACTAAGCTACGCTTTGCTTTTAGCTGGCATTAACCAGTAAAGATTAAAGCGCACAAAGAAATTGTAAATTCAATTTTATTTAGTTTTCCCGCGGACGGGAATCGAACCTACACATCTTAGAATCGGTCGATGATGGAGAAAGAAGAACTTTAAGAACGTTTATTTTAAATCGTTTAAATCAAATTTATAAATACAAGAAGAAAAAACAAATGCCTCGTCCGCGGTTTGAAACCGGGAACTTCCCCTTGCCGGGCGACTTCTCTTACCACTGAGCTAACGAAACAGATGATTTTCCGTCTTGCATTTATCAATTTGTTACTTCTTTCACTAGCCTACTAAGCCACGTTTTACTTTCAACTGGCATTAAGCAGTAACGATGAAAGCGCACAAATAAATTGTAAATTATATTTTATTTATTTTTCCCGCGGACGGGAATCGAACCTACACTTGTTAGAATCGGTCAATGATGGAGAAAGAAGAACTTTAAGAACTTTTATTTTTAATGATTCTAAATCAAATTTATAAATGCAAGAAGAAAAAACAACCGCCTCGTCCGGGGTTTGCAACCGGAACCTTCCCCTTGCCGGCAGAATGCACTTACCACTGAGCTAACGAGACAGATGATTTTCCTCTTGCATTTACCAATTTGATAATTTTGTCACTAGCCTACTAAGCCACGCTTTGCTTTCAGCTGGCATTAACCAGTAACGAATAAAGCGCACACATAAATTCTAAATTCAATTTTATATATTTTTCCCGCGGACGGGAATCGAACCTACACTTCTTAGAATCGGTCAGTAATGGAGAAAGAAGAAATTTAAGAACTTTTATTTTTAATGTTTCTATAAAAAACAACCGCCTCGTCCGGGGTTTAAAACTGGGACCTTCCGCTTTCCGGGCGACTGCTCTTAACACTGAGCTAACGAGACAGATGATTTTCCCTCTTGCATTTATCAATTTTTTACTTTTGCCACTAGCCTACTAAGCCACGTTTAGCGTTCAGCTGGCATTAACCAGTAACAATGAAAGCGCACAAATAAATTTTAAATTCAATTTTATTTATTTTTCCCGCGGACGGGAATCGAACCTACACTTGTTAGAATCGGTCAATGATGGAGAAAGAGAAATTTTAAGAACTTTTATTTTTAATGATTCTAAATCAAATTTATAAATGCAAGAAGAAAAAACAACCGCCTCGTCCGGGGTTTGCAACCGGAACCTTCCCCTTGCCGGCAGAATGCACTTACCACTGAGCTAACGAGACAGATGATTTTCCTCTGGCATTTACCAATTTGATAATTTTGTCACTAGCCTACTAAGCCACGCTTTGCTTTCAGCTGGCATTAACCAGTAACGAATAAAGCGCACACATAAATTCTAAATTCAATTTTATATATTTTTCCCGCGGACGGGAATCGAACCTACACTTCTTAGAATCGGTCAGTAATGGAGAAAGAAGAACTTTAAGAACTTTTATTTTTAATGTTTCTAAATCAAATTTATAAATGCAAGAATAAAAAACAACCGCCTCGTCCGGGGTTTAAAACCGGGACCTTCCGCTTTCCGGGCTACTGCTCTTACCACTGAGCTAACGAGAAAGATGAATTTCCCTCTTGCATTAATCAATTTGTTATTTTTGCCACTAGCCTACTAAGCCACGTTTTGCGTTCAGCTGGCATTAACCAGTAACAATGAAAGCGCACAAATAAATTGTAAAATCAGATTTATTTACTTTTCCCGCGGACGGGAATCGAACCTACATTTGCGAGAATCGGTCAGTGATGGAGAAAGAAGCACTTTAAGAACTTTTATTTTAATGATTCTAAATCAAATTTATAAATGCAAGAATAAAAAACAACCGCCTCGTCCGGGGTTTGAAACAGGGACCTTCCGCTTGCCGGGCGACTTCTCTTACCACTGAGCTAACGAAACAGATGATTTTCCGTCTTGCATTTATCAATTTGTTACTTTTGTCACTAGCCTACTAAGCCACGTTTTGCTTTCAGCTGGCATTAACCAGTAACGATGAAAGCGCTCAAATAAATTGTATATTCAATTTTATTTATTTTTCCCGCGGACGGGAATCGAACCTACACTTCTTAGAATCGGTCAATGATGGAGAAAGAAGAGCTTTAAGAACTTTTATTTTTAATGATTCTAAATCAAATTTATAAATGCAAGAAGAAAAAACAACCGCCTAGTCCGGGCTTTGAAACCAGGACCATCCTCTTGCAGGGAGAATGCTCTTACCACTGAGCTAACGAGACATATGATTTTCCCTCTTGCATTTATCAATTTGTTACTTTTGCCACTAGCCTACTAAGCCACGTTTTGCGTTCAGCTGGCATTAACCAGTAACAATGAAAGCGCACAAATAAATTTTAAATTCAATTTTATTTATTTTTCCCGCGGACGGGAATCGAACCTACACTTGTTAGAATCGGTCAATGATGGAGAAACAGAAATTTTAAGAACTTTTATTTTTAATGATTCTAAATCAAATTTATAAATGGAAGAAGATAAAACAACCGCCTCGTCCGGGGTTTGAAACCGGGAACTTCCCCTTGCAGGGAGAATGCTCTTACTACTGAGCTAACGAGACAGATGATTTCGCCTCTTGTATTTATCAATTTGTTAATTTTGCCACTAGCCTACTAAGCCACGCTTTGCTTTCAGCTGGCATTAACCAGTAACGATGAAAGCGCACAAATAAATTGTAAATTCAATTTTATTTATTTTTCCCGCGGACGGGAATCGAACCTACACTTGTTAGAATCGGTCAATGATGGAGAAACAGAAATTTTAAGAACTTTTATTTTTAATGATTCTAAATCAAATTTATAAATGCAAGAAGGAAAAAGAACCGCCTCGTCCGGGGTTTGAAACCGGGACCTTCCCCTTGCAGGGAGAATGCTCTTACTACTGAGCTAACGAGACAGATGATTTCGCCTCTTGTATTTATCAATTTGTTACTTTTGCCACTAGCCTACTAAGCCACGCTTTGCTTTTAGCTGGCATTAACCAGTAACGATTAAAGCGCACAAAGAAATTGTAAATTCAATTTTATTTAGTTTTCCCGCGGACGGGAATCGAACCTACACATCTTAGAATCGGTCAATGATGGAGGAAGAAGAACTTTAAGAACGTTTATTTTAAATCGTTTAAATCAAATTTATAAATACAAGAAGAAAAAACAACCGCCTCGTCCGGGGTTTAAAACCGGGACCCTCCGCTTTCCGGGCGACTGCTCTTAACACTGAGCTAACGAGACAGATGATTTTCCTTCTTGCATTTATCAATTTGTTACTTTTGCCACTAGCCTACTAAGCCACGTTTTGCGTTCAGCTGGCATTAACCAGTAACAATGAAAGCGCACAAATAAATTTTAAATTCAATTTTATTTATTTTTCCCGCGGACGGGAATCGAACCTACACTTGTTAGAATCGGTCAATGATGGAGAAAGAAGAACTTTAAGAACTTTTATTTTTAATGATTCTAAATCAAATTTATAAATGCAAGAAGAAAAAACAACCGCCTCGTCCGGGGTTTGCAACCGGAACCTTCCCCTTGCCGGCAGAATGCACTTACCACTGAGCTAACGAGACAGATGATTTTCCTCTTGCATTTACCAATTTGATAATTTTGTCACTAGCCTACTAAGCCACGCTTTGCTTTCAGCTGGCATTAACCAGTAACGAATAAAGCGCACACATAAATTCTAAATTCAATTTTATATATTTTTCCCGCGGACGGGAATCGAACCTACACTTCTTAGAATCGGTCAGTAATGGAGAAAGAAGAACTTTAAGAACTTTTATTTTTAATGTTTCTAAATCAAATTTATAAATGCAAGAATAAAAAACAACCGCCTCGTCCGGGGTTTAAAACCGGGACCTTCCGCTTTCCGGGCGACTGCTCTTAACACTGAGCTAACGAGACAGATGATTTTCCCTCTTGCATTTATCAATTTGTTACTTTTGCCACTAGCCTACTAAGCCACGTTTTGCGTTCAGCTTGCATTAACCAGTAACAATGAAAGCGCACAAATAAATTTTAAATTCAATTTTATTTATTTTTCCCGCGGGCGGGAATCGACCCTACACTTGTTAGAATCGGTCAAAGATGGAGAAAGAGAAATTTTAAGAACTTTTATTTTTAATGATTCTAAATCAAATTTATAAATGGAAGAAGATAAAACAACCGCCTCGTCCGGGGTTTGAAACCGGGAACTTCCCCTTGCAGGGAGAATGCTCTTACTACTGAGCTAACGAGACAGATGATTTCGCCTCTTGTATTTATCAATTTGTTACTTTTGCCACTAGCCTACTAAGCCACGCTTTGCTTTTAGCTGGCATTAACCAGTAACGATTAAAGCGCACAAAGAAATTGTAAATTCAATTTTATTTAGTTTTCCCGCGGACGGGAATCGAACCTGCACATTTTTGAATCGTTCAATGATGGAGAAAGAAGAACTTTACGAACCTTTATTTTTAATGATTCTAAATCAAATTTATAAATGCAAGAAGAAAAAACAACCACCTCGTCCGGGGTTTGCAACCGGGACCTTCCCCTTGCCGGCAGAATGATCTTACCACTGAGCTAACGAGGCAGATGATTTTCCCTCTTGCATTTATCAATTTGTTTCTTTTGCCAATAGTTTACTAAGCTACGTTTTGCTTTCAGCTGGCATTAATCAGTAACAATGGAAGCTCAGAATTAAAATGCAAATTACATTTTATTTATTTTTCCCGCGGACGGGAATCGAACCTACACTTGTTAGAATCGGTCAATGATGGAGAAAGAAGAACTTTAAGAACTTTTATTTTTATTGTTTCTAAATCAAATTTATAAATGCAAGAATAAAAAACAACCGCCTCGTCCGGGGTTTAAAACCGGGACCTTCCGCTTTCCGGGCGACTGCTCTTAACACTGAGCTAACGAGACAGATGATTTTCCCTCTTGCATTTATCAATTTGTTACTTTTGCCACTAGCCTACTAAGCCACGTTTTGCGTTCAGCTGGCATTAACCAGTAACAATGAAAGCGCACAAATAAATTTTAAATTCAATTTTATTTATTTTTCCCGCGGACGGGAATCGAACCTACACTTGTTAGAATCGGTCAATGATGGAGAAAGAGAAATTTTAAGAACTTGTATTTTTAATGATTCTAAATCAAATTTATAAATGGAAGAAGATAAAACAACCGCCTCGTCCGGGGTTTGAAACCGGGAACTTCCCCTTGCAGGGAGAATGCTCTTACTACTGAGCTAACGAGACAGATGATTTCGCCTCTTGTATTTATCAATTTGTTAATTTTGCCACTAGCCTACTAAGCCACGCTTTGCTTTCAGCTGGCATTAACCAGTAACGATGAAAGCGCACAAATAAATTGTAAATTCAATTTTATTTATTTTTCCCGCGGACGGGAATCGAACCTACACTTGTTAGAATCGGTCAATGATGGAGAAAGAAGAACTTTAAGAAAGTTTATTTTAAATCGTTTAAATCAAATTTATAAATACAAGAAGAAAAAACAAATGCGTCGTCCGCGGTTTGAAACCGGGAACTTCCCCTTGCCGGGCGACTTCTCTTACCACTGAGCTAACGAAACAGATGATTCTCCGTCTTGCATTTATCAATTTGTTACTTCTGCCACTAGCCTACTAAGCCACGTTTTGCTTTCAACTGGCATTAAGCAGTAACGATGAAAGCGCACAAATAAATTTTAAATTCAATTTTATTTATTTTTCCCGCGGACGGGAATCGAACCTACACTTGTTAGAATCGGTCAATGATGGAGAAAGAGAAATTTTAAGAACTTGTATTTTTAATGATTCTAAATCAAATTTATAAATGGAAGAAGATAAAACAACCGCCTCGTCCGGGGTTTGAAACCGGGAACTTCCCCTTGCAGGGAGAATGCTCTTACTACTGAGCTAACGAGACAGATGATTTCGCCTCTTGTATTTATCAATTTGTTAATTTTGCCACTAGCCTACTAAGCCACGCTTTGCTTTCAGCTGGCATTAACCAGTAACGATGAAAGCGCACAATTAAATTGTAAATTCAATTTTATTTATTTTTCCCGCGGACGGGAATCGAACCTACACATCTTAGAATCGGTCAATGATGGAGAAAGAAGAACTTTAAGAACTTTTATTTTTAATGATTCTAAATCAAATTTATAAATGCAAGAAGGAAAAAGAACCGCCTCGTCCGGGGTTTGAAACCGGGACCTTCCCCTTGTAGGGAGAATGCTCTTACTACTGAGCTAACGAGACAGATGATTTCGCCTCTTGTATTTACCAATTTGTTACTTTTGCCACTAGCCTACTAAGCCACGCTTTGCTTTTAGCTGGCATTAACCAGTAACGATTAAAGCGCACAAAGAAATTGTAAATTCAATTTTATTTAGTTTTCCCGCGGACGGGAATCGAACCTGCACATTTTAGAATCGGTCAATGATGGAGAAAGAAGAACTTTACGAACCTTTATTTTTAATGATTCTAAATCAAATTTATAAATGCAAGAAGAAAAAACAACCGCCTCGTCCGGGGTTTGCAACCGGGACCTTCCCCTTGCCGGCAGAATGATCTTACCACTGAGCTAACGAGGCAGATGATTTTCCCTCTTGCATTTATAAATTTGTTTCTTTTGCCAATAGTTTACTAAGCTACGTTTTGCTTTCAGCTGGCATTAATCAGTAACAATGGAAGCTCACAATTAAAATGTAAATTAAATTTTATTTATTTTTCCCGCGGACGGGAATCGAACCTACACTTGTTAGAATCGGTCAATGATGGAGAAAGAAGAACTTTAAGGACTTTTATTTTTAATGTTTCTAAATCAAGTTTATAAATGCAAGAATAAAAAACAACCGCCTCGTCCGGGGTTTAAAACCGGGACCTTCCGCTTTCCGGGCGACTGCTCTTAACACTGAGCTAACGAGACAGATGATTTTCCCTCTTGCATTTATCAATTCGTTAATTTTGCCACTAGCCTACTAAGCCACTTTTGCGTTCAGCTGGCATTAACCAGTAACGATTAAAGCGCACAATGAAATTGTAAATTAAATTTTATTTAGTTTTCCCGCGGACGGGAATCGAACTTACACATCTTAGAATCGGTCATTGATGGAGAAAGAAGAACTTTAAGAACTTTTATTTTAAATGATTCTAAATCAAATTTATAAATACAAGAAGAAAAAACAAATGCGTCGTCCGGGGTTTGAAACCGGGACCTTCCGCTTGCCGGGCGACTTCTCTTACCACTGAGCTAACGAAACAGATGATTTTCCGTCTTGCGTTTATCAATTTGTTACTTTTGTCACTAGCCTACTAAGCTACGTTTTGCTTTCAGCTGGCATTAACCAGTAACGATGAAAGCGCTCAAATAGATTGTATATTCAATTTTATTTATTTTTACCGCGGACGGGAATCGAACCTACACTTCTTAGAATCGGTCAATGGTGGAGAAAGAAGAACTTTAAGAACTTTTATTTTTAATGATTCTAAATCAAATTTATAAATGCAAGAAGAAAAAACAACCGCCTCGTCCGGGCTTTGAAACCGGGACCTTCCCCTTGCAGGGAGAATGCTCTTACCACTGAGCTAACGAGACAGATGATTTCGCCTCTTGGATTTATCAATTTGTTGCTTTTGCCACTAGCCTACTAAGCCAAGCTTTGCTTTCAGCTGGCACTAACCAGTAATGATTAAAGGGCACAAAGAAACTGTAAATTCAAATTTATTTAGTTTTCCCGCGGACGGGAAACGAACCTACACTTCTTAAAACCGGTCAATGATGGAGAGAGAAGAACTTTAAGAACTTTTATTTTAAATGATTCTAAATCAAATGTATAAATATAAGAAGAAAAAACAACTGCGTCGTCCGGGGTTTGAATCCGGGACCTTCCGCTTGCCGGGCGACTTCTCTTACAACTGAGCTAACGAGACAGATGATTTTCCTCTTGCATTTACCAATTTGATAATTTTGTCACTAGCCTACTAAGCCACGTTTTGCTTTCAGCTGGCATTAACCAGTAACAATGAAAGCACACAAATAAAATGTAAATTCAGTTTTATTTATTTTTCCCGCGGACGGGAATCTAACCTACAATTGTTAGAATCGGTCAATGATGGAAAAAGAAGAACTTTAAGAACTTTTATTTTTAACGATTCTAAATCAAATTTATAAATGCAAGAAGAAAAAACAACCGCCTCGTCCGGGGTTTGCAACTGGGACCTTCCCCTTGCCGGCAGAATGATCTTACCACTGAGCTAACGAGGCAGATGATTTTCCCTCTTGTATTTATCAATTTGTTTCTTTTGCCACTAGTTTACTAAGCTACGTTTTGCTTTCAGCTGGCATTAATCAGTAACAATGGAAGCACACAAATAAAATGTAAATTAAATTTTATTTATTTTTCCCGCGGACGGGAATCGAACCTACACTTTTTAGAATTGGTCAGTGACTGATAAAGAAGAAATTAAAGAACTTTTATTTTTAATGTTTCTAAATCAGATTTATAAATGCAAGAATAAAAAACAACCGCCTCGTCCGGGGTTTGAAACCGGGACCTTCCGCTTTCCGGGCGACTGCTCTTAACACTGAGCTAACGAGACAGATGATTTTCCCTCATGCATTTATCAATTTGTTACCTTTGTCACTAGCCTACTAGGCCACGTTTTACTTACAGCTGGCATTAACCAGTAACAATGAAAACGCGCAAATAAATTGTAAATTAAATTTTATTTATTTTTCCCGCGGACGGGAATCGAACCTACAATTGTTGGAATCGGTGAATGATGGAGAAAGAAGAACTTTATGAACTCTTATTTTTAATGATTCTAAATCAAATTTACAAATGCAAGAATAATAAACAACCGCCTCGTCCGGGCTTTAAAACCGGGACCATCCGCTTGCCGGGCGACAGCTCTTACTACTGAGCTAACGAGACAGATGATTTTCCCTCTTGCATTCATCAATTTGTTACTTTTGACTCTAGCTAACTAAGCCACGTTTTGCTTTCAGCTGGCATTAACCAGTAACAATGAAAACGCGCAAATAAATTGTAAATTAAATTCTGTTTATTTTTCCCGCGGACGGGAATCGAACCTACACTTGTTGGAATCGGTGAATGATGGATAAAGAAAAACTTTATGAACTCTTATTTTTAATGATTCTAAATCAAATTTTTAAATGCAAGAAGAAAAAACAACCGCCTCGTCCGGGGTTTGAAACCAGGACCTTAAGCTTTCCAGGCGACTGGTCTTACCAATGAGCTAACGATACAGATGATTTTCCTCTGGCGTTTACCAATTTGATAATTTTTTCACTAGCCTACTAAGCCACGTTATGCTTTCAGCTGGCATTAACCAGTAACAATGAAAGCGCACAAATAAATTATAAATTCAATTTTATTTATTTTTCCCGCGGACGGGAATCGAACCTACACTTGTTAGAATCGGTCAATGATGGAGAAAGAAGAACTATAAGAACTTTTATTTTAAATGATTCTAAATCAAATTTATAAATACAAGAAGAAAAAACAAATGCGTCGTCCGGGGTTTGAAACCGGGAACTTCCCCTTGCAGGGAGAATGCTCTTACTACTGAGCTAACGAGACAGATGATTTCGCCTCTTGTATTTATCAATTTGTTAATTTTGCCACTATCCTACTATGCCACGCTTTGCTTTCAGCGGGCATTAACCAGAAACGATGAAAGCGCACAAATAATTTGTACATTCAATTTTATTTATTTTTCCCGCGGACGGGAATCGAGCCTACACTTGTTACAATCGGTCAATGATGGAGAAAGAAGAACTATAAGAACTTTAATTTTTAGTGACTCTAAATCAAATTTATAAATGCAAGAAGGAAAAAGAACCGCCTCTTCCGGGGTTTGAAACCGGGACCTTCCCCTCGCAGGGAGAATGCTCTTACTACTGAGCTAACGAGACAGATGATTTCGCCTTGTCGTGTCCCAATGCGATGGACCAATAAATGAAAACTATTAAATCAATTTCAATCGGAAACAAATACACTTCCGTAAATGAAAAAACTGACTTTCTTTAAAATCATACAAATCTTTATTTATGCGAAAACTGACCTAACTTAATACTTCCAAAACAATCTAAACCGAACCGAACGGTAACTTGACACCTTAAACAAAGTTGAATCGCGACTGAACACTTAACGGCACTCGCCAGACCAGTCATTGGTCGTCCGATACTCGGAAGTAAACGTTCTATGCTCACAACGCGGATGTAAACAAAGGACACAACCTTGCCGTTTGTTCTACCGGGTTGCAGCACCTGAGTCGCTTAGTAGTAAACAATCGCTTTACATAATAATTACCATGCGAGGTTAATTATTATCGTAATCGTCGATTGCTCCACTAAGCGCTCATCGCAGCCAGCTGTTGGGCTAATCAGCAAAATAACCGACAGTTGCAGAACAATACCATACGAAGTTATTGTTTAGCAATTGCTGATTACTTCGCTAGAATGCGCCCTTGGCTGCTGGAAGAAGAACCTTCCTTATATTGGGCCATAACATCCCTCCCCCCTTGGAAAAACTAGTTTCCGCAGGAAACTAGATCTGTAGAGTGCAACAGTCTTAAAAATTGAAAATATTTTTGGTCTCCGTTCGGTTCATTTTGTTTTACATTTTTCGTTACATACTTAAATTCTATTTTCCTTTTCTCACGTTTTTCATTTTACGTCATTTCACGTCTTTTAATTCACATTTACATAATTTCTCTTATCTTTTTCTTTTCACGTTTAATTTCTTTCTTATTTTCTTCTCACATTTAATTATCTTTTTTAAATTTCTTTCTTATACCTATTACATTTTCTACTTTTCTGCCTAACATTTCCTTTAAACATTTTTTTCTATATATATATTTCTACATTTTGTTAATTAACTTGGCTTTCTTTTTTTTTTTACATATTTCATGTTTATTTTCCATGATCTTTTTTCCCACTGCCTAAAAATTTTTACATTTCTTTTAAGTTCAAAATTTACAACCATTATCTTGAAATCCCTCTACCTAATAAGTTAATTATATCTATTACATAGTTCTTTCTAACCTTAAAATTTTATTATTAACAAAAATGCTTAATTAATTTACATGCATTTTAAAAATATACAATCTTATTTATTGTCTATCTAATTACAAAAATAACAAAAATTAAAAGTTTTTTTTTTACAAGCATTTATAGCACTTACATATATATAACAAGAAAACTCATAGAAAAATTCTATTTAAGGGTATACTTTCTATTGGTGCCCAATACAATTACATTACTACAATAAAATAACTACTCTACTATTCTACTTGTACCAGCTGTTTCCCGACGACGGTAGGTAAATTTGCTGTTGGCAGGTTTGCTGTTGTTGGGATGACCTTTTTTATACTGGAGTCCACTTGTTTGGATAGCCTTGCTTTGGGTTGGCCCGTCAATGGTTTGCTGATAATGGTTCAAGTTTGTTCACTTTTCTGATGCTTCAAGTGGTACACTAATCCTGCTAATACTGCTAGCATTTGATCACAATTAATCCCATTAATTATACGGATAGATAGATAGAATGTTTTTATCTACTCTGTATTGCTGGACAATTTCTTGTTATAAGCGCTGCTTTAATTTTACTATGATTATATTTATAAAAAAAAAACTTTCTTTTGGTCCCGATGGAGTTCTCTCAATTATATTGAGAGTCCACGTGTACTTAAAGATTCTTTTTTTTTGTAATATCATATAGTACTGTATATATGTATGTTAGTAGATATACCATATAACAGATCTCTCAACATTAATTTATGCGCTAATAACTCCGCCAGGTTTTCTAATTGTAGCTTTCCAATAAGATTTCGGCAGAAGCTCAAAATTCGTCAACAAGATCATATGTGTGGTCTTCATATACTTTTACAGGCATAGTGCATACTCTGCGCTTGTCTAACGATTATTTCACTAATCTCCCGAGCGTAAGTTATCCGTGGATGTAAGCTTCCGATGATCAAAGAAGCCAACCTACTTATCCTTATCTCCGGTATCTTATTAATTTCTCGTACTTTGCTCATACTTTGAGCTCCAGCATCGTCCCTATATTTCCACGTTCCGTATTTACTAGAGTTGATATTTTGTATCATAGATCTCCTCGTTCTGCTGCCGCCTGTGCTCTGGAAGCATTGAATATGTAGATTTGACTATCTTACCTATACTTACTTAACCTATGGCAACCCGTTAATTTTTCTCTATTTTAATTCTATTTTTCCTTTTAGAAATCCTTATGCTTGTTCTATATACATACTTTAAAAGTTTTCTTTTAATTCTTCTTTCTTTTAGAACTTTTTTCTTTAACTTTTATTATTCTATATTTTTTTTAAATTCTCTTTTTAAATCACTTATTTCTTTTAATCTTTTTTCCACCTTCTTTTAAATCTATTATTTCTTTTACCTTTCCAATCATTCTTTAACATCCTCTTTAATTTTTTTTTTCTTTACAAGACTTCTTTGTTGATAAATCTTCTGTCTTAACACTTTATTTTTCTTTATTTCCATTACTCTATTGTTTTTTATTCTCTCTTTCCTACTTTAGGTTTGATTTCAATCTTGATACATTTAATATTCTTTTAACTTTTTATTTCTGTTTTCTCTTCTTCCAAGATCCTTTTTCTTTTAAATATAACTATTATCTGTTTTTTTTTTAATTCTCATTATTTACGTATTTAAAACAACCTCTCTTTTTTTTCTTTTAAATCTCACACGAAATTCTTTTAATAACATTTTCTTACCTTTTAATCTAAAAATTTACCTTACCGATTGGATCCACTGGGTTATCTTGGTTCCGCATTTCCATCTCTTTCCGGCTAGAGACTGTCAAACTCCACTCATCAAATTTCTTCTGAAATTGGAGGGAATTTGTTGGAAATCTCTTTGGTTACGTCCCCCGATTCCCGGGTCATAACCGTTACCTTCCTCGTACAGCCCGATCAAATTTGGCGTAAGATTTATCCTATTAATCTTATTTTGGACCGGCAACGCTGCTATACCTGTGTGATAACTATGTTTTGGCATCTTTAACTTACCCTTTTGCTTAAGCCCCTGTCCTTTCCCCAGTTGAGGATAGATATTGTTCCTACAGTTATAGCGCCATGCAGATCGTCTGTCAAATTTGTGAGGTTTCGTCTGTCCATGAAAAGAATTAGGACTTTTTACGAAATAGGCTGTTGCATTGGCGATTCTTACGAATGCACGTTCATCCCCCAGCCTATTTCCACTGTACCCATAATACCTGTGAGGGCTCCTTCTCGAACCATTGGCTTCTTCATTTCTTACTTTATTAAGTTCCGCACTGTCGTAAGCCATGGTCCAAGTCTTCTCGCCTTGTTGTGGCTGAACTGGCTCATCCAATATGGGTATACCTTTCTCCCCCTGTCCTGAAGCTTCCTTTACATTACATGTTATATTCTTCTGGTTGCTTTCTGGATTACTGATACCTGGTCTAATGTTTTCTGCCACGTTCCTATGAGCCTCCTCTATTCTGGCTTGTAAAGGATTTCCTTGACTATACCAATGTAAAGAATTTGACCCCACTTGACCACTAGCTGTTACATTTCTAAAAACAGAACTTTCTTTCTGCGCTTCATTGGCATCTTGAATCCACAATTTCCTATTTACGCAATCAATAACAGCTTTGTCACTGAGGAAATCCATTCCAAGTATACCGTCGGCTGGAATTGAATCGGTATCACCAATGACGTTAAATTTGCAGGCCTGCTGACCGTTATCTATCAGTAACTTTGACTCACAAGTACCTTTGGAGCTCCTAGCAAGTCCGAACAGTCCTCCAATTCGTATTTTTTGTTGCGTATTTATGGGTGTATCTCTTTTTATTCTATTGAATTTAAGTAAACTACACGTGGACCCAGTGTCAATTAAAAGCCTAAACTTACCTTCTAAAGCTATGTTCGATGGCACTGTGATGATAAACTTACTCCTGGAATTCAATTTTTGCTTTTCCTTCTCTGCTAAATATTTCTTTACGCAGATATCCGTGTAATGGTCATGCGTTCTGCAGAACTGGCAATAAAGTCCCTCCCTTCCTGAATGGAATTCATCTTGTATGCCAGCTGCACAGTTTGTTACTCTAACGTGATGAATTCGGCAATTGGCCAACTCGTGCCCATACTCCTGACATCCAGTACAGTAATGTGGCTGCTTTCTCCACTGGCATTCTTTAGCAAAGTGCCCTGGCTGTCCGCATTTGAAGCATTTGACCGCTTTAGGCTGCTGTGTTGCTCTGATTGGAGTTTCCCAGTTCATTGCTTGTCTTTGTACAGCTTGGAAATACTTCTGGGGTTGTTTCTGCTTCACATCACTCAAATTTTCGCTCTTCCACCTTTCCTGTGGTAATTCTGTGGTGTAATCCGGTATTTTTTTCCAGGAGCTTGGTGCCATAGCTTGGAGCCTTTCCAAATCTTTTTCGAAGTACTGCGCTTCCTCTCGAACTTCTTCTAATGCTTCGAATTTTCTTCCAGTTAAGTATACCCGTGTGGCCTGACTGCCGACACCAGCTTTAAAAGTAGCTACCGCGTCGACCTCTAGCTCTGCTATCAAACCTCCATCCTTATTGGGGTATTTGGCTGACACCGCAGACTTAATCTGGTCTAGCAGCTCCATCATCCTATCTGCAAACTCTCTAATATCCTCACCACACCAGGTCTCTGCATACAGGCTAACATTTCAGTGCGTAATTCACTAAAAGATTTCCGTGGCATGTAGGCTGTTTTAATCGCCTGCTGCAAAGATGCAAAGTCCTTTGGCTCGTGTGAGCTTATTAGATAGTAAGCGTCATCGGATAAACGGTATTTTATGCATTTAATAAAAATGCTTTGCTCTGCTGCTTCCAGTCGATCGTGCAAGTCTTTGCTGCAACTAAGGAAACGAAAAACTTCTTTTGCCAACTTTGGAGACCTTTCCCCTGAAAACATTGGCACGTATTTAGAGACCAAGTCCATAATTTTCTCGTATGCCTCTGCCATGTTGCTCTTTAGAGGTGCTTTTGACTTGACAGATTCTGTTCTGGGTTTATTTCGACCTTGTTCCGTGCTGTTACTGGACGTTTTTTGCTGTATGTCTTTAAACGTCCCAGAGGTCCCCTTTTTATCCTGTTGCTGGTCCCAGAATACTAATTTCCTTGGATTCCACCTCTTACTCGTGCCCGCCTTATTAACTCCTTGATTAGAACCATCTTGTGATGATTGATCGAATTCCAATTCTTTCTCTAGTTCTGCTGTAGTTTCCTCAGCCTCCTTTAGCTGTACCTTTAGCGAGTCTATATTCTTTAAGAGCCCTTTTTTCTCCTTCTGGATTTCTTCCAATGCTTCTTCTGCTTCTATTTCACGACTCTGGATAACTTCGAATGCTGCTGTCACTAAATGATCTAAAGCTTCACCTTTTGTACCTTTTTTAGCACTCTCATTCAATTCCTCTCGTAATTTCTTCGCCTCTTCTTCTGTCCACCTCTTTTGTAACTCTCCTTTTATATGCTCCCCAATATATTGCCAGTCCTGTTCATAATTCTGCAATATTGCCTGACATTCCTTAAGTTCCTGTGTTTTTAGCTCTAATTCCCTTTCCTGGGCCTGAGAGCGTGCTAATTCTTCCCTAGTTAAGATATTACTCCTACCTGTGGATATTTAAGTTTTATAACCGAGCTATTATACTAATAACATCGATACCCCGGCGAAGAATGTCTCCTACAACTAAATATTAATATGCAACTTGACTAGACTCAACATTCCGACAAATATCATTCCCGATGCCTCTGATCTTTCGCAGGAAGTACTTAACTGAAAACAACTCTATTCGAGACCATTAAACCCAGACTTATCCTATTACTTAACGAGACAAGAAAAAGTAAAGCACAAAGAGCAAGTTCACACACAAGACCACACTCAACACTTCTTAAACTTTAGGCTGAAACGTGAAATCGATGAAACCAATTGAAAACATAAATACAACCAATTTCCCCAAAAAAAAATAAAAATTATAAAACTGAATTTAACACTTCTTAATTTAACCTGCAACGTAAATGGAGCAGCTAAAAGAAGCAGAACTCCCACAATTAACAAAAAAAAAATGGAGTAGCTAAAAAAAGCATAACTCCCAGAAAATAAAAAAAAATGGAGTAGCTCAAAAAGCATAACTCCCAGAAAATAAAAAAAAATGGAGTAGCTAAAAAAGCATAACTCCCAATATATATCAATTTTAAAAACACAATACCTTTTTAAACCGGCTGCGCCAAATTGTCGTGTCCCAATGCGATGGACCAATAAATGAAAACTATTAAATCAATTTCAATCGGAAACAAATACACTTCCGTAAATGAAAACACTGACTTTCTTTAAAATCATACAAATCTTTATTTATGCGAAAACTGACCTAACTTAATACTTCCAAAACAATCTAAACCGAACCGAACGGTAACTTGACACCTTAAACAAAGTTGAATCGCGACTGAACACTTAACGGCACTCGCCAGACCAGTCATTGGTCTTTTATGTCCGATACTCGGAAGTAAACGTTCTTTGCTCACAACGCGGATGTAAACAAAGGACACAACCTTGCCGTTTGTTCTACCGGGCTGCAGCACCTGAGTCGCTTAGTAGTAAACAATCGCTTTACATAATAATTACCATGCGAGGTTAATTATTATCGTAATCGTCGATTGCTCCACTAAGCGCTCATCGCAGCCAGCTGTTGGGCTAATCAGCAAAATAACCGACAGCTGCAGAACAATACCATACGAGGTTATTGTTTAGCAATTGCTGATTACTTCACTAGAATGCGCCCTTGGCTGCTGGAAGAAGAACCTTCCTTATATTGGGCCATAACAGCCTCTTGTATTTATCAATTTGTTACTTTTGCCACTAGCCTACTAAGACACGCTTTGCTTTCAGCTGGCATTAACCAGTAACGATTAAAGCGCACAAAGAAATTGTATGTATGATGGAGAAAGAAGAACTTTAAGAACTTTTATTTTAAATGATTCTAAATCAAATTTATAAATACAAGAAGAAAAAACAACTGCGTCGTCCGGGGTTTAAAACCGGGACCTTCCGCTTGCCGGGCGACTTCTCTTACCACTGAGCTAACGAAACAGATGATTTTCCCCTTCCACAAATAAATTGTAAATTCAATTTTATTTATTTTTCCCGCGGACGGGAATCGAACCTACACTTCTTAGAATCGGTCAGTAATGGAGAAAAAAGAACTTTAAGAACTTTTATTTTAAATGATTCTAAACCAAATTTACAAATGCAAGAAGAAAAAACAACCGCTTCGTCCGGGGTTTGAAACCGGGACCTTCCGCTTTCCGGGCGACTGCTCTTACCACTGAGTTAACGAGACAGATGAATTTCCCTCTTGCATTTATCAATTTGTGATTTTTGCCACTAGCCTACTTAGTCACGTTTTGCGTTCAGTTGGCATTAACCAGTAACAATGAAAGCGCACAAATAAATTGTAAACTCAGTTTTATTTACTTTTCCCACGGAAGGGAATCGAACCTACACTTGTGAGAATCGGTTAGTGATATAGAAAGAAGCACTTTAAGAACTTTTATTTTAATGATTCTAAATCAAATTTATAAATGCAAGAATAAAAAACAACCGCCTCGTCTGGGGTTTGAAACCGGCACCTTCCGCTTGCCGGGCGACTTCTCTTACCACTGAGCTAACGAAACAGATGATTTTCCGTCTTGCATTTATCAATTTGTTACTTTTGTCACTAGCCTACTAAGCCACGTTTTGCTTTCAGCTGGCATTAACCAGTAACGATGAAAGCGCTCAAATAAATTGTATATTCAATTTTATTTATTTTTACCGCGGACGGGAATCGAACCTACACTTCTTAGAATCGGTCAATGGTGGAGAAAGAAGAACTTTAAGAACTTTTATTTTTAATGATTCTAAATCAAATTTATAAATGCAAGAAGAAAAAACAACCGCCTCGTCCGGGCTTTGAAACCGGGACCTTCCCCTTCCAGGGAGAATGCTCTTACCACTGAGCTAACGAGACAGATGATTTCGCCTCTTGTATTTATCATTTTGTTGCTATTACCACTAGCCTACTAAGCCTAGTTTTGCTTTCAGCTGGCACTAACCAGTAACGATTAAAGGGCACAAAGAAACTGTAAATTCAAATTTATTTAGTTTTCCCGTGGACGGGAATCGAACCTACACTTCTTAGAATCGGTCAATGATGGAGAGAGAAGAACTTTAAGAACTTTTATTTTAAACGATTCTAAATCAAATTTATAAATACAAGAAGAAAAAACAACTGCGTCGTACGGGGTTTGAATCCGGGACCTTCCGCTTGCCGGGCGATTTCTCTTACAACTGAGCTAACGAGACAGATGATTTTCCTCTTGCATTTACCAATTTGATAATTTTGTCACTAGCCTACTAAGATACGTTTTGCTTTCAGCTGGCATTAACCAGTAACAATGAAAGCACACAAATAAAATGTAAATTCAATTTTATTTATTTTTCCCGCGGAAGGGAATCTAACCTACAATTGTTAGAATCGGTCAATGATGGAATAAGAAGAACTTTAAGAACTTTTATTTTTAACGATTCTAAATCAAATTTATAAATGCAAGAAAAAAAAACAACTGCGTCGTCCGGGGTTTGAAACCGGGACCTTCCGCTTGCCGGGCGACTTCTCTTACCACTGAGCTAACGATACAGATGATTTTCCTCTGCCACAAATAAATTGTAAATTCAATTTTATTTATTTTTCCCGCGGACGGGAATCGAACCTACACTTCTTAGAATCGGTCAGTAATGGTGAAAAAAGAACTTTAAGAACTTTTATTTTAAATGATTCTAAACCAAATTTACAAATGCAAGAAGAAAAAACAACCGCTTCGTCCGGGGTTTGAAACCGGGACCTTCCGCTTTCCGGGCGACTGCTCTTACCACTGAGTTAACGAAACAGATGATTTTCCCCTTCCACAAATAAATTGTAAATTCAATTTTATTTATTTTTCCCGCGGACGGGAATCGAACCTACACTTCTTAGAATCGGTCAATGATGGAGAGAGAAGAAATTTAAGAACTTTTATTTTAAATGATTCTAAATCAAATTTATAAATATAAGAAGAAAAAACAACTGCGTCGTACGGGGTTTGAATCCGGGACCTTCCGCTTGCCGGGCGATTTCTCTTACAACTGAGCTAACGAGACTGATGATTTTCCTCTTGCATTTACCAATTTGATAATTTTGTCACTAGCCTACTAAGCCACGTTTTGCTTTCAGCTGGCATTAACCAGTAACAATGAAAGCACACAAATAAAATGTAAATTCAATTTTATTTATTTTTCCCGCGGACGGGAATCTAACCTACAATTGTTAGAATCGGTCAATGATGGAATAAGAAGAACTTTAAGAACTTTTATTTTAAATGATTCTAAATCAAATTTATAAATACAAGAAGAAAAAACAACTGCGTCGTCCGGGGTTTAAAACCGGGACCTTCCGCTTGCCGGGCGACTTCTCTTACCACTGAGCTAACGAAACAGATGATTTTCCCCTTCCACAAATAAATTGTAAATTCAATTTTATTTATTTTTCCCGCGGACGGGAATCGAACCTACACTTCTTAGAGTCGGTCAGTAATGGAGAAAAAAGAACTTTAAAAACTTTTATTTTAAATGATTCTAAACCAAATTTACAAATGCAAGAAGAAAAAACAACCGCTTCGTCCGGGGTTTGAAACCGGGACCTTCCGCTTTCCGGGCGACTGCTCTTACCACTGAGTTAACGAGACAGATGAATTTCCCTCTTGCATTTATCAATTTGTGACTTTTGCCACTAGCCTACTTAGTCACGTTTTGCGTTCAGTTGGCATTAACCAGTAACAATGAAAGCGCACAAATAAATTGTAAACTCAGTTTTATTTACTTTTCCCACGGAAGGGAATCGAACCTACACTTGTGAGAATCGGTTAGTGATATAGAAAGAAGCACTTTAAGAACTTTTATTTTAATGATTCTAAATCAAATTTATAAATGCAAGAATAAAAAACAACCGCCTCGTCTGGGGTTTGAAACCGGCACCTTCCGCTTGCCGGGCGACTTCTCTTACCACTGAGCTAACGAAACAGATGATTTTCCGTCTTGCATTTACCAATTTGTTACTTTTGTCAGTAGCCTACTAAGCCACGTTTTGCTTTCAGCTGGCATTAAACAGTAACGATGAAAGCGCTCAAATAAATTGTATATTCAATTTTATTTATTTTTACCGCGGACGGGAATCGAACCTACACTTCTTAGAATCGGTCAATGGTGGAGAAAGAAGAACTTTAAGAACTTTTATTTTTAATGATTCTAAATCAAATTTATAAATGCAAGAAGAAAAAACAACCGCCTCGTCCGGGCTTTGAAACCGGGACCTTCCCCTTCCAGGGAGAATGCTCTTACCACTGAGCTAACGAGACAGATGATTTCGCCTCTTGTATTTATCAATTTGTTGGTTTTGCCACTAGCCTACTAAGCCAAGTTTTGCTTTCAGCTGGCACTAACCAGTAACGATTAAAGGGCACAAAGAAACTGTAAATTCAAATTTATTTAGTTTTCCCGTGGACGGGAATCGAACCTACACTTCTTAGAATCGGTCAATGATGGAGAGAGAAGAACTTTAAGAACTTTTATTTTAAATGATTCTAAATCAAATTTATAAATACAAGAAGAAAAAACAACTGCGTCGTACGGGGTTTGAATCCGGGACCTTCCGCTTGCCGGGCGATTTCTCTTACAACTGAGCTAACGAGACAGATGATTTTCCTCTTGCATTTACCAATTTGATAATTTTGTCACTAGCCTACTAAGCCACGTTTTGTTTTCAGCTGGCATTAACCAGTAACAATGAAAGCACACAAATAAAATGTAAATTCAATTTTATTTATTTTTCCCGCGGACGGGAATCTAACCTACAATTGTTAGAATCGGTCAATGATGGAATAAGAAGAACTTTAAGAACTTTTATTTTTAACGATTCTAAATCAAATTTATAAATGCAAGAAGAAAAAACAACTGCGTCGTCCGGGGTTTGAAACCGGGACCTTCCGCTTGCCGGGCGACTTCTCTTACCACTGAGCTAACGATACAGATGATTTTCCTCTTGCATTTACCAATTTGATAATTTTGTCACTAGCCTACTAAGCCACGCTTTGCTTTCAGCTGGCATTAACCAGTAACAATGAAAACGCGCAAATAAATTGTAAATTAAATTTTATTTATTTTTCCCGCGGACGGGAATCGAACCTACAATTGTTGGAATCGGTGAATGATGGAGAAAGAAGAACTTTATGAACTCTTATTTTTAATAATTCTAAAGCAAATTTACAAATGCAAGAATAAAAAACAACCGCCTCGTCTGGGGTTTGAAACCGGCACCTTCCGCTTGCCGGGCGACTTCTCTTACCACTGAGCTAACGAAACAGATGATTTTCCGTCTTGCATTTATCAATTTGTTACTTTTGTCAGTAGCCTACTAAGCCACGTTTTGCTTTCAGCTGGCATTAAACAGTAACGATGAAAGCGCTCAAATAAATTGTATATTCAATTTTATTTATTTTTACCGCGGACGGGAATCGAACCTACACTTCTTAGAATCGGTCAATGGTGGAGAAAGAAGAACTGTAAGAACTTTTATTTTTAACGATTCTAAATCAAATTTATAAATGCAAGAAGAAAAAACAACCGCCTCGTCCGGGCTTTGAAACCGGGACCTTCCCCTTCCAGGGAGAATGCTCTTACCACTGAGCTAACGAGACAGATGATTTCGCCTCTTGTATTTATCAATTTGTTGGTTTTGCCACTAGCCTACTAAGCCAAGTTTTGCTTTCAGCTGGCACTAACCAGTAACGATTAAAGGGCACAAAGAAACTGTAAATTCAAATTTATTTAGTTTTCCCGTGGACGGGAATCGAACCTACACTTCTTAGAATCGGTCAATGATGGAGAGAGAAGAACTTTAAGAACTTTTATTTTAAATGATTCTAAATCAAATTTATAAATACAAGAAGAAAAAACAACTGCGTCGTACGGGGTTTGAATCCGGGACCTTCCGCTTGCCGGGCGATTTCTCTTACAACTGAGCTAACGAGACAGATGATTTTCCTCTTGCATTTACCAATTTGATAATTTTGTCACTAGCCTACTAAGCCACGTTTTGCTTTCAGCTGGCATTAACCAGTAACAATGAAAGCACACAAATAAAATGTAAATTCAATTTTATTTATTTTTCCCGCGGACGGGAATCTAACCTACAATTGTTAGAATCGGTCAATGATGCAATAAGAAGAACTTTAAGAACTTTTATTTTTAACGATTCTAAACCAAATTTACAAATGCAAGAAGAAAAAACAACCGCTTCGTCCGGGGTTTGAAACCGGGACCTTCCGCTTTCCGGGCGACTGCTCTTACCACTGAGTTAACGAGACAGATGAATTTCCCTCTTGCATTTATCAATTTGTGACTTTTGCCACTAGCCTACTTAGTCACGCTTTGCGTTCAGTTGGCATTAACCAGTAACAATGAAAGCGCACAAATAAATTGTAAACTCAGTTTTATTTACTTTTCCCACGGAAGGGAATCGAACCTACACTTGTGAGAATCGGTTAGTGATATAGAAAGAAGCACTTTAAGAACTTTTATTTTAATGATTCTAAATCAAATTTATAAATGCAAGAATAAAAAACAACCGCCTCGTCTGGGGTTTGAAACCGGCACCTTCCGCTTGCCGGGCGACTTCTCTTACCACTGAGCTAACGAAACAGATGATTTTCCGTCTTGCATTTATCAATTTGTTACTTTTGTCAGTAGCCTACTAAGCCACGTTTTGCTTTCAGCTGGCATTAAACAGTAACGATGAAAGCGCTCAAATAAATTGTATATTCAATTTTATTTATTTTTACCGCGGACGGGAATCGAACCTACACTTCTTAGAATCGGTCAATGGTGGAGAAAGAAGAACTTTAAGAACTTTTATTTTTAATGATTCTAAATCAAATTTATAAATGCAAGAAGAAAAAACAACCGCCTCGTCCGGGCTTTGAAACCGGGACCTTCCCCTTCCAGGGAGAATGCTCTTACCACTGAGCTAACGAGACAGATGATTTCGCCTCTTGTATTTATCAATTTGTTGGTTTTGCCACTAGCCTACTAAGCCAAGTTTTGCTTTCAGCTGGCACTAACCAGTAACGATTAAAGGGCACAAAGAAACTGTAAATTCAAATTTATTTAGTTTTCCCGTGGACGGGAATCGAACCTACACTTCTTAGAATCGGTCAATGATGGAGAGAGAAGAACTTTAAGAACTTTTATTTTAAATGATTCTAAATCAAATTTATAAATACAAGAAGAAAAAACAACTGCGTCGTACGGGGTTTGAATCCGGGACCTTCCGCTTGCCGGGCGATTTCTCTTACAACTGAGCTAACGAGACAGATGATTTTCCTCTTGCATTTACCAATTTGATAATTTTGTCACTAGCCTACTAAGCCACGTTTTGCTTTCAGCTGGCATTAACCAGTAACAATGAAAGCACACAAATAAAATGTAAATTCAATTTTATTTATTTTTCCCGCGGACGGGAATCTAACCTACAATTGTTAGAATCGGTCAATGATGGAATAAGAAGAACTTTAAGAACTTTTATTTTTAACGATTCTAAACCAAATTTACAAATGCAAGAAGAAAAAACAACCGCTTCGTCCGGGGTTTGAAACCGGGACCTTCCGCTTTCCGGGCGACTGCTCTTACCACTGAGTTAACGAGACAGATGAATTTCCCTCTTGCATTTATCAATTTGTGACTTTTGCCACTAGCCTACTTAGTCACGCTTTGCGTTCAGTTGGCATTAACCAGTAACAATGAAAGCGCACAAATAAATTGTAAACTCAGTTTTATTTACTTTTCCCACGGAAGGGAATCGAACCTACACTTGTGAGAATCGGTTAGTGATATAGAAAGAAGCACTTTAAGAACTTTTATTTTAATGATTCTAAATCAAATTTATAAATGCAAGAATAAAAAACAACCGCCTCGTCTGGGGTTTGAAACCGGCACCTTCCGCTTGCCGGGCGACTTCTCTTACCACTGAGCTAACGAAACAGATGATTTTCCGTCTTGCATTTACCAATTTGTTACTTTTGTCAGTAGCCTACTAAGCCACGTTTTGCTTTCAGCTGGCATTAAACAGTAACGATGAAAGCGCTCAAATAAATTGTATATTCAATTTTATTTATTTTTACCGCGGACGGGAATCGAACCTACACTTCTTAGAATCGGTCAATGGTGGAGAAAGAAGAACTTTAAGAACTTTTATTTTTAATGATTCTAAATCAAATTTATAAATGCAAGAAGAAAAAACAACCGCCTCGTCCGGGCTTTGAAACCGGGACCTTCCCCTTCCAGGGAGAATGCTCTTACCACTGAGCTAACGAGACAGATGATTTCGCCTCTTGTATTTATCAATTTGTTGGTTTTGCCACTAGCCTACTAAGCCAAGTTTTGCTTTCAGCTGGCACTAACCAGTAACGATTAAAGGGCACAAAGAAACTGTAAATTCAAATTTATTTAGTTTTCCCGTGGACGGGAATCGAACCTACACTTCTTAGAATCGGTCAATGATGGAGAGAGAAGAACTTTAAGAACTTTTATTTTAAATGATTCTAAATCAAATTTATAAATACAAGAAGAAAAAACAACTGCGTCGTACGGGGTTTGAATCCGGGACCTTCCGCTTGCCGGGCGATTTCTCTTACAACTGAGCTAACGAGACAGATGATTTTCCTCTTGCATTTACCAATTTGATAATTTTGTCACTAGCCTACTAAGCCACGTTTTGTTTTCAGCTGGCATTAACCAGTAACAATGAAAGCACACAAATAAAATGTAAATTCAATTTTATTTATTTTTCCCGCGGACGGGAATCTAACCTACAATTGTTAGAATCGGTCAATGATGGAATAAGAAGAACTTTAAGAACTTTTATTTTTAACGATTCTAAATCAAATTTATAAATGCAAGAAGAAAAAACAACTGCGTCGTCCGGGGTTTGAAACCGGGACCTTCCGCTTGCCGGGCGACTTCTCTTACCACTGAGCTAACGATACAGATGATTTTCCTCTTGCATTTACCAATTTGATAATTTTGTCACTAGCCTACTAAGCCACGCTTTGCTTTCAGCTGGCATTAACCAGTAACAATGAAAACGCGCAAATAAATTGTAAATTAAATTTTATTTATTTTTCCCGCGGACGGGAATCGAACCTACAATTGTTGGAATCGGTGAATGATGGAGAAAGAAGAACTTTATGAACTCTTATTTTTAATAATTCTAAAGCAAATTTACAAATGCAAGAATAAAAAACAACCGCCTCGTCTGGGGTTTGAAACCGGCACCTTCCGCTTGCCGGGCGACTTCTCTTACCACTGAGCTAACGAAACAGATGATTTTCCGTCTTGCATTTATCAATTTGTTACTTTTGTCAGTAGCCTACTAAGCCACGTTTTGCTTTCAGCTGGCATTAAACAGTAACGATGAAAGCGCTCAAATAAATTGTATATTCAATTTTATTTATTTTTACCGCGGACGGGAATCGAACCTACACTTCTTAGAATCGGTCAATGGTGGAGAAAGAAGAACTTTAAGAACTTTTATTTTTAACGATTCTAAATCAAATTTATAAATGCAAGAAGAAAAAACAACCGCCTCGTCCGGGCTTTGAAACCGGGACCTTCCCCTTCCAGGGAGAATGCTCTTACCACTGAGCTAACGAGACAGATGATTTCGCCTCTTGTATTTATCAATTTGTTGGTTTTGCCACTAGCCTACTAAGCCAAGTTTTGCTTTCAGCTGGCACTAACCAGTAACGATTAAAGGGCACAAAGAAACTGTAAATTCAAATTTATTTAGTTTTCCCGTGGACGGGAATCGAACCTACACTTCTTAGAATCGGTCAATGATGGAGAGAGAAGAACTTTAAGAACTTTTATTTTAAATGATTCTAAATCAAATTTATAAATACAAGAAGAAAAAACAACTGCGTCGTACGGGGTTTGAATCCGGGACCTTCCGCTTGCCGGGCGATTTCTCTTACAACTGAGCTAACGAGACAGATGATTTTCCTCTTGCATTTACCAATTTGATAATTTTGTCACTAGCCTACTAAGCCACGTTTTGCTTTCAGCTGGCATTAACCAGTAACAATGAAAGCACACAAATAAAATGTAAATTCAATTTTATTTATTTTTCCCGCGGACGGGAATCTAACCTACAATTGTTAGAATCGGTCAATGATGGAATAAGAAGAACTTTAAGAACTTTTATTTTTAACGATTCTAAACCAAATTTACAAATGCAAGAAGAAAAAACAACCGCTTCGTCCGGGGTTTGAAACCGGGACCTTCCGCTTTCCGGGCGACTGCTCTTACCACTGAGTTAACGAGACAGATGAATTTCCCTCTTGCATTTATCAATTTGTGACTTTTGCCACTAGCCTACTTAGTCACGCTTTGCGTTCAGTTGGCATTAACCAGTAACAATGAAAGCGCACAAATAAATTGTAAACTCAGTTTTATTTACTTTTCCCACGGAAGGGAATCGAACCTACACTTGTGAGAATCGGTTAGTGATATAGAAAGAAGCACTTTAAGAACTTTTATTTTAATGATTCTAAATCAAATTTATAAATGCAAGAATAAAAAACAACCGCCTCGTCTGGGGTTTGAAACCGGCACCTTCCGCTTGCCGGGCGACTTCTCTTACCACTGAGCTAACGAAACAGATGATTTTCCGTCTTGCATTTATCAATTTGTTACTTTTGTCAGTAGCCTACTAAGCCACGTTTTGCTTTCAGCTGGCATTAAACAGTAACGATGAAAGCGCTCAAATAAATTGTATATTCAATTTTATTTATTTTTACCGCGGACGGGAATCGAACCTACACTTCTTAGAATCGGTCAATGGTGGAGAAAGAAGAACTTTAAGAACTTTTATTTTTAATGATTCTAAATCAAATTTATAAATGCAAGAAGAAAAAACAACCGCCTCGTCCGGGCTTTGAAACCGGGACCTTCCCCTTCCAGGGAGAATGCTCTTACCACTGAGCTAACGAGACAGATGATTTCGCCTCTTGTATTTATCAATTTGTTGGTTTTGCCACTAGCCTACTAAGCCAAGTTTTGCTTTCAGCTGGCACTAACCAGTAACGATTAAAGGGCACAAAGAAACTGTAAATTCAAATTTATTTAGTTTTCCCGTGGACGGGAATCGAACCTACACTTCTTAGAATCGGTCAATGATGGAGAGAGAAGAACTTTAAGAACTTTTATTTTAAATGATTCTAAATCAAATTTATAAATACAAGAAGAAAAAACAACTGCGTCGTACGGGGTTTGAATCCGGGACCTTCCGCTTGCCGGGCGATTTCTCTTACAACTGAGCTAACGAGACAGATGATTTTCCTCTTGCATTTACCAATTTGATAATTTTGTCACTAGCCTACTAAGCCACGTTTTGCTTTCAGCTGGCATTAACCAGTAACAATGAAAGCACACAAATAAAATGTAAATTCAATTTTATTTATTTTTCCCGCGGACGGGAATCTAACCTACAATTGTTAGAATCGGTCAATGATGGAATAGGAAGAACTTTAAGAACTTTTATTTTTAACGATTCTAAATCAAATTTATAAATGCAAGAAGAAAAAACAACTGCGTCGTCCGGGGTTTGAAACCGGGACCTTCCGACATATGATTTTCCTCTTGCATTTATCAATTTGTTACTTTTGTCACTAGCCTACTAAGCCACGTTTTGCTTTCAGCTGGCATTAACCAGTAACGTTGAAATTGCACAAATAAATTGTAAATTCAATTTTATTTATTTTTCCCGCGGACGGGAATCGAACCTACACTTGTTAGAATCGGTCAATGATGGAGAAAGATGAACTTTAAGAACTTTTATTTTAAATGATTCTAAATCAAATTTATAAATACAAGAAGAAAAAACAAATGCGTCGTCCGGGGTTTGAAACCGGGAACTTCCCCTTGCAGGGAGAATGCTCTTACTACTGAGCTAACGAGACAGATGATTTCGCCTCTTGTATTTATCAATTTGTTACTTTTGCCACTAGCCTACTAAGACACGCTTTGCTTTCAGCTGGCATTAACCAGTAACAATGAAAGCACACAAATAAAATGTAAATTCAATTTTATTTATTTTTCCCACGGACGGGAATCTAACCTACCATTATTAGAATCGGTCAATGATGGAATAAGAAGAACTTTAAGAACTTTTATTTTTAATGATTCGAAATCAAATTTATGAATGCAAGAAGAAAAAACAACCGGCTCGTCCGGGGTTTGAATCCGAGACCTTCCGCTTTCCGGGCGATAGCTCTTACCACTGAGCTAACGAGACATATGATTTTCCTCTTGCATTTATCAATATGTTACTTTTGTCACTAGCCTACTAAGCCACGTTTTGCTTTCAGCTGGCATTAACCAGTAACGATGAAATTGCACAAATAAATTGTAAATTCAATTTTATTTATTTTTCCCGCGGACGGGAATCGAACCTACACTTGTTAGAATCGGTCAATGATGGAGAAAGAAGAACTTTAAGAACTTTTATTTTAAATGATTCTAAATCAAATTTATAAATACAAGTAGAAAAAACAAATGCGTCGTCCGGGGTTTGAAACCGGGAACTTCCCCTTGCAGGGAGAATGCTCTTACTACTGAGCTAACGAGACAGATGATTTCGCCTCTTGTATTTATCAATTTTTTACTTTTGCCACTAGCCTACTAAGACACGCTTTGCTTTCAGCTGGCATTAACCAGTAACGATTAAAGCGCACAAAGAAATTGTAAATTCAATTTTATTTAGTTTTCCCGCGGACGGGAATCGAACCAACACATCTTAGAATCGGTCAATGATGGAGAAAGAAGAACTTTAAGAACTTTTATTTTAAATGATTCTAAATCAAATTTATAAATACAAGAAGAAAAAACAACTGCGTGATCCGGGGTTTAAAACCGGGACCTTCCGCTTGCCGGGCGACTTCTCTTACCACTGAGCTAACGAGACAGATGAATTTCCCTCTTGCATTTATCAATTTGTTACTTTTGCCACTAGCCTACTAAGACACGTTTTGCGTTCAGCTGGCATTAACCAGTAACAATGAAAGCGCTCAAATAAATTGTATATTCAATTTTATTTATTTTTCCCGCGGACGGGAATCGAACCTACACTTGTTAGAATCGGTCAATGATGGAGAAAGAAAAATTTTAAGAACTTTTATTTTTAATGATTCTAAATCAAATTTATAAATTTAAGAAGAAAAAACAACCGCTTCGTCCGGTGTTTGAAACCGGGAACTTCCGCTTTCCGGGCGACTGCTCTTACCACTGAGCTAACGAGACAGATGAATTTCCCTCTTGCATTTATCAATTTGTTACTTTTGCCACTAGCCTACTAAGACACGTTTTGCGTTCAGCTGGCATTAACCAGTAACAATGAAAGCGCTCAAATAAATTGTATATTCAATTTTATTTATTTTTCCCGCGGACGGGAATCGAACCTACACTTCTTAGAATCGGTCAGTAATGGAGAAAAAAGGACTTTAAGAACTTTTATTTTAAATGATTCTAAACCAAATTTACAAATGCAAGAAGAAAAAACAACCGCTTCGTCCGGGGTTTGAAACCGGGACCTTCCGCTTTCCGGGCGACTTCTCTTACAACTGAGCTAACGAGACAGGTGATTTTCCTCTTGCATTTACCTATTTGATAATTTTGTCACTAGCCTACTAAGCCACGTTTTGCTTTCAGCTGGCATTACCCAGTAACAGTGAAAGCACACAAATAAAATCTAAATTCAATTTTATTTATTTTTCCCGCGGACAGGAATCTAACCTACAATTGTTAGAATCGGTCAATGATGGAATAAATAGAACTTTAAGAACTTTTATTTTTAATGATTCCAAATCAAATTTATAAATGCAAGAAGAAAAAACAACCGGCTCGTCCGGGGTTTGAAACCGAGACCTTCCGCTTTCCGGGCGATAGCTCTTACCACTGAGCTAACGAGACATATGATTTTCCTCTTGCATTTATCAATTTGTTACTTTTGTCACTAGCCTACTAAGCCACGTTTTGCTTTCAGCTGGCATTAACCAGTAACGATGAAATTGCACAAATAAATTGTAAATTCAATTTTATTTATTTTTCCCGCGGACGGGAATCGAACCTACACTTGTTAGAATCGGTCAATGATGGAGAAAGAAGAACTTTAAGAACTTTTATTTTAAATGATTCTAAATCAAATTTATAAATACAAGAAGAAAAAACAAATGCGTCGTCCGGGGTTTGAAACCGGGAACTTCCCCTTGCAGGGAGAATGCTCTTACTACTGAGCTAACGAGACAGATGATTTCGCCTCTTGTATTTATCAATTTGTTACTTTTGCCACTAGCCTACTAAGACACGCTTTGCTTTCAGCTGTCATTAACCAGTAACAATGAAAGCACACAAATAAAATGTAAATTCAATTTTATTTATTTTTCCCACGGACGGGAATCTAACCTACCATTATTAGAATCGGTCAATGATGGAATAAGAAGAACTTTAAGAACTTTTATTTTTAATGATTCGAAATCAAATTTATGAATGCAAGAAGAAAAAACAACCGGCTCGTCCGGGGTTTGAATCCGAGACCTTCCGCTTTCCGGGCGATAGCTCTTACCACTGAGCTAACGAGACATATGATTTTCCTCTTGCATTTATCAATATGTTACTTTTGTCACTAGCCTACTAAGCCACGTTTTGCTTTCAGCTGGCATTAACCAGTAACGATGAAATTGCACAAATAAATTGTAAATTCAATTTTATTTATTTTTCCCGCGGACGGGAATCCAACCTACACATGTTAGAATCGGTCAATGATGGAGAAAGAAGAACTTTAAGAACTTTTATTTTAAATGATTCTAAATCAAATTTATAAATACAAGTAGAAAAAACAAATGCGTCGTCCGGGGTTTGAAACCGGGAACTTCCCCTTGCAGGGAGAATGCTCTTACTACTGAGCTAACGAGACAGATGATTTCGCCTCTTGTATTTATCAATTTTTTACTTTTGCCACTAGCCTACTAAGACACGCTTTGCTTTCAGCTGGCATTAACCAGTAACGATTAAAGCGCACAAAGAAATTGTAAATTCAATTTTATTTAGTTTTCCCGCGGACGGGAATCGAACCAACACATCTTAGAATCGGTCAATGATGGAGAAAGAAGAACTTTAAGAACTTTTATTTTAAATGATTCTAAATCAAATTTATAAATACAAGAAGAAAAAACAACTGCGTGATCCGGGGTTTAAAACCGGGACCTTCCGCTTGCCGGGCGACTTCTCTTACCACTGAGCTAACGACACAGATGAATTTCCCTCTTGCATTTATCAATTTGTTACTTTTAACACTAGCCTACTAAGACACGTTTTGCGTTCAGCTGGTATTAACCAGTAACAATGAAAGCGCTCAAATAAATTGTATATTCAATTTTATTTATTTTTCCCGCGGACGGGAATCGAACCTACACTTGTTAGAATCGGTCAATGATGGAGAAAGAAAAATTTTAAGAACTTTTATTTTTAATGATTCTAAATCAAATTTATAAATTTAAGAAGAAAAAACAACCGCTTCGTCCGGTGTTTGAAACAGGGAACTTCCGCTTTCCGGGCGACTGCTCTTACCACTGAGCTAACGAGACGGATGAATTTCCCTCTTGCATTTATCAATTTGTTACTTTTGCCACTAGCCTACTAAGACACGTTTTGCGTTCAGCTGGCATTAACCAGTAACAATGAAAGCGCTCAAATAAATTGTATATTCAATTTTATTTATTTTTCCCGCGGACGGGAATCGAACCTACACTTCTTAGAATCGTTCAGTAATGGAGAAAAAAGAACTTTAAGAACTTTTATTTTAAATGATTCTAAACCAAATTTACAAATGCAAGAAGAAAAAACAACCGCTTCGTCCGGGGTTTGAAACCGGGACCTTCCGCTTTTCGGGCGACTTCTCTTACAACTGAGCTAACGAGACAGGTGATTTTCCTCTTGCATTTACCTATTTGATAATTTTGTCACTAGCCTACTAAGCCACGTTTTGCTTTCAGCTGGCATTACCCAGTAACAGTGAAAGCACACAAATAAAATCTAAATTCAATTTTATTTATTTTTCCCGCGGACAGGAATCTAACCTACAATTGTTAGAATCGGTCAATGATGGAATAAGAAGAACTTTAAGAACTTTTTTTTTAATGACTCTAAATCAAATTTATAAATGCAAGAAGAAAAAACAACTGCGTCGTCCGGGGTTTGAAACCGGGACCTTCCGCTTGCCGGGCGACTTCTCTTAACACTGAGCTAACAAGACAGATGATTTTCCTCTTACATTTACCAATTTGATAATTTTGTCACTAGCCTACTAAGCCACGTTTTGGTTTCAGCTGGCATTAACCAGTAGCGATTAAAGCGCTCAAAGAAATTGTAAATTCATTTTTATTTAGCTTTCCCGCGGACGGGAATCGAACCTGCACTTGTTAGAATCGGTCAATGATGGAGAAAGAAGAACTTTAAGAACCTTTATTTTTAATGATTCCAAATCAAATTTATAAATGCAAGAAGAAAAAACAACCGCCTTGTCCGGGGTTTGCAACCGGGCCCTTCCCTTTGCCGGCAGAATGATCTTACCACTGAGCTAACGAGGCAGAGGATTTTCCCTCTTGCATTTATCAATTTGTTTCTTTTGCCACTAGTTTACTAAGCTACGTTTTGCTTTCAGCTGGCATTAATCAGTAACAATGGAAGCACACAAATAAAATGTAAATTACATTTTATTTGTTTTTCCCGCGGACGGAAATCGAACCTACACTTGTTAGAATCGGTCAATGATGGAGAAAGAAGAACTTTAAAAACTTTTATTTTTAATGATTCTAAATCAAATTTATAAATACAAGAAGAAAAAACAACTGCGTCGTCCGGGGTTTAAAACTTGGACCTTCCGCTTGCCGGGCGACTTCTCTTACAATTGAGCTAACGAGACAGATGATTTTCCCTCTTGCATTTATCAATTTGATACTTTTGCCACTAGCCTACTAAGCCACGTTTTGCGTTCAGCTGGCATTAACCAGTAACAATGAAAGCGCACAAATAAATTGTAAATTCAATTTTATTTATTTTTCCCGCGGACGGGAATCGAACCTACACTTGTTAGAATCGGTCAATGATGGAGAAAGAAAAACTTTAAGAACTTTTATTTTAAATGATTCTAAATCAAATTTATAAATACAAGAAGAAAAAACAACTGCGTCGTCCGGGGTTTAAAACCGGGACCTTCCGCTTGCCGGGCGACTTCTCTTACCATTGAGCTAACGAGACAGATGATTTTCCCTCTTGCATTTATCAATTTGTTACTTTTGCCACTATCCTACTAAGCCACGTTTTGCTTTCAGCTGGCATTAACCAGTAACGATGAAATTGCACAAATAAATTGTAAATTCAATTTTATTTATTTTTCCCGCGGACGGGAATCGAACCTACACTTGTTAGAATCGGTCAATGATCGAGAAAGAAGAACTTTAAGAACTTTTATTTTAAATGATTCTAAATCAAATTTATAAATACAAGAAGAAAAAACAAATGCGTCGTCCGGGGTTTGAAACCGGGAACTTCCCCTTGCAGGGAGAATGCTCTTACTACTGAGCTAACGAGACAGATGATTTCGCCTCTTGTATTTATCAATTTGTTACTTTTGCCACTAGCCTACTAAGACACGCTTTGCTTTCAGCTGGCATTAACCAGTAACGATTAAAGCGCACAAAGAAATTGTAAATTCAATTTTATTTAGTTTTCCCGCGGACGGGAATCGAACCAACACATCTTAGAATCGGTCAATGATGGAGAAAGAAGAACTTTAAGAACTTTTATTTTAAATGATTCTAAATCAAATTTATAAATACAAGAAGAAAAAACAACTGCGTGATCCGGGGTTTAAAACCGGGACCTTCCGCTTGCCGGGCGACTTCTCTTACCACTGAGCTAACGAGACAGATGATTTTCCCTTTTGCATTTATCAATTTGTTACTTTTGCCACAAGCCTACTCAGCCACGTTTTGCGTTCAGCTGGCATTAACCAGTAACAATGAAAGCGCACAAATAAATTGTAAATTCAATTTTATTTATTTTTCCCGCAGACGGGAATCGAACCTACACTTCTTAGAATCGGTCAATAATGGAGAATGAAGAACTTTAAGAACTTTTATTTTTAATGATTCTAAATCAAATTTATAAATGCAAGAAGAAAAAACAACCGCCTCGTCCGGGCTTTGAAACCGGGACCTTCACCTTGCAGGGAGAATGCTCTTACCACTGAGCTAACGAGACAGATGATTTCGCCTCTTGTATTCATCAATTTGTTACTTTTGCTACTAGCCTACTAAGCCACGCTTTGCTTTCAGCTGGCATTTACCAGTAACGATTAAAGCGCACAAAGAAACTGTAAATTCAAATTTATTTAGTTTTCCCGCGGACGGGAATCGAACCTACACTTCTTAGAATCGGTCAGTAATGGAGAAAAAAAAACTTTAAGAACTTTTATTTTAAATGATTCTAAACCAAATTTACAAATGCAAGAAGAAAAAACAACCGCTTCGTCCGGGGTTTGAAACCGGGACCTTCCGCTTTCCGGGCGACTTCTCTTACAACTGAGCTAACGAGACATGTGATTTTCCTCTTGCATTTACCTATTTGATAATTTTGTCACTAGCCTACTAAGCCACGTTTTGCTTTCAGCTGGCATTACCCAGTAACGGTGAAAGCACACAAATAAAATCTAAATTCTATTTTATTTATTTTTCCCGCGGACAGGAATCTAACCTACAATTGTTAGAATTGGTGAATGATGGAATAAGAAGAACTTTAAGAACTTTTTTTTTAATGACTCTAAATCAAATTTATAAATGCAAGAAGAAAAAACAACTGCGTCGTCCGGGGTTTGAAACCGGGACCTTCCGCTTGCCGGGCGACTTCTCTTAACACTGAGCTAACAAGACAGATAATTTTCCTCTTACATTTACCAATTTGATAATTTTGTCACTAGCCTACTAAGCCACGCTTTGCTTTCAGCTGGCATTAACCAGTAGCGATTAAAGCGCACAAAGAAATTGTAAATTCATTTTTATTTAGCTTTCCCGCGGACGGGAATCGAACCTGCACTTGTTAGAATCGGTCAATGATGGAGAAAGAAGAACTTTAAGAACCTTTATTTTTAATGATTCCAAATCAAATTTATAAATGCAAGAAGAAAAAACAACCGCCTTGTCCGGGGTTTGCAACGGGGCCCTTCCCTTTGCCGGCAGAATGATCTTACCACTGAGCTAACGAGGCAGAGGATTTTCCCTCTTGCATTTATCAATTTGTTTCTTTTGCCACTAGTTTACTAAGCTACGTTTTGCTTTCAGCTGGCATTAATCAGTAACAATGGAAGCACACAAATAAAATGTAAATTACATTTTATTTATTTTTCCCGCGGACGGGAATCGAACCTACACTTGTTAGAATCGGTCAATGATGGAGAAAGAAGAACTTTAAAAACTTTTATTTTTAATGATTCTAAATCAAATTTATAAATACAAGAAGAAAAAACAACTGCGTCGTCCGGGGTTTAAAACCGGGACCTTCCGCTTGCCGGGCGACTTCTCTTACAATTGAGCTAACGAGACAGATGATTTTCCCTCTTGCATTTATCAATTTGATACTTTTGCCACTAGCCTACTAAGCCACGTTTTGCGTTCAGCTGGCATTAACCAGTAACAATGAAAGCGCACAAATAAATTGTAAATTCAATTTTATTTATTTTTCCCGCGGACGGGAATCGAACCTACACTTGTTAGAATCGGTCAATGATGGAGAAAGAAAAATTTTAAGAACTTTTATTTTAAATGATTCTAAATCAAATTTATAAATACAAGAAGAAAAAACAACTGCGTCGTCCGGGGTTTAAAACCGGGACCTTCCGCTTGCCGGGCGACTTCTCTTACCATTGAGCTAACGAGACAGATGATTTTCCCTCTTGCATTTATCAATTTGTTACTTTTGCCACTAGCCTACTAGGCCACGTTTTGTTTTCAGCTGGCATTAACCAGTAACAATGAAAACGCGCAAATAAATTATAATTAAAATTTATTTATTTTTCCCGCGGACGGGAATCGAACCTACAATTGTTGGAATCGGTGAATGATGGAGAAAGAAGAACTTTATGAACTCTTATTTTTAATGATTCTAAATCAGATTTATAAATACAAGAAGAAAAAACAAATGCGTCGTCCGGGGTTTGAAATCGGGAACTTCCCCTTGCAGGGAGAATGCTCTTACTACTGAGCTAACCAGACAGATGATTTCGCCTCTTGTATTTATCAATTTGTTACTTTTGCCACTAGCCTACTAAGACACGCTTTGCTTTCAGCTGGCATTAACCAGTAACAATGAAAGCACACAAATAAAATGTAAATTCAATTTTATTTATTTTTCCCACGGACGGGAATCTAACCTACCATTATTAGAATCGGTCAATGATGGAATAAGAAGAACATTAAGAACTTTTATTTTTAATGATTCGAAATCAAATTTATGAATGCAAGAAGAAAAAAAAACCGGCTCGTCCGGGGTTTGAAACCGAGACCTTCCGCTTTCCGGGCGATAGCTCTTACCACTGAGCTAACGAGACATATGATTTTCCTCTTGCATTTATCAATATGTTACTTTTGTCACTAGCCTACTAAGCCACGTTTTGCTTTCAGCTGGAATTAACCAGTAACGATGAAATTGCACAAATAAATTGTAAATTCAATTTTATTTATTTTTCCCGCGGACGGGAATCGAACCTACACTTGTTAGAATCGGTCAATGATGGAGAAAGAAGAACTTTAAGAACTTTTATTTTAAATGATTCTAAATCAAATTTATAAATACAAGAAGAAAAAACAAATGCGTCGTCCGGGGTTTGAAACCGGGAACTTCCCCTTGCAGGGAGAATGCTCTTACTACTGAGCTAACGAGACAGATGATTTCGCCTCTTGTATTTATCAATTTGTTACTTTTGCCACTAGCCTACTAAGACACGCTTTGCTTTCAGCTGGCATTAACCAGTAACGATTAAAGCGCACAAAGAAATTGTAAATTCAATTTTATTTAGTTTTCCCGCGGACGGGAATCGAACCAACACATCTTAGAATCGGTCAATGATGGAGAAAGAAGAACTTTAAGAACTTTTATTTTAAATGATTCTAAATCAAATTTATAAATACAAGAAGAAAAAACAACTGCGTGATCCGGGGTTTAAAACCGGGACCTTCCGCTTGCCGGGCGACTTCTCTTACCACTGAGCTAACGAGACAGATGATTTTCCCTTTTGCATTTATCAATTTGTTACTTTTGCCACAAGCCTACTAAGCCACGTTTTGCGTTCAGCTGGCATTAACCAGTAACAATGAAAGCGCACAAATAAATTGTAAATTCAATTTTATTTATTTTTCCCGCAGACGGGAATCGAACCTACACTTGTTAGAATCGGTCAATGATGGAGAAAGAAAAATTTTAAGAACTTTTATTTTTAATGATTCTAAATCAAATTTATAAATTTAAGAAGAAAAAACAACCGCTTCGTCTGGGGTTTGAAACCGGGACCTTCCGCTTTCCGGGCGACTGCTCTTACCACTGAGCTAACGAGACAGATGAATTTCCCTGTTGCATTTATCAATTTGTTACTTTTGCCACTAGCCTACTAAGACACGTTTTGCGTTCAGCTGGCATTAACCAGTAACAATGAAAGCGCTCAAATAAATTGTATATTCAATTTTATTTATTTTTCCCGCGGACGGGAATCGAACCTACACTTCTTAGAATCGGTCAATAATGGAGAATGAAGAACTTTAAGAACTTTTATTTTTAATGATTCTAAATCAAATTTATAAATGCAAGAAGAAAAAACAACCGCTTCGTCCGGGGTTTGAAACCGGGACCTTCCGCTTGCCGGGCGACTTCTCTTAACACTGAGCTAACAAGACAGATGATTTTCCTCTTACATTTACCAATTTGATAATTTTGTCACTAGCCTACTAAGCCACGCTTTGCTTTCAGCTGGCATTAACCAGTAGCGATTAAAGCGCACAAAGAAATTGTAAATTCATTTTTATTTAGCTTTCCCGCGGACGGGAATCGAACCTGCACTTGTTAGAATCGGTCAATGATGGAGAAAGAAGAACTTTAAGAACCTTTATTTTTAATGATTCCAAATCAAATTTATAAATGCAAGAAGAAAAAACAACCCCCTTGTCCGGGGTTTGCAACCGGGCCCTTCCCTTTGCCGGCAGAATGATCTTACCACTGAGCTAACGAGGCAGAGGATTTTCCCTCTTGCATTTATCAATTTGTTTCTTTTGCCACTAGCTTACTAAGCTACGTTTTGCTTTCAGCTGGCATTAATCAGTAACAATGGAAGCACACAAATAAAATGTGAATTACATTTTATTTATTTTTCCCGCGGACGGGAATCGAACCTACACTTGTTAGAATTGGTCAATGATGGAGAAAGAAGAACTTTAAAAACTTTTATTTTCAATGATTCTAAATCAAATTTATAAATACAAGAAGAAAAAACAACTGCGTCGTCCGGGGTTTAAAACCGGGACCTTCCGCTTGCCGGGCGACTTCTCTTACAATTGAGCTAACGAGACAGATGATTTTCCCTCTTGCATTTATCAATTTGATACTTTTGCCACTAGCCTACTAAGCCACGTTTTGCGTTCAGCTGGCATTTACCAGTAACAATGAAAGCGCACAAATAAATTGTAAATTCAATTTTATTTATTTTTCCCGCGGACGGGAATCGAACCTAAACTTGTTAGAATCGGTCAATGATGGAGAAAGAAAAACTTTAAGAACTTTTATTTTAAATGATTCTAAATCAAATTTATAAATACAAGAAGAAAAAACAAATGCGTCGTCCGGGGTTTGAAACCGGGAACTTCTCCTTGCAGGGAGAATGCTCTTACTACTGAGCTAACGAGACAGATGATTTCGCCTCTTGTATTTATCAATTTGTTACTTTTGCCACTAGCCTACTAAGACACGCTTTGCTTTCAGCTGGCATTAACCAGTAACAATGAAAGCACACAAATAAAATGTAAATTCAATTTTATTTATTTTTCCCACGGACGGGAATCTAACCTACCATTATTAGAATCGGTCAATGATGGAATAAGAAGAACTTTAAGAACTTTTATTTTTAATGATTCGAAATCAAATTTATGAATGCAAGAAGAAAAAACAACCGGCTCGTCCGGGGTTTGAAACCGAGACCTTCCGCTTTCCGGGCGATAGCTCTTACCACTGAGCTAACGAGACATATGATTTTCCTCTTGCATTTATCAATATTGTTACCAAATCCCTAAAACGGTTAAAGGTGGCGATTATTAAGGGATATATAGAAGAACGAGTAGATTGGAATGCCACTCACCTCTGCTGACATATTTGCAATTATGCAGGAAAACATCTTCTGTCTACTACCGAACCAACTGAGCGTTATCCAGCTTTAATAGCAAATCCCGGATTAGGCCTAAAAATTAAATTAAAAATTAAAAGATTAGAAAAATGTTTAGGTTAGAGTTTGAATTAAAAAAAAAAAAAAAAAAAAAAAAAAAAAAATAGAAGATTACAGCAATGTTTTGGTTAATTAAAATGTTAAGTTTGAAATTTATATAAAATTTATTTGAAAGGGTAATGTGAACTTTACATAATTAAAACACCGAAATTCGGAGCAATATGTCAGAAGAAACAACGACCGAACCCATTGGAAAAATGCGATTTCCGGCATCTCCCAAGAAACGGTCTTCTAAAAAAAAGTTTCTGTGAATGAACATCTTGCTCTCGTTTTTCCTTCAACTATTCTAGTATAAACGCGAAAAAAAAAACTTTGTTCAAGCGAATTTATTTTTGATAAATTAAAGCAGTAGTGAATCTATTCGAAGTGGTCTGGTTTAATTAATCGATAGCCGTACGATTCCTTTTGTTAGGCAAAAGAAACTTCCTTATAGGACAAGACAAAGGTCGAAGGTTTGAAAGTTTTGGAGTTTTTCCTGGAAAGCGCGGTGAGTGCGTACATTTATATATACCTACAGTGATCTCTACTTAAGTGGAGAAATTTTTAATTCTGTAAGTTCATTGCAAAAGGCATAAGCCCTCCTAGAAGCCGCCATTCCTTTACATAGGTGGGAAAAAGGCAGTGAAATAAAGAAAATAGAAAGGAATCGAATTCCAAAATAATAAAGAAATAGCCCCAACAAAGGTTCCCAGGGCTCTTATTTGTTTATTTATTTTTTTACGCAGAATTTTTCGTGTCACATATTCAATTATTCTCTTGACACCGAAAGGAAAAAAATAAAGAAAACAGAAAGGAATCGAATTCCAAAATAAAAAGGAAATAACCTCAACAAATATTTTTGGGCTCTTGTTTATTTACTTAGTTTGACCTAGAATTTTTGTGTCCTATTATTTATTTTCTTGACACCAAAGAAGCTTTCTTTTGGGTCGCCAGTCCCAAAGCTCTCCCCAAGGTGAAGTTGGATCTCCCCTCCTGAGCACGAAAACTTTTCGGACAACAAATATTTAAAAGACAAACACGCACACTAATAAAACTATAAAACAAGAAAGTTTTTTTTACTTACCATTAAAATAGAGCCGCCATCTTGTATGGCTCGTCGATCGCTTATAAGACATTTCATTACGCTGATATATCCGCTTGGCCACAAAACACCGAACGAGAAGTCATAAAAAATTAACAATACTTCCCGGCCCGGTGCCCCGTAGTCTGACGGCGCATTCACCCATTTTCTTCGATTGTCGCAGGATCACACTCACTATATTGCCACTTCACTGCACTTAGGAATATCTCTACACTGCACAATATCGCGGGACAATAAAAATAAAATAAGAAATAAGAAACACGCAACACAAAACCGACCCTATTGTGTCCGTCCACTCCACCATTGACGTATTCTTTGCGCGCTCGACTAAAAACTACTAGTCAACCACAATACAAACTGCACAGTATTGTTTACGGAGATTCCATTCAGTCCAAGTTACTTTATCCGCTGACAACCGAGCATCCCCTCTTTCAACCCGAAGAACGAACACCCAATGCTCTTACTCAAGTGAGTGCAAGTGGCTGAAAACGCTCCCCCTCAGATCGCTAGCCACAAACAACAGCCACTGGCACCCGAATCAACTATTGAGAAGTCCAGCTGATCGTGGGGAACTTGCATTCTAACCCACTGACCTACTTTCTTACTGTGGTCAATTGATTTTGTTTGGTAAACGCATGCCCCACTGGAAGCTGATCGTAATAATCAAAGTCTCCCTCTCGGCTTTATAAATATCTGGTATATACACCAGGCAATCAAACTTGCATTTTGCAATAGCGCGAAAATTGGTAACATTGGTGTCAAGTGTGGGGTACTCGAGCGGATTTCGAAAGAATCCAGTACCAAAAAGAAACATGAATAACGATCAAGGGAATTTCGGGGATAGCTCTACAGGCGATATGAATACCTATACGACCCCGTCGATGATTACCATGGACCAGCTTGGAAATTTGCTGTACCAGCAAAGTCAACAAATTCAACATCTCAATACTTTAGTCAGCAAAATGGTAGATAAAGTAAAAAATTTGGAAGTAACTCAGAAAGCGGCAGTCAGGCGACAAATTGATGCACTTGCTAATTGTCAGACCCCTCCGTTTAGGCTTGATCCTTCCTTACAGCATATAGCTGCTGCTTCCAGCAACAACAATCTAATTAGCTTTGAGGAACAAGCATCAAATTCTATAATGCCAGCACCTCGAGATAGCACGGCTACCACCAACCTACAACCGCTTGACTCGACCTCTGGTTGTCGATTATCTGTCAGCAACAATTCATTACTCAGGGCTGATCCTGTTCCAGAGCAAAGAGCAGCAGCGACAGATATTAACAATTTGTTCACATTTCCAGGACAAGAGCCAAGTTCTTCATTCCCACAAACTCACGATAGGAGAGTCACATTCGATTTACCATCAAACAATTCCAGCTTTATGAGCCGGCCATCTACCAGCAGCACTCTGCCTGTTCAAGACCATATCAGAGCACATCGCCATCATGTAATGTCATCGGATGTACAAGATAAACGATCCTTACCAACAACAGGTGCCCAGTATGGCCCGGCAGCTATCCCATTCGTCACTCCAGCTCGAATTGCACTTGCTCCGAATTACTATGATGGCAAAGAGCCATGGTCAGTTTATAAGCGGCATTTTGTAGCTATCTCTAAGGCGAATGCCTGGCCCCCAGAACTACAGGTACTTTATCTTGCCCCCTACCTGAGAGGAACTGCTCTAGCTTTTTATGAGACATTGCCGGACGGCACTCGAGAAAACTTCGAACGATTGAGCGTGGCCTTGTCAGAAAGGTTTAGCGATGAGTATAGACAGGCAGTCGCCCATATACAATTACGTGCACGTATTCAACGACACAATGAAAGCATCACCGAATTCGCCACAGATGTTCAACGCTTAACATATCTGAGCTTTGGTGATTGCTCAGAGCAAACTAGGAATAGAGTAGCTCTCGGCCAATTTTTGGATGGCATAGCTGACGCTGACACTCAGCAGAGGCTACGAGATTCTCTCCCAGAGACTTTGGAATCAGCTTTAGCCCAAGCACTACGAATCGAAGCTAGCCGCGATGCCACACGAGTTAGTAGACGAAATTTTAGGCACACTGACACTACTATCATCAATAGGCGTGCAAGCCGAGGCAGATCAAAATCTCTCCAGCAGTCGGAAAACTAGATTCGCCTGGACTTGAGGAGCGAGGACTGGGCCTGGAAGCAAACAAAGCTCCAAAACCGACATGTTCACAAATTTTTAAATGTGAAACTATTCCACAATACTCCACAGGGTCTCCATCTCATTCTTCTGGTCGACCATCAACCCAAAAGAAGAACCTGCGGAAAGAAATACAGAAACCACAAGAAATTATTGAAAAGCAAGTAAAAGGAGCTGTAAAATGGTTTAATGTGAGACGAAAATACGGCTTCATAGTTCGAGACGATAGTGGGGAAGAGCTATTTGTACATGTGTCTGAGATTAAAGCGAATAACCCTGAAAAAATAATTCCCTCCTTAGGAGATGGAGAAGTAGTCCTTTTTGACGTGAAATGCGGAACAAAAAAACGTGAGGCTATCAACGTGACGGGGGTTGACGGAAAACCCGTAGTAGGAAGTAGTTTCGCACCAGCCAAGAAACAAAATGAGAGACCTAGATCCACCATCTCAAAAATAGGCAGCAGCGGTACACAAAAATCCAACTGCAACAATATTGACAAGGTGGGCGTCAAATTTATACAACCTGATTTACGACCACAGAACAATGCTGGCATAGATATCACCAGAGAGAAAATCGAAGTGGAACCATCCTACACAATTCATCCCGATATATCTCCAGGGCACGACTTTCCAACTATCCCGCCGCCTATAGAATTTGCCAACAATAACGCGCATTTAAACTGCTAACCACTGACTCATTGGGGCAAAAGTTAGTGGAAAATCATGCCCCGGATACCATGAAAATTCTGATAGGTGCCGCTGCAGCGATGAATAATCTTTCTGTGAATGGAGCAATCAATGGCGTGGTCTGTCAATTAGTAATCGATACAGGAGCAACTCAGACTATAATCCATTCCAGAATCTTAAAAAGCGCTTACCCAAGAATCCGGTTAACTCCATCCGATGCCGTAATTCAAAGTGTGAGTGGTGATATATTTTCCGTAGATGGAGTCGCTGAAATAACTATCGAAATAGGCGGCTTCTCCACACGCCATTCTGCCTTTGTTGCTACTATCTCTGACGATTGCATAATTGGTGTGGATTTTCTCGTTCAGTATGTTTGCAAGTTAGACTTAGGGCTTGGAATCCTCTCTATTGCCAGTGAGACAATATACCTGGAACAAATGAGTAAGAACAGATTACAAGCAAGAACAGTTCAAGAAATCAGTATACTACCAGGAGATGAGCATGTTGTCGCGCTAAGTTGCAATTTAATTTCGGGAGAAGATGTAATGATTACACCCAACCACGCCACACCAGATGACGTACAATTATTTCCAACGATATCCTCCACCAAAGATGGAATCGTGCTGGCTCGCATCATGAATATCACGGCAAAGGAGGTGAAAATCCCAGCAACCATGGCGCTCGGGGATTTAGAGCTCCATCCTAAAATAATAAAGAATAATCAGTCTATACCAATACGTACATCTTCTGAAATGCTTGATTTGTTTCAGAGCAATATCCCGCATTTAAATCGAGAACAAAGCAACCTTCTTTGGCAACTGCTAACCAGCTACCGGGATACATTTTCCTATTCAAAGGATGACCTTGGACGAACTTCAATACTACGGCATAAAATAGAAGTAAGTGATGCCAAGTCTATTAAGCAGCCACCACGGAGGATACCCTTGTCTCGTAGAGCTGAAGCAGAAACCATCTTGCAAGAAATGATTCAGCAGGGTATCGTACACCCTTCACAAAGTGCCTGGAGTAGCCCAGTAGTGTTAGTAAAGAAGAAGGATGGCTCACTCAGATTCTGCGTCGATTATCGCAGGCTTAACGAGGTTACCAGAAAAGATTCGTATCCCCTTCCGCGCATTGATTTAACGCTGGATGCTTTAGGAGATTCCAAATGGTTTACCACACTGGATCTTCAATCGGGATATCGGCAGGTAGAAATGGAAAAGGAAGATCGAGACAAGACTGCCTTCAGCACTGGAAGTGGGCTATACGAATTTAGCGTTATGCCTTTTGGGCTAACAAACGCTCCGGCAACTTTTCAACGCCTGATGGAACTAGTCCTTGAAGGGATACCGTATACTACCTGCCTTGTGTACCTGGACGACATCATTGTCCATGGGAGAACTTTTGGGGAAATGCTCAATCATCTCAAAGTAGTCTTCGAAAGACTCCGAATGGCAGGATTAAAACTTTCCCCAGCCAAATGCCAATGGTGTAAGGACGAAGTTAAGTTTTTAGGACATGTTGTGTCAAGCAAAGGGCTATCGACCGACCCCGATAAAATAATCGCTGTACAAAACTGGCCACAACCTGCAAACAAAACGGTAATCCAATCCTTCCTTGGACTCTGTGCTTACTATCGACGCTTTATTAAGGATTTTTCGAAAATGGCAAAACCCCTAACGAGTCTCACAGAAAAGAGGGCTAAATTTGTTTGGACAGATAATTGTGAGTCAGCTTTCCAAACTCTGAAGGAAAAACTTACCACGGCACCTATACTAGCTCAGCCAAAAGAAGAGGGGTTCTTCATATTAGATACTGATGCCAGTCAATATGCCTGGGGAGCTGTACTTTCGCAGGTTCAAGAAGGCGAGGAAAAGGTAGTCGAATATCACAGCAAGACTCTCAATAAGCCCGAGCGAAATTACTGCGTGACTCGTAAAGAGCTTCTGCCGGTGGTAAAAGCTATCGCCCATTTTCAGCCATATCTCCTGGGCCGTCACTTCCTTCTTCGGACAGATCACGCTTCATTGCGATGGCTAACAAATTTCCGTGAACCAGAGGGACAAATTGCACGATGGCTAGAGCGTCTACAGAGCTACGACTTTGAAATCCAGCATAGACCAGGCAATAAACACGGGAATGCAGATGCTCTATCACGGCGCCCTTGCTCTCAAACTAACTGTCGCTATTGTGACCTTCTGGAAGAAAAACATCAGCTTAAAACCCGAATCGCCGTAATACACGAATCTATAGCAGACCAGCAAGATAAAGATGAAAAACTTTGTGTAGTAAAAAGCTGGCTTAGGGAAGGCGAACGTCCACCACGCGAGGAAATTACACACCTTCATCCAGTCATCAAAGCTTATTGGGCAATGTGGCCATCTCTTTCGCTTAAAGATGAAGTTATGTGTCGATGTCTGATGAATGTGACTGAGGCCAACTTCCAAATCATCTTGCCCAGATCAATGAAAGATGAGATTCTTAACCAGCTCCACAGCAGTCCAACTGGTGGTCACCTAGGTGTAGATAAGACAATTGCTAAAGTCAAAGTCGGATACTACTGGGTGAACTGCACAGAAGATGTCAGGAATTGGTGTCAGAAATGTAAAGTCTGCCAAGAACGGAAAGGCCCTATGCCCAAAACAAGAGCTAAGCTACAAACTTATAACGTAGGCGCTCCTTTCGAGAGGTTAGGAGTAGATATATTGGGACCGTTACCTACTACTACCAAGGGCCACCGATATATTTTAGTGACAATCGACTACTTTACGAAGTGGCCAGAGGCTATCGCATTACCAGAACAAACTGCAGAAACTATTACAGAGGCACTAATAGAGCACGTTTTTTCCCGATTCGGTCTACCTCTTCAAATTCACTCGGATCAGGGAAGAAACTTTGAGTCAGCCCTCTTTCGAGAAGTTTTACGAAGATTTGGAGTGGAAAAGACCCGGACGACGCCCTTACACCCGCAGTCGGATGGAATGGTGGAGAGGTTCAACCGAACTATCTTAGATTATTTATCCAAGTATGTTGCCGAGCACCAGCGGGACTGGGACGAGCATCTACCCCTTCTGTTGCTTGCATATAGGACAGCGGTTCACGATAGCACGAAACAAACTCCTGCTATGCTAACTTTAGGCCGAGAGTTAAGGCTACCAGTCGAGCTAAATTTGAGCCTACCAATCACCGAAAAACTAACGAGCCTGGAATACTTGGAAAAATTAAAGAACAGATTAGAAACCATCTATGAATTTAACAGAAATCAGCTACAGAGAACAAGTAGAATAATGAAAGACCGCTACGACTTATCTTCCAGAGCCAACCCTTTTAAAGTTGACGATCAGGTCCTCCTTTACAACCCAAAGAGGAGAAAAGGGAAATCTCCAAAGCTGCAAACGGACTGGGAGGGTCCTTATAAAATTCTAGAGCAGCTTTCTGATGTTACTTACAGAATTAAAAAAGAATCGAAACAAAAAAGTACAGTAGTACACCGCAACCGTCTAATGCCCTATCAAAGCCCCCTTTCGTAGGTTTGTCGCTGCGAAATCCGAGGCAACGCGCGGAATTGCCGTTCGAAATAGGCGAGTAGAGGCGCCTGAAATTAACCTCGGGTTCCTGAGTTTGGATGAGTTGGCCGTCTCGAACTTTAATTCGTATTTCGCGATCGCGGGAAGAAATGCCAACAACTCTACCCTAACATCTTCGCATGAAGCAAGTTAAAAACAAAAGAAAAAAAAACCTGGAATGAAATTTTGCACACAAAAAAAAAACAAGAAGAATTTGACGAACTAATAAATAACACTTAGAACCATTAATACAACTATTCTATTCTAGGAATTGTAAAGGACTTACCAGCATATTGATGATGATTTTCCAGCATATCGATGGACTACTAGGCTAAGAGAGTAAGGCCCGCTTCTATCCAATCACGAGCTGAGGGCAGCTCTTTTCATTAAATAGGGAGTCGTGTTACCAAATCCCTAAAACGGTTAAAGGTGGCGATTATTAAGGGATATATAGAAGAACGAGTAGATTGGAATGCCACTCACCTCTGCTGACATATTTGCAATTATGCAGGAAAACATCTTCTGTCCACTACCGAACCAACTGAGCGTTATCCAGCTTTAATAGCAAATCCCGGATTAGGCCTAAAAATTAAATTAAAAATTAAAAGATTAGAAAAATGTTTAGGTTAGAGTTTGAATTAAAAAAAAAAAAAAAAAAAAAAAAACAATAGAAGATTACAGCAATGTTTTGGTTAATTAAAATGTTAAGTTTGAAATTTATATAAAATTTGTTTGAAAGGGTAATGTGAACTTTACATAATTAAAACACCGAAATTCGGAGCAATATGTCAGAAGAAACAACGACCGAACCCATTGGAAAAATGCGATTTCCGGCATCTCCCAAGAAACGGTCTTCTAAAAAAAAGTTTCTGTGAATGAACATCTTGCTCTCGTTTTTCCTTCAACTATTCTAGTATAAACGCGAAAAAAAAAAACTTTGTTCAAGCGAATTTATTTTTGATAAATTAAAGCAGTAGTGAATTTATTCGAAGTGGTCTGGTTTAATTAATCGATAGCCGTACGATTCCTTTTGTTAGGCAAAAGAAACTTCCTTATAGGACAAGACAAAGGTCGAAGGTTTGAAAGTTTTGGAGTCTTTCCTGGAAAGGGCGGTGAGTGCGTACATTTATATATACCTACAGTGATCTCTACTTAAGTGGAGAAATTTTTAATTCTGTAAGTTCATTGCAAAAGGCATAAGCCCTCCTAGAAGCCGCCATTCCTTTACATAGGTGGGAAAAAGGCAGTGAAATAAAGAAAATAGAAAGGAATCGAATTCCAAAATAATAAAGAAATAGCCCCAACAAAGGTTCCTAGGGCTCTTATTTGTTTATTTATTTTTTTACGCAGAATTTTTCGTGTCACATATTCAATTATTCTCTTGACACCGAAAGGAAAAAAATAAAGAAAACAGAAAGGAATCGAATTCCAAAATAAAATGGAAATAACCTCAACAAATATTTTTGGGCTCTTGTTTATTTACTTAGTTTGACCTAGAATTTTTGTGTCCTATTATTTATTTTCTTGACACCAAAGAAGCTTTCTTTTGGGTCGCAAGTCCCAAAGCTCTCCCCAAGGTGAAGTTGGATCTCCCCTCCTGAGCACGAAAACTTTTCGGACAACAAATATTTAAAAGACAAGCACGCACACTAATAAAACTATAAAACAAGAAAGTTTTTTTTACTTACCATTAAAATAGAGCCGCCATCTTGTATGGCTCGTCGATCGCTTATAAGACATTTCATTACGCTGATATATCCGCTTGGCCACAAAACACCGAACGAGAAGTCATAAAAAATTAACAATACTTCCCGGCCCGGTGCCCCGTAGTCTGACGGCGCATTCACCCATTTTCTTCGATTGTCGCAGGATCACACTCACTATATTGCCACTTCACTGCACTTAGGAATATCTCTACACTGCACAATATCGCGGGACAATAAAAATAAAATAAGAAATAAGAAACACGCAACACAAAACCGACCCTATTGTGTCCGTCCACTCCACCATTGACGTATTCTTTGCGCGCTCGACTAAAAACTACTAGTCAACCACAATACAAACTGCACAGTATTGTTTACGGAGATTCCATTCAGTCCAAGTTACTTTATCCGCTGACAACCGAGCATCCCCTCTTTCAACCCGAAGAACGAACACCCAATGCTCTTACTCAAGTGAGTGCAAGTGGCTGAAAACGCTCCCCCTCAGATCGCTAGCCACAAACAACAGCCACTGGCACCCGAATCAACTATTGAGAAGTCCAGCTGATCGTGGGGAACTTGCATTCTAACCCACTGACCTACTTTCTTACTGTGGTCAATTGATTTTGTTTGGTAAACGCATGCCCCACTGGAAGCTGATCGTAATAATCAAAGTCTCCCTCTCGGCTTTATAAATATCTGGTATATACACCAGGCAATCAAACTTGCATTTTGCAATAGCGCGAAAATTGGTAACAATATGTTACTTTTGTCACTAGCCTACTAAACCACGTTTTGCTTTCAGCTGGCATTAACCAGTACCGATGAAATTGCACAAATAAATTGTAAATTCAATTTTATTTATTTTTCCCGCGGACGGGAATCGAACCTACACTTGTTAGAATCGGTCAATGATGGAGAAAGAAGAACTTTAAGAACTTTTATTTTAAATGATTCTAAATCAAATTTATAAATACAAGAAGAAAAAACAACTGCGTTATCCGGGGTTTAAAACCGGGACCTTCCGCTTGCCGGGCGACTTCTCTTACCACTGAGCTAACGAGACAGTTGATTTCGCCTCTTGTATTTATCAATTTGTTACTTTTGCCACTAGCCTACTAAGACACGCTTTGCTTTCAGCTGGCATTAACCAGTAACGATTAAAGCGCACAAAGAAATTGTAAATTGAATTTTATTTAGTTTTCCCGCGGATGGGAATCGAACCAACACATCTTAGAATCGGTCAATGATGGAGAAAGAAGAACTTTAAGAACTTTTATTTTAAATGACTCTAAATCAAATTTATAAATACAAGAAGAAAAAACAACTGCGTGATCCGGGGTTTAAAACCGGGACCTTCCGCTTGCCGGGCGACTTCTCTTACCACTGAGCTAACGAGACAGATGATTTCGCCTCTTGTATTTATCAATTTGTTACTTTTGCCACTAGCCTACTAAGACACGCTTTACTTTCAGCTGGCATTAACCAGTAACGATTAAAGCGCACAAAGAAATTGTAAATTGAATTTTATTTAGTTTTCCCGCGGACGGGAATCGAACCAACACATCTTAGAATCGGTCAATGATGGAGAAAGAAGAACTTTAAGAACTTTTATTTTAAATGACTCTAAATCAAATTTATAAATACAAGAAGAAAAAACAACTGCGTGATCCGGGGTTTAAAACCGGGACCTTCCGCTTGCCGGGCGACTTATCTTACCACTGAGCTAACGAGACAGATGATTTTCCCTTTTGCATTTATCAATTTGTTACTTTTGCCACAAGCCTACTAAGCCACGTTTTGCGTTCAGCTGGCATTAACCAGTAACAATGAAAGCGCACAAATAAAATGTAAATTCAATTTTATTTATTTTTCCCACGGACGCGAATCTAACCTACCATTATTAGAATCGGTCAATGATGGAATAAGAAGAACTTTAAGAACTTTTATTTTTAATGATTCGAAATCAAATTTATGAATGCAAGATGAAAAAACAACTGCGTCGTCTGGGGTTTAAAACCGGGACCTTCCGCTTGCCGGGCGACTTCTCTTACCATTGAGCTAACGAGACAGATGATTTTCCCTCTTGCATTTATCAATTTGTTACTTTTGCCACTAGCGTACTAGGCCACGTTTTGCTTTCAGCTGGCATTAACCAGTAACAATGAAAACGCGCAAATAAATTGTAAATTAAATTTTATTTATTTTTCCCGCGGACGGGAATCTAACCTACCATTATTAGAATCGGTCAATGATGGAATAAGAAGAACTGTAAGAACTTTTATTTTTAATGATTCGAAATCAAATTTATGAATGCAAGAAGAAAAAACAACCGGCTCGTCCGGGGTTTGAAACCGAGACCTTCCGCTTTCCGGGCGATAGCTCTTACCACTGAGCTAACGAGACATATGATTTTCCTCTTGCATTTATCAATATGTTACTTTTGTCACTAGCCTACTAAGCCACGTTTTCCTTTCAGCTGGCATTAACCAGTAACGATGAAATTGCACAAATAAATTGTAAATTCAATTTTATTTATTTTTCCCGCGGACGGGAATCGAACCTACACTTGTTAGAATCGGTCAATGATGGAGAAAGAAGAACTTTAAGAACTTTTATTTTAAATGATTCTAAATCAAATTTATAAATACAAGAAGAAAAAACAAATGCGTCGTCCGGGGTTTGAAACCGGGAACTTCCCCTTCAGGGAGAATGGTCTTACTACTGAGCTAACGAGACAGATGATTTCGCCTCTTGTATTTATCAATTTGTTACTTTTGCCACTAGCCTACTAAGACACGCTTTGCTTTCAGCTGGCATTAACAAGTAACGATTAAAGCGCACAAAGAAATTGTAAATTCTATTTTATTTAGTTTTCCCGCGGACGGGAATCGAACCAACACATCTTAGAATCGGTCAATGATGGAGAAAGAAGAACTTTATGAACTCTTATTTTTAATGATTCTAAATCAAATTTATAAATACAAGAAGAAAAAACAAATGCGTCGTCCGGGGTTTGAAACCAGGAACTTCCCCTTGCAGGGAGAATGGTCTTACTACTGAGCTAACGAGACAGATGATTTCGCCTCTTGTATTTATCAATTTGTTACTTTTGCCACTAGCCTACTAAGACACGCTTTGCTTTCAGCTGGCATTAACCAGTAACAATGAAAGCACACAAATAAAATATAAATTCAATTTTATTTATTTTTCCCACGGACGGGAATCTAACCTACCATTATTAGAATCGGTCAATGATGGAATAAGAAGAACTTTAAGAACTTTTATTTTTAATGATTCGAAATCAAATTTATGAATGCAAGAAGAAAAAACAACCGGATCGTCCGGGGTTTGAAACCGAGACCTTCCGCTTTCCGGGCGATAGCTCTTACCACTGAGCTAACGAGACATATGATTTTCCTCTTGCATTTATCAATATGTTACTTTTGTCACTAGCCTACTAAGCCACGTTTTGCTTTCAGCTGGCATTAACCAGTAACGATGAAATTGCACAAATAAATTGTAAATTCGATTTTATTTATTTTTCCCGCGGACGGGAATCGAACCTACACTTGTTAGAATCGGTCAATGATGGAGAAAGAAAAACTTTAAGAACTTTTATTTTAAATGATTCTAAATCAAATTTATAAATTTAAGAAGAAAAAACAACCGCTTCGTCCGGGGTTTGAAACCGGGACCTTCCGCTTTCCGGGCGACTGCTCTTACCACTGAGCTAACGAGACAGATGAATTTCCCTCTTGCATTTATCAATTTGTTACTTTTGCCACTACCCTACTAAGACTCGTTTTGCGTTCAGTTGGCATTAACCAGTAACAATGAAAGCACTCAAATAAATTGTATATTCAATTTTATTTATTTTTCCCGCGGACGGGAATCGAACCTACACTTCTTAGAATCGGTCAATAATGGAGAATGAAGAACTTTAAGAACTTTTATTTTTAATGATTCTAAATCAAATTTATAAATGCAAGAAGAAAAAACAACCGCCTCATCCGGGCTTTGAAACCGGGACCTTCACCTTGCAGGGAGAATGCTCTTAGCACCGAGCTAACGAGACAGATGATTTCGCCTCTTGTATTTATCAATTTGTTACTTTTGCTACTAGCCTACTAAGCCACGCTTTGCTTTCAGCTGGCATTTACCAGTAACGATTAAAGCGCACAAAGAAACTGTAAATTCAAATTTATTTAGTTTTCCCGCGGACGGGAATCGAACCTACACTTCTTAGAATCGGTCAGTAATGGAGAAAAAAGAACTTTAAGAACTTTTATTTTAAATGATTCTAAACCAAATCTACAAATGCAAGAAGAAAAAACAACCGCTTCGTCCGGGGTTTGAAACCGGGACCTTCCGCTTTCCGGGCGACTTCTCTTACAACTGAGCTAACGAGACAGGTGATTTTCCTCTTGCATTTACCTATTTGATAATTTTGTCACTAGCCTACTAAGCCAAGTTTTGCTTTCAGCTGGCATTACCCAGTAACAATGAAAGCACACAAATAAAATCTAAATTCAATTTTATTTATTTTTCCCGAGGACAGGAATCTAACCTACAATTGTTAGAATCGGTCAATGATGGAATAAGAAGAACTTTAAGAACTTTTTTTTTAATGACTCTAAATCAAATTTATAAATGCAAGAAGAAAAAACAACTGCGTCGTCCGGGGTTTGAAACCGGGACCTTCCGCTTGCCGGGCGACTTCTCTTAACACTGAGCTAACGAGACAGATGATTTTCCTCTTACATTTACCAATTTGATAATTGTGTCACTAGCCTACTAAGCCACGCTTTGCTTTCAGCTGGCATTAACCAGTAGCGATTAAAGCGCACAAAGAAATTGTAAATTCATTTTTATTTAGCTTTCCCGCGGACGGGAATCGAACCTGCACTTGTTAGAATCGGTCAATGATGGAGAAAGAAGAACTTTAAGAACCCTTATTTTTAATGATTCCAAATCAAATTTATAAATGCAAGAAGAAAAAACAACCGCCTTGTCCGGGGTTTGCAACCGGACCCTTCCCTTTGCCGGCAGAATGATCTTACCACTGAGCTAACGAGGCAGAGGATTTTCCCTCTTGCATTTATCAATTTGTTTCTTTTGCCACTAGTTTACTAAGCTACGTTTTGCTTTCAGCTGGCATTAATCAGTAACAATGGAAGCACACAAATAAAATGTAAATTACGTTTTATTTATTTTTCCCGCGGACGGGAATCGAACCTACACTTGTTAGAATCGGTCAATGATGGAGAAAGAAGAACTTTAAAAACTTTTATTTTTAATGATTCTAAATCAAATTTATAAATACAAGAAGAAAAAACAACTGCGTCGTCCGGGGTTTAAAACCGGGACCTTCCGCTTGCCGGGCGACTTCTCTTACAATTGAGCTAACGAGACAGATGATTTTCCCTCTTGCATTTATCAATTTGATACTTTTGCCACTAGCCTACTAAGCCACGTTTTGCGTTCAGCTGGTATTAACCAGTAACAATGAAAGCGCACAAATAAATTGTAAATTCGATTTTATTTATTTTTCCCGCGGACGGGAATCGAACCTACACTTGTTAGAATGGGTCAATGATGGAGAAAGAAAAACTTTAAGAACTTTTATTTTAAATGATTCTAAATCAAATTTATAAATACAAGAAGAAAAAACAACTGCGTCGTCCGGGGTTTAAAACCGGGACCTTCCGCTTGCCGGGCGACTTCTCTTACCATTGAGCTAACGAGACAGAATATTTTCCCTCTTGCATTTATCAATTTGTTACTTTTGCCACTAGCCTACTAGGCCACGTTTTGCTTTCAGCTGGCATTAACCAGTAACAATGAAAACGCGCAAATAAATTGTAAATTAAATTTTATTTATTTTTCCCGCGGACGGGAATCGAACCTACAATTGTTGGAATCGGTGAATGATGGAGAAAGAAGAACTTTATGAACTCTTATTTTTAATGATTCTAAATCAAATTTATAAATACAAGAAGAAAAAACAAATGCGTCGTCCGGGGTTTGAAACCGGGAACTTCCCCTTGCAGGGAGAATGCTCTTACTACTGAGCTAACGAGACAGATGATTTCGCCTCTTGTATTTATCAATTTGTTACTTTTACCACTAGCCTATTAAGACACGCTTTGCTTTCAGCTAGCATTAACCAGTAACGATTAAAGCGCACAAAGAAATTGTAAATTCAATTTTATTTAGTTTTCCCGCGGATGTAAATCGAACCTACACATCTTAGAATCGGTCAATGATGGAGAAAGAAGAACTTTAAGAACTTTTATTTTAAATGATTCTAAATCAAATTTATAAATACAAGAAGATAAAACAACTGCGTTGTCCGGGGTTTAAAACCGGGACCTTCCGCTTGCCGGGCGACTTCTCTTACCATTGAGCTAACGAGACAGATGATTTTCCCTCTTGCATTTATCAATTTGATACTTTAGCCACTAGCCTACTAAGCCACGTTTTGCGTTCAGCTGGCATTAACCAGTAACAATGAAAGCGCACAAATAAATTGTAAATTCAATTTTATTTAGTTTTCCCGCGGATGTAAATCGAACCTACACATCTTAGAATCGGTCAATGATGGAGAAAGAAGAACTTTAAGAACTTTTATTTTAAATGATTCTAAATCAAATTTATAAATACAAGAAGAAAAAACAACTGCGTCGTCCGGGGTTTAAAACCGGGACCTTCCGCTTGCCGGGCGACTTCTCTTACCATTGAGCTAACGAGACAGATGATTTTCCCTCTTGCATTTATCAATTTGTTACTTTTGCCACTAGCCTACTAGGCCACGTTTTGCTTTCAGCTGGCATTAACCAGTAACAATGAAAACGCGCAAATAAATTGTAAATTAAATTTTATTTATTTTTCCCGCGGACGGGAATCGAACCTACAATTGTTGGAATCGGTGAATGATGGAGAAAGAAGAACTTTATGAACTCTTATTTTTAATGATTCTAAATCAAATTTATAAATACAAGAAGAAAAAACAAATGCGTCGTCCGGGGTTTGAAACCGGGAACTTCCCCTTGCAAGGAGAATGCTCTTACTACTGAGCTAACGAGACAGATGATTTCGCCTCTTGTATTTATCAATTTGTTACTTTTACCACTAGCCTATTAAGACACGCTTTGCTTTCAGCTAGCATTAACCAGTAACGATTAAAGCGCACAAAGAAATTGTAAATTCAATTTTATTTAGTTTTCCCGCGGATGTAAATCGAACCTACACATCTTAGAATCGGTCAATGATGGAGAAAGAAGAACTTTAAGAACTTTTATTTTAAATGATTCTAAATCAAATTTATAAATACAAGAAGATAAAACAACTGCGTCGTCCGGGGTTTAAAACCGGGACCTTCCGCTTGCCGGGCGACTTCTCTTACCATTGAGCTAACGAGACAGATGATTTTCCCTCTTGCATTTATCAATTTGATACTTTAGCCACTAGCCTACTAAGCCACGTTTTGCGTTCAGCTGGCATTAACCAGTAACAATGAAAGCGCACAAATAAATTGTAAATTCAATTTTATTTAGTTTTCCCGCGGATGTAAATCGAACCTACACATCTTAGAATCGGTCAATGATGGAGAAAGAAGAACTTTAAGAACTTTTATTTTAAATGATTCTAAATCAAATTTATAAATACAAGAAGAAAAAACAACTGCGTCGTCCGGGGTTTAAAACCGGGAGCTTCCGCTTGCCGGGCGACTTCTCTTACCATTGAGCTAACGAGACAGATGATTTTCCCTCTTGCATTTATCAATTTGTTACTTTTGCCACTAGCCTACTAGGCCACGTTTTGCTTTCAGCTGGCATTAACCAGTAACAATGAAAACGCGCAAATAAATTGTAAATTAAATTTTATTTATTTTTCCCGAGGACGGGAATCGAACCTACAATTGTTGGAATCGGTGAATGATGGAGAAAGAAGAACTTTATGAACTCTTATTTTTAATGATTCTAAATCAAATTTATAAATACAAGAAGAAAAAACAAATGCGTCGTCCGGGGTTTGAAACCGGGAACTTCCCCTTGCAGGGAGAATGCTCTTACTACTGAGCTAACGAGACAGATGATTTCGCCTCTTGTATTTATCAATTTGTTACTTTTACCACTAGCCTACTAAGACACGCTTTGCTTTCAGCTGGCATTAACCAGTAACGATTAAAGCGCACAAAGAAATTGTAAATTCAATTTTATTTAGTTTTCCCGCGGATGTAAATCGAACCTACACATCTTAGAATCGGTCAATGATGGAGAAAGAAGAACTTTAAGAACTTTTATTTTAAATGATTCTAAATCAAATTTATAAATACAAGAAGAAAAAACAACTGCATCGTCCGGGGTTTAAAACCGGGACCCTCCGCTTGCCGGGCGACTTCTCTTACCATTGAGCTAACGAGACAGATGATTTTCCCTCTTGCATTTATCAATTTGATACTTTTGCCACTAGCCTACTAAGCCACGTTTTGCGTTCAGCTGGCATTAACCGGTAACAATGAAAGCGCACAAATAAATTGTAAATTCAATTTTATTTATTTTTCCCGCGGACGGGAATCGAACCTACACTTGTTAAAATCGGTCAATGATGGAGAAAGAAGAACTTTAAGAACTTTTATTTTAAATGATTCTAAATCAAATTTATAAATACAAGAAGAAAAAACAAATGCGTCGTCCGGGGTTTGAAACCGGGAACTTCCCCTTGCAGGGAGAATGCTCTTACTACTGAGCTAACGAGACAGATGATTTCGCCTCTTGTATTTATCAATTTGTTAATTTTGCCACTATCCTACTGAGCCACGCTTTGCTTTCAGCGGGCATTAACCAGTAACGATGAAAGCGCACAAATAATTTGTACATTCAGTTTTATTTATTTTTCCCGCGGACGGGAATCGAACCTACACTTGTTAGAATCGGTCAATGATGGAGAAAGAAGAACTTTAAGAACTTTAATTTTTAATGACTCTAAATCAAATTTATAAATGCAAGAAGGAAAAAGAACCGAATCTTCCGGGGTTTGAAACCGGGACCTTCCCCTTGCAGGGAGAATGCTCTTACTACTGAGCTAACGAGGCAGATGATTTCGCCTCTTGTATTTATCAATTTGTTACTTTTGCCACTAGCCTACTAAGACACGCTTTGCTTTCAGCTGGCATTAACCACTAACGATTAAAGCGCAAAAGAAATTGTAAATTCAATTTTATTTAGTTTTCCCGCGGAGGGAATCGAACCTACACATCTTAGAATCGGTCAATGATGGAGAAAGAAGAACTTTAAGAACTTTTATTTTACATGATTCTAAATCAAATTTATAAATACAAGAAGAAAAAACAACTGCGTCGTCCGGGGTTTAAAACCGGGACCTTCCGCTTGCCGGGCGACTTCTCTTACCACTGAGCTAACGAAACAGATGATTTTCCACTTGCACAAATAAATTGTAAATTCAATTTTATTTATTTTTCCCGCGGACGGGAATCGAACCTACTGTGAGATCTGTGCTCAAGCTAAAGGGGGGTGCCGGTTATGAAAGGATAACTCAACTTTTAACAATTCAAATATAAAATTTTTTATTCAAATATATTGCTTAAAACTAATATCTCAAATTCAATTCAATAACCTAGCTTACTATATCTCTACGAATTCAACACTTATACTATCTTAAATTAAACAATTCAACATAAATTCAATAATTCAAAAAAATACTGCTACAGAGATTTGTTCTCCTTATTTCTGAAAAAGAAGAGAAGAAAAATGAATTTACCATTAAATTCATGAACAAATGAAATAGAAGTTTTTGTGCTGCACGTATAAGCGCTATAGCAGTAATAGAAATAACTAATTTGGCAGAAGTCAATTTCTGCAGCAAGAGTAGATTCCTGCTTCGATGATGGATGAAATAAAGCAGAAGTTGATTTCTGTAGCAGGAGTAGATTCCTGCTTAGACGTAGAATAGAATTAAAGCAGAAGTAGATTTCTGCAGTAGGAGTAAATTCCTACTCAGGTGGGAGAAGAAAAATAAGCAGAATTAGATTTCTACAGTAGGAGTAAATTCCTACTCAGGTGTGAGATGAAAAATAAGCAGAATTAGATTTCTGCAGTAGGAGTAAATTCCTACTCAGGTGGGAGATGAAAAATAAGCAGAAATACATTTCTGCAGTAGGAGTAAATTCCTACTTAGGTGTGGGATGGATGGAATTAGCAGAATTAAATTTCTGCAGTAGGAGTAAATTCCTACTAGATGGAAGCAAATAAGGTTTAGGATAGTTGGAAAAATCAGATTAAACTCTGATGTGTTCAGATTAAATTCTGAACTAGGAATGGATGATTTTGCTGCGGCTCGCTGCTTATTTATAGCCGCCGCAAACCGCTATTTTGTTGCTTCAAACATGCGTTGCCCTGGCAACACTAATTTCATAGTTTCGTTTCTATTGCGGCGAGAGCGACAGCAGCTGATTTGTGTAATGTCATGTTGATGACATTAAAGAATGTAAATAATCGCAGCGAAGTGCGATTTTTTTCGTAAGTTGGAGATATTTGTATGTTTATTGTTTATTTAATAAGTTTCTAATTTATTTTTAGATGAAATATAATGGAGGAAGCCCCAGGACGGCGTTGGACCAAAGGGAGGAAGTTCCCTTATATTAGATAAGTGTCTTTTTTTTAAATTTATTGTAAGATAAGATTCTTTGTGTTCCCTTTTTTAGACTTTTTAGGAATATTATCGGAGGAGAAATTAGAGAATCATCGTGGGATACTGGTGTGGCCTGTACATCCTCCCGCCTCAAAATTGAAGAGGCAATTTAATATATATATATGAGTAAAAAAAAAAATTTAATAAAAGTGTTTGGTTTTAAGTTAACTTACTGTGTCCTGAATGGTGAATAGAAATCTTTTTCCTCTTTTCGTCATTTTTATTGTTTTGCCGTCTGGAAGGAGAAATCTAAAGAATTTCTTTGCTTCTCTAATCCTGTTCCATGGGATGAATACGGATTGCAAAATTTGCATAACGTCTGGGGTGGACCATATTGCATTTTTCAAATCTGCAGGAATTTCATTAGCTGTAGGTTTCATGATGTCACATATGCTCGAAGTGTGTACAACTGATGTTACTCCTGACGTATTTGAGATAGCTGCGTCTTTTTTGGTGCTGTCTGTTTTTTTGCTTTTGCAAGTGCTTGGTGAATGGTCTTTGATTTGGTCCGGGTGAACAATCGGAAGATCCATTAACTGTGGTAGTGGTTCCAATCTAGCATCCTGATGTGTTGAACCGATCCTTTTTGTTGAAGACGTGTATATTGCTGTAGAATCTTGATTGGGACGTTTTAACATATTCTTCTTGCTGGTATGTACCTCAGAGTTTGATGAACCTTTGTGGATATGCTGAGGCGATACAGCAGTCTGCACCTCTAGGCTGTGATTAGGCGCGCTGATATCAGTGATGCTTGTTTCAAGCAGAACTGGCATGCTTGGTGCTGCAGGCCCTTTTTCGAGACGAAGAGGCCAAGCTGGAATTCGAGGTTTTGGACTGGTCTCACTAGGCCTTGGTTTGACCCCCTTTGACGTAGGTACTCTTGGCTGAGTGTGCACTCGCATTGCTGGGTTGTTTTCCCTGGGCCTGGTTTTGAATTTGAAGTCGTCCTTCGGTTTAGCTTCCTTTTGCAGCCTTTTTACTTTGGGCGACGCAGGCCTTGCTTCAAATGGCCCGAGAAGTTTTTTCACGGGTATAATTTCGTGAGGTGGTGGTCGGACGATGGCCGACTTGATTTTACGAGCCTTTTTTGGTGTCGGAGGTAGTGGGCTGATAGGCCTTATTTTCTTCGGAGGGATTAAGAGTTCCGGAGGAGTAGGTGTAATTAATACGTCGACAGAATCGAGTGATTCCGAATTAATGATCTCGAGTAATTCCTCCATTTTATGATAAAAAAACAAAAACAAAAATAAAAATAAAAAAAAAGTGAAAACTGAAATTAAAACTGACCGCACTGATATTCACTTCACAGATTTCAAAACTGGAATGAGTTTTTGGCGGATTCTGAACTTGTTTATATTCAAATATAACGGCAAGTTTTGAAATTTGGTGATGCCAGAGAGCAGTGAATTTTGGTGGGGATTTTAAAAATTAATATTGAGAGGTAGATGTTAAAGGGAGAGGGCAGATTTTTGTAATTGGTCTGGTGAGAATATTTTTTGGTGTTTGGATAGTTACTGCTCGTACTAAGTTGTCGTGGCCAGGATGGATATCTATTATTCTACCTAATGGCCATTTTCCAATAGGTATTTGGTCGTCTTTTATTAGAACGAGAGTACCTATTTCTAGATTTTCCTTCTCAACTTTCCACTTGTGTCTTTGATGCAGAGTATGGAGATAGTCTCGTGACCATTGTCTCCAGAAGTTGTAGGAGAGCGATTGGATAAGTTGCCATCTTTTAAGAGGATGTTGGAGAGGATTGAATGGGGGAGGTTCACAAGTAGTGAGGTTATGTCGACCGGTTAGGAAGTGTCCGGGAGTGAGGATATTGTAGTCAGTTGCATCGTTTGACAGAGGGGAAAGAGGTCTGGCATTTAAACATGCCTCAATTTGAACTAAAACAGTGTATAGTTCTTCGTAAGTGAGCTTCGCCTCTTTGATGGTTTTGTAAAGATGGTGCTTGGTGGATTTTACACCGGCTTCCCATAAGCCTCCAAAGTGAGGTGCTGCAGGAGGGTTAAAGTGCCAAGATATACCTTGGTTTGCAATTTCGTTGGCTAGATCAGTTTCGATTGCTTTGATCGATTTTTCTAAATTTGACTGTAAGAGTCTGTTAGCTCCAACGAAGTTGGTGCCTCGGTCCGAGTAGATGTGAGAGCAGAGGGCAGAGAACTCATTAGCTGAGAGCTAGGTCTAGCGTTAAACCGAAAACAGTCAACACATTTGTGAATGCGATGTCTAATCGTATTGCGTGCATTTAATAACCAATAATGGTTTCTTAAAGTACTCAGTATTGTTTGGGTGCCTCCGTGTTGGGTATAAAGGTGAATATGATCTATCAGAATGTTGGTTAGGTGATGGTTATTAGGGAGGATGATTGGATGTTGTTGGTCGTAATTTAATTGAGACTGTGTGAGACGACCTCCAACTCGTAGGATATTTCCAGAGTCGAGTATAGGATTGAGAGACAGGATTCGACTTTTTTTAGGAAGGGGAAGCCTTTTTTGTAGTTGAACAATTTCGGAGGGGAAGCCGATTTTTTGGAGAAGTTTAATTAGGCATCGTTCTGCCTTTTTTAATTCGGAGACAGATAAATACTGAGTAGAGGGATATGTTTTGCGCATGCTGTTAATAAATCTAAAACAGTATGCAGTTATTCTGATAGTTTTTTGAAATGAAGAATATTTATTTAGTAAAATCATTTGATCATCGATAGTGTTGGTGAGAACTTTTGATTTTTTATATTCTAATTGAGTCTGTAGATCTGACGATTGTTGAGGCCAGAATTCCTCATCTTGATGTAGCCAGTCTGGGCCATTCCACCACATCGATGCAGAGACTAAGATGCTTGGCAGAATGCCTCTTGATGCTACATCCGCGGGATTGTTTTTGGATGAGACATGTTTCCAAATAGCTTGTGGAATATTATCATGGATTTCGGAGATGCGATTGGCTACGACTGTTTTCCATGTGGAGGGATGTTTGTGTAGCCATGCCAAAACTATGTTGGAGTCTGTCCAGGCTACAACCTTTACTTTCTCTAATTCTAAATCGATGCTGACTTGTCCGATAAGCCGAGAAAGCAGGACAGCACCACATAGTTCCAAACGTGGTAGTGAGACTGGTTTAATGGGAGCTACTTTGGTTTTTGCTGTTATTAATTGGACTCTAGAGTTCTCCTGTATTTTCAGGTATAGAACTGCTGAGTAGGCATGAATAGATGCATCGCAGAAACCATGTAGCTCCATCGCTGTTGTGTTAGGCTGATAGCCTAGCCATCGTGGAATTTGTATTTTCTGTATGTTGTGTAATTGATCTTTGAATTGATTCCACTCTCTGGATATATCTGTCGGCATAGCATCGTCCCAATCACATTTTGAGAGCCAGAGTTTTTGGATCAGTATTTCGGCTGTGATAACACAAGGAGCTAACCATCCCAGTGGATCGAAAAGAGAGGAAACCTCAGATAAAATTATCCGTTTCGTATACGTGGGTTTTGGCTCAGGAACATTGGTTTTGAATAAGAAGTGGTCGGTAGATGGATACCAATGAATGCCGAGAGTTTTTATAGACTCATGTTAAGAGAATTCCAAATTTGTTTTCAACTCTCGGTGTTCTAGTGGTATATGTTTGAGTAACTCATGATGGTTAGCAGTCCATTTGCGTAGGTTGAAAGTTCCTTTGGCTAGGGTTGCGATAAGCTCGTGTTGTAGTTGCTGAGCTTCGTTCAGACTGTGTGCGCCTGAGACCAAATCGTCTACGTAAAAGTCGCGCATGATGCTCTTTGCAGCGAGGGGATAGTTACTTGCTTCATCCTTTGCTAGCTGCTGCAAAGTTTTAATAGCAAGATATGGTGCAGGTGCTGTACCAAAGGTAACTGTAGTCAGAGCGTAGTCCTTTAACTCTTCTCCTTGTGAGTTTCTCCAAACTATTCTTTGGTAATGTTGATGTTCAGGTTTTATCTGAATCATCCTGTACATTTTTTCAATGTCTGCAGTGAAAGCAAATTTGTACAGACGCCATCTCAATAAGGTGGTCCAAAGCGTTGGTTGGATTGTAGGTCCAATCAATAATTGTTCATTCAATGGTCTACCATTAGAGGTACGTGCAGATGCATTGAATACAATTCGCAGCTTTGTAGTGGTGCTCTCTTTGAGCACTGCATGGTGGGGTAAATAGTAGTATGTGATCTTGTCACATGCTTTATTTTCTGCTGATAATTGTGTATGTGGGATAAGTTTCATATGTTTGAGATGGTCGTATTTCTCAATACAAGTTTTGTATAATTTGAATAATTCAGGATTATTGGCGAATCTTTTTTCAAGCTGCAAGAATTGTTTGACAGCCATGTTTCTAGACTGCCCGAGTTGGGGAATGCTGCAGTCTTTGAAGGGTAAACTAACCTCATATTTTCCAGAAGACAGGCGCTTTGTGGTCTTCTGGTAAAGCTTTTCGCACAGCTGGTCTTCTGAGGATAGTGCTGGTGCAGCAGAGCATTCCTCCAATTCCCAGAATCTTTTTAACTGACTGTCTAAATCAGTATTGATCATGGTGTGGGTGGATAGCATGGTAGTTATCATGCTTTTACTTTCTGGTACTGCTCCGACCAGAATCCAGCCCAGTTCAGTATTTTGGGCTGTTGGAGTGTTGCCAGCTCCTCTCCTTATGCCATTTTTGATAATGGCTGCATAGACATCTGCTCCCAGCAAGATGTCGATTTCTCCTGGAACTGAGAATCTAGGGTCTGCTAGTGGGAGGTTGATAATGTGTCTCCAACTTGACACTTCGATGGTTTGAGCTGGCAATAATTCAGTGATTTTTCTTATCACGAGCATATTGCTCTCTATTTTGAACTTAGTATGTATTGAGTTGATTGTGACAGTTGCTTGTTTTAAAGCTGTCTTTGTGGGAGTTGTACCAAGTCCGATAAGTTGGTGGGTGGTTGGAGATCCTTTAAGCTGGAGACGCTTGAAGGTTTTCTCTGTCATAATAGAGACTTGCGACCCGGAATCTATTAGTGCTCGGAATGTCATCGTGATTCCGGATGCAGCAGTGACATTGATCAGAGCTGTAGAGAGCAGAGCTCTTTTCATGTTTGCTGTTAGAAAATTTTGAACTTGTTGTTCATCATTTCTACAGGCGGGTGGACTTGCTTCCATATTTAATTTTTGGGCGGATTGATTGGGTGATTTTGTCACCGACTGTTTTTGCTCATAATGAAGCAATGTGTTATGATTTTTCTGGCAATGATAACACTTTTTGTTGCTAGTGCAATTTGTTAAATTGTGGTTGGGTGATAAGCAGTTTTTACATAAATGCTTATTTGTGACAACTTCGTGACGTTGTCGGGTGGTCAAATTTCTGAACATCGGACAGTGGAATATTATATGATTTCCTTTGCAATGGCTGCAAGAGTATGTTTTTGTAGGTGGGTGTATTTGTTTTGAGCTCTTAGTATTGTTCAAGAGTCCATAGGTGGGTTTGGGAGAGAATGGTTTTCTCTGTGTCGTTGATGACGTAGTTTTGTTTCCTATCATTTCTAATGTTCGGAAACGAGATTCTAGGAATTTTTTTAGTGTCTTTAATTGGGGTAAATCGGTGCTATTGTGGAGGCTTTGTTCCCATAATTGGTGCGTGTCTGGGTGTAATTTTTGGACCGTCAAATATATAATTATTGGGTCCCAATTGTCGGTGTCTATTCCCAGATTTTGTAGCGCTAGTAATGCTTCAGTTATATTGTCTAGCAGCCTTTTGATATTGTCGGCGGTGTCATGACTTATGGATGGAAGAGACAATAATTTTTTTAATTGTACATTCACTAATATTCGCTTATTTGAATAGCGTTCTTTTAGTAGCTGCCAGGCTGGTTGGTAATTTGCATCACACACTTCGTAGTGTCTGAGCAGTTTTTCGGCTTCTCCCACCAGATTAGTCTTTAGGAAGTACAATTTGTCAACGTCTCTCAAATTATTATTGTTGTGTATGACCGAGTTAAATAAATCGTGGAAAGAGATCCATGTAGAATATTCTCCATTAAATATTGGTAGCTTGATTCTGGGGATTCTCTCGCTATTGCATGACATTGTGCTAGCAGATGTTGGCTGTGTATTGGGAGGATTGCTGACAGATGGTTTTGGTGCTAATTTGTCGATGTCTTCTTCCATGCTTGCTGCCTTTTCGATGTAATACTCCTGTACATCACTAAATGTCTCTTTCGTGAAATATTCTAATTTGCGATCTTCCTTTGTCGCTCTCTTTTGAATTACCCTATGCCGTGTTTGGAATTCTTTCCAATATTCGGTGAACGTTTGTAAACGTTTCTCTGTCGATTTAGCAGTCTTTTTCCTGCCTTCTCTTTGATGCCTTTTAAATTGGTCTTCCATTAACTCTTTGACCTGTTTTTGGGACTCAACCAACTCTAATACTGAGCTAATGGTCTCGTCCCCGACGTCAGATTCGTTATCTGTAGACATTTTGAATGGTTTTGAATGGAGAGGCTTAGTTTTTTCTCACTGTGATATAATAAGCAATATTTTTCTCAATTCTATATTTGAATAGCTGAGTTATCCGGCTCGAAGGACCACTGTGAGATCTGTGCTCAAGCTAAAGGGGGGTGCCGGTTATGAAAGGATAACTCAACTTTTAACAATTCAAATATAAAATTATTTATTCAAATATATTGCTTAAAACTAATATCTCAAATTCAATTCAATAACCTAGCTTACTATATCTCTACGAATTCAACACTTATACTATCTTAAATTAAACAATTCAACATAAATTCAATAATTCAAAAAAATACTGCTACAGAGATTTGTTCTCCTTATTTCTGAAAAAGAAGAGAAGAAAAATGAATTTACCATTAAATTCATGAACAAATGAAATAGAAGTTTTTGTGCTGCACGTCTAAGCGCTATAGCAGTAATAGAAATAACTAATTTGGCAGAAGTCAATTTCTGCAGCAAGAGGAGATTCCTGCTTCGATGATGGATGAAATAAACCAGAAGTAGATTTCTGTAGCAGGAGTAGATTCCTGCTTAGACGTACGATAGAATTAAAGCAGAAGTAGATTTCTGCAGTAGGAGTAAATTCCTACTCAGGTGGGAGATGAAAAATAAGCAGAATTAGATTTCTGCAGTAGGAGTAAATTCCTACTCAGTTGTGAGATGAAAAATAAGCAGAATTAGATTTCTGCAGTAGGAGTAAATTCCTACTCAGGTAGGAGATGAAAAATAAACAGAATTAAATTTCTGCAGTAGGAGTAAATTCCTACTTAGGTGTGGGATGGATGGAATTAGCAGAATTAAATTTCTGCAGTAGGAGTAAATTCCTACTAGATGGAAGCAAATAAGGTTTAGGATAGTTGGAAAAATCAGATTAAACTCTGATGTGTTCAGATTAAATTCTGAACTAGGAATGGATGATTTTGCTGCGGCTCACTGCTTATTTATAGTCGCCGCAAACCGCTATTTTGTTGCTTCAAACATGCGTTGCCCTGGCAACGCTAATTTCATAGATTCGTTTCTATTGCGGCGAGAGCGACAGCAGCTGATTTGTGTAATGTCATGTTGATGACATTAAAGAATGTAAATAATCGCAGCGAAGTGCGATTTTTTTGGTAAGTTGGAGATATTTGTATGTTTATTGTTTATTTAATAAGTTTCTAATTTATTTTTAGATGAAATATAATGGAGGAAGCCCCAGGACGGCGTTGGACCAAAGGGAGGAAGTTCCCTTATATTAGATAAGTGTCTTTTTTTTAAATTGATTCTAAGATAAGATTCTTTGTGTTCCCTTTTTTAAACTTTTTAGGAATATTATCGGAGGAGAAATTAGGGAATCATCGTGGGATTCTGGTGTGGCCTCAACACCTACACTTCTTAGAATCGGTCAGTAATGGAGAAAAAAGAATTTTAAGAACTTTTATTTTAATGATTCTAAATCAAATTTATAAATGCAAGAATAAAAAACAACCGCCTCGTCTGGGGGCTGAAACCAGTAACGATGAAAGCGCTCAAATAAATTGTATATTCAATTTTATTTATTTTTCCCGCGGACGGGAATCGAACCTACACTTCTTAGAATCGTTCAGTAATGGAGAAAAAAGAACTTTAAGAACTTTTATTTTAATGATTCTAAATCAAATTTATAAATGCAAGAAGAAAAAACAACCGCCTCGTCCGGGCCTTGAAACCGGGACCTTCCTCTTGCAGGGAGAATGCTCTTACCACTGAGCTAACGAGACAGACGATTTCGCCTCTTCTATTTATCAATTTGTTGCTTTTGCCACTAGCCTACTAAGCCAAGCTATGCTTTCAGCTGGCACTAACCAGTAACGATTAAAGGGCAGAAAGAAACTGTAAATTCAAATTTATTTAGTTTTCCCGCGGACGGGAATCGAACCTACACATCTTAGAATAGGTCAATGATGGAGAAAGAAGAACTTTAAGAACTTTTATTTTAAATGATTCTAAATCAAATTTATAAATACAAGAAGAAAAAACAACTGCGTCGTCCCGGGTTTAAAACCGGTACCTTCCGCTTGCCGGGCGACTTCTCGTACCACTGAGCTAACGAGACAGATGCTTTTCCCTTTTGCATTTATCAATTTGTTACTTTTGCCACTAGCCTACTAAGCCACGTTTTGCGTTCAGCTGACATTAACCAGTAACAATGAAAGCGCACAAATAAATTGTAAATTCAATTTTATTTATTTTTCCCGCGGACGGGAATCGAACCTACACTTGTTAGAATCGGTCAATGATGGAGAAAGAAAAATTTTAATAACTTTTATTTTTAATGATTCTAAATCAAATTTATAAATGGAAGGAGATAAAACAACCGCCTCGTCCGGGGTTTGAAACCGGGGCCTTCCGCTTTCCGGGCGACTTCTCTTACCACTGAGCTAACGAAACAGATGATTTTCTGTCTTGCTTTTATCAATTTGTTACTTTTGTCACTAGCGTACTAAGCCACGTTTTGCGTTCAGTTGGCATTAACCAGTAACAATGAAAGCACACAAATAAAATGTAAATTCAATTTTATTTATTTTTCCCACGTACGGGAATCTAACCTACCATTATTAGAATCGGTCAATGACGGAATAAGAAGAACTTTAAGAACTTTTATTTTTAATGATTCTAAATCAAATTTATAAATGCAAGAAGAAAAAACAACCGGCTCGTCCGGGGTTTGAAACCGAGACCTTCCGCTTTCCGGCCGATAGCTCTTACCACTGAGCTCACGAAACAGACGATTTTCCGTCTTGCATTTATCAATTTGTTACTTTTGTCACTAGCCTACTAAGCCACGTTTTGCTTTCAACTGGCATTAACCAGTAACGATGAAAGCGCTCAAATAAATTGTATATTCAATTTTATTTATTTTTACCGTGGACGGGAAACGAACCTACACTTCTTAGAATCGGTCAAAGGTGGAGAAAGAAGAACTTTAAGAACTTTTATTTTTAATGATTCTAAATCAAATTTATAAATGCAAGAAGAAAAAACAACCGCCTCGTCCGGGCTTTGAAACCGGGACCTTCCCCTTGCAGGGAGAATGCTCTCACCACTGAGCTATCGAGACAGATGATTTCGCCTCTTGTATTTATCAATTTGTTGCTTTTGCCACTAGCCTACTAAGCCAAGCTTTGCTTTCAGCTGGCACTAACCAGTAACGATTAAAGGGCACAAAGAAACTGTAAATTCAAATTTATTTAGTTTTCCCGTGGACGGCAATCGAACCTACACTTCTTAGAATCGGTCAATGATGGAGAGAGAAGAACTTTAAGAACTTTTATTTTAAATGATTCTAAATCAAATTTATAAATACAAGAAGAAAAAACAACTGCGTCGTCCGGGGTTTGAATCCGGGACCTTCCGCTTGCCGGGCGGCTTCTCTTACAACTGAGCTAACGAGACAGGTGATTTTCCTCTTGCATTTACCAATTTGATAATTTTGTCACTAGCCTACTAAGCCACGTTTTGCTATCAGCTGGCATTAACCAGTAACGATGGAGAAAGAAAAATTTTAAGAACTTTTGTTTTTAATGATTCTAAATCGAATTTATAAATGGAAGGAGATAAAACAACCGACTCGTCCGGGGTTTGAAACCGGGGCCTTCCGCTTTCCGCGCGACTTCTCTTACCACTGAGCTAACGAAACAGATGATTTTCCGTCTTGCTTTTATCAATTTGTTACTTTTGTCACTAGCCTACTAAGCCACGTTTTGCGTTCAGTTGGCATTAACCAGTAACAATGAAAGCACACAAATAAAATGTAAATTCAATTTTATTTATTTTTCCCACGGACGGGAATCTAACCTACCATTATTAGAATCGGTCAATGATGGAATAAGAAGAACTTTAAGAACTTTTATTTTTAATGATTCTAAATCAAATTTATAAATGCAAGAAGAAAAAACAACCGGCTCGTCCGGGGTTTGAAACCGAGACCTTCCGCTTTCCGGGCGATAGCTCTTACCACTGAGCTCACGAAACAGATGATTTTCCGTCTTGCATTTATCAATTTGTTACTTTTGTCACTAGCCTACTAAGCCACGTTTTGCTTTCAACTGGCATTAACCAGTAACGAAGAAAGCGCTCAAATAAATTGTATATTCAATTTTATTTATTTTTACCGCAGACGGGAATCGAACCTACACTTCTTAGAATCGGTCAATGGTGGAGAAAGAAGAACTTTAAGAACTTTTATTTTTAATGATTCTAAATCAAATTTATAAATGCAAGAAGAAAAAACAACCGCCTCGTCCGGGCTTTGAAACCGGGACCTTCCCCTTGCAGGGAGAATGCTCTTACCACTGAGATAACGAGACAGATGATTTCGCCTCTTTTATTTATCAATTTGTTGCTTTTGCCACCAGCCTACTAAGCCAAGCTTTGCTTTCAGCTGGCACTAACCAGTAACGATTAAAGGGCACAAAGAAACTGTAAATTCAAATTTATTTAGTTTTCCCGTGGACGGCAATCGAACCTACACTTCTTAGAATCGGTCAATGATGGAGAGAGAAGAACTTTAAGAACTTTTATTTTAAATGATTCTAAATCAAAATTATAAATACAAGAAGAAAAAACAACTGCGTCGTCCGGGGTTTGAATCCGGGACCTTCCGCTTGCCGGGCGACTTCTCTTACAACTGAGCTAACGAGACAGGTGATTTTCCTCTTGCATTTACCAATTTGATAATTTTGTCACTAGCCTACTAAGCCAAGTTTTGCTTTCAGCTGGCATTAACCCGTAACAATGAAAGCACACAAATAAAATGTAAATTCAATTTTATTTATTTTTCCCGCGGACGGGAATCTAACCTACAATTGTTAGAATCGGTCAATGATGGAATAAGAAGAACTTTAAGAACTTTTATTTTTAACGATTCTAAATAAAATTTATAAATGCAAGAAGAAAAAACAACTGCGTCGTCCGGGGTTTGAAACCGGGACCTTCCGCTTGCCGGGCGACTTCTCTTACCACTGAGCTAACGATACAGATGATTTTCCTCTTGCATTTACCAATTTGATAATTTTTTCACTAGCCTACTAAGCCACGCTTTGCTTTCAGCTGGCATTAACCAGTAACAATGAAAGCACACAAATAAAATGTAAATTCAATTTTATTTATTTTTCCCGCGGACGGGAATCGAACCTGCACTTGTTAGAATTGGTCAATGATGGAGAAAGAAGAACGTTAAGAACTTTTATTTTTAATGATTCTAAATCAAATTTATAAATGCAAGAAGAAAAAACAACCGCCTCGTCCGGGGTTTGCAACTGGGACCTTCCCTTGCCTGCAGAATGCTCTTACCACTGAGCTAACGAGGCGGATGATTTTCCCTCTTGCAGTTATCAATTTGTTTCTTTTGCCACTAGTCTACTAAGCTACGTTTTGCTTTCAGCTGGCATTAATCAGTAACAATGAAAGCACACAAATAAAATGTAAATTAAATTTTTTTTATTTTTCCCGCGGACGGGAATCGAACCTACACTTGTTAGAATTGGTCAGTGACGGATAAAGAAGAAATTAAAGAACTTTTATTTTTAATGTTTCTAAATCAGATTTATAAATGCAAGAATAAAAAACAACCGCCTCGTCCGGGGTTTGAAACCGGGACCTTCCGCTTTCCGGGCGACTGCTCTTAACACTGAGCTAACGAGACAGATGATTTTCCCTCATGCATTTATCAATTTGTTACCTTTGTCACTAGCCTACTAGGCCACGTTTTGCTTTCGGCTGGCATTAACCAGTAACAATGAGAACGCGCATATAAATTGTAAATTAAATTTTATTTATTTTTCGCGTGGACGGGAATCGAACCTACATTTGTTGGAATCGGTGAATGATGGAGAAAGAAGAACTTTATGAACTCTTATTTTTAATGATTCTAAAGCAAATTTACAAATGCAAGAATAAAAAAGAACCGCCTCGTCCGGGCTTTAAAACCGGGACCATCCGCTTGCCGGGCGACAGCTCTTACTACTTATCAATTTGGTACTTTTGACTCTAGCTTACTAAGCCACGTTTTGCTTTCAGCTGGCATTAACCAGTAACAATGAAAATGCGCAAATAAATTGTAAATTAAATTCTATTTATTTTTCCCGCGGACGGGAATCGAACCTACAATTGTTGGAATCGGTGAATGATGGAGAAATAAAAACTTTATGAACTCCTATTTTTAATGATTCTAAATCAAATTTTTAAATGCAAGAAGAAAAAACAACCGCCTCGTCCGGGGTTTGAACCCAGGACCTTAAGCTTTCTAGGCGACTGGTCTTACCACTGAGCTAACGATACAGATGATTTTCCTCTGGCGTTTACCAATTTGATAATTTTTTCACTAGACTACTAAGCCACGTTTTGCTTTCAGCTGGCATTAACCTGTAACAATGAAAGCACACAAATAAAATGTAAATTCAATTTTATTTATTTTTTCCACGGACGGGAATCTAACCTACCATTATTAGAATCGGTCAATGATGGAATAAGAAGAACTTTAAGAACTTTTATTTTTAATGATTCTAAATCAAATTTATAAATGCAAGAAGAAAAAACAACCGCCTCGTCCGGGGTTTGCAACTGGGACCTTCCCTTGCCTGCAGAATGCTCTTACCACTGAGCTAACGAGGCGGATGATTTTCCCTCTTGCAGTTATCAATTTGTTTCTTTTGCCACTAGTCTACTAAGCTACGTTTTGCTTTCAGCTGGCATTAATCAGTAACAATGAAAGCACACAAATAAAATGTAAATTAATTTTTTTTTATTTTTCCCGCGGACGGGAATCGAACCTACACTTGTTAGAATTGGTCAGTGACGGATAAAGAAGAAATTAAAGAACTTTTATTTTTAATGTTTCTAAATCAGATTTATAAATGCAAGAATAAAAAACAACCGCCTCGTCCGGGGTTTGAAACCGGGACCTTCCGCTTTCCGGGCGACTGCTCTTAACACTGAGCTAACGAGACAGATGATTTTCCCTCATGCATTTATCAATTTGTTACCTTTGTCACTAGCCTACTAGGCCACGTTTTGCTTTCGGCTGGCATTAACCAGTAACAATGAAAACGCGCAAATAAATTGTAAATTAAATTTTATTTATTTTTCCCGCGGACGGGAATCGAACCTACAATTGTTGGAATCGGTGAATGATGGAGAAAGAAGAACTTTATGAACTCTTATTTTTAATGATTCTAAAGCAAATTTACAAATGCAAGAATAAAAAACAACCGCCTCGTCCGGGCTTTAAAACCGGGACCATCCGCTTGCCGGGCGACAGCTCTTACTACTTATCAATTTGGTACTTTTGACTCTAGCTTACTAAGCCACGTTTTGCTTTCAGCTGGCATTAACAAGTAACAATGAAAATGCGCAAATAAATTGTAAATTAAATTCTATTTATTTTTCCCGCGGACGGGAATCGAACCTACAATTGTTGGAATCGGTGAATGATGGAGAAATAAAAACTTTATGAACTCCTATTTTTAATGATTCTAAATCAAATTTTTAAATGCAAGAAGAAAAAACAACCGCCTCGTCCGGGGTTTGAAACCGAGACCTTCCGCTTTCCGGGCGATAGATCTTACCACTGAGCTAAGGATACAGATGATTTTCCTCTTGCATTTATCAATTTGTTACTTTTGTCACTAGCCTACTAAGCCACGTTTTGCTTTCAGCTGGCATTAACCAGTAACGATGATGGAGAAATAAGAACTTTAAGAACTTTTATTTTAAATGATTCTAAATCAAATTTATAAATACAAGAAGAAAAAACAAATGCGTCGTCCGGGGTTTGAAACCGGGAACTTCCCCTTGCAGGGAGAATGCTCTTACTACTGAGCTAACGAGACAGATGATTTCGCCTCTAGTATTTATCAATTTGTTACTTTTGCCGCTAGCCTACTAAGACACGCTTTGCTTTCAGCTGGCATTAACCAGTAACAATGAAAGCACACAAATAAAATGTAAATTCAATTTTATATATTTTTCCCACGGACGGGAATCTAACCTACCATTATTAGAATCGGTCAATGATGGAATAAGAAGAACTTTAAGAACTTTTATTTTTAATGATTCTAAATCAAATTTATAAATGCAAGAAGAAAAAACAACTGGCTCGTCCGGGGTTTGAAACCGAGACCTTCCGCTTTCCGGGCGATAGCTCTTACCACTGAGCTAACGAGACATATGATTTTCCTCTTGCATTTATCAATTTGTTACTTTTGCCGCTAGCCTACTAAGACACGTTTTGCGTTCAGCTGGCATTTACCAGTAACAATGAAAGCGCTCAAATAAATTGTATATTCAATTTTATTTATTTTTCCCGCGGACGGGAATCGAACCTACACTTCTTAGAATCGGTCAATAATGGAGAATGAAGAACTTTAAGAACTTTTATTTTTAATGATTCTAAATCAAATTTATAAATGCAAGAAGAAAAAACAACCGCCTCGTCCGGGCTTTGAAACCGGGACCTTCACCCTGCAGGGAGAATGCTCTTACCACTGAGCTAACGAGACAGATGATTTCGCCTCTTGTATTTATCAATTTGTTACACTTGCCACTAGCCTACTAAGACACGTTTTGCGTTCAGCTGGCATTTACCAGTAACAATGAAAGCGCTCAAATAAATCGTATATTCAATTTTATTTATTTTTCCCGCGGACGGGAATCGAACCTACACTTCTTAGAATCGGTCAATAATGGAGAATGAAGAACTTTAAGAACTTTTATTTTTAATGATTCTAAATCAAATTTATAAATGCAAGAAGAAAAAACAACCGCCTCGTCCGGGCTTTGAAACCGGGACCTTCACCTTGCAGGGAGAATGCTCTTACCACTGAGATAACGAGACAGATGATTTCGCCTCTTGTATTTATCAATTTGTTACTTTTGCCACTAGCCTACTAAGCCACGCTTTGCTTTCAGCTGGCATTTACCAGTAACGATTAAAGCGCACAAAGAAACTGTAAATTCAAATTTATTTAGTTTTCCCGCGGACGGGAATCGAACCTACACTTCTTAGAATCGGTCAATGATCGAGAAAGAAGAACCTTAAGAACTTTTATTTTAAATGATCCTAAATCAAATTTATAAATACAAGAAGAAAAAACAACTGCGTCGTCCGGGGTTTGAATCCGGGACCTTCCGCTTGCCGGGCGACTTCTCTTACAACTGAGCTAACGAGACAGGTGATTTTCCTCTTGCATTTACCAATTTGATAATTTTGTCACTAGCCTACTAAGCCACGTTTTGCTTTCAGCTGGCATTACCCAGTAACAACGAAAGCACACAAATAAAATGTAAATTCAATTTTATTTATTTTTCCCGCGGACAGGAATCTAACCTACAATTGTTAGAATCGGTCAATGATGGAATAAGAAGAAATTTAAGAACTTTTTTTTTTAATGACTCTAAATCAAATTTATAAATGCAAGAAGAAAAAACAACTGCGTCGTCCGGGGTTTGAAACCGGGACCTTCCGCTTGCCGGGCGACTTCTCTTAACGCTGAGCTAACGAGGCGGATGATTTTCCTCTTACATTTACGAATTTGATAATTTTGTCACTAGCCTACTAAGCCACGCTTTGCTTTCAGCTGGCATTAACCAGTAGCGATTAAAGCGCACAAAGAAATTGTAAATTCATTTTTATTTAGCTTTCCCGCGGACGGGAATCGAACCTGCACTTGTTAGAATCGGTCAATGATGGAGAAAGAAGAACTTTAAGAACCTTTACTTTTAATGATTCCAAATCAAATTTATAAATGCAAGAAGAAAAAACAACCGCCTTGTCCGGGGTTTGCAACCGGGCCCTTCCCCTTGCCGGCAGAATGATCTTACCACTGAGCTAACGAGGCAGAGGATTTTCCCTCTTGCATTTATCAATTTGTTTCTTTTGCCACTAGTTTACTAGGCTACGTTTTGCTTTCAGCTGGCATTAATCAGTAACAATGGAAGCACACAAATAAAATGTAAATTACATTTTATTTATTTTTCCCGCGGACGGGAATCGAACCTACACTTATTAGAATCGGTCAATGATGGAGAAAGAAGAACTTTAAAAACTTTTATTTTTAATGATTCTAAATCAAATTTATAAATACAAGAAGAAAAAACAACTGCGTCGTCCGGGGTTTAAAACCGGGACCTTCCGCTTGCCGGGCGACTTCTCTTACAATTGAGCTAACGAGACAGATGATTTTCCCTCTTGCATTTATCAATTTGATACTTTTGCCACTAGCCTACTAAGCCACGTTTTGCGTTCAGCTGGCATTAACAAGTAACAATGAAAGCGCACAAATAAATTGTAAATTCAATTTTATTTATTTTTCCCGCGGACGGGAATCGAACCTACACTTGTTAGAATCGGTCAATGATGGAGAAAGAAAAACTTTAAGAACTTTTATTTTAAATGATTCTAAATCAAATTTATAAATACAAGAAGAAAAAACAAATGCGTCGTCCGGGGTTTGAAACCGGGAACTTCCCCTTGCAGGGAGAATGCTCTTACTACTGAGCTAACGAGACAGATGATTTCGCCTCTTATATTTATCAATTTGTTACTTTTACCACTAGCCTACTAAGACACGCTTTGCTTTCAGCTGGCATTAACCAGTAACGATTAAAGCGCACAAAGAAATTGTAAATTCAATTTTATTTAGTTTTCCCGCGGATGTAAATCGAACCTACACATCTTAGAATCGGTCAATGATGGAGAGAGAAGAACTTTAAGAACTTTTATTTTAAATGATTCTAAATCAAATTTATAAATATAAGAAGAAAAAACAACTGCATCGTCCGGGGTTTAAAACCGGGACCTTCCGCTTGCCGGGCGACTTCTCTTACCATTGAGCTAACGAGACAGATGATTTTCCCTCTTGCATTTATCAATTTGATACTTTTGCCACTAGGCTACTAAGCCACGTTTTGCGTTCACCTGGCATTAACCAGTAACAATGAAAGCGCACAAATAAATTGTAAATTCAATTTTATTTATTTTTCCCGCGGACGGGAATCGAACCTACACTTGTTAAAATCGTTCAATGATGGAGAAAGAAGAACTTTAAGAACTTTTATTTTAAATGATTCTAAATAAAATTTATAAATACAAGAAGAAAAAACAAATGCGTCGTCCGGGGTTTGAAACCGGGAACTTCCCCTTGCAGGGAGAATGCTCTTACTACTGAGCTAACGAGACAGATGATTTCGCCTCTTGTATTTATCAATTTGTTAATTTTGCCACTATCCTACTGAGTCACCCTTTGCTTTCAGCGGGCATTAACCAGTAACGATGAAAGCGCACAAATAATTTGTACATTCAATTTTATTTATTTTTCCCGCGGACGGGAATCGAACCTACACTTGTTATTATCGGTCAATGATGGAGAAAGAAGAACTTTAAGAACTTTAATTTTTAATGACTCTAAATCAAATTTATAAATGCAAGAAGGAAAAAGAACCGCCTCTTCCGGGGTTTGAAACCGGGACCTTCCCCTTGCAGGGAGAATGCTCTTACTACTGAGCTAACGAGACAGATGATTTCGCCTCTTGTATTTATCAATTTGTTACTTTTGCCACTAGCCTACTAAGACACGCTTTGCTTTCAGCTGGCATTAACCAGTAACGATTAAAGCGCACAAAGAAATTGTAAATTCAATTTTATTTAGTTTTCCCGCGGAGGGAATCGAACCTACACATCTTAGAATCGGTCAATGATGGAGAAAGAAGAACTTTAAGAACTTTTATTTTAAATGATTCTAAATCAAATTTATAAATACAAGAAGAAAAAAGAACTGCGTCGTCCGGGGTTTAAAACCGGGACCTTCCGCTTGCCGGGCGACTTCTCTTACCACTGAGCTAACGAAACAGATGATTTTCCCCTTGCACAAATAAATTGTAAATTCAATTTTATTTATTTTTCCCGCGGACGGGAATCGAACCTACACTTCTTAGAATCGGTCAATGATGGAGAAAGAAGAACTTTAAGAACTTTTATTTTAATGATTCTAAATCAAATTTATAAATGCAAGAATAAAAAACAACCGCCTCGTCTGGGGTTTGAAACCGGGACCTTCCGCTTGCCGGGCGACTTCTCTTACCACTGAGCTAACGAAACAGATGATTTTCCGTCTTGCATTTATCAATTTGTTACTTTTGTCACTAGCATACTAAGCCACGTTTTGCTTTCAGCTGGCATTAACCAGTAACGATGAAAGCGCTCAAATAAATTGTATATTCAATTTTATTTATTTTTACCGCGGACGGGAATCGAACCTACACTTCTTAGAATCGGTCAATGGTGGAGAAAGAAGAACTTTAAGAACTTTTATTTTTAATGATTCTAAATCAAATTTATAAATGCAAGAAGAAAAAACAACCGCCTCGTCCGGGCTTTGAAACCGGGACCTTCACCTTGCAGGGAGAATGCTCTTACCACTGAGCTAACGAGACAGATGATTTCGCCTCTTGTATTTATCAATTTGTTGCTTTTGCCACTAGCCTACTAAGCCAAGCTTTGCTTTCAGCTGGCACTAACCAGTAACGATTAAAGGGCACAAAGAAACTGTAAATTCAAATTTATTTAGTTTTCCCGCGGACGGGAATCGAACCTACACTTCTTAGAATCGGTCAATGATGGAGAGAGAAGAACTTTAAGAACTTTTATTTTAAATGATTCTAAATCAAATTTATAAATACAAGAAGAAAAAACAACTGCGTCGTCCGGGGTTTGAATCCGGGACCTTCCGCTTCCCGGGCGACTTCTCTTACCACTGAGCTAACGAGACAGATGATTTTCCCTTTTGCATTTATCAATTTGTTACTTTTGCCACAAGCCTACTAAACCACGTTTTGCGTTCAGCTGGCATTAACCAGTAACAATGAAAGCGCACAAATAAATTGTAAATTCGATTTTATTTATTTTTCCCGCGGACGGGAATCGAACCTACACTTGTTAGAATCGGTCAATAATGGAGAAAGAAAAATTTTAAGAACTTTTATTTTTAATGATTCTAAATCAAATTTATAAATTTAAGAAGAAAAAACAACCGCTTCGTCCGGGGTTTGAAACCGGGACCTTCCGCTTTCCGGGCGACTGCTCTTACCACTGAGCTAACGAGACAGATGAATTTCCCTCTTGCATTTATAAATTTGTTACTTTTGCCACTAGCCTACTAAGACACGTTTTGCGTTCAGCTGGCATTTACCAGTAACAATGAAAGCGCTCAAATAAATTGTATGTTCAATTTTATTTATTTTTCCCGCGGACGGGAAGCGAACCTACACTTCTTAGAATCGGTCAATAATGGAGAATGAAGAACTTTAAGAACTTATATTTTTAATGATTCTAAATCAAATTTATAAATGCAAGAAGAAAAAACAACCGCCTCGTCCGGGCTTTGAAACCGGGACCTTCACCTTGCAGGGAGAATGCTCTTACCACAGAGCTAACGAGACAGATGATTTCGCCTCTTGTATTTATCTATTTGTTACCTTTGCCACTAGCCTACTAAGCCACGCTTTGCTTTCAGCTGGCATTAACCAGTAACGATTAAAGCGCACAAAGAAACTGTAAATTCAAATTTATTTAGTTTTCCCGCGGACGGGAATCGAACCTACACTTCTTAGAATCGGTCAATGATCGAGAAAGAAGAACCTTAAGAACTTTTATTTTAAAAGATTCTAAATAAAATTTATAAATACAAGAAGAAAAAACAACTGCGTCGTCCAGGGTTTGAATCCGGGACCTTCCGCTTGCCGGGCGACTTCTCTTACAACTGAGCTAACGAGACAGGTGATTTTACTCTTGCATTTACCAATTTGATAATTTTGTCACTAGCCTACTAAGCCACGTTTTGCTTTCAGCTGGCATTAACCAGTAACAATGAAAGCACACAAATAAAATGTAAATTCAATTTTATTTATTTTTCCCGCGGACAGGAATCTAACCTACAATTGTTAGAATCGGTCAATAATGGAATAAGAAGAACTTTAAGAACTTTTATTTTTAATGACTCTAAATCAAATTTATAAATGCAAGAAGAAAAAACAACTGCGTCGTCCGGGGTTTGAAACCGGGACCTTCCGCTTTCCGGGCGACTTCTCTTAACACTGAGCTAACGAGACAGGTGATTTTACTCTTGCATTTACCAATTTGATAATTTTGTCACCAGCCTACTAAGCTACGTTTTGCTTTCAGCTGGCATTAATCAGTAACAATGGAAGCACACAAATAAAATGTAAATTAAATTTTATTTATTTTTCCCGCGGACGGGAATCGAACCTACACTTGTTAGAATCGGTCAATGATGGAGAAAGAAGAACTTTAAAAACTTTTATTTTTAATGATTCTGAATCAAATTTATAAATGCAAGAAGAAAAAACAACCGCCTCGTCCGGGGTTTGCAACCGGGACTTCCCCTTGCCGGCAGAATAATCTTACCACTGAGCTAACGAGGCAGAGGATTTTCCCTCTTGCAGTTATCAATTTGTTTCTTTTGCCACTAATCTACTAAGCTACGTTTTGCTTTCACCTGGCATTAATCAGTAACAATGAAAGCACACAAATAAAATGTAAATTAAATTTTAATTATTTTTCCCGTGGACGGGAATCGAACCTACACTTGTTAGAATTGGTCAGTGACGGATAAAGAAGAACTTTAAGAACTTTTATTTTTAATGTGTCTAAATCAAATTTATAAATGCAAGAATAAAAAACAACCGCCTCGTCCGGGGTTTGAAACCGGGACGTTCCGCTTTCCGGGCGACTGCTCTTAACACTGAGCTTTCGAGACAGATGATTTTCCCTCTTGCATTTATCAATTTGTTACCTTTGTCACTAGCCTACTAGGCCATGTTTTGCTTTCAGCTGGCATTAACCAGTAACAATTAAAACTCGCAAATAAATTGTAAATTAAATTTTATTTATTTTTCTCGCGGACGGGAATCGAACCTACTCTTGTTGGAATCGGTGAATGATGGAGAAGGAAGAACTTTAAGAACTGTAGCGTATACACCATACGCTACTTTTGCCCCCCGTAGAGAAAACCCCATAATTTTCTCCCAGACACCTGAAAATGGGCAGAGAAAATTTAGTTAATTTAGGAAAGTAGCCCTCTGCTACTTTCCCATAAGGCATCTATCCTACATACACGAAGAAAACCTGGAAAGAGAGAAGAAAGTTGTTGTACTAAAATAAACACGGGGAAAGGAAAGAAAAACAAAAAAAAAAGATTCCAATTTGTACAGAACTCGCACAAATTGCAATCTTTAGATAAAACCTGAAAAGAAGAAAACGCAACAACACAAAAATGCCATACGAAAGAAATATTATTTCAAACAAAAATTCCAAAATCTGTAAAACGCACACAGTTTACAATTTTTATGCAAAACTAACCGCTAGTCATCAACCTCGAGACGACGAAAACGGTATCTCGCCTAGCTGTAATATATCGCATGATACCATCATGCAATGTTTTCCAGCAGGTCCGCAAAGAAAATTCCGAAAATTCGGCTCGAAAAGAGATATCCACTGCTACGAGAAAGAAGAAACATACACCCGCACTCCGGCAGCAGGCCAGATGTTAGCAAAATTCGTAAAGTTGAGAGAACAAAAGAAAATGCGCGCCGGCCGGTGGCTGATGATTTGTAAGTCGGGTGCGATGTAGGCAGCTTGCGTGGAGGCAGATTATTTGATCGTGTGGTCATTAAGTAACGAGTAGGGCTGGAGGTTGTTTCGCGCAGTACTGGTTCCCGGGAGTTTGTTCCTTCTTGATTATTCTTGTTTCTTATTGAGTAAAATATTTCTTTTTTGATACTTTTGGAACCGCACTCGAAGTAATTAATCGCTAATTTGCCGGTTACCTTTCGTTGTGAGGTTACTTGCGCCATTTGGGCAGGTACAATTCTGTGAAAGTAAAACAAAATCTAGTTAGTTGCGTATATGTACATTATAAAGTTTGAGTTACCTGTGCGGCAGTTATAGATACTTTCTGTGACAGAAAAAAAAGGGGAAATTTAGTGAGCTGCATATATATATATATACATTAGTTTGTGGTTAAATTACCTGCTGATTTGCAGAGACGCGAGACCGCGTTAATTTTCCTAAAAAGTTAAGAATTAGTGCATTAACAGTGAAGTTAATTTTGTTTATTTAAAAAATTACCTGTCGATTGACTGAAAGCGGGAACTGGATGAATTTTCTTCCTAAAAAGGGAAATATCAGTCTCATAGTGCTTAAAAGTTATTTTAATAGAATTTACCTGCTGATTTGCAGAGACGCGAGACCGCGTTAATTTTCCTAAAAAGTTAAGAATTAGTGCATTAACAGTGAAATTAAATTTGTTTATTTAAAAAATTACCTGTTGATTGACTGAAAGCAGGAACTGGATGAATTTTCTTCCTAAAAAGGGAAATATCAGTCTCATAGTGCTTAAAAGTTATTTTAATAGAATTTACCTGCTGATTTGCAGAGACGCGAGACCGCGTTAATTTTCCCAAAAAATTAAGAATTAGTGCATTAACAGTGAAGTTAATTTTGTTTATTTAAAAATTACCTGTCGATTGACTGAAAGCAGGAACTGGATAAATTTTCTTCCTAAAAAGGGAAATATCAGACTCATAGTGCTTAAAAGTTATCTTAATAGAATTCACCTGCTGATTTGCAGAGACGCGAGACCGCGTTAATTTTCCTAAAAAGTTAAGAATTAGTGCATTAACAGTGAATGGATGAGTTTTCTTTCTAAAAAGGGAAATATCAGTCTCATAGTGCTTAAAAGTTATTTTAATAGAATTTACCTGCTGATTTGCAGAGACGCGAGACCGCGTTAATTTTCCTAAAAAGTTAAGAATTAGTGCATTAACAGTGAAATTAAGTTTGTTTATTTAAAAAATTACCTGTCGATTGACTGAAAGCAGGAACTGGATGAATTTTCTTCCTAAAAAGGGAAATATCAATCTCATAGTGCTTAAAAGTTATTTTAATAGAATTTACCTGCTGATTTGCAGAGACGCGAGACCGCGTTAATTTTCCTAAAAAGTTAAGAATTAGTGCATTAACAGTGAAGTTAATTTTCTTTATTTAAAAAATTACCTGTCGATTGACTGAAAGCAGGAACTGGATGAATTTTCTTCCTAAAAAGGGAAATATCAGTCTCATAGTGCTTAAAAGTTATTTTAATAGAATTTACCTGCTGATTTGCAGAGACGCGAGACCGCGTTAATTTTCCTAAAAAGTTAAGAATTAGTGCATTAACAGTGATGTTAATTTTGTTTATTTAAAAAATTACCTGTCGATTGACTGAAAGCAGGAACTGGATGAATTTTCTTCCTAAAAAGGGAAATATCAGTCTCATAGTGCTTAAAAGTTATTTTAATAGAATTTACCTGCTGATTTGCAGAGACGCGAGACCGCGTTAATTTTCCTAAAAAGTTAAGAATTGGTGCATTAACAGTGAAGTTAATTTTGTTTATTTAAAAAATTACCTGTCGATTGACTGAAAGCAGGAACTGGATGAATTTTCTTCCTAAAAAGGGAAATATCAGTCTCATAGTGCTTAAAAGTTATTTTAATAGAATTTACCTGCTGATTTGCAGAGACGCGAGACCGCGTTAATTTTCCTAAAAAGTTAAGAATTAGTGAAGTTAATTTTGTTTATTTAAAAATTACCTGTCGATTGACTGAAAGCAGGAACTGGATGAATTTTCTTCCTAAAAAGGGAAATATCAGTCTCATAGTGCTTAAAAGTTATCTTAATAGAATTCATCTGCTGATTTGCAGAGACGCGAGACCGCGTTAATTTTCCTAGAAAGTTAAGAATTAGTGCATTAACAGTGAATGGATGCGTTTTCTTTCTAAAAAGGGAAATATCAGTGTCATAGTGCTTAGAAGTTATTTTAATCAAAATTTACCTGCTGATTTGCAGAGGCGCGAGACCGCATTAGTTTTCAAACAAAAAAAAGAGAAAAAGTGGAAGATTGGTGCTTCAGAAATAAAGAAGAACTGTAAAGAGAAAGTGGACAGATTAGTGCTTTAGTATCTGAAATTATTTTATGAAAATTACCTGCTTTTCCGCCGTTTACTTCGTTCTCCGTGTTCTAATAATATGAACACTCAAGTGTAAGCCAGTAAGCCTATGGGACTTTTCATCAGTAAAACATAAAAAAAAAAAAAAAAAAAAAAAAAAAGAGGCCAATGAGCCCAATCATCAATAAAAGTGAAACATAAAAAAAAAAAAAAGAAAAAAGAGGCCAATGTGCCCAATCTTCAGTAAAACTAATAAAACAAAAAAAAAAAAGGAGGCCAATGCGCCCAACCCAACATAAAAAAAAAAAAGAGAAAAAAGAGGCCAATGTGCCCAATCTTCAGTAAAACTAATAAAACAAAAAAAAAAAAAAGGAGGCCAATGCGCCCAACCCAACATAAACCCAGCAAAGTCGTCAAGTTATCATCTCCATAGGAACCTGCCTAAGCAGAAAAGGGTGCACCCTCAACCGCAGCAGACTCGAGCAAGGGAGGCTTTGTCCAATCCGAAGTGGTATTTCTTCCATATCAGTAAGTCCAGGCGTCACAGCCACTTGAGTATTTTATGTCTAATTACCCTATATTGATTGCATAATTGTATTATATAACATAGATCCGATTAGGTGTACCAGATTGATGTCATAGGGCAGTCCTTTGTATCATAAGTAATGTTTATTTCATGCGGAAAGCACTCTACTTACAGAGATTGGTAGCATTAAGCCTAGCTAGTAGGGATTAGTTTTGCATAAGAGTATATAGTCACAGTAATTGTAAGGAGCAGTAAACGGTTGAAAATTTGATAATCAGAACAAAGGAAAGGCAAGTAATCTATACGCACGAAATGAGGCCCAATAAATTTGAATTAACCATTGGAGCGAATAACTAGATTTTTTTTTATTTTGATTTCTTCCATAGATACATGTCCTATTATTTTTCTTTTGCCTTTCTTTCTTCTTTTTTTCTTTCTTTGTGTTGCTGCTGATCAGCCATAATTTTTTTTATTCGTCCTCTAAAAGCACTCCAAAGTCTCCTAGAGGTTGATCTTCCTGTGGGTTTTTTTTTTTTTTTTTTTTTGCTGTTGTTTATGGATTTGGTGCGACCAGCTCCAGCATTTGGGATGCATAACTAATTGCTAGACGTGGAGGGCGGAGGATGGTGGATCGTTGTTAGTTGGCATACGCATGGGGCTAAGTAAACAATTTTCGTCGTTGGCTTTGTGACTTAGCAATGGGTGGAAGGGGGCGATTGGGCCCAGACATCCTCAAAGCCGGAGCTTCAATACCAGCCGAAGCTTCCAAGCTCTTCTCTCTCTCTCGTCGTCGAACGTCCTCTCTCTCCGGCGTTGGCAATTCTCCGGGTGAGCTTTAGCGGTTGTCCGTCGTTCCAGAGTTCTGCGAGCCCCTTGTTTTCTTTTATCCTTCCTTCTTTTTCTTACAGGTGCAATTTCTGAATGAGATGGCGAACCCAATGGGCCAGGATGCAGCCCTGTGAGTAAGTGATGGCACGTTTTTTGCCTATCTAAACGAGGAAAAAAAATATTATCTTTTGGAGTCACCTTTAGCTGTCCGTCTGTCCGTCCGGTGAAACGTTTTTTTTTATGACACAGCTATCCAGCATCGAAGAGGCGTTAATAACAAGAACCTCCCCTAGCCGACTGGTCGCTAGCGGCAACATTGCTGTGTCGTTACTCACACTGCCTCTAAGATGATTTTGTAACAGAAGGGTTTAGCTGCGGTATATGTCTATGCTTGCTGAGCATGGGCATATCCGTCAGTGGAACGCCTGCTGTTACAAATGGCGCCCACGCTCGGTTTTTCTTTCTCTTTCGACATTCAGCCAAGCTTCTTTTGACCAAAGTGCTATTACCCTTTTTTTTAGAATTATTGCGGGTCGCTCATTTGAGTTCCAAATGGCGGTCAAACGCTGGTGTTCTTTCTGGTTGAAAAGTTCAGATTATCTCCTTCCGAGATAGATCTTATTAATTTACTAATCACCTGATAATTGTGATATTTCTGGTAAGATTTTATATTTATTTTTCTCTCTCTTCGTTTCTCCTTCTTTCCATTTTTCCTGGAAAATCAATTAGTTCCGTTTAGCAAAGGTGAACTCCTTTTAGTAAAAGCTTTCTTTATAGTAGTATTGTTATATCTCAGACGCGGTCCACCTCAAGCTACATGCAGCCGGCCTACGTAAGGTAGTTTTTGGTCTCCGTGGAGCCTTGTGCTCTCGTGAAGCTTCTCCTTTTTTTCCTTCGTTAGGTGGCGAGTCCTTCTGTGCAGGGGGTGGCCGACAAGTAGTTTTGTTACGATATTATTGGTTCTTTTCTTTTCTCCCATTGATTTTTTGTTTGTTTTTTCTCTCTTCTTTAAGATAAGACTGAGTCACTGAGTTTTTGTCAGGGTGCTCTCCCGCTTGGTGGGAGTGGATCTTGTGCTTGGAAGCACCATATTTGAAGCAAGGCTTCGGTTCGCGAACACCAGACGGGCGACCACCCTACTTTTGAATCCTCACGAATTGTCAAGCTGATTGCCGACATGTATGGTCTTAGTCCTGGTAGTGAGTTGACGAACGACGTTCGCTCGCCTGATTACATATCCTCGCTACGGGTATTGGGCCAGCCTTTTGGAAGCGGACAGCAAAACCAGTGGTCTCTTGTGCATAATTTCTCATATGCTCTCATTGCAACGAACAGTAGCTCCTTTTCCTTTATTTGGTGAGTGCTCGGCTCATTGGGGGTAGATGGACGTTGTATGCGAGGCATACTATTCGCGAACACAGTTCCGTACACCTCTGCGCGTTGCAGGGAGGAGACAGCATTTTGTCATTATAGCGTTTTTATAGTATCTGCATTTTTCCTTTTTATTCTGGCGGGTATAGTATCTTTATCTGTTACTATATTCATATTTCTTTTTATTTTAACGATTGAGTGATCACGATATCTCTTGAATTATAATCACCTCCCAGCTACTGCTCCTACCCTGAGTACGTGCAGCCACCGTTGTCCTGACTACTCATCATAGCCATTGATTCTCCTACGTTCATTCCTGTTGACCGATTGTTGGATGATTTCCATCGGAACAATTTGAATCCCTGGCAGAGAGAATGACTGAAAAAAAAAATAAAAAATTTTCTGATGTTGTCGGTTTTTTTTTCCTTTCTTTACTTTTTTTTTCTCTTTTTTTATTCGTAATAGGGTGGCCACCCTTCAGGTGCCAATCCTTCGTTCAAGGTTCACCCTTATTGGGGGATTCCTTTTCTTTCCCTTTATCTTGCAGGATCTAACAACCTGGGAACCAAAGCAGAAGCTTTGCCTATCGAAGATTGAGAGAAAGGGAGAGAGAGAGAGAGAGATTTTTCTGTGTTTTCAGCATTGGCTGAAGTTTTAACATCCTGCGTTTTGTGCGGGAATGGGTATGCCCCGGCGTCGTTCCGTCATGCCGCCGCCCCCCCTATTTTGTGAATTCATCAGCTTTAATTGAAATTTGAGTCAACAGAGATATTAGTGCAGGATTCTGCCAGGTAATGCATATTTTGAAATATTTTGGGTTTACTACTAAAGCACCGCATATCTATTGATAATTTTGTTTTTTTTTTGTATGCCGTCGTTTCCTTCTTATTTTATATTCTCTTTATGACCGCATAATAATTCTTCTTGCGGACTGCGGCCAATGTTGAATCTGAGGCCAGGCAAGCATCGTAAAATATTTAAGGAACTAATTGATTAAACTACAAAAATTTAATCAACTTAATTGACATAACCAACTCCCAAACGTGACCTTATTTCGGATCACTATATATAGCGGAAAAATCCTTCGTTTGGCGAATATATAGCAAAACTTAATTGCCTGTAAAAACACAACCCTTCTCGTACCTGACAGCACTGCAGATTACTTAGGTATATTGTCCATTCTACACATATACGAACATTCGTAATCCCATCTAGTCGAGGACCGGATTGTGGAAAGGTACCTACTCCTATTTAGAGCAGAGTTATCAGTGCATCTCACCTAGTTTTTTTTCCTCTTATTGGTTTCTTTATCTGCTCCGTCGTCTACGATCACAGTAACCCGCGGTATGGACTGCACCTATCTCTCACCAGAGGAGCTGGTGGTTGAGTATATGGTACGTAACCTCGATCCGTCTGACAAGGACGCTCTCGGTAAACTATACAGAATGTACGACAACGAGCAAGCAGATCCGAGTAAGGCCCCCCAACGGTCACATGCCAATAAAAATCCAGGCCGTGAGGTAGATTACCTTGACAACCGTGTCAAAGAATTGCGGGCCACCTTAATATCGGATCCGATCAAGACCAAAGAGGATCTAGTTCGCTATCGTACACAGGTGTTGCATGTGCTCGGTAGAGCTCGTCGATTACAATACACCCCCCCCCTCAGTACAATCCCAAGGGCAGTCATTTGTCCAAGACTCCGAAAATCTCTTGGACCTCACGGATACACCCCGGGGAGATCAAGCTTCGGTACAAACCGAACGTCCTCTCGAAAGCAATGTAGAGGGAGGGCCAGTCCAAATCACCCCTGCTGTACAGGAAACGAGCGCTGCAAGTAATGTAACAGGTGCCATGCCAAGAATAGCAGACAAGGCTACCGATTCAAATCGCCTTTGGAATACACCAAAGCCACGTGATAAAAGTCCACGATCCCATTTAGATGCGCCATACGGCGACCTTCCGTCCTTTGAAGGATTGGCCGATTCCCAGGCGAACCTTCGCCTACCCGGTCATTTCCCGACAAGCCAGCGAGTCAAATCCATAAACGAACGCCTTGATAGTTTAAGCCTTGGTGGTGAAATGTCAAGGTCTCCACTACCACGTTATGATAATCATGAGCGACGTCAGTCAGGCTTACCCGGGTCTTTCATTCCACCCTCCAACGTCCCCAGGAATCCCCAGCCGATGTCAGGCCGAGACCGCGGCAGCCCCCTCTTCCGTTGCAAATTGTTTTTCGACGGCACCTCAGGCTTAGACGTAACGGAGTTTCTGATTCGGGTGGAATCACTAGCTTTGCTGGAGCAGGTGTCCGCCACCGAGCTCTGCGCCGGATTCCACACCCTTGTCACAGGTAAAGCTGCTAATTGGTATTGGCTATATCTGCGCGACCATCGTAATCATTCTTGGCAAAGCCTCCGGTCAGCCATGCTTCGAGAATTCCAGGGTCAGGAAATAGATTACGAGATCCGAAAACTGATTGAGGATAGGAAACAGAGGTCCGGCGAATCCTTCAGTGACTTCAGGCTGGCGGTACACTCCCTAGTAACCAAGATGAGTACCCCTATTCCTGAAGCAGAACTAGTAGAAATCCTGCGGAGGAACATGAAGCCTGCTCTGTGAGAGGCTTTTTTAATGTATTCCGTCACCAATGATCTCGACCTCAGGGATATGTGTAATCGTTTTGAGAAGCTTTGGGCTGAATTAAGGACCCCGCGAGAAATAGCGCCACGACGGACGGTCCACGAAATATACTCTGATAGCCAATACTTGAGGCATTCCTTCAATGACCACGCAGTCTCAGTCGAAGCTTTCCAGCCAGAATCCGTCGTCAGGATCCCGCCTAGGGATAATCAGCTGCCTACCACAACTCGACTAATGTGCTGGAATTGCTCGGCACAGGGACACACCTACCATGATTGTCCGAGGACTCCCCGAAGGGTCTTCTGTTATGGGTGTGGTGCCGCAGGGGTCATAAAGCCGCAATGTAAAAGGTGTCTGTCGGGAAACCAACGGCGGAGTCAGTATTCTATGGGAGCTCCTCGTGCACTGACTCCCGAACATGCTCCCCAGCGTCAGACCGAAGAAGCAGCCACCAATACGGTTTCCGCACGATATCGCTAAGTCGGACAATTGATAATGCTGGTCCCGACTTAGTCCCTGCTAGTCCTAATCAATTGTTATACACACCAAGGCCACTGCTACGAGACGCTTCCGCCAACACCGAAGTGTCAGATTCCGATTGTTGCCGTTATAGCTCACTAGACGACCTTGTTCCAAACATTTCTGCGAATTCCGACAGCTTGTCCTTATATGATACCCAATACGAACCATCTCAGGAATCCCTCTCCTCCAGAGTCACACCACGCACACGTCGATATAGCAGCCTGCGCAGAGGTTTAAAGGCTGCTATTGCCGAAACGACAATACCGAATGTAGGATTCGATCCCCGGCCTTATGCCGACGTTTTCATTCGTGGAAAAAGAATAAGGGGACTCTTAGATAGTGGCGCAAGTGTGAGCGTGCTTGGTGTTGGAGCGGAAGGGTTCTTGGGGAAGTTAGGCATTCCATTTCACTCAATGCCGACTTCGTTATCCACGGCCGACGGTCAACAACAGCAAGTGTTAGGACACATTCGAGTCTTGGCGAAATACGGAGACAAAGTTCGCATGATGAGATTGCATATTGCACCAACTCTGCAGCAACCTTTGTATCTGGGCATCGATTTCTGGAAAGCATTTGGCCTTGCACCCGTCATGGTAAATGAGCTGCATATCATGCCTACACTTCTGCCTACCTGCTCGAAACAGCATCAGTTGTCCGAAGACGACGCTCGCCTATTGCAGGAAGCGATCGAACTGTTCCCGTCTTTCAAAACCCAAGGTCTTGGACGTACAAGTTTGGTCGAACACGAGATTGATATCGGTTCAGCGAAGCCTATCAAGCAACGGTATTACCCGGTTTCTCCGGCAGTCCAAAAAGAACTATACGGTGAGCTTGACAGAATGATATCTCTGGGAGTCATTGAAGAGAGCCAGAGTTCGTGGTGCTCTCCTGTCACCTTAGTGCGGAAAGCTAACGGAAAGGTTCGATTATGCCTCGACGCCCGAAAGCTCAATTCGGTCACAGTACCAGCCGCGTTTCCACTGCCACTCATTGATGGTCTGCTTAGCAGGCTCCAAGGCACCAAGTATATTAGTGCAATCGATCTTAAAGATGCATTTTGACAGATCCCGCTGGCGAAAACATCCAGCGACAAAACGGCGTTTGCCGTGCCCGGCAGGCCATTGTATCACTTCACAGTCCTTCCATTCGGTTTGTGCAATGCACCACAAACCATGTGTAAACTCATGTGCAAGGTCATCCCTCACCAGCTACATGACCGGGTGTCTGTCTACTTGGACGACCTGCTTGTTACCTCCTCCACGTTAGAGGACCATATTGAATTGCTAGCCCAAGTTGCCACACTGTTGCGCAAAGCTGGCCTAACGATCAACGTGGAGAAGAGTAAGTTTGGGATGCGAGAGGTCAGGTATCTCGGCTTTCTAGTTGGCGACGGATGTTTGAGGTCAGAGCCGCAGAAAGTAAGCGCTATCGTAAACCTTCCTAGACCCACGACTGTGAAGAAAATACGTAGTTTTCTGGGGATGTGCGGTTGGTATAGGCGGTTTATACCCCACTTCGCCACAATCGCCAGTCCTTTAACGGACCTCTTAAAGAAAAATGTGAAGTTCATCTGGAGTGACCAAGCAGAAGAAGCTTTTGCTCAGTTGAAAGAGTGCTTGACTACGACTCCTGTGCTTGCTAACCCCGACTTTTCCAGGCCGTTCTTCATACAGTGCGACGCTAGTACGTCCGGCATTGGTAGTGTCTTATTCCAACGCACTGATGCTGGTAGCGAACACCCCGTGGCTTTCATGTCCCAGAAGCTAAACGCAGCCCAACGTAATTACAGCATCACGGAGCTGGAGTGTCTTGCAGCAGTGCTAAGCATCAAACGATTCCGACCCTACGTTGAAGGACTGCAGTTTACGATCATCACCGACCACGCTAGCCTTAAATGGCTCATGGACCAACGCGATCTATGTGGCAGGTTAGCACGGTGGAGTCTTAAGCTGCAGGCCTTCAAATTTAATATCGAGTACCGAAAGGGAAAAGATAACGTTGTGGCGGATGTGCTCTCAAGAGCTTTCGTGGAAGCACCCATCGAGGCTACGGAAATAGAAACCAGCTGCTGTCCCTACGTTGAAACCATCGATCTGGAATCCCCAGCCTTTCAAGAACCCACCTATGTGGACAGGCTGCAACGGATAACGTCGAACCCAAATGCGTTCCCTAATTTGAGAATCACACACAATCGAATATATATTTGCTTCGCTCCACCGAGAAATCGCACTGTTCACCGCGAAGGTAGCTGGAAACTGTGGATTCCTGAAGGTCTAATCAGTGACTCCATCGAACAGGCACACTGCCAGCCTACCTCGGCACACTTCGGATTCTCGAAGACCTTGGAGAAACTGCGTCGTCAATTTTATTGGCCGGGTATGGCGGCGGACGTGCGAAAGTTTGTCAAAGTGTGCGACATTTGCAAACAGATCAAACCCATCAATGTGTCTCCCAGACCACCCTTAGGCGTTCTGCGATCTACAGACCTCCCATGGCAGCGGCTGCTCTGCGATTTTCTTGGACCTTATCCACGCAGTCGGAATGGAAACAAATTTATCTTCATCGTGTTAGACCATCTATGTAAGTACGTTCTGTTGAAAGCAATGCCGGAAGCCACCGCCGCTAGAATAAGTACATTTCTGGAACAGGAAGTCTTCCACGTTTATGGAGTACCTGAACACCTACACTCCGATAATGGAAGTCAGTTTACCTCTAATCTGTTCGCAAACTTACTGGGGAAATACGGAGTGAAGCATACCTTTTCACCGGCTTATTCTCCTCAGTCAAACGCTTCAGAGCGCGTTAATCAATCGGTCCTCGCTGGGATACGCGCCTATGTAGGGAATGACCATCGAAACTGGGATGAACATCTGAGCGAAATCGCCTTTGCTATTCGTAATGTCGTCCACGACTCGACAAAGTGCTCGCCCTATTTCCTCATGTTCGGGCGTCACCCTGTGACCCACGGAAGTTCCTATGAGCTTCTTAGGGAGGTGTCATCACACAGCGATGGCGCTCTAGAGATTATTCCCATTAACCAAAGGCTTCACCTGATTCGTGACGAGGTAAAGTTCCAACTATCGGAAGCCTACAAAAGATACTCCACCGGTTACAACCTCCGAGCACGCCCGAGGGGTTTCACTCTTGGACAGCAGGTCTACGTCCGCAACTACGTTCAGAGCAGTGCCGTGGATCGATTCGCAGCCAAACTAGCTCCCAAATTCACAAAAGCAATTGTCGTCGACCGTGTGGGTCAAGTGTCTTATCGCCTGCGTATCCCTGTTGGTCAGACGCTTGGTGTATTTCATGCACAGGATATTCGGGCATAAACCTTCTTGGCTGAGTGCAATCGGCACAATCTTGCCGTATTTGGTACAATATAGGGGAACAGTTGAGCTTATAAGAATGTTGGTTCTAATCCCAACCCATTCTTAACAACCTCGGTAGCCCTAAAAAGGCATCCGGCAAGCTTCACTTGCAAACTATAGGTTATCGCGTAACCCTCTTACTGCCTCATCAGTGGTGGGTGATAAACCTTTTGTAGGTCAACCAGTTAACCTTCTTCCTTGTCTGACAACTTGTCAACCTAAACCCACATGGTACCCTACGCGTAGGAAACTACAGTAGGAATACCGCATGCTCAATCCCGTCTGGATTAGCCTCGATATGAGGATTTTATTCTTTCCTGTTTCTTCATATTTTCAATTCTGTGATAGCCGAGCGAAAAATTTGTAAATGGACAATGATCCTAGTCGAACACATCTCTACCTCAATTGTGTAGATGTTTCCACACTAATCCCATCTGGATTAGCCTCGATATGAGGATTTTATCCTTTCCTGTCTCTCCTTCAATAACTTTCTTTTGATGGCATGACAAAGCGAGTGTAAGTCCGAATAATGAAAGAACTGATAGTTAGCTACTTATTGCCTTTCCTGGCCCGTTCACTCTCTTATTTTCTTTTCTCCATTCGCACCTTGCTGCAATTACGCATTACTAGTTTTCAATCCAATTTCATCCTCTTCCCCCTCTTCGAGCTTCGCGACTTTTTTAAGCGCGAACCCGATTGCTGCACTCTGGGGAGCTTTCCTCGTCCTGAGTAAGTTGATAGATGAATTCTATCCTTTCGAAGCGACCTCCTTGCTTGGGACGGGTACTTCTGGGGGTGCCGTGACCGGATTCCGTGGAACACATAGCTCGAAGTGTTACCCCTCTTCTCCGATTCACCAATAGTCTCTAGCTCTAGCCTCACATTCCCATGTCCGGTAAATCAATCGCTGTACCTGTTTCTGGTCAACTTATAGGCCGAGGTGAGTTGATAGACAACGTCTATCCTCAGATAGGTCCTCCCTCGATCAGAATGGATTGGAAACATGGTCACAGGTTATTCCTTTTTTTTTTTTTCTCCGGCTTGAGACTCTGGTGGGTCGTCCCCACGTTGGGCGCTGCCGTAAGCACCACATTAATATTATATATATATTTTTCTCTTTTTTTTTCGCTTTCGCTTCCCTTTTGTCCTAAGCCCGGCTTGAGACTCTTTTCTCCGTGGGTCGCCCCCACACTGTAGCGTATACCCCATACGCTACCTTTACCCCCCGTAGAGAAAACCCCATAATTTTCTCCCAGACACCTGAAAATGGCAGAGAAAATTTAGTTAATTTCGGAAAGTAGCCCTCTGCTACTTTCCCATAAGGCATCTATCCTACATACACGAAGAAAACCTGGAAAGAGAGAAGAAAGTTGTTGTCCTAAAATAAACACGGGGAAAGGAAAGAAAAACAAAAAAAAAAAAGATTCCAATTTGTACAGAACTCGCACAAATTGCAATCTTTAGATAAAACCTGAAAAGAAGAAAACGCAACAACACAAAAATGCCATACGAAAGAAATATTATTTCAAACAAAAATTCCAAAATCTGTAAAACGCACACAGTTTACAATTTTTATGCAAAACTTACCGCTAGTCATCAACCTCGAGACGACGAAAACGGTATCTCGCCTAGCTGTAATACATCGCATGATACCATCATGCAATGTATTGCAGCTGGTCCGCAAAGAAAATTCCGAAAATTCGGCTCGAAAAGAGATATCCACTGCTACGAGAAAGAAGAAACACACACCCGCACTCCGGCAGCAGGCCAGATGTTAGCAAAATTCGTAAAGTTGAGAGAACAAAAGAAAATGCGCGCCGGCCGGTGGCTGATGATTTGTAAGTCGGGTGCGATGTAGGCAGCTTGCGTGGAGGCAGATTTTTTGATCGTGTGGTCATTAAGTAACGAGTAGGGCTGGAGGTTGTTTCGCGCAGTACTGTTTCCAGGGAGTTTGTTCCTTTTTGATTATTCTTGTTTCTTATTGAGTAAAATTTTTCTTTTTTGATACTTTTGGAACCGCACTCGAAGTAATTAATCGCTAATTTGCCGGTTACCTTTCGTTGTGAGATTACTTGCGCCATTTTGGGCAGGTACAATTCTGTGAAAGTAAAAGAAAATCTAGTTAGTTGTGTATATGTACATTATAAAGTTTGAGTTACCTGTGCGGCAGTTATAGATACTTTCTGTGACAGAAAAAAAAGGGGAAATTTAGTGAGCTGCATATAAATATATATATACATTAGTTTGTGGTTAAATTACCTGCTGATTTGCAGAGACGCGAGACCGCGTTAATTTTCCTAAAAAGTTAAGAATTAGTGCATTAACAGTGAAGTTAATTTTGTTTATTTAAAAAATTACCTGTCGATTGACTGAAAGCAGGAACTGGATAAATTTTCTTCCTAAAAAGGGAAATATCAGTCTCATAGTGCTTAAAAGTTATTTTAATAGAATTTACCTGCTGATTTGCAGAGACGCGAGACCGCGTTAATTTTCCTAAAAAGTTAAGAATTAGTGCATTTACAGTGAAATTAAATTTGTTTATTTAAAAAATTACCTGTCGATTGACTGAAAGCAGGAACTGGATGAGTTTTCTTCCTAAAAAGGGAAATATCAGTCTCATAGTGCTTAAAAGTTATTTTAATAGAATTTATCTGCTGATTTGAAGAGACCCGAGACCGCGTTAATTTTCCTAAAAAGTTAAGAATTAGTGCATTAACAGTTAAGTTAATTTTGTTTATTTAAAAATTACCTGTCGATTGACTGAAAGCTGGAACTGGATGAATTTTCTTCCTAGAAAGGGAAATATCAGTTTCATAGTGCTTAAAAGTTATCTTAACAGAATTCACCTGCTGATTTGCAGAGACGCGAGACCGCGTTAATTTTCCTAAAAAGTTAAGAATTAGTGCATTAACAGTGAATGGATGAGTTTTCTTTCAAAAAAGGGAAATATCAGTCTCATAGTGCTTAAAAGTTATTTTAATAGAATTTACCTGCTGATTTGCAGAGACGCGAGACCGCGTTAATTTTCCTAAAAAGTTAAGAATTAGTGCATTAACAGTGAAATTAAATTTGTTTATTTAAAAGATTACCTGTCGATTGACTGAAAGCAGGAACTGGATGAATTTTCTTCTTAAAAAGGGAAATATCAGTCTCATAGTGCTTAAAAGTTATTTTAATAGAATTTACCTGCTGATTTGCAGAGACGCGAGACCGCGTTAATTTTCCTAAAAAGTTAAGAATTAGTGCATTAACAGTGAAGTTAATTTTGTTTATTTAAAAAATTACCTGTCGATTGACTGAAAGCAGGAACTGGATGAATTTTCTTCCTAAAAAGGGAAATATCAGTCTCATAGTGCTTAAAAGTTATTTTAATAGAATTTACCTGCTGATTTGCAGAGACGCGAGGCCGCGTTAATTTTCCTAAAAAGTTAAGAATTAGTGCATTAACAGTGAAATTAAATTTGTTTATTTAAAAAATTACCTGTCGATTGACTGAAAGCAGGAACTGGATGAATTTTCTTCCTAAAAAGGGAAATATCAGTCTCATAGTGCTTAAAAGTTATTTTAATAGAATTTACCTGCTGATTTGCAGAGACGCGAGACCGCGTTAATTTTCCTAAAAAGTTAAGAATTAGTGCATTAACAGTGAAGTTAATTTTGTTTATTAAAAAAATTACCTGTCGATTGACTGAAAGCAGGAACTGGATGAATTTTCTTCCTAAAAAGGGAAATATCAGTCTCATAGTGCTTAATAGTTATTTTAATAGAATTTACCTGCTGATTTGCAGAGACGCGAGACCGCGTTAATTTTCCTAAAAAGTTAAGAATTAGTGCATTAACAGTGAAATTAAATTTGTTTATTTAAAAAATTACCTGTCGATTGACTGAAAGCAGGAACTGGATGAATTTTCTTCCTAAAAAGGGAAATATCAGTCTCATAGTGCTTAAAAGTTATTTTAATAGAATTTACCTGCTGATTTGCAGAGACGCGAGACCGTGTTAATTTTCCTAAAAAGTTAAGAATTAGTGTATTAACAGTGAAGTTAATTTTGTTTATTTAAAAATTACCTGTCGATTGACTGAAAGCAGGAACTGGATGAATTTTCTTCCTAAAAAGGGAAATATCAGTCTCATAGTGCTTAAAAGTTATCTTAATAGAATTCATCTGCTGATTTGCAGAGACGCGAGACCGCGTTAATTTTCCTCAAAAGTTAAGAATTAGTGCATTAACAGTGAATGGATGAGTTTTCTTTCTAAAAAGGGAAATATCAGTGTCATAGTGCTTAAAAGTTATTTTAATCAAAATTTACCTGCTGATTTGCAGAGACGCGAGACCGCATTAGTTTTCAAAAAAAAAGAGAAAAAGGGGAAGATTGGTGCTTCAGAAATAAAGAAGAACAGGAAAGAGAAAGTGGACATATTAGTCCTTTAGTATCTGAAATTATTTTATGAAAATTACCTGCTTTTCCGCCGTTTACTTCGTTCTCCGTGTTCTAATAATATGAACACTCAAGTGTAAGCCAGTAAGCCTATGGGACTCTTCATCAGTAAAATATAAAAAAAAAGAAAAAAAAAAAAAAAGGCCAATGTGCCCAATCTTCAGTAAAACTAATAAAACAAAAAAAAAAGGAGGCCAATGCGCCCAACCCAACATAAGCCTAGCAAAGTCGTCAAGTTATCATCTCCATAAGAACCGGCCTAAGCAGAAAAGGGTGCACCCTCAACCGCAGCAGACTCGAGCAAGGGAGGCTTTGTCCAATCCGAGGTGGTATTTCTTCCATATCAGTAAGTCCAGGCGTCACAGCCACTTGAGAGTTTTATGTCTAATTACCCTATATTGATTGCATAATTGTATTATATAACATAGATCCGATTAGGTGTACCAGATTGATGTCATAGGGCAGTCCTTTGTATCATAAGTAATGTTTATTTAGTGCGGAAAGCACTCTACTTACAGAGATTGGTAGCATTAAGCCTAGCTAGTAGGGATTAGTTTAGCATAAGAGTATATAGTCACAGTAATTGTAAGGAGCAGTAAACGGTTGAAAATTTGATAATCAGTACAAAGGAAAAGCAAGTAATCTATACGCACGAAATGAGGCCCAATAAATTTGAATTAACCACTGGAGCGAATAACTAGATTTTTTTTTATTTTGATTTCTTCCATAGGCACATGTCCTATTATTTTTCTTTTGCCTTTCTTTCTTCTTTTTTTCGTTTTTTGTGTTGCTGCTGATCAGCCATAATTTTTTTTATTCGTCCTCTAAAAGCACTTCAAAGTCTCCTAGAGGTTGATCTTCCTGTGCGTTTTTTTTTTTTTTTTTTTTTGCTGTTGTTTATGGATTTGGTGCGACCAGCTCTAGCATTTGGGATGCATAACTAATTGCTAGACGTGGAGGGCGGAGGCATGGTGGATCGTTGTTAGTTGGCATACGCATGGGGCTAAGTAAACAATTTTCGTCGTTGGCTTTGTGACTTAGCAATGGGTGGAAGGGGCCGATTGGGCCCAGACATCCCCAAAGCCGGAGCTTCAATACCAGCCGAAGCTTCCAAGCTCTTCTCTCTCTCTCGTCGTCGAACGTCCTCTCTCTCCGGCGTTGGCAATTCTCCGGGTGAGCTTTAGCGGTTGTCCGTCGTTCCAGAGCTCTGCGAGCCCCTTGTTTTCTTTTATCCTTCCTTCTTTTTCTTACAGGTGCAATTTCTGAATGAGATGGCGAACCCAATGGGCCAGGATGCAGCCCTGTGAGTAAGTGATGGCAAGTATTTTGCCTATCTAAACGAGGAAAAAAAATATTATCTTTTGGAGTCACCTTTAGCTGTCCGTCTGTCCGTCCGGTGAAACGTTTTTTTTTATGACACAGCTATCCAGCATCGAAGAGGCGTGAATAACAAGAACCTCCCCTAGCCGACTTGTCGCTAGCGGCAATGTTGCTGTGTCGTTACTCACACTGCCTCTAAGATGATTTTGTAACAGAAGGGTTTAGCTTCGGTATATGTCTATGCTTGCTGAGCATGGGCATATCCGTCAGTGGAACGGCTGCTGTTACAAATGGCGCCCAAGCTCGGTTTTTCTTTCTCTTTCGACATTCAGCCAAGCTTCTTTTGACCAAAGTGCTATTACCTTTTTTTTTAGAATTATTGCGGGTCGCACATTTGGGTTCCAAATGGCGGTCAAACGCTGGTGTTCTTTCTGGTTGAAAAGTTCAGATTATCTCCTTCCGAGATAGATCTTATTAATTTACTAATCACCTGATAATTGTGATATTTCTGGTAAGATTTTATATTTATTTTTTTCTTTCTTCGTTTCTCCTTCTTTCTCTTTTTCCTGGAAAATCAATTAGTTCCGTTTAGCAAAGGTGAACTCCTTTTAGTAAAAGCTTTCTCTATAGTAGTATTGTTATGTCTCAGACGCGGTCCACCTCAAGCTACATGCAGCCGGCCTACGTAAGGTAGTTTTTGGTCTCCGTGGAGCCTTGTGCTCTCGTGAAGCTTCTCCTTTTTTTCCTTCGTTAGGTGGCGAGTCCTGCTGTGCAGGGGGTGGCCGACAAGTAGTTTTGTTACGATATTATTGGTTCTTTTCTTTTCTCCCATGGATTTTTTTTTGTTTTTTCTCTCTTCTTTAAGATAAGACTGAGTCACTGAGTTTTTGTCAGGGTGCTCTCCCGCTTGGTGGGAGTGGATCTTGTGCTTGGAAGCACCATATTTGAAGCAAGGCTTCGGTTCGCGAACACCAGACGGGCGACCACCCTACTTTTGAATCCTCACGAATTGTCAAGCTGATTGCCGACATGTATGGTCTTAGTCCTGGTAGTGAGTTGACGAACGACGTTCGCTCGCCTGATTACATATCCTCGCTACGGGGATTGGGCCAGCCTTTTGGAAGCGGACAGCAAAACCAGTGGTCTCTTGTGCATAATTTCTCATATGCTCTCATTGCAACGAAGAGTAGCTCCTTTTCCTTTATTTGGTGAGTGCTCGGAGGAGACAGTATTTTGTCATTATAGCGTTTTTATAGTATCTGCATTTTTCCTTTTTATTCTGGCGGGTATAGTATCTTTATCTATTACTATATTCATATTTCTTTTTATTTTAACGATTGAGTGATCACGATATCTCTTGAATTATAATCACCTCCCAGCTACTGCTCCTACCCTGAGTACGTGCAGCCACCGTTGTCCTGACTACTCATCATAGCCATTGATTCTCCTAAGTTCATTCCTGTTGACCGATTGTTGGATGATTTCCATCGGAACAATTTGAATCCCTGGCAGAGAGAATGGCTGAAAAAAAAAAAAATTTCTGATGTTGTCGGTTTTTTTTTCCTTTCTTTACTTTTTTTTCTCTTTTTTTATTCGTAATAGGGTGGCCACCCTTCAGGTGCCAATCCTTCGTTCAAGGTTCACCCTTGTTGGGGGATTCCTTTTCTTTCCCTTTATCTTGCAGGATCTAACAACCTGGGAACCAAAGCAGAAGCTTTACCTATCGAAGAGTGAGAGAAAGGGAAAGAGAGAGAGATTTTTCTGTGTTTTCAGCATTGGCTGAAATTTTAACATCCTGCGTTTTGTGCGGGAATGGGTATGCCTCGGCGTCCTTCCGTCATGCCGCCGCCCCCCTATTTTGTGGAATCATCAGCTTTAATTGAAATTTGAGTCAACAGAGATATTAGTGCAGGATTCTGCCAGGTAATGCATATTTTGAAATATTTTGGGTTTACTACTAAAGCACCGCATATCTATTGATAATTTTGTTTTTTTTTTGTATGCCGTCGTTTCCTTCTTATTTTATATTCTCTTTATGACCGCATAATAATTCTTCTTGCGGACTGCGGCCAATGTTGAATCTGAGGCCAGGCAAGCATCGTAAAATATTTAAGGAACTAATTGATTAAACTACAAAAATTTAATCAACTTAATTGACATAACTCCCAAACGTGACCTTATTTCGGATCACTATATATAGCGGAAAAATCTTTCCTTTTGCGAATATATAGTAAAACTTAATTGCCTGTAAAAACACAACCCTACTCATACCTGACAGCACTGCAGATTACTTAGGTATATTGTCCATTCTACACATATACGAACATTCGTAATCCCATCTAGTCGAGGACCGGATTGTGGAAAGGTACCTACTCCTATTTAGAGCAGAGTTATCAGTGCATCTCACCTAGTTTTTTTTCCTCTTATTGGTTTCTTTATCTGCTCCGTCGTCTACGATCACAGTAACCCGCGGTATGGACTTCACCTATCTCTCACCAGAGGAGCTGGTGGTTGAGTATACGGTACGTAACCTCGATCCGTCTGACAAGGACGCTCTCGGTAAACTATACAGAATGTACGACAACGAGCAAGCAGATCCGAGTAAGGCCCCCCAACGGTCACATGCCAATAAAAATCCAGGACGTGAGGTAGATTACCTTGACAACCGTGTGAAAGAATTGCGGGCCTCCTTAATATCGGATCCGATCAAGACCAAAGAGGATCTAGTTCGCTATCGTACACAGGTGTTGCATGTGCTCGGTAGAGCTCGTCGATTACAATACACCTCCCCCTCAGTACAATCCTAAGCGCAGTCATTTGTCCAAGACTCCGAAAATCTCTTGGACCTCACGGAAACAGCCCGGGGAGATCAAGCTTCGGTACAAACCGAACGTCCTCTCGAAAGCAATGTAGAGGGAGGGCCAGTCCAAATCACCCCTGCTGTACAGGAAACGAGCGCTGCAAGTAATGTAACAGGTGCGAAGCCAAAAATAGCAGACAAGGCTACCGATTCAAATCGCCTTTGGAATACACCAAAGCCACGTGATAAAAGTCCACGATCCCATTTAGATGCGCCATACAGCGACCTTCCGTCCTTTGAAGGATTGGCCGATTCCCAGGCGAACCTTCGCCTACCCGGTCATTTCCCGACAAGCCAGCGAGTCAAATCCATAAACGAACGCCTTGATAGTTTAAGCCTTGGTGGTGAAATGTCAAGGTCTCCACTACCACGTTATGATAATCATGAGCGACGTCAGTCAGGCTTACCCGGGTCTTTCATTCCACCCTCCAACGTCCGCAGGAATCCCCAGCCGATGTCAGGCCGAGACCGCGGCAGCCCCGTCTTCCGTTGGAAATTGTTTTTCGACGGCACCTCAGGCTTAGACGTAACGGAGTTCCTGTTTCGGGTGGAATCACTAGCTTTGCTGGAGCAGGTGTCCGCCACCGAGCTCTGCGCCGGATTCCACACCCTTGTCACAGGTAAAGCTCCTAATTGGTATTGGCTATATCTGCGCGACCATCGTAATCATTCTTGGCAAAGCCTCCGCTCAGCCATGCTTCGAGAATTCCAGGGTCAGGAAACAGATTACGAGATCCGAAAACTGATTGAGGATAGGAAACAGAGGTCCGGCGAATCCTTCAGTGACTTCAGGCTGGCGGTACACTCCCTAGTAACCAAGATGAGTACCCCTATTCCTGAAGCAGAACTAGCCTACTAAGCCACGTTTTGCTTTCAGCTGGCATTAACCAGTAACAATGAAAGCACAAAAATAAAATGTATATTCAATTTTATTTATTTTTACCGCGCACGGGAATCTAACCTACCATTGTTAGACTCGGTCAATGATGGAATAAGAAGAACTTTAACAACTTTTATTTTTAATGATTCTAAATCAAATTTATAAATGCAAGAAGAAAAAACAACCGGCTCGTCCGGGGTTTGAAACCGAGACCTTCCGCTTTCCGGGCGATAGCTCTTACCACTGAGCTAACGAGACAGATGATTTTCCTCTTGCATTTATCAATTTGTTACTTTTGTCACTAGCCTACTAAGCCACGTTTTGCTTTCAGCTGGCATTAACCAGTAACGATGAAAGTGCACAAATAAATTGTAAATTCAGTTTTATTTATTTTTCCCGCGGACGGGAATCTAACCTACCATTGTTAGACTCGGTCAATGATGGAATAAGAAGAACTTTAACAACTTTTATTTTTAATGATTCTAAATCAAATTTATAAATGCAAGAAGAAAAAACAACCGGCTCGTCCGGGGTTTGAAACCGGGAACTTCCCCTTGCCGGGCGACTTCTCTTACCACTGAGCTAACGAAACAGATGATTTCCCGTCTTGCATTTATCAATTTGTTTCTTTTGCCACTAGTCTACTAAGCCACGTTTTGCTTTCAGCTGGCATTAACCAGTAACGATGAAAGTGCACAAATAAATTGTAAATTCAGTTTTATTTATTTTTCCCGCGGACGGGAAGCGAACCTACACTTGTTAGAATCGGTCAATGATGGAGAAAGAAGAACTTTAAGAACTTTTATTTTAAATGATTCTAAATCAAATTTATAAATACAAGAAGAAAAAACAAATGCGTCGTCCGGGGTTTGAAACCGGGAACTTCCCCTTGCCGGGCGACTTCTCTTACCACTGAGCTAACGAAACAGATGATTTCCCGTCTTGCATTTATCAATTTGTTTCTTTTACCACTAGTCTACTAAGCTACGTTTTGCTTTCAGCTGGCATTAATCAGTAACAATGAAAGCACATAAATAAAATGAAAATTAAATTTTAATTATTTTTCCCGCGGACGGGAATCGAACCTACACTTGTTAGAATTGGTCAGTGACGGATAAAGAAGACCTTTAAGAACTTTTAATTTTAATGTTTCTAAATCAGATTTATAAATGCAAGAATAAAAAAAAAAACCTAGTCCGGGGTTTGAAACCGGGACCTTCCGCTTTCCGGGCGACTGCTCTTAACACTGAGCTAACGAGACAGATGATTTTCCCTCATGCATTTATCAATTTGTTACCTTTGTCACTAGCCTACTAGGCCACGTTTTGCTTTCAGCTCGCATTAACCAGTAACAATGAAAACGCGCAAATAAATTGTAAATTAAATTTTATTTATTTTTCCCGCGGACGGGAATCGAACCTACACTTGTTGGAATCGGTGAATGATGGAGAAAGAAGAACTTTATGAACTCTTCTTTTTAATGATTCTAAATCAAATTTACAAATGCAAGAATAAAAAACAACCGCCTCGTCCGGGCTTTAAAACCGGGACCTTCCGCTTGCCGGGCGACAGCTCTTACTACTGAGCTAACGAGACAGATGATTTTCCCTCTTGCATTTATCAATTTGTTTCTTTTGCCACTAGTTTACTAAGCTACGTTTTGCTTTCAGCTGGCATTAATCAGTAACAATGGAAGCGCACAAATAAATTGTAAATTCAATTTTATTTATTTTTCCCGCGGACGGGAATCGAACCTACACTTGTTAGAATCGGTCAATGATGGAGAAAGAAGAACTTTAAGAACTTTTATTTTAAATGATTCTAAATCAAATTTATGAATACATGAAGAAAAAACAAATGCGTCGTCCGGGGTTTGAAACCGGGAACTTCCCCTTGCAGGGAGAATGCTCTTACTACTGAGCTAACGAGACAGATGATTTCGCCTCTTGTATATATCAATTTGTTACTTATGCCACTAGCCTACTAAGACACGCTTTGCTTTCAGCTGGTATTAACCAGTAACGATTAAAGCGCACAAAGAAATTGTAAATTCAATTTTATTTAGTTTTCCCGCGGACGGGAATCGAACCTACACATCTTAGAATCGGTCAATGATGGAGAAAGAAGAACTTTAAGAACTTTTATTTTAAATGATTCTAAATCAAATTTATAAATACAAGAAAAAAAACAACTGCGTCATCCGGGGTTTAAAACCGGGACCTTCCGCTTGCCGGGCGACTTCTCTTACCACTGAGCTAACGAGACAGATGATTTTCCCTCATGCATTTATCAATTTGTTACCTTTGTCACTAGCCTACTAGGCCACGTTTTGCTTTCAGCTGGCATTAACCAGTAACAATGAAAACGCGCAAATAAACTGTAAATTAAATTTTATTTATTTTTCCCGCGGACGGGAATCGAACCTACACTTGTTGGAATCGGTGAATGATGGAGAAAGAAGAACTTTATGAACTTTTATTTTAAATGATTCTAAATCAAATTTATAAACACAAGAAGAAAAAACAAATGCGTCGTCCGGGGTATGAAACCGGGAACTTCCCCTTGCAGGGAGAATGCTCTTACTACTGAGCTAACGAGACAGATGATTTCGCCTCTTGTATTTATCAATTTGTTACTTTTGCCGCTAGCCTACTAAGCCACGTTTTACTTTCAGCTGGCATTAACCAGTAACGAGGAAAGTGCACAAATAAATTGTAAATTCAATTTTATTTATTTTTCCCGCGGACGGGAATCGAACCTACACTTGTTAGAATCGGTCAATGATGGAGAAAGAAGAACTTTAAGAACTTTTATTTTATATGATTCTAAATCAAATTTATAAATACAAGAAGAAAAAACAAATGCGTCGTCCGGGGTTTGAAACCGGGACCTTCCCCTTGCATGGAGAATGCTCTTACTACTGAGCTAACGAGACAGATGAATTTCCCTCTTGCATTTATCAATTTATTACTTTTGCCAAAAGCCTACTTACCCACGTTTTGCGTTCAGCTGGCATTAACCAGTAACAATGAAAGCGCTCAAATAAATTGTAAATTCAATTTTATTTATTTTTCCCGCGGACGGGAATCGAACCTACACTTGTTAGAATCGGTCAATGATGGAGAAAGAAAAATTTTAATTACTTTTATTTTTAATGATTCTAAATCAAATTTATAAATGCAAGAAGAAAAAACAACCGCTTCGTCCGGGGTTTGAAACCGGGAACTTCCGCCTTCCGGGCGACTGCTCTCACCACTGAGCTAACGAGACAGATGAATTTCCCTGTTGCATTTATCAATTTGTTACTTTTGCCACTAGCCTACTAAGCCACGTTTTGCGTTCAGCTGGCATTAACCAGTAACAATGAAAGCGCTCAAATAAATTGTATATTCAATTTTATTTATTTTTCCCGCGGACGGGAATCGAACCTACACTTCTTAGAATCGGTCAATAATGGAGAAAGAAGAACTTTAAGAACTTCTATTTTTTATGATTGTAAATCAAATTTATAAATGCAAGAAGAAAAAACAACCGCCTCGTCCGGGATTTGAAACCGGGACCTTCACCTTGCAGGGAGAATGCTCTTACCACTGAGCTAACGAGACAGATGATTTCGCCTCTTGTATTTATCGATTTGTTACTTTTGCCACTAGCCTACTAAGCTACGTTTTGCTTTCAGCTGGCATTAATCAGTAACAATGAAAGCACATAAATAAAATGTAAATTAAATTTTATTTATTTTTCCCGCGGACGGGAATCGAACCTACACTTGTTAGAATTGGTCAGTGACGGATAAAGAAGAACTTTAAGAACTTTTATTTTTAATGTTTCTAAATCAGATTTATAAATTCAAGAATAAAAACAACCGCCTCGTCTGGGGTTTGAAACCCGGACCTTCCGCTTTCCGGGCGACTGCTCTTAACACTGAGCTAACGAGACAGTTGATTTTCCCTCATGCATTTATCAATTTGTTACCTTTGTCACTAGCCTACTAGGCCACGTTTTGCTTTCAGCTGGCATTAACGAGTAACAATGAAAACGCGCAAATAAATTGTAAATTCAATTTTATTTAGTTTTCCCGCGGACGGGAATCGAACCTACACATCTTAGAATCGGTCAATGATGGAGAAAGAAGAACTGTAAGAACTTTTATTTTAAATGATTCTAAATCAAATTAATAAATACAAGAAGAAAAAACAACTGCGTCATCCGGGGTTTAAAACCGGGAGCTTCCGCTTGCCGGGCGACTTCTCTTACCACTGAGCTAACGAGACAGATGATTTTCCCTTTTGCATTTATCAATTTGTTACATTTGGCACAAGCCTACTAAGCCACGTTTTGCGTTCAGCTGGCATTAACCAGTAACAATGAAAGCGCACAAATAAATTGTAAATTCAATTTTATTTATTTTTCCCGCGGACGGGAATCGAACCTACACTTGTTAGAATCGGTCAATGATGGAGAAAGAAAAATTTTAAGAACTTTTATTTTTAATGATTCTAAATCCAATTTATAAATGCAAGAAGAAAAAACAACCGCTTCGTCCGGGCTTTGAAAACGGGACTTTCACCTTGCAGGGAGAATGCTCTTACCACTGAGCTAACGAGACAGATGATTTCGCCTCTTGCATTTATCAATTTGTTACTTTTGCCACTAGCCTACTCAGCCACGTTTTGCGTTCAGCTGGCATTAACCAGTAACAATGAAAGCGCTCAAATAAATTGTATATTCAATTTTATTTATTTTTCCCGCGGACGGGAATCGAACCTACACTTCTTAGAATCGGTCAATAATGGAGAAAGAAGAACTTTAAGAACTTTTATTTTTAATGATTCTAAATCAAATTTATAAATGCAAGAAGAAAAAACAACCGCCTCGTCCGGGCTTTGAAACCGGGTCCTTCACATTGCAGGGAGAATGCTCTTACAACTGAGCTAACGAGACAGATGATTTCGCCTCTTGTATTTATCAATTTGTTACTTTTGCCACTAGCCTACTAAGCCACGCTTTGCTTTCAGCTGGCATTAACCAGTAACGATTAAAGCGCACAAAGAAACTGTAAATTCAAATTTATTTAGTTTTCCCGCGGACGGGAATCGAACCTACACTTCTTAGAATCGGTCAATGATCGAGAAAGAAGAACTTTAAGAACTTTTATTTTAAATGATTCTAAATCAAATTTATAAATACAAGAAGAAAAAACAACTGCGTCGTCCGGGGTTTGAATCCGGGACCTTCCGCTTGCCGGGCGACTTCTCTTTCAACTGAGCTAACGAGACAGATGATTTTCCTCTTGCATTTACCAATTTGATAATTTTGTCACTAGCCTACTAAGCCACGTTTTGCTTTCAGCTGGCATTAACCAGTAACAATGAAAGCACACAAATAAAATGTAAATTCAATTTTATTTATTTTTCCCGCGGACAGGAATCTAACCTACAATTGTTAGAATCGGTCAATGATGGAATAAGAAGAACTTTAAGAACTTTTATTTTTAATGACTCTAAATCAAATTTATAAATGCAAGAAGAAAAAACAACTGCGTCGTCCGGGGTTTGAAACCGGGACCTTCCGCTTGCCGGGCGACTTCTCTTAACACTGAGCTAACGAGACAGATGATTTTCCTCTTGCATTTACCAATTTGATAATTTTGTCACTAGCCTTCTAAGCCACGCTTTGCTTTCAGCTGGCATTAACCAGTAACGATTAAAGCGCACAAAGAAATTGTAAATTCAATTCTATTTAGTTTTCCCGCGGACGGGAATCGAACCTGCACTTGTTAGAATCGGTCAATGATGGAGAAAGAAGAACTTTAAGAACCTTTATTTTTAATGATTCCAAATCAAATTTATAAATACAAGAAGAAAAAACAACCGGCTCGTCCGGTGTTTGAAACCGAGGCCTTCCGCTTTCCGGGCGATAGCTCTTACCACTGAGCTAACGAGACAGATGATTTTCCTCTTGCATTTATCAATTTGTTACTTTTGTCACTAGCCTACTAAGCCACGTTTTGCTTTCAGCTGGCATTATCCAGTAATGATGAAAGCACACAAATAAAATGTAAATTAAATTTTATTTATTTTTCCCGCGGACGGGAATCGAACCTACACTTGTTAGAATCGGTCAATGATGGAGAAAGAAGAACTTTAAAAACTTTTATTTTTAATGATTCTAAATGAAATTTATAAATGCAAGAAGAAAAAACAACCGCCTCGTCCGGGGTTTGCAACCGGGACTTCCCCTTGCCGGCAGAATGCTCTTACCACTGAGCTAACGAGGCAGATGATTTCCCATCTTGCAGTTATCAATTTGTTTCTTTTGCCACTAATCTACTAAGCTACGTTTTGCTTTCAGCTGGCATTAATCAGTAACAATGAAAGCACACAAATAAAATGTAAATTAAATTTTAATTATTTTTCCCGCAGACGGGAATCGAACCTACACTTGTTAGAATTGGTCAGTGCCGGATAACGAAGAACTTTAAGAACTTTTATTTTTAATGTTTCTAAATCAAATTTATTAATGCAAGAATAAAAAACAACCGCCTCGTCCGGGGTTTGAAACCGGGACGTTCCGCTTTCCGGGCGACTGCTCTTAACACTGAGTTAACGAGACAGATGCTTTTCCCTCTTGCATTTATCAATTTGTTACTTTTGTCACTAGCCTACTAAGCCACGTTTTGCTTTCAGCTGGCATTAACCAGTAACAATGAAAGCACACAAATAAAATGTAAATTCAATTTTATTTATTTTTCCCGCGGACGGGAATCGAACCTACTCTTGTTGGAATCGGTGAATGATGGAGAAGGAAGAACTTGAAGAACTTTCATTTTTAATGATTCTAAATCAAATTTTTAAATGCAAGAAGAAAAAACAACCGCCTCGTCCGGGGTTTGAAACCAGGACCTTAAGCTTTCCAGGCGACTGGTCTTACCACTGAGCTAACGAGACAGATGATTTTCCTCTGGCATTTTCCAATTTGATAATTTTTTCACTAGCCTACTAAGCCACGCTTTGCTTTCAGCTGGCATTAACCAGTAACAATGAAAGCGCACAAATAAAATGTAAATTCAATTTTATTTATTTTTCCCGCGGACGGGAATCTAACCTACCATTGTTAGAATTGGTCAATGATGGAATAAGAAGAACTTTAAGAACTTTTATTTTTAATGATTCTAAATCAAATTTATAAATACAAGAAGAAAAAACAACCGGCTCGTCCGGTGTTTGAAACCGAGGCCTTCCGCTTTCCGGGCGATAGCTCTTACCACTGAGCTAACGAGACAGATGATTTTCCTCTTGCATTTATCAATTTGTTACTTTTGTCACTAGCCTACTAAGCCACGTTTTGCTTTCAGCTGGCATTAACCAGTAATGATGAAAGCACACAAATAAAATGTAAATTAAATTTTATTTATTTTTCCCGCGGACGGGAATCGAACCTACACTTGTTAGAATCGGTCAATGATGGAGAAAGAAGAACTTTAAGAACTTTTAATTTAAATGATTGTAAATGAAATTTATAAACACAAGAAGAAAAAACAAATGCGTCGTCCGGGGTTTGAAACCGGGAACTTCCCCTTGCAGGGAGAATGCTCTTACTACTGAGCTAACGAGACAGATGATTTCGCCTCTTGTATTTATCAATTTGTTAATTTTGCCACTAGCCTACTAAGCCACGTTTTACTTTCAGCGTGCATTAACCAGAAACGATGAAAGCGCACAAATAAATTGTAAATTCAATTTTATTTATTTTTCCCGCGGACGGGAATCGAACCTACACTTGTTAGAATCGGTCAATGATGGAGAAAGAAAAACATTAAGAACTTTTATTTTAAATTATTCTAAATCAAATTTATAAATACAAGAATTAAAAACAAATGCGTCGTCCGGGGCTTGAAACCGGGAACTTCCCCTTGCAGGGAGAATGCTCTTACTACTGAGCTAACGAGACCGATGATTTCGCCTCTTGCATTTATCAATTTGTTACTTTTGCCACTAGCCTACTAAGACACGCTTTGCTTTCAGCTGGCATTAACCAGTAACGATTAAAGCGCACAAAGAAATTGTAAATTCAATTTTATTTAGTTTTCCCGCGGACGGGAATCGAACCTACACATCTTAGAATCGTTCAATGATGGAGAAAAAAGAATTTTAAGAACTTTTATTTTAAATGATTCTAAATCAAATTTATAAACACAAGAAGAAAAAACAAATGCGTCGTCCGGGGTTTGAAACCGGGAACTTCCCCTTGCCGGGCGACTTCTCTTACCACTGAGCTAACAAAACAGATGATTTTCCGTCTTGAATTTATCAATTTGTTACTTTTGTCACTAGCCTACTAAGCCACGCTTTGCTTTCAGCTGGCATTAACCAGTAACGATGAAAGTGCACAAATAAATTGTAAATTAAATTTTAATTATTTTTCCCGCGGACGGGAATCGAACCTACACTTGTTAGAATCGGTCAATGATGGAGAAAGAAGAACTTTAAGAACCTCTATTTTTAATGATTCCAAATCAAATTTATAAATGCAAGAAGAAAAAACAACCGCCTTGTCCGGGGTTTGCAACCGGGCCCTTCCCCTTGCCGGCAGAATGATCTTACCACTGAGCTAACGAGGCAGAGGATTTTCCCTCTTGCATTCATCAATTTGTTTCTTTTGCCACTAGTTTACTAAGCTACGTTTTGCTTTCAGCTGGCATTAATCAGTAACAATGGAAGCACACAAATAAAATGTAAATTAAATTTTATTTATTTTTCCCGCGGACGGGAATCGAACCTACACTTGTTAGAATCGGTCAATGATGGAGAAAGAAGAACTTTAAAAACTTTTATTTTTAATGATTCTAAATCAAATTTATAAATGCAAGAAGAAAAAACAACCGCCTCGTCCGGGGTTTGCAACCGGGACTTCCCCTTGCCGGCAGATTAATCTTACCACTGAGCTAACGAGGCAGAGGATTTTCCCTCTTGCAGTTATCAATTTGTTTCTTTTGCCACTAATCTACTAAGCTACGTTTTGCTTTCACCTGGCATTAATCAGTAACAATGAAAGCACACAAATAAAATGTAAATTAAATTTTAATTATTTTTCCCGTGGACGGGAATCGAACCTACACTTGTTAGAATTGGTCAGTGACGGATAAAGAAGAACTTTAAGAACTTTTATTTTTAATGTTTCTAAATCAAATTTATAAATTCAAGAATAAAAAACAACCGCCTCGTCCGGGGTTTGAAACCGGGACGTTCCGCTTTCCGGGCGACTGCTCTTAACACTGAGCTAACGAGACAGATGATTTTCCCTCTTGCATTTATCAATTTGTTACCTTTGTCACTAGCCTACTAGGTCATGTTTTGCTTTCAGCTGGCATTAACCAGTAACAATTAAAACTCGCAAATAAATTGTAAATTAAATTTTATTTATTTTTCCCGCGGACGGGAATCGAACCTACTCTTGTTGGAATCGGTGAATGATGGAGAAGGAAGAACTTTAAGAACTGTAGCGTATACACCATACACTACCTTTGCCCCCCGTAGAGAAAACCCCATAATTTTCTCCCAGACACCTGAAAATGGGCAGAGAAAATTTAGTTAATTTCGGAAAGTAGCCCTCTGCTACTTTCCCATAAGGCATCTATCCTACATACACGAAGAAAACCTGGAAAGAGAGAAGAAAGTTGTTGTACTAAAATAAACACGGGGAAAGGAAAGAAAAACAAAAAAAAAAAGATTCCAATTTGTACAGAACTCGCACAAATTGCAATCTTTAGATAAAACCTGAAAAGAAGAAAACGCAACAACACAAAAATGCCATACGAAAGAAATATTATTTCAAACAAAAATTGCAAAATCTGTAAAACGCACACAGTTTACAATTTTTATGCAAAACTTACCGCTAGTCATCAACCTCGAGACGACGAAAACGGTATCTCGCCTAGCTGTAATATATCGCATGATACCATCATGCAATGTTTTGCAGCAGGTCCGCAAAGAAAATTCCGAAAATTTGGCTCAAAAAGAGATATCCACTGCTACGAGAAAGAAGAAACATACACCCGCACTCCGGCAGCAGGCCAGATGTTAGCAAAATTCGTAAAGTTGAGAGAACAAAAGAAAATGCGCGCCGGCCGGTAGCTGATGATTTGTAAGTCGGGTGCGATGTAGGCAGCTTGCGTGGAGGCAGATTATTTGATCGTGTGGTCATTAAGTAACGAGTAGGGCTGGAGGTTGTTTCGCGCAGTACTGGTTACCGGGAGTTTGTTCCTTTTTGATTATTCTTGTTTCTTATTGAGTAAAATTTTTCTTTTTTGATACTTTTGGAACCGCACTCGAAGTAATTAATCGCTAATTTGCCGGTTACCTTTCGTTGTGAGGTTACTTGCGCCATTTGGGCAGGTACAATTCTGTGAAAGTAAAAGAAAATCTAGTTAGTTGTGTATATGTACATTATAAAGTTTGAGTTACCTGTGCGGCTGTTATAGATACTTTCTGTGACAGAAAAAAAAGGGGAAATTTAGTGAGCTGCATATATATATATATACATTAGTTTGTGGTTAAATTACCTGCTGATTTGCAGAGACGCGAGACCGCGTTAATTTTCCTAAAAAGTTAAGAATTAGTGCATTAACAGTGAAGTTAATTTTGTTTATTTAAAAAATTACCTGTCGATTGACTGAAAGCGGGAACTGGATGAATATTCTTCCTAAAAAGGGAAATATCAGTCTCATAGTGCTTAAAAGTTATTTTAATAGAATTTACCTGCTGATTTGCAGAGACGCGAGACCGCGTTAATTTTCCTAAAAAGTTAAGAATTAGTGCATTAACAGTGAAATTAAATTTGTTTATTTAAAAAATTACCTGTCGATTGACTGAAAGCAGGAACTGGATGAATTTTCTTCCTAAAAAGGGAAATATCAGTCTCATAGTGCTTAAAAGTTATTTTAATAGAATTTACCTGCTGATTTGCAGAGACGCGAGACCGCGTTAATTTTCCTAAAAAGTTAAGAATTAGTGCATTAAAGTGAAGTTAATTTTGTTTATTTAAAAAATTACCTGTCGATTGACTGAAAGCAGGAACTGGATGAATTTTCTTCCTAAAAAGGGAAATATCAGTCTCATAGTGCTTAAAAGTTATTTTAATAGAATTTACCTGCTGATTTGCAGAGACGCGAGACCGCGTTAATTTTCCTAAAAAGTTAAGAATTAGTGCATTAACAATGAAGTTAATTTTGTTTATTTAAAAAATTACCTGTCGATTGACTGAAAGCAGGAACTGGATGAATTTTCTTCCTAAAAAGGGAAATATCAGTCTCATAGTGCTTAAAAGTTATTTTAATAGAATTTACCTGCTGATTTGCAGAGACGCGAGACCGCGTTAATTTTCCAAAAAGTTAAGAATTAGTGCATTAACAGTGAAGTTAATTTTGTTTATTTAAAAAATTACCTGTCGATTGACTGAAAGCAGGAACTGGATGAATTTACTTCCTAAAAAGCGAAATATCAGTCTCATAGTGCTTAAAAGTTATTTTAATAGAATTTACCTGCTGATTTGCAGAGACGCGAGACTGCGTTAATTTTCCTAAAAAGTTAAGAATTAGTGCATTAACAGTGAAATTAAGTTTGTTTATTTAAAAAATTACCTGTCGATTGACTGAAAGCAGGAACTGGATGAATTTTCTTCCTAAAAAGGGAAATATCAGTCTCATAGTGCTTAAAAGTTATTTTAATAGAATTTACCTGCTGATTTGCAGAGACGCGAGACCGCGTTAATTTTCCTAAAAAGTTAAGAATTAGTGAAGTTAATTTTGAAAATTACCTGTCGATTGACTGAAAGCAGGAACTGGATGAATTTTCTTCCTAAAAAGGGAAATATCAGTGTCATAGTGCTTAAAAGTTATTTTAATAAAAATTTACCTGCTGATTTGCAGAGACGCGAGACCGCATTAATTTTCAAAAAAAAAAAGAGAAAAAGTGGAAGATTGGTGCTTCAGAAATAAAGAAGAACTGTAAAGAGAAAGTGGACAGATTAGTGCTTTAGTATCTGAAATTATTTTATGAAAATTACCTGCTTTTCCGCCGTTTACTTCGTTCTCCGTGTTCTAATAATATGAACACTCAAGTTTAAGCCAGTAAGCCTATGGGACTCTTCATCAGTAAAACATAAAAAAAAAAAAAAAAAAAAAAAAGAGGCCAATGAGCCCAATCATCAATAAAAGTGAAACATAAAAAAAAAAATAGAAAAAAGAGGCCAATGTGCCCAATCTTCAGTAAAACTAATAAAAAAAAAAAAAAAAAAAAGGAGGCCAATGCGCCCAACCCAACATAAACCCAGCAAAGTCGTCAAGTTATCATCTCCATAGGAACCGGCCTAAGCAGAAAAGGGTGCACCCTCAACCGCAGCAGACTCGAGCAAGGGAGGCTTTGTCCAATCCGAGGTGGTATTTCTTCCATATCAGTAAGTCCAGGCGTCACAGCCACTTGAGTATTTTATGTCTAATTACCCTATATTGATTGCATAATTGATGTCATAGGGCAGTCCTTTGTATCATAAGTAATGCTTATTTCGTGCGGAAAGCACTCTACTTACAGAGATTGGTAGCATTAAGCCTAGCTAGTAGGGATTAGTTTAGCATAAGAGTATATAGTCACAGTAATTGTAAGGAGCAGTAAACGGTTGAAAATTTGATAATCGGAACAAAGGAAAGGCAAGTAATCTATACGCACGAAATGAGGCCCAATAAATTTGAATTAACCATTGGAGCGAATAACTAGATTTTTTTTATTTTGATTTCTTCCATAGATACATGTCCTATTATTTTTCTTTTGCCTTTCTTTCTTCTTTTTTTCTTTCTTTGTGTTGCTGCTGATCAGCCATAATTTTTTTTATTCGTCCTCTAAAAGCACTCCAAAGTCTCCTAGAGGTTGATCTTCCTGTGCGTTTTTATTTTTTTTTTTGCTGTTGTTTATGGATTTGGTGCGACCAGCTCTAGCATTTGGGATGCATAACTAATTGCTAGACGTGGAGGGCGGAGGCATGGTGGATCGTTGTTAGTTGGCATACGCATGGGGCTAAGTAAACAATTTTCGTCGTTGGCTTTGTGACTTAGCAATGGGTGGAAGGGGGCGATTGGGCCCAGACATCCTCAAAGCCGGAGCTTCAATACCAGCCGAAGCTTCCAAGCTCTTCTCCCTCTCTCGTCGTCGAACGTCCTCTCTCTCCGGCGTTGGCAATTCTCCGGGTGAGCTTTAGCGGTTGTCCGTCGTTCCAGAGCTTGCGAGCCCCTTGTTTTCTTTTATCCTTCCTTCTTTTTCTTACAGGTGCAATTTCTGAATGAGATGGCGAACCCAATGGGCCAGGATGCAGCCCTGTGAGTAAGTGATGGCACGTTTTTTGCCTATCTAAACGAGGACAAAAAATATTATCTTTTGGAGTCACCTTTAGCTGTCCGTCTGTCCGTCCGGTGAAACGTTTTTTTTTATGACACAGCTATCCAGCATCGAAGAGGCGTGAATAACAAGAACCCTCCCCTAGCCGACTGGTCGCTAGCGGCAACGTTGCTGTGTCGTTACTCACACTGCCTCTAAGATGATTTTGTAACAGAAGGGTTTAGCTTCGGTATATGTCTATGCTTGCTAAGCATGGGCATATCCGTCAGTGGAACGCCTGCTGTTACAAATGGCGCCCAAGCTCGGTTTTTCTTTCTCTTTCGACATTCAGCCAAGCTTCTTTTGACCAAAGTGCTATTACCTTTTTTTTTAGAATTATTGCGGGTCGCACATTTGGGTTCCAAATGGCGGTCAAACGCTGGTGTTCTTTCTGGTTGAAAAGTTCAGATTATCTCCTTCCGAGATAGATCTTATTAATTTACTAATCACCTGATAATTGTGATATTTCTGGTAAGATTTCATATTTATTTTTTTCTTTCTTCGTTTCTCCTTCTTTCTCTTTTTCCTGGAAAATCAATTAGTTCCGTTTAGCAAAGGTGAACTCCTTTTAGTAAAAGCTTTCTCTATAGTAGTATTGTTATGTCTCAGACGCGGTCCACCTCAAGCTACATGCAGCCGGCCTACGTAAGGTAGTTTTTGGTCTCCGTGGAGCCTTGTGCTCTCGTGAAGCTTCTCCTTTTTTTCCTTCGTTAGGTGGCGAGTCCTGCTGTGCAGGGGGTGGCCGACAAGTAGTTTTGTTACGATATTATTGGTTCTTTTCTTTTCTCCCATGGATTTTTTTTTTGTTTTTTCTCTCTTCTTTAAGATAAGACTGAGTCACTGAGTTTTTGTCAGGGTGCTCTCCCGCTTGGTGGGAGTGGATCTTGTGCTTGGAAGCACCATATTTGAAGCAAGGCTTCGGTTCGCGAACACCAGACGGGCGACCACCCTACTTTTGAATCCTCACGAATTGTCAAGCTGATTGCCGACATGTATGGTCTTAGTCCTGGTAGTGAGTTGACGAACGACGTTCGCTCGCCTGATTACATATCCTCGCTACGGGTATTGGGCCAGCCTTTTGGAAGCGGACAGCAAAACCAGTGGTCTCTTGTGCATAATTTCTCATATGCTCTCATTGCAACGAACAGTAGCTCCTTTTCCTTTATTTGGTGAGTGCTCGGCTCATTGGGGGTAGATGGACGTTGTATGCGAGGCATACTATTCGCGAACACAGTTCCGTACACCTCTGCGCGTTGCAGGGAGGAGACAGTATTTTGTCATTATAGCGTTTTTATAGTATCTGCATTTTTCCTTTTTATTCTGGCGGGTATAGTATCTTTATCTGTTACTATATTCATATTTCTTTTTATTTTAACGATTGAGTGATCACGATATCTCTTGAATTATAATCACCTCCCAGCTACTGCTCCTACCCTGAGTACGTGCAGCCACCGTTGTCCTGACTACTCATCATAGCCATTGATTCTCCTAAGTTCATTCCTGTTGACCGATTGTTGGATGATTTCCATCGGAACAATTTGAATCCCTGGCAGAGAGAATGGCTGAAAAAAAAAAAAAAATTTCTGATGTTGTCGGTTTTTTTTTCCTTTCTTTACTTTTTTTTCTCTTTTTTTATTCGTAATAGGGTGGCCACCCTTCAGGTGCCAATCCTTCGTTCAAGGTTCACCCTTGTTGGGGGATTCCTTTTCTTTCCCTTTATCTTGCAGGATCTAACAACCTGGGAACCAAAGCAGAAGCTTTGCCTATCGAAGAGTGAGAGAAAGGGAAAGAGAGAGAGATTTTTCTGTGTTTTCAGCATTGGCTGAAATTTTAACATCCTGCGTTTTGTGCGGGAATGGGTATGCCTCGGCGTCCTTCCGTCATGCCGCCGCCCCCCTATTTTGTGGATTCATCAGCTTTAATTGAAATTTGAGTCAACAGAGATATTAGTGCAGGATTCTGCCAGGTAATGCATATTTTGAAATATTTTGGGTTTACTACTAAAGCACCGCATATCTATTGATAATTTTGTTTTTTTTTTTGTATGCCGTCGTTTCGTTCTTATTTTATATTATCTTTATGACCGCATTATAATTCTTCTGCGGACTGCGGCCAATGTTGAATCTGAGGCCAGGCAAGCATCGTAAAATATTTAAGGAACTAATTGATTAAACTACAAAAATTTAATCAATTTAATTGACATAACCAACTCCCAAACGTGACCTTATTTCGGATCACTATATATAACGGAAAAATCTTTCCTTTTGCGAATATATAGTAAAACTTAATTGCCTGTAAAAACACAACCCTACTCGTACCTGACAGCACTGCGGATTACTTAGGTATATTGTCCATTCTACACATATACGAACATTCGTAATCCCATCTAGTCGAGGACCGGATTGTGGAAAGGTACCTACTCCTATTTAGAGCAGAGTTATCAGTGCATCTCACCTAGTTTTTTTTCCTCTTATTGGTTTCTTTATCTGCTCCGTCGTCTACGATCACAGTAACCCGCGGTATGAACTTCACCTATCTCTCACCAGAGGAGCTGGTGGTTGAGTATACGGTACGTAACCTCGATCCGTCTGACAAGGACGCTCTCGGTAAACTATACAGAATGTACGACAACGAGCAAGCAGATCCGAGTAAGGCCCCCCAACGGTCACATGCCAATAAAAATCCAGGACGTGAGGTAGATTACCTTGACAACCGTGTGAAAGAATTGCGGGCCACCTTAATATCGGATCCGATCAAGACCAAAGAGGATCTAGTTCGCTATCGTACACAGGTGTTGCATGTGCTCGGTAGAGCTCGTCGATTACAATACACCTCCCCCTCAGTACAATCCTAAGCGCAGTCATTTGTCCAAGACTCCGAAAATCTCTTGGACCTCACGGAAACAGCCCGGGGAGATCAAGCTTCGGTACAAACCGAACGTCCTCTCGAAAGCAATGTAGAGGGAGGGCCAGTCCAAATCACCCCTGCTGTACAGGAAACGAGCGCTGCAAGTAATGTAACAGGTGCCAAGCCAAAAATAGCAGACAAGGCTACCGATTCAAATCGCCTTTGGAATACACCAAAGCCACGTGATAAAAGTCCACGATCCCAGGCGAACCTTCGCCTACCCGGTCATTTCCCGACAAGCCAGCGAGTCAATTCCATAAACGAACGCCTTGATAGTTTAAGCCTTGGTGGTGAAATGTCAAGGTCTCCACTACCACGTTATGATAATCATGAGCGACGTCAGTCAGGCTGACCCGGGTCTTTCATTCCACCCTCCAACGTCCCCAGGAATCCCCAGCCGATGTCAGGCCGAGACCGCGGCAGCCCCGTCTTCCGTTGGAAATGGTTTTTCGACGGCACCTCAGGCTTAGACGTAACGGAGTTTCTGATTCGGGTGGAATCACTAGCTTTGCTGGAGCAGGTGTCCGCCACCGAGCTCTGCGCCGGATTCCACACCCTTGTCACAGGTAAAGCTGCTAATTGGTATTGGCTATATCTGCGCGACCATCGTAATCATTCTTGGCAAATCCTCCGGTCAGCCATGCTTCGAGAATTCCAGGGTCAGGAAACAGATTACGAGATCCGAAAACTGATTGAGGATAGGAAACAGAGGTCCGGCGAATCCTTCAGTGACTTCAGGCTGGCGGTACACTCCCTAGTAACCAAGATGAGTACCCCAATTCCTGAAGCAGATCTAGTAGAAATCCTGCAGAGGAACATGAAGCCTGCTCTGCGAGAGGCTTTTTTAATGTATTCCGTCACCAATGTTCTCGACCTCAGGGATATGTGTAATCGTTTTGAGAAGCTTTGGGCTGAATTAAGGACCCCGCGAGAAATAGCCCCACGACGGACGGTCCACGAAATATACTCTGATAGCCAATACTTGAGGCATTCCTTCAATGACCACGCAGTCTCAGTCGAAGCTTTCCAGCCAGAATCCGTCGTCAGGATCCCGCCTAGGGATAATCAGCTGCCTACCACAACTCGACTAATGTGCTGGAATTGCTCGGCACAGGGACACACCTACCATGATTGTCCGAGGACTCCCCGAAGGGTCTTCTGTTATGGGTGTGGTGCCGCAGGGGTCATAAAGCCGCAATGTAAAAGGTGTCTGTCGGGAAACCAACGGCGGAGTCAGTATTCTATGGGAGCTCCTCGTGCACTGACTCCCGAACATGCTCCCCAGCGTCAGACCGAAGAAGCAGCCACCAATACGGAGCCCGAACGATATCGCTAAGTCGGACAATTGATAATGCTGGTCCCGACTTAGTCCCTGCTAGTCCTAATCAATTCTTATATACACCAAGGCCACTGCTACGAGACGCTTCCACCAACACCGAAGTGTCAGATTCCGATTGTTGCCGTTATAGCTCACTAGACGACCTTGTTCCAAACATTTCTGCGAATTCCGACAGCTTGTCCTTATATGATACTAAATACGAACCATCTCAGGAATCCCTCTCCTCCAGAGTCAAACCACGCACACGTCGATATAGCAGCCTGCGCAGAGGTTTAAAGGCTGCTATTGCCGAAACGACAATACCGAATGTAGGATTCGATCCCCGGCCTTATGCCGACGTTTTCATTCGTGGAAAAAGAATAAGGGGACTCTTAGATAGTGGCGCAAGTGTGAGCGTGCTTGGTGTTGGAGCGGAAGGGTTCTTGGGGAAGTTAGGCATTCCATTTCACTCAATGCCGACTTCGTTATCCACGGCCGACGGTCAACAACAGCAAGTGTTAGGACACATTCGAGTCTTGGCGAAATACGGAGACAAAGTTCGCATAATGAGATTGCATATTGCACCAACTCTGCAGTAACCTTTGTATCTGGGCATCGATTTCTGGAAAGCATTTGGCCTTGCACCCGTCATGGTAAATGAGCTGCATATCATGCCTACACTTCTGCCTACCTGCTCGAAACAGCATCAGTTGTCCGAAGACGACGCTCGCCTATTGCAGGAAGCGATCGAACTGTTCCCGTCTTTCAAAACCCAAGGTCTTGGACGTACAAGTTTGGTCGAACACGAGATTGATATCGGTTCAGCGAAGCCTATCATGCAACGGTATTACCCGGTTTCTCCGGCAGTCCAAAAAGAACTATACGGTGAGCTTGACAGAATGATATCTCTGGGAGTCATTGAAGAGAGCCAGAGTTCGTGGTGCTCTCCTGTCACCTTAGTGCGGAAAGCTAACGGAAAGGTTCGATTATGCCTCGACGCCCGAAAGCTCAATTCGGTCACAGTACCAGCCGCGTTTCCACTGCCACTCATTGATGGTCTGCTTAGCAGGCTCCAAGACACCAAGTATATTAGTGCAATCGATCTTAAAGATGCATTTTGACAGATCCCGCTGGCGAAAACATCCAGCGACAAAACGGCGTTTGCCGTGCCCGGCAGGCCATTGTATCACTTCACAGTCCTTCCATTCGGTTTGTGCAATGCACCACAAACCATGTGTAAACTCATGTGCAAGGTCATCCCTCACCAGCTACATGACCGGGTGTCTGTCTACTTGGACGACCTGCTTGTTACCTCCTCCACGTTAGAGGACCATATTGAATTGCTAGCCCAAGTTGCCACACTGTTGCGCAAAGCTGGCCTAACGATCAACGTGGAGAAGAGTAAGTTTGGGATGCGAGAGGTCAGGTATCTCGGCTTTCTAGTTGGCGACGGATGTTTGAGGTCAGAGCCGGAGAAAGTAAGCGCTATCGTAAACCTTCCTAGACCCACGACTGTGAAGAAAATACGTAGTTTTCTGGGGATGTGCGGTTGGTATAGGCGGTTTATACCCCACTTCGCCACAATCGCCAGTCCTTTAACGGACCTCTTAAAGAAAAATGTGAAGTTCATCTGGAGTGACCAAGCAGAAGAAGCTTTTGCTCAGTTGAAAGAGTGCTTGACTACGACTCCTGTGCTTGCTAACCCCGACTTTTCCAGGCCGTTCTTCATACAGTGCGACGCTAGTACATCCGGCATTGGTAGTGTCTTATTCCAACGCACTGATGCTGGTAGCGAACACCCCGTGGCTTTCATGTCCCAGAAGCTAAACGCAGCCCAACGTAATTACAGCATCACGGAGCTGGAGTGTCTTGCAGCAGTGCTAAGCATCAAACGATTCCGACCCTACGTTGAAGGACTGCAGTTTACGATCATCACCGACCACGCTAGCCTTAAATGGCTCATGGACCAACGCGATCTATGTGGCAGGTTAGCACGGTGGAGTCTTAAGCTGCAGGCCTTCAAATTCAATATCGAGTACCGAAAGGGAAAAGATAACGTTGTGGCGGATGTGCTCTCAAGAGCTTTCGTGGAAGCACCCATCGAGGCTACGGAAATAGAAACCAGCTGCTGTCCCTACGTTGAAACCATCGATCTGGAATCCCCAGCCTTTCAAGAACCCACCTATGTGGACAGGCTGCAACGGATAACGTCGAACCCAAATGCGTTCCCTAATTTGAGAATCACACACAATCGAATATATATTTGCTTCGCTCCACCGAGAAATCGCATTGTTCACCGCGAAGGTAGCTGGAAACTGTGGATTCCTGAAGGTCTAATCAGTGACTCCATCGAACAGCCACACTGCCAGCCTACCTCGGCACACTTCGGATTCTCGAAGACCTTGGAGAAACTGCGTCGTCAATTTTATTGGCCGCGTATGGCGGCGGACGTGCGAAAGTTTGTCAAAGAGTGCGACATTTGCAAACACATCAAACCCATCAATGTGTCTCCCAGACCACCCTTAGGCGTTCTGCGATTTACAGACCTCCCATGGCAGCGGCTGTTCTGCGACCTTATCCACGCAGTCGGAATGGAAACAAATTTATCTTCATCGTGTTAGACCATCTATCTAAGTACGTTCTGTTGAAAGCAATGCCGGAAGCCACCGCCGCTAGAATAAGTACATTTCTGGAACAGGCAGTCTTCCACGTTTATGGAGTACCTGAACACCTACACTCCGATAATGGAAGTCAGTTTACCTCTAATCTGTTCGCAAACTTACTGGGGAAATACGGAGTGAAGCATACCTTTTCACCGGCTTATTCTCCTCAGTCAAACGCTTCAGAGCGCGTTAATCAATCGGTCCTCGCTGGGATACGCGCCTATGTAGGGAATGACCATCGAAACTGGGATGAACATCTGAGCGAAATCGCCTTTGCTATTCGTAATGTCGTCCACGACTCGACAAAGTGCTCGCCCTATTTCCTCATGTTCGGGCGTCACCCTGTGACCCACGGAAGTTCCTATGGGCTTCTTAGGGAGGTGTCATCACACAGCGATGGCGCTCTAGAGATTATTCCCATTAACCAAAGGCTTGACCTGATTCGTGACGAGGTAAAGTTCCAACTATCGGAAGCCTACAAAAGATACTCCACCGGTTACAACCTCCGAGCACGCCCGAGGAGTTTCACTCTTGGACAGCAGGTCTACGTCCGCAACTACGTTCAGAGCAGTGCCGTGGATCGATTCGCAGCCAAACTAGCTCCCAAATTCACAAAAGCAATTGTCGTCGACCGTGTGGGTCAAGTGTCTTATCGCCTGCGTATCCCTGTTGGTCAGACGCTTGGTGTATTTCATGCACAGGATATTCGGGCATAAACCTTCTTGGCTGAGTGCAATCGGCACAATCTTGCCGTATTTGGTACAATATAGGGGAACAGTTGAGCTTATAAGAATGTTGGTTCTAATCCCAACCCATTCTTAACAACCTCGGTAGCCCTAAAAAGGCATCCGGCAAGCTTCACTTGCAAACTATAGGTTATCGCGTAACCCTCTTACTGCCTCATCAGTGGTGGGTGATAAACCTTTTGTAGGTCAACCAGTTAACCTTCTTCCTTGTCTGACAACTTGTCAACCTAAACCCACATGGTACCCTACGCGTAGGAAACTACAGTAGGAATACCGCATGCTCAATCCCGTCTGGATTAGCCTCGATATGAGGATTTTATTCTTTCCTGTTTCTTCATATTTTCAATTCTGTGATAGCCGAGCGAAAAATTTGTAAATGGACAATGATCCTAGTCGAACCCATCTCTACCTCAATTGTGTAGATGTTTCCACACTAATCCCGTCTGGATTAGCCTCGATATGAGGATTTTATCCTTTCCCGTCTCTCCTTCAATAACTTTCTTTTGATGGCATGACAAAGCGAGTGTAAGTCCGAATAATGAAAGAACTGATAGTTAGCTACTTATTGCCTTTCCTGGCCCGTTCACTCTCTTATTTTCTTTTCTCCATTCGCACCTTGCTGCAATTACGCATTACTAGTTTTCAATCCAATTTCATCCTCTTCCCCCTCTTCGAGCTTCGCGGCTTTGTTAAGCCCGAACCCGATTGCTGCACTCTGGGGAGCTTTCCTCGTCCTGAGTAAGTTGATAGATGAATTCTATCCTTTCGAAGCGACCTCCTTGCTTGGGACGGGTACTTCTGGGGGTGCCGTGACCGGATTCCGTGGAACACATAGCGCGAAGTGTTACCCCTCTTCTCCGATTCACCAATAGTCTCTAGCTCTAGCCTCACATTCCCATGTCCGGTAAATCAATCGCTGTACCTGTTTCTGGTCAACTTATAGGCCGAGGTGAGTTGGTGGACAACGTCTATCCTCAGATAGGTCCCCCCTCGATCAGAATGGATTGGAAACATGGTCACAGGTTATTCCTTTTTTTTTTTCTCCGGCTTGAGACTCTGGTGGGTCGTCCCCACGTTGGGCGCTGCCGTAAGCACCACATTAATATTATATATATATTTTTCTCTTTTTTTTTCGCTTTCGCTTCCCTTTTGTCCTAAGCCCGGCTTGAGACTCTTTTCTCCGTGGGTCGCCCCCACACTGTAGCGTATACCCCATACGCTACCTTTACCCCCCGTAGAGAAAACCCCATAATTTTCTCCCAGACACCTGAAAATGGGCAGAGAAAATTTAGTTAATTTCGGAAAGTAGCCCTCTGCTACTTTCCCATAAGGCATCTATCCTACATACACGAAGAAAACCTGGAAAGAGAGAAGAAAGTTCTTGTTCTAAAATAAGCACGGGGAAAGGAAAGAAAAACAAAAAAAAAAAAGATTCCAATTTGTACAGAACTCGCACAAATTGCAATCTTTAGATAAAACCTGAAAAGAAGAAAACGCAACAACACAAAAATGCCATACGAAAGAAATATTATTTCAAACAAAAATTCCAAAATCTGTAAAACGCACACAGTTTACAATTTTTATGCAAAACTTACCGCTAGTCATCAACCTCGAGACGACGAAAACGGTATCTCGCCTAGCTGTAATATATCGCATGATACCATCATGCAATGTATTGCAGCAGGTCCGCAAAGAAAATTCCGAAAATTCGGCTCGAAAAGAGATATCCACTGCTACGAGAAAGAAGAAACACACACCCGCACTCCGGCAGCAGGCCAGATGTTAGCAAAATTCGTTAAGTTGAGAGAACAAAAGAAAATGCGCGCCGGCCGGTGGCTGATGATTTGTAAGTCGGGTGCGATGTAGGCAGCTTGCGTGGAGGCAGATTTTTTGATCGTGTGGTCATTAAGTAACGAGTAGGGCTGGAGGTTGTTTCGCGCAGTACTGGTTCCAGGGAGTTTGTTCCTTTTTGATTATTCTTGTTTCTTATTGAGTAAAATTTTTCTTTTTTGATACTTTTGGAACCGCACTCGAAGTAATTAATCGCTAATTTGCCGGTTACCTTTCGTTGTGAGATTACTTGCGACATTTTGGGCAGGTACAATTCTGTGAAAGTAAAAGAAAATCTAGTTAGTTGTGTATATGTACATTATAAAGTTTGAGTTACCTGTGCGGCAGTTATAGATACTTTCTGTGACAGAAAAAAAGGGGAAATTTAGTGAGCTGCATATACATTAGTTTGTGGTTAAATTACCTGCTGATTTGCAGAGACGCGAGACCGCGTTAATTTTCCTAAAAAGTTAAGAATTAGTGCATTAACAGTGAAGTTAATTTTGTTTATTTAAAAAATTACCTGTCGATTGACTGAAAGCAGGAACTGGATAAATTTTCTTCCTAAAAAGGGAAATATCAGTCTCATAGTGCTTAAAAGTTATTTTAATAGAATTTACCTGCTGATTTGCAGAGACGCGAGACCGCGTTAATTTTCCTAAAAAGTTAAGAATTAGTGCATTTACAGTGAAATTAAATTTGTTTATTTAAAAAATTACCTGTCGATTGACTGAAAGCAGGAACTGGATGAGTTTTCTTCCTAAAAAGGGAAATATCAGTCTCATAGTGCTTAAAAGTTATTTTAATAGAATTTATCTGCTGATTTGCAGAGACCCGAGACCGCGTTAATTTTCCTAAAAAGTTAAGAATTAGTCCATTAACAGTGAAGTTAATTTTGTTTATTTAAAAATTACCTGTCGATTGACTGAAAGCTGGAACTGGATGAATTTTCTTCCTAGAAAGGGAAATATCAGTTTCATAGTGCTTAAAAGTTATCTTAACAGAATTCACCTGCTGATTTGCAGAGACGCGAGACCGCGTTAATTTTCCTAAAAAGTTAAGAATTAGTGCATTAACAGTGAATGGATGAGTTTTCTTTCAAAAAAGGGAAATATCAGTCTCATAGTGCTTAAAAGTTATTTCAATAGAATTTACCTGCTGATTTGCAGAGACGCGAGACCGCGTTAATTTTCCTAAAAAGTTAAGAATTAGTGCATTAACAGTGAAATTAAATTTGTTTATTTAAAAAATTACCTGTCGATTGACTGAAAGCAGGAACTGGATGAATTTTCTTCTTAAAAAGGGAAATATCAGTCTCATAGTGCTTAAAAGTTATTTTAATAGAATTTACCTGCTGATTTGCAGAGACGCGAGACCGCGTTAATTTTCCTAAAAAGTTAAGAATTAGTGCATTAACAGTGAAGTTAATTTTGTTTATTTAAAAAATTACCTGTCGATTAACTGAAAGCAGGAACTGGATGAATTTTCTTCCTAAAAAGGGAAATATCAGTCACATAGTGCTTAAAAGTTATTTTAATAGAATTTACCTGCTGATTTGCAGAGACGCGAGACCGCGTTAATTTTCCTAAAAAGTTAAGGATTAGTGCATTAACAGTGAAATTAAATTTGTTTATTTAAAAAATTACCTGTCGATTGACTGAAAGCAGGAACTGGATGAATTTTCTTCCTAAAAAGGGAAATATCAGTCTCATAGTGCTTAAAAGTTATTTTAATAGAATTTACCTGCTGATTTGCAGAGACGCGAGACCGCGTTAATTTTCCTAAAAAGTTAAGAATTAGTGCATTAACAGTGAAGTTAATTTTGCTTATTTAAAAAATTACTTGTCGATTGACTGAAAGCAGGAACTGGATGAATTTTCTTCCTAAATAGGGAAATATCAGTCTCATAGTGCTTAAAAGTTATTTTAATAGAATTTACCTGCTGATTTGCAGAGACGCGAGACCGCGTTAATTTTCCTAAAAAGTTAAGAATTAGTGCATTAACAGTGAAATTAAATTTGTTTATTTAAAAAATTACCTGTCGATTGACTGAAAGCAGGAACTGGATGAATTTTCTTCCTAAAAAGGGAAATATCAGTCTCATAGTGCTTAAAAGTTATTTTAATAGAATTTACCTGCTGGTTTGCAGAGACGCGAGACCGCGTTAATTTTCCTAAAAAGTTAAGAATTAGTGCATGAACAGTGAAGTTAATTTTGTTTATTTAAAAATTACCTGTCGATTGACTGAAAGCAGGAACTGGATGAATTTTCTTCCTAAAAAGGGAAATATCAGTCTCATAGTGCTTAAAAGTTATCTTAATAGAATTCATCTGCTGATTTGCAGAGACGCGAGACCGCGTTAATTTTCCTAAAAAGTTAAGAATTAGTGCATTAACAGTGAATGGATGAGTTTTCTTCCTAAAAAGGGAAATATCAGTGTCATAGTGCTTAAAAGTTATTTTAATAAAAATTTACCTGCTGATTTGCAGAGACGCGAGACCGCATTAGTTTTCAAAAAAAAAGAGAAAAAGGGGAAGATTGGTGCTTCAGAAATAAAGAAGAACAAGAAAGAGAAAGTGGACAGATTAGTGCTTTAGTATCTGAAATTATTTTATGAAAATTACCTGCTTTTCCGCCGTTTACTTCGTTCTCCGTGTTCTAATAATATGAACACTCAAGTGTAAGCCAGTAAGCCTATGGGACTCTTCATCAGTAAAACTAATAAAACAAAAAAAACAGGAGGCCAATGCGCCCAACCCAACATAAGCCTAGCAAAGTCGTCAAGTTATCATCTCCATAAGAAGCGGCCTAAGCAGAAAAGGGTGCACCCTCAACCGCAGCAGACTCGAGCAAGGGAGGCTTTGTCCAATCCAAGGTGGTATTTCTTCCATATCAGTAAGTCCAGGCGTCACAGCCACTTGAGTGTTTTATGTCTAATTACCCTATATTGATTGCATAATTGTATTATATAACATAGATCCGATTAGGTGTACCAGATTGATGTCATAGGGCAGTCCTTTGTATCATAAGTAATGTTTATTTAGTGCGGAAAGCACTCTACTTACAGAGATTGGTAGCATTAAGCCTAGCTAGTAGGGATTAGTTTAGCATAAGAGTATATAGTCACAGTAATTGTAAGGAGCAGTAAACGGTTGAAAATTTGATAATCAGAACAAAGGAAAAGCAAGTAATCTATACGCACGAAATGAGGCCCAATAAATTTGAATTAACCATTGGAGCGAATAACTAGATTTTTTTTTATTTTGATTTCTTCCATAGATACATGTCCTATTATTTTTCTTTTGCCTTTCTTTCTTCTTTTTTTCGTTTTTTGTGTTGCTGCTGATCAGCCATAATTGTTTTTATTCGTCCTCTAAAAGCACTCCAAAGTCTCCTAGAGGTTGATCTTCCTGTGCGTTCTTTTTTTTTTTTTTTTTTTTGCTGTTGTTTATGGATTTGGTGCGACCAGCTCTAGCATTTGGGATGCATAACTAATTGCTAGACGTCGAGGGCGGAGGCATGGTGGATCGTTGTTAGTTGGCATACGCATGGGGCTAAGTAAACAATTTTCGTCGTTGGCTTTGTGACTTAGCAATGGGTGGAAGGGGGCGATTGGGCCCAGACATCCTCAAAGCCGGAGCTTCAATACCAGCCGAAGCTTCCAAGCTCTTCTCTCTCTCTCGTCGTCGAACGTCCTCTCTCTCCGGCGTTGGCAATTCTCCGGGTAAGCTTTAGCGGTTGTCCGTCGTTCCAGAGCTCTGCGAGCCCCTTGTTTTCTTTTATCCTTCCTTCTTTTTCTTACAGGTGCAATTTCTGAATGAGATGGCGAACCCAATGGGCCAGGATGCAGCCCTGTGAGTAAGTGATGGCAAGTATTTTGCCTATCTAAACGAGGAAAAAAAATATTATCTTTTGGAGTCACCTTTAGCTGTCCGTCTGTCCGTCCGGTGAAACGTTTTTTTTTATGACACAGTTATCCAGCATCGAAGAGGCGTGAATAACAAGAACCTCCCCTAGCCGACTTGTCGCTAGCGGCAACGTTGCTGTGTCGTTACTCACACTGCCTCTAAGATGATTTTGTAACAGAAGGGTTTAGCTGCGGTATATGTCTATGCTTGCTGAGCATGGGCATATCCGTCAGTGGAACGCCTGCTGTTACAAATGGCGGCCAAGCTCGGTTTTTCTTTCTCTTTCGACATTCAGCCAAGCTTCTTTTGACCAAAGTGCTATTACCTTTTTTTTAGAATTATTGCGGGTCGCACATTTGGGTTCCAAATGGCGGTCAAACGCTGGTGTTCTTTCTGGTTGAAAAGTTCAGATTATCTCCTTCCGAGATAGATCTTATTAATTTACTAATCACCTGATAATTGTGATATTTCTGGTAAGATTTTATATTTTTCTCTCTTCGTTTCTCCTTCTTTCTCTTTTTCCTGGAAAATCAATTAGTTCCGTTTAGCAAAGGTGAACTCCTTTTAGTAAAAGCTTTCTCTATAGTAGTATTGTTATGTCTCAGATGCGGTCCACCTCAAGCTACATGCAGCCGGCCTACGTAAGGTAGTTTTTGGTCTCCGTGGAGCCTTGTGCTCTCGTGAAGCTTCTCCTTTTTTTCCTTCGTTAGGTGGCGAGTCCTGCTGTGCAGGGAGTGGCCGACAAGTAGTTTTGTTACGATATTATTGGTTCTTTTCTTTTCTCCCATGGATTTTTTTTTTGTTTTTTCTCTCTTCTTTAAGATAAGACTGAGTCACTGAGTTTTTGTCAGGGTGCTCTCCCGCTTGGTGGGAGTGGATCTTGTGCTTGGAAGCAGCATATTTGAAGCAAGGCTTCGGTTCGCGAACACCAGACCGGCGACCACCCTACTTTTGAATCCTCACGAATTGTCAAGCTGATTGCCGACATGTATGGTCTTAGTCCTGGTAGTGAGTTGACGAACGACGTTCGCTCGCCTGATTACATATCCTCGCTACGGGTATTGGGCCAGCCTTTTGGAAGCGGACAGCAAAACCAGTGGTCTCTTGTGCATAATTTCTCATATGCTCTCATTGCAACGAACAGTAGCTCCTTTTCCTTTATTTGGTGAGTGCTCGGCTCATTGGGGGTAGATGGACGTTGTATGCGAGGCATACTATTCGCGAACACAGTTCCGTACACCTCTGCGCGTTGCAGGGAGGAGACAGTATTTTGTCATTATAGCGTTTTTATAGTATCTGCATTTTTCCTTTTTATTCTGGCGGGTATAGTATCTTTATCTGTTACTATATTCATATTTCTTTTTATTTTAACGATTGAGTGATCACGATATCTCTTGAATTATAATCACCTCCCAGCTACTGCTCCTACCCTGAGTACGTGCAGCCACCGTTGTCCTGACTACTCATCATAGCCATTGATTCTCCTAAGTTCATTCCTGTTGACCGATTGTTGGATGATTTCCATCGGAACAATTTGAATCCCTGGCAGAGAGAATGGCTGAAAAAAAAAAAAAAAAATTCTGATGTTGTCGGTTTTTTTTTCTTTCTTTACTTTTTTTCTCTTTTTTTATTCGTAATAGGGTGGCCACCCTTCAGGTGCCAATCCTTCGTTCAAGGTTCACCCTTGTTGGGGGATTCCTTTTCTTTCCCTTTATCTTGCAGGATCTAACAACCTGGGAACCAAAGCAGAAGCTTTGCCTATCGAAGAGTGAGAGAAAGGGAGAGAGAGAGAGATTTTTCTGTGTTTTCAGCATTGGCTGAAGTTTTAACATCCTGCGTTTTGTGCGGGAATGGGTATGCCTCGGCGTCGTTTCGTCATGCCGCCGCCCCCCCTATTTTGTGAATTCATCAGCTTTAATTGAAATTTGAGTCAACAGAGATATTAGTGCAGGATTCTGCCAGGTAATGCATATTTTGAAATATTTTGGGTTTACTACTAAAGCACCACATATCTATTGATAATTTTATTTTTTTTTGTATGCCGTCGTTTCCTTCTTATTTTATATTCTCTTTATGACCGCATAATAATTCTTCTTGCGGACTGCGGCCAATATTGAATCTGAGGCCAGGCAAGCATCGTAAAATATTTAAGGAACTAATTGATTAAACTACAAAAATTTAATCAACTTAATTGACACAACCAACTCCCAAACGTGACCTTATTTCGGATCACTATATATAGCGGAAAAATCTTTCCTTTTGCGAATATATAGTAGAACTTAATTGCCTGTAAAAACACAACCCTACTCGTACCTGACAGCACTGCAGATTACTTAGGTATATTGTCCATTCTACACATATACGAACATTCGTAATCCCATCTAGTCGAGGACCGGATTGTGGAAAGGTACCTACTCCTATTTAGAGCAGAGTTATCAGTGCATCTCACCTAGTTTTTTTTCCTCTTATTGGTTTCTTTATCCGCTCCGTCGTCTACGATCACAGTAACCCGCGGTATGGACTTCACCTATCTCTCACCAGAGGAGCTGGTGGTTGAGTATACGGTACGTAACCTCGATCCGTCTGACAAGGACACTCTCGGTAAACTATACAGAATGTACGACAACGAGCAAGCAGATCCGAGTAAGGCCCCCCAACGGTCACATGCCAATAAAAATCCAGGACGTGAGGTAGATTACCTTGACAACCGTGTGAAAGAATTGCGGGCCACCTTAATATCGGATCCGATCAAGACCAAAGAGGATCTAGTTCGCTATCGTACACAGGTGTTGCATGTGCTCGGTAGAGCTCGTCGATTACAATACACCTGCCCCTCAGTACAATCCTAAGCGCAGTCATTTGTCCAAGACTCCGAAAATCTCTTGGACCTCACGGAAACAGCCCGGGGAGATCAAGCTTCGGTACAAACCGAACGTCCTCTCGAAAGCAATGTAGAGGGAGGGCCAGTCCAAATCACCCCTGCTGTACAGGAAACGAGCGCTGCAAGTAATGTAACAGGTGCCAAGCCAAAAATAGCAGACAAGGCTACCGATTCAAATCGCCTTTGGAATACACCAAAGCCACGTGATAAAAGTCCACGATCCCATTTAGATGCGCCATACGGCGACCTTCCGTCCTTTGAAGGATTGGCCGATTCCCAGGCGAACCTTCGCCTACCCGGTCATTTCCCGACAAGCCAGCGAGTCAAATCCATAAACGAACGCCTTGATAGTTTAAGCCTTGGTGGTGAAATGTCAAGGTCTCCACTACCACGTTATGATAATCATGAGCGACGTCAGTCAGGCTTACCCGGGTCTTTCATTCCACCCTCCAACGTCCCCAGGAATCCCCAGCCGATGTCAGGCTGAGACCGCGGCAGCCCCGTCTTCCGTTGGAAATTGTTTTTCGACGGCACCTCAGGCTTAGACGTAACGGAGTTCCTGTTTCGGGTGGAATCACTAGCCTTGCTGGAGCAGGTGTCCGCCACCGAGCTCTGCGCCGGATTCCACACCCTTGTCACAGGTAAAGCTCCTAATTGGTATTGGCTATATCTGCGCGACCATCGTAATCATTCTTGGCAAAGCCTCCGCTCAGCCATGCTTCGAGAATTCCAGGGTCAGGAAACAGATTACGAGATCCGAAAACTGATTGAGGATAGGAAACAGAGGTCCGGCGAATCCTTCAGTGACTTCAGGCTGGCGGTACACTCCCTAGTAACCAAGATGAGTACCCCTATTCCTGAAGCAGAACTAGCCTACTAAGCCACGTTTTGCTTTCAGCTGGCATTAACCAGTAACAATGAAAGCACAAAAATAAAATGTAAATTCAATTTTATTTATTTTTACCGCGGACGGGAATCTTGTTCGAACCAAATCGATTCGAATGTATGTTTCTCAACAGATATTTTCTGAAAAGAAAAAATCCTGAAAACAAAGCATGAACATTTTTATAAAACTAAATCAAATCTAACCACTCTCAGTCAAAACACAGATACACAACCAAACAAAGCTATGTATTTGTCATATACATAACATATTGCACAAATCATTATCATATGTTTTAACCGTTAGATTCGTACTAAAAAACAATTTCTGAAAAGGGAACATATTACAACAATACCACGCTGAAATTGAATTCTGAAAATCAAATAAATTCAATCTAATTATATTTTTCCCAAAAATAAGTAAAACATCTAACAAAAGCATGTGTTGTCATGTAGCATACAATGCATGGCACAAATATAATCAGATCAAGCCGATCAATTTGCAATTCTATCATTATCATCATTACAAGTAATATCCAACGGGAATTTGTTCGCTACGTGATAGAGAGATTATTTTTTGCAAATATAATTCAATTTAGCACAGCAGCATGGGTTGCTTCAAATTTCTTGTTGCTATGCATTTTTGTGCGTTGCTATGAAAATTTTATCGCTAGTACCGTAAGATCACAGCTGCATTGCCAATTCTTGCAATCATGCTCCTCTGCTACTCCATCAGTGGTGTCGTGTGCAAGCAAGGGCTATAAAAACGACAAGCTGACTGATCTCGATCTCTTTTTGCACTTGGCATCGTTTGGGATAGGTTGACTAGGTAGGGACTAACATTTTATATCGGGTATCGACTGATATAAAATTCTTATTAACAAATCACATTATTTCGGGAGCTGACTGAAATAATAATTACTAACACACATTTTATTTTGGGAGTTGACTAAAATAAAAGTCTTACTTCGGGAGTTGACTGAAGTTAAGATAACACTTTAAGCCGGGTATTGACTGACTTAAAGAATATTATTTCGGGAGCTGACTGAAATAATCATTACTAACACACATTTTATTTTGGGAGTTGACTAAAATAAAAGTCTTACTTCGGGAGTTGACTGAAGTTAAGATAACACTTTAAGCCGGGTATTGACTGACTTAAAGAATATTATTTCGGGAGCTGACTGAAATAATCATTACTAACACACATTTTATTTTGGGAGTTGACTAAAATAAAAGTCTTACTTCGGGAGTTGACTGAAGTTAAGATAACACTTTAAGCCGGGTATTGACTGACTTAAAGAATATTATTTCGGGAGCTGACTGAAATAATCATTACTAACACACATTTTATTTTGCGAGTTGACTAAAATAAAATTCTTACTTCGGGAGTTGACTGAAGTTAAGATAACACTTTAAGCCGGGCATTGACTGACTTAAAGAATATTATTTCGGGAGCTGACTGAAATAATAATTACTAACATACATTTTATTTTGGGAGTTGACTAAAATAAAATTCTTACTTCGGGAGTTGATTGAAGTTAAGATAACACTTTAAGCCGGGCATTGACTGACTTAAAGAATATTATTTCGGGAGCTGACTGAAATAATAATTACTAACATTAACATTTTATTTCTGCCTTTAACAGAAATAAAGAATTGTTTTAATCAACGATTAAAACAAAGGGTCTTAACATTAGCTTGAAGTCAACCATCTTAAGTGCCAAGTTTGGATCGGTGAGTACCAGTCACTTGTAACATTTTATTATTTATTTATATATCTATTCTATAATAAATTTACTCATATATATATATATATATCTATTCGCTATACACTACGTGTGCATATTTATCAACTAAAACGATTCAACTAACTCTATATTTATTTTATATATTGCTTTCTTAGCGATCTTATAAACAATTGTTTGCCAATAAGTGTTTTCTCTGACCCGAACATATATATGTTGAGTTTTGTTCCAATACAACTATTCTTGGAAATCGTGCATTAAAAATCTGTGTGAATAAGTGTGTCTTCGAATGTGTTTATATCTCTGACCCAATCACTTGTGTATAATTCCTTTCTACTTCAACCATTGGGAAATTGTAGAAAATAATTGTGATAATCTTAGTGATAGTTATAAGGAAGTGTACAGTGTTGAAGGGATAAACCACTGCTTTAAATCCAAAATTATCAGTGCATTCATTTCAGTGTCACTTAACTCAAATTTGCGTGTACGTTCTGACTACGGGCAGTACAAATCTAACCTACCATTGTTAGAATCGGTCAATGATGGAATAAGAAGAACTTTAACAACTTTTATTTTTAATGATTCTAAATCAAATTTATAAATGCAAGAAGAAAAAACAACCGGCTCGTCCGGGGTTTGAAACCGAGACCTTCCGCTTTCCGGGCGATAGCTCTTACCACTGAGCTAACGAGACAGATGATTTTCCTCTTGCATTTATCAATTTGTTACTTTTGTCACTAGCCTACTAAGCCACGTTTTGCTTTCAGCTGGCATTAACCAGTAACGATGAAAGTGCACAAATAAATTGTAAATTCAATTTTATTTATTTTTCCCGCGGACGGGAATCGAACCTACACTTGTTAGAATCGGTCAATGATGGAGAAAGAAGAACTTTAAGAACTTTTATTTTAAATGATTCTAAATCAAATTTATAAATACAAGAAGAAAAAACAAATGCGTCGTCCGGGGTTTGAAACCGGGAACTCCCCTTTGTTGTGACTCAGGTACCAATGCCCTAAATCACAACCATAAGGTGAATACATCAATATATTGCCCTATGCAATATATTGATGTATCGCAGAAATGACCCTGAAAAACAAAATTAATTTCATATAAAATCTCATTCAATTATTATAACAAAATGCAATTTAGCATAAATTGCATTTTGTTATCAGACACACATTCCACTCACACGGTATGCACACTTACCTACATACAGTGTCTTCTTACTTTGTACATACGTACATTACAAACTTCCTCCAATCTAATTGTATGTACATACATACATACAATTATCAGAATTATTCGCGCACTCTCAAAATTATTATTTCAAGCCGGGCGCACAAGTGCATATCGGGTTGCATTTTCTACATGATGCATATGCATCTCAACATAAATAATTTGCATTCTCTCACGTACGAATTTAAAATCGCCGTGAGAAAGCAAAAAGAAAAAAGCTTTTTCTAAAAGTTTTTCGTGGGTACCTGGGGGCAGCTAGCCCAAACCTCGAGGAGTTTGTTTTTCAACCGCCGGGCGAATAAGTAAAAATATCGGGAGTGCCAAAAAATCAGGGATATACGGAAACGATATTTTCTCTTTTACAAAAAAAATTGAAAATAAATTTGGAAAAGTGAAAAATGAATCTAATTAAGAATTGTTACTAATAGTGAAAAATGAATCTAATTAAGAATTGTTACTAATAGTGAAAAATGAATCTAATTAAGAATTGTTACTAATGTGAGAAATTAGTATATTTAAGAATAGTTGCAACACAAATCAAGGGAGCTATTAAATTGAAAGATAATTTTAGAATAATTGAAAATAAAAAGTGGAAAAATAAATTGCATGTAAACAGAGAAATTTTGGATTTTGTTTTTCTTTCTCCCACGTGCACACTCTAAGGAGCACGGTGCGCGTGATATAACAACTGGTGGCAGCGGTACTTTTCCGATAAACAGTGCCTTATAAGCAAATAACTAAATAAATCAACAAGTGAAAAAAATTATAGTCAGAAGAACGTAAAGTGAATATAAAAATATATATGTATTTCGGATATAATATAAAAAAGATAAATAAAGCAAAATCTGTGGGAATAATAAACACACAGCAAAAAAAAAAATTATAAAAATAATCATAATAAAATAAACTTAATAAAAAAAAAAAAATAATAAACCCGGGTACCGTGAGGTACTTAGAGGAAATATAACATAATTTTGAGTGCCATTATACTCCACCGTGGGACCCAAGGAGGCTTCATCCCTGCCTCACTAAGACGTACCCAGACGGAAGGAAGTCCCCTCTCATTCAGACAGGAAATCGTCGTAACATTATCATCGTCATACTCATCCAACATCTACACACAACATACAACAACAACATCTTTCACCCAACTCTAAACCTCCTAGAAACCGTCGCCCCGGACGCGCGACGTATTGACATCAACTTCAACAAAACAAAGAAAGATACTAACAGCTATACCAATACCTCTGGATAAAATAAAAGGTAGCGAAAAAAAAATATATATATATTTATAATAAATGCATTTTATATTCAAAGACACATTATATAATCTATATATACCTATATACCTATAATCGATTCATTTTGTGTTTGAAATCAAAACATTTTTATGTTCGATTCTTTTTATATGCAGTAACAAATTATTTTCACTATCAATCCATTTATACAAACATAACAACATAGTGCAATCAGCGTATTTTTTTTTTGCAACTGAATTTTTCTTTAGGAGATCGCACAAAATCCTAGCTTAAAACTTTTTTTTAAATATATATAATTCCAACTTATCCTTCCATCACCTTTCACCCTTCCGCGAAGCGACCTCTGCGGTAAGACTTCGTGAGCTTGCTGGTCAGAGGACTTCGAAGAATCAACAATCCCTCCCCTTTGATAGAACTTGGAAAGGCTATCATTCAGTGGAGAGATTTTGATTGGAGGGAGGAATTGTGAAAAAACAAAATTTTTTTTTTAACCTTTTTCTCAGCATACTTGTTCCAGAATTTCCTATTTTAATATAAAATTCCTTTTTTTTGTGTATTACAAAATCAATCCCAAATTTTTAATTTTTCATCTTCGATTTAATTAACAGAAATATTTACTTGCAACCAACATAATAACTGTTTATATTGACGTTCGGAGTCCTATTAAATTTTTTTTTAAATCAAAACTTTAAATCAACCTATCAACAATAATTAATAATTAAGTGATTTTGTTTTAAATTCCACGCAAGTTTTCTTTTATGCGTCAAACTTTAGTTTATTGTCGTTTCTTTTTCACCTCAATTTTTAAACTCTACAAAACTTTTAACATTTAATTCAAAAAACATTTGTTGTTATTAACTCAATTCTTATTTCTCTATTGATTTATCATTTTATTGCTGCTATTGTCGTTTTATGCACTTACCCCTCTTACAAAAAAAAATAACGCACTTAAACATATACAGACATATACATACTTCTCTCAGTCTTAATAAATATTTTTTGCTCTTCATCCTCCATATAAATTTACCACGTCTTCTATATTTTTCTAAACTTAAACAAATCCACCCCGATCAGAATACTACTCGAATCAAACATGACTGAAGAAAACAAATCTTTCGATGAGCTCTGCTTGTCACAAGTCCCAAAAATGTCAGAAATTAGACAAATTTTGGCCGACTATCATAGAGCCAATAAAAGCAAAAGGACTTCAGACTTTACTTCTGAAAAACTCCAAAATTTGGAAGACGTATGGGCTTCATTTGAAAAAACGGAAGCCCTGATTCAAGATCATGAAGATTTTACTGAAACTCATGATTATTTTAAGCAGTCCTGCTATGACAAAACGGAGGACTGGTACAATCTTACAAAGGCAACTCTGTCTGATAGGTTGAAATCCATATCGGTCCACACAGAGCGCAAAAATAACCCATTTTACGTCCCACTTCCAAAAAATTCTCAAAAAACAACTACAGCTGATAATCAGGACAACTCAGACCAAGACCGAGAAAATACAGTACGATTTCGGCTGCAAGAAGATAGGCGGAAAACAATTTCACACATTATTCAGTCTATTGGAACTAATTCACTAGCAGATGCAAGCCAGGCATATCTCAACCAAAAGATAAATTCGTTACATAAATACTGGGATGATTTTAAGGCTACACATAATGAAATAATTTTAAATGCTAGCCCTAATGACAAAGACAGCGAGTATTTCGCAAATGATGTATATATAAACATGGAAACATCATTCTCAGACACTATAATTGCCCTACAAGAACAATTAGACTCTCGATTGCAAAACATATCAAATAATACACATAACTACACAGACCATCACCATAACGTCTCCTTTAGAGACCAATCTACCTTCTTCTTATCAGAAGCAAGATCATTAGTTCCTAATTTCAGCGGAAATCCAAAAGATCTTCACAAATTTGTTTCAAGTTGTGATGATATATACGCAACGGCAACGACGGCGAATGAAAGGAACTCCCTCCTTAGCCTAATAAGGAGTAAACTATCCGCCGAAGCGTATGATGTATATAGGTACAATCAAGTTGCAGATTGGCCTACTTTAAAATCACTTTTACAACAGACTTTCGAGGTAAAAACCTCTAGATCCACCTTACAATCTCAACTAAGTAATTCGAAACAAAGAAGAGAAGAAAGTGTAAAAGATTTTCTTCAAAGGTTAAATACAATCTTGTCCAAATTAAATGAGGCAACGCACTCTTATACAGCGGACAAAATACTTCTAAAATCTTTATTAAAAGATAATGAGGGTCAGGCTGTAAGAGCAATTGAGGACGGTCTATCCAATCCACAATTACAGACCTTAGCTAAGGTCCATTCGGATAAATCTTTCGCTTCACTAAAATCACATATTCTAGATCACTCATTACGTATAGAGCAGAAGCAACCCAACTTCCAAACATATAACAAGGTAAATCAAAATTCCCTTCAAAGTACAAATAATAACCTTCGTTGTTTCAAATGCAATAGACTGGGGCATGTTTCTTCAAGATGCCCAGTCATACAAAGCTCAACGCAAAATGTCAATGTAGCTCCAAGAGTTACTTCGCAGCAACAACGCCCTCAAGATTTTAATAAAGCTACATCTCCGTCACAGGCCCCTAGTTGCCGATATTGCCATCGGATGGGCCATTCTATTGAAGAATGCAGGACAAGAGCTGCAAATAATTCCCGATTTAACGACAGCCAGGGAAATCAAAATAATTTCCAAAACGTGAAAAATATTCCACCAACAAACACGGCTGACAGACAGCCTCAAAATAGGAACTGGCAACAGCCAGTATTCCGAGAAAGTCGAACTTCACCGCCGAGATACAATAATGCCAATATCTCGGCTAGATCGCCATCTCCAACTAGGAAGAATAACAAAACTCCATCGGCATCCAGGCAGGGAAACTGGATGCAGCGGGGGGTCTCATTCGGCAACCCCTCGCAGATAGAAACAACGGCGCAAGTTCATCGCAATCCCGAGACAATATCGATGGAAAAGTAGGCAGCAAAAAATTAATTCGTATCCCCGTCCAAATTAATAAAAATTCACTAACGCTTTCTTTGCCTGTAGACATCTGCTCTGCTCCAAAGCTTACCTTTTTGATTGATACTGGAGCAGAAATCAGCTTAATTAAACTCCATCCATTAAAGCCAGATAGCATCTGCTACAGAGATGCTGTCTGCAATATAAACACACTATTCACAGAGTCCACTTCTACAGAAGGACTCATATTTGCAAAATTGAATTTGAAATCTACCAAATTTAACTACATCCTAGAGCACCCATTTCAAATTGTGGGAAATAACTCCATCCTCTCATACGATGGCCTGCTTGGTCACGATTTTTTATCTCGATACAATGCGAGTATCGACTATAAAAATAAATTCATTTCTCTGGAAGTTAATGAATCTGATTCATCTTATCCATATGAACAATATTATTCCAATTATCCATACGTTTATTTGAAAAGCGAAGACCCAGAAAAGAGGTCTCAAACAAAGTGTCTGTTATATACAGGAATAACAGTCTCTAGTAAAGATATAAATACAAATCTATCTGCATCAATTGCTTCGAAAAGCAATGAAAATCGATCGCCGGCAAATGCTTCACAAGAAGTGAAGCATAAAGATAAAAATCTATTTGCATCTATAGCCAGAAAAAAGGCTGAATTAAATAAAATTCTATCTCCATCCAAGGCTTCACAAGATATGAAGCAACAACATAAAAGTATATCTCCATCTACAGCCGCACAAAAGGCTAAATATAATAAAATTCTATCTCCTTCATTCAGAAATAAATCAGAAGAGAAGTCAAGGAATTTCAATAAAGTATTATCTCCTTCAAATTCTATCGAGTCGGAATCATCGAATAACTCCTTCCAAATTCCACAAAAGTTGGAATCATATCTCCTTCCTTTTAGAAATCCGAAAGAATCGGATAAATTAAAATCATTTAAAATTCCGGCTCGATCAGAATCCATTATTGAAATCCCAACTCCTTCTATTCAAAATCAATCGGTCTGTTTCAAGAAGGAAATAAGGCCAGGTTTATTTCTTGGAAATTCGATAGTCGAACCAGTCAACGGTATGGCAAAAGTCCTAATCCTCAACACAAATGAGGAGGACGCCGATCTGGCACCTTACGAGGTGAACCCAGTTTACCAAGACTTGGACGACTTTGTGGTCATCTCCACAGACTCTGACAGAGATCCAATTAAGGGCAGAATAATTAAACTGCAAAACCTCATAAAATTGGATCACTGTAATTCAGAGGAATCTGAAAGTATTCGCAATATCTGTAGGGAATTCAACGATCTCTTCTTCATAGAAGGGGATTTCCTATCTTATACAGATGCGATAACCCACAAAATCGAAACACTCCAAGATAAACCGCCCATCTATACCAAGCCATATAGACTTCCTGAAGCAAGCCGAATGGAAATAAACCGGCAAATACACGAAATGCTTGAGTCAGATATCATAAAACCATCCCATAATCCCTGGAATTCTCCACTTCTCCTGGTTCCTAAAAAACCAGATGAGAATGGAAACAAAAAGTGGCGAGTAGTGGTAGACTTTCGTCGTATTAACGACATTACTATTGGCGATGCGTACCCACTGCCTAATATCACTGATATATTAGACCAGTTGGGGAAGTCGAAATATTTTACCACACTCGACTTAGCCAGTGGATTTCACCAGATAAAAATGGACTCGAAGCACAGGGAGAAAACTGCCTTTAGCACACCCTATGGCCACTACGAATACAATCGTATGCCATTTGGTTTAAAAGGAGCCCCTGCTACTTTTCAACGAGCCATGAACAATATCCTATCTGGACTTGAAGGCATCTATTGCTTTGTATACATGGACGATATTGTAGTCCATGGATACAATCTCAAAGATCACAATTCCAGACTCACAGCAGTATTTAGCCGTCTCCGCAACTTCAATTTGAAACTTCAACCCGACAAGTGCCATTTCCTAAGAAAGGAAATTATGTATTTAGGGCACATTATTACAGAAAATGGAGTCAAACCCGACCCAGCGAAGATTAAGTCAGTTCAGTCCTATCCCAGACCCAAGAAGGAGAAAGATATTAAAGCCTTCCTTGGTTTCGTCGGCTACTATCGCCGCTTTATACCAAATTTTTCCAAAATTGCAAAACCACTTACAAATCTTTTGAAAAAAGATATCCCTTTCAAGTTCGATGCAATCTGCGACGAGGCATTTTGCGAATTACGCAATAAACTTATTACAGCACCAATTCTATCATATCCCGATTTTGACAAAGAATTTTTTGTCACCTCCGATGCCAGTGACTACGCCATCGGAGCTGTTCTTTCACAAGTTGATGATCAAGGAGATCATCCAATCGCCTATGTGAGCCGAGTTCTCAATGGTGCAGAGACTCGTTACTCAACAATAGAAAAGGAGCTCTTAGCTATCGTCTTCGCAGTTGAGCAATTCAGACCATACGTTTATGGTAGACAGTTTACAATTATAACTGACCATAAACCATTAGTATGGCTCATGAATCTGAAAGATCACTCCTCAAGACTGATGAGATGGAGAATACGTCTTGAGGAATATGACTACAAGATAGTCCATAAATCAGGTAAGCTCAACACAAATGCAGACGCTCTCAGTAGAGCTATTCCAGATAATAGCGAAAATTTCGCAAAACCTACCACCTGCATAAATGTGGTAACTAGAAATCAAGCCAGAGCTCAGGCGAATATAAATACACCCAACGCAAGTGTAACTACTCCAAACCCAACTCCATCACCTGTAAACAATTCCTCAGTCATAATAACTGAGACTAATTTTCCTCTTTTACTAACTAAAAATGCGAATCCTAAATTTTTCATGTTGCCAATGCAAGATACAGAACTTGAAAGAATCTTGGATTCGAAACTGAAATTTTCAGATAAATCCCCACTCTCAGAAACTGAACTGAACTTCTTCAAGAAAAAAGACTCCACAATAATTATATCAAAAACTAATTTACCTTGTCGATCCCAAAGAGATAGATTAGACCTCGAAAAGATTTTAACTGAGATCTGCTCATATACAGAAGCAAATCAGTTAAATCAATTAAATATCTCCTTCCCAATTTTAGATGCACAAAACCTTCTAATAATTAAAAGCATTTTTAACAAGGTCTTCACTGCTAAACAAATAAACATTAAACTCCATCAAGATTCTATTAAATATTTATCCGACATTAATGACATCCAACAAGTTTTGAAAGATTTTCACTCATTACCAACGGGAGGCCATCAAGGCGTTTCCCGTACAATTAAAAGAATTAAAAAGCAATTTTACTGGCCTGGCATGTCAGACGACATCGTAAAGCATGTAAGGAAATGTAAACTTTGTCAGGTGAACAAAGTATCCAGAAACCCTAAAATTCCAATGAAAATCTCAAGCATTAGCTCCAAACCTTTCGAAAGAGTGTACCTAGATGTTGTAGGACCTCTCCCAATTTCTCATTCTGGAAACAAATATCTCCTTACATTCCAAGACGACCTTTCAAAATTTTCTGAGGCTATTCCTATAGTCGACACCGAGTCTAAGACATTAGCGGAAGCCTTCACGACAACAATAGTTTGTCGACATGGTATTCCAGAAAGTATCCTTACAGATCAAGGTTCTAACCTCATAAGTGGCATGTTCGCCGAGGTATCTAAATTGCTGAGAATTAAAAGGCTCAAAACTACTCCATACCACCCTCAAACGAATGGTGCATTGGAGAGAAGCCACAGAACCTTAGCAGAATATCTCCGATCTTATGTAGCAAAAGATCCACAAGACTGGGATACATGGATTCCTTATGCCATGTTTGTATACAATACAACCCCTCATTCGAGTACCAATTATACTCCACGCGAACTCCTTTACGGATTCCCAGCCGAAATTCCAAACAATCTGAAATCATCTCCAGCCGTTTGCTATAATTATGACAATTATGCAAACGAGTTAAAAGCGCGTCTACAACATAGCTTCAAAATAGCTAAGGACATAGCCATGGCAAACAAGGAAAGGTCAAAATTGCAATACGATAAGAACTCCGTCCAAAAATATTTTATGGTAGGCGATAAAGTCCTACTTAAGAGCAGAGTTCGAGAGAACAAATTCTCACCACTATGGTCAGTATGAGATAATGGAGATTAATTCCCCCGAAAATTCCACTATTAATATCAATAATAAAAACAAAAGAGTCCATAACAATGACCTAAAACTTTTCTCAGAATAAAAACTTCATAGTCTTCAAATATCATTCAGAGATATTAACATAGTGTCATCTTCCAGGTTTCCAAAATGATGCATACAGCATTCATTTTAATTTGCATCCCTTTCGTCTACGGCTCAGGGATAGAAGTCAATCAGCTAAATGCTACTGCAGGCATTTACTTCGAAGAGATTGGCAGAGCCAATCTCTACACAAACGAGTGGAAGATAGTGACATTCTACGACTTAGCGAATTTTAAATCGGAATTCAACAACATTCAGTTCATAGCCCAACAAATTACAGCGGCCTGCCTGAAACTGGACAAATACGCAGCCTTGAGCCACACTTGTAACGGTACGTTGTTACGAATTAATCTTATATTAGCAAACATAGAATATAAGAATATGTTACTTGTGACCCAAAATAGAAAACACAGAGCACTTTTCAATGCTATAGGTTCAATCTCTAAAGATCTTTTCGGCACATTGAACGAAGATGATGCCAAGATTTATGATGAGCAAATCCGTAATCTCACCTTAAACCAAAACTCCCTCCTATCACTTATGAAAAGCCAAACTGCGATAATCGAAGCAACCACAAATATTTTCAACAAAACTAAAACCGCAATTGAGAAGGAATTTCTGGTTATGCATAAAAAGTTAATATCAATTCAGATAACTATATCATCAATGGAAAACAGAACGTTGGATAACAAAATATCAATTGAACTTGAATCCTTAATCTCGCTAGTCTCGTTAATGGTATTCAGGTACCAAAATACCCAGTCGGAATTAATAGATCTTTTAACAGATTCCAAGCATGGAAAATTCCATCCCACACTAGTATCACCGAAAAATATTGAAGATCTTTTATCAAAGATCAGGCAAGAATTACCAAATTCAATGATGCTTCCTATAAATTTCAGAGACAATATTTTATCACAAATTTACAAATTAAGTACAATTTCGGCAAATATTTTCAACAATAAGATAATTATTGAGCTCCGAATTCCACTTCCGTTCAAGGAACCATACCAGATATTCAAGGCAATGCCGTTACCGACACTCCTTAACGAATCGTTCATATATATCGAACCAGCAAAGGAATACATATTAATAGATTACAATCGCGAACATTTTGTTGAATTAACGCTTCAGGATATTCATAATTGCGCAACGTTGGACCATATGCATTTCTACTGCAAAATTTTATTCCCCATCCTAAGCACAAATACAAGAACAAATCAATGTGAAGTGAATCTACTAAAGAAGGAACATATTACACAAAAGTGTAAAATTCTGATCTTGCGACAGGATTACTATTGGACGCAATTATCACAGCAGAACGCCTGGCTTTTCTCCCTAAAAGGATCCCTCCACATAGACATTATTTGTGAAGATTCCATTAGTTCACACACCCTACATGGAATAGGAACAATGCACATCAATTCCGGTTGTTATGTTCGCAGCGAGGAATTCATCCTGCACGGGCATAACGTAAAAATGTCCAAATTCAATTCCCATTTCATCCCAACACTAAACATTTCCAATATAATATGGAATATGACGTCTTCTCCCATAGAAACGCTTATAGAAACAAATCCGTTAAATATTACAACAAACACGGATCTGGAGAGCCTTCTGGAATCCATCCATTCCCAAAAAGAGCAGGAATTAATTCCGCTCAATCCAATAAGCAATCATCATATTCACCACTATACTATATCATATGTGACTATTGCTTTAATCATCTCTATGGTCTGTGCCTATCTGTATAGTAAATACAAACGAAAAGTCCGAAAATCTAAAAATACACCCCAAGAACAAGAACTGGAAGATATGCCCACACCTGCACCGAGGGCACCAGGATTTAAAATAACCCATCAGAAAAAAGGCAGATAATGTATAATATATTTTAAATATATACTATTGTTATATGGGTATACATCCCATGGACTCATGCTGCCAATCGAAAAATCGGACATATACAAATTATAACAAACATAAGATACGAACAACAGTATCCTCTTATTCCCCAATTTTCACCATTTTTTTCAACACCCCTATCCTAATCCCAACAACCAAACGCACTCTATAAAAAAAAAAACTAGTAATTTATAAGAAAAGAGCCGAACATAAAAGAAAAGAAAAGCTCACTCTTTTACACCTTATATTTGTGTAATATATATATGTATATGTATATATTTATATAAAACAAAAATATGAAAAAAAAAATGGAAAAAACAAAGCAACTTGTAAAATTGCAGAAAACATTCTTGGTGACTACGTAGAATAGAAGAATGGTTTATATATACAACACATTTTTTATTTAAATATCCTAATAAAAATAAATTAATAAGGTAATAAAATTATAGGTACATATATACATAAAATAAAATCCTAAGAACTATACAAATGTCAATAAAAATCATAAATAATAATAACGCAATAATGTCTCTGTGTAATTGCATATTTTAGTACATATTAGTTAATATTAAATCGTTTGTTTAAAATTATCATAATAAATAATTAAATACAACAAATATGGTATAGTATGGTAATAACTTTAGAATACCAAGGAGAAAATATTTAAAGAAAATTTTATTTTCATCACATCTTCTTCTTTATTGAAAAGAAAAAAAAAAACCAACAAGAGTATAATTTTCCCGCAAACCTTCTTATTTTTAATACATAAAGAAAAAAAAAAGACAATTTGTCTTAAAATATTTTAATTTAATTTGACTAGAGTTTTACAACTTTGTAATTAGTTATAATTATTATACTATAGTCTTACAATTTTGTAATTAGCTATAGCTATCTAAATAATAGTAGTTTTATTATATATATATTTTAACTTCGTAATTTAGAAAGAAAGTTTCCTTCATAAATGAATAAAACTTTCTTTTCCCCAGGGGGGAGGGATGTTGTGACTCAGGTACCAATGCCCTAAATCACAACCATAAGGTGAATACATCAATACATTGCCCTATGCAATATATTGATGTATCGCAGAAATGACCCTGAAAAACAAAATTAATTTCATATAAAATCTCATTCAAATTTTAAAATGCATTTAGAAATGCATTCCCATATTATAACAAAATGCAATTTAGCATAAATTGCATTTTGTTATCAGACACACATTCCACTCACACGGTATGCACACTTACCTACATACAGTGTCTTCTTACTTTGTACGTACGTACATTACAAACTTCCTCCAATCTAATTGTATGTACATACATACATACAATTATCAGAATTATTCGCGCCCTCTCAAAATTATTATTTCAAGCCGGGCGCACAAGTGCATATCGGGTTGCATTTTCTACATGATGCATATGCATCTCAACATAAATAATTTGCATTCTCTCACGTACGAATTTAAAATCGCCGTGAGAAAGCAAAAAGAAAAAAGCTTTTTCTAAAAGTTTTTCGTGGGTACCTGGGGGCAGCTAGCCCAAACCTCGAGGAGTTTGTTTTTCAACCGCCGGGCGAATAAGTAAAAATATCGGGAGTGCCAAAAAATCAGGGATATACGGAAACGATATTTTCTCTTTTACAAAAAAAATTGAAAATAAATTTGGAAGAGTGAAAAATGAATCTAATTAAGAATTGTTACTAATAGTGAAAAATGAATCTAATTAAGAATTGTTACTAATAGTGAAAAATGAATCTAATTAAGAATTGTTACTAATGTGAGAAATTAGTATATTTAAGAATAGTTGCAACACAAATCAAGGGAGCTATTAAATTGAAAGATAATTTTAGAATAATTGAAAATAAAAAGTGGAAAAATAAATTGCATGTAAACAGAGAAATTTTGGATTTTGTTTTTCTTTCTCCCACGTGCACTCTCTAAGGAGCACGGTGCGCGTGATATAACACCTTGCCGGGCGACTTCTCTTACCACTGAGCTAACGAAACAGATAATTTCCCGTCTTGCATTTACCAATTTGTTTCTTTTGCCACTAGTCTACTAAGCTACGTTTTGCTTTCAGCTGGCATTAATCAGTAACAATGAATGCACATAAATAAAATGTAAATTAAATTTTATTTATTTTTCCCGCGGGCGGGAATCGAACCTACACTTGTTAGAATCGGTCAATGATTTAAAAAAGAAGAACTTTAAGAACTTTTATTTTTAATGATTCTAAATCAAATTTATAAATGCAAGAAGAAAAAACAACCGCCTCGTCCGGGGTTTGCAACTGGGACCTTCCCCTTGCCGGCAGAATGATCTTACCACTGAGCTAACGAGGCAGATGATTTTCCCTCTTGCATTTATCAATTTGTTTCTTTTGCCACTAGTTTACTAAGCTACGTTTTGCTTTCAGCTGGCATTAATCAGTAACAATGGAAGCACACAAATAAAATGTAAATTAAATTTTTTTTATTTTTCCCGCGGACGGGAATCGAACCTACACTTGTTAGAATCGGTCAATGATGGAAAAAGAAGAACTTTAAGAACTTTTATTTTTAATGATTCTAAATCAAATTTATAAATGCAAGAAGAAAAAACAACCGCCTCGCCCGGGATTTGCAACCGGGAACTTTCCCCTTGCCGGCAGAATGCTCTTAGCACTGAGCTAACGAGGCAGATGATTTTCCCTCTTGCAGTTATCAATTTGTTTCTTTTGCCACTAGTCTACTAAGCTACGTTTTGCTTTCAGCTGGCATTAATCAGTAACAATGAAAGCACATAAATAAAATGAAAATTAAATTTTAATTATTTTTCCCGCGGACGGGAATCGAACCTACACTTGTTAGAATTGGTCAGTGACGGATAAAGAAGACCTTTAAGAACTTTTAATTTTAATGTTTCTAAATCAGATTTATAAATGCAAGAATAAAAAACAACCGCCTAGTAAATTAAATTTTATTTATTTTTCCCGCGGACGGGAATCGAACCTACACTTGTTGGAATCGGTGAATGATGGAGAAAGAAGAACTTTATGAACTCTTATTTTTAATGATTCTAAATCAAATTTACAAATGCAAGAATAAAAAACAACCGCCTCGTCCGGGCTTTAAAACCGGGATCTTCCGCTTGCCGGGCGACAGCTCTTACTACTGAGCTAACGAGACAGATGATTTTCCCTCTTGCATTTATCAATTTGTTACTTTTGACTCTAGCTTACTAAGCCACGTGTTGCTTTCAGCTGGCATTAACCAGTAACAATGAAAACGCGCAAATAAATTGTAAATTAAATTTTATTTATTTTTCCCGCGGACGGGAATCGAACCTACACATCTTAGAATCGGTCAATGATGGAGAAAGAAGATCTTTAAGAACTTTTATTTTAAATGATTCTAAATCAAATTTATAAATACAAGAAGAAAAAACAACTGCGTCATCCGGGGTTTAAAACCGGGACCTTCCGCTTGCCGGGCGACTTCTCTTACCACTGAGCTAACGAGCCAGATGATTTTCCCTTTTGCATTTATCAATTTGTTACTTTTGCCACAAGCCTACTAAGCCACGTTTTGCGTTCAGCTGGCATTAACCAGTAACAATGAAAGCGCACAAATAAATTGTAAATTCAATTTTATTTATTTTTCCCGCGGACGGGAATCGAACCTACACTTGTTAGAATCGGTCAATGATGGAGAAAGAAGAACTTTAAGAACTTTTATTTTAAATGATTCTAAATCAAATTTATAAATACAAGAAGAAAAAACAAATGCGTCGTCCGGGGTTTGAAACCGGGAACTTCCCCTTGCAGGGAGAATGCTCTTACTACTGAGCTAACGAGACAGATGATTTCGCCTCTTGTATTTATCAATTTGTTACTTATACCACTAGCCTACTAAGACACGCTTTGCTTTCAGCTGGTATTAACCAGTAACGATTAAAGCGCACAAAGAAATTGTAAATTCACTTTTTATTTAGTTTTCCCGCGGACGGGAATCGAACCTACACATCTTAGAATCGGTCAATGATGGAGAAATTAGAACTTTAAGAACTTTTATTTTAAATGATTCTAAATCAAATTTATAAATACAAGAAGAAAAAACAACTGCGTCATCCATGGTTTAAAACCGGGACCTTCCGCTTGCCGGGCGACTTCTCTTACCACTGAGCTAACGAGACAGATGATTTTCCCTCATGCATTTATCAATTTGTTACCTTTGTCACTAGCCTACTAGGCCACGTTTTGCTTTCAGCTGGCATTAACCAGTAACAATGAAAACGCGCAAATAAACTGTAAATTAAATTTTATTTATTTTTCCCGCGGACGGGAATCGAACCTACACTTGTTGGAATCGGTGAATGATGGAGAAAGAAGAACTTTATGAACTTTTATTTTAAATGATTCTAAATCAAATTTATAAATACAAGAAGAAAAAACAAATGCGTCGGCCGGGGTATGAAACCGGGAACTTCCCCTTGCAGGGAGAATGCTCTTACTACTGAGCTAACGAGACAGATGATTTCGCGTCTTGTATTTATCAATTTGTTACTTTTGCCACTAGCCTACTAAGCCACGTTTTACTTTCAGCTGGCATTAACCATTAACGATGAAAGTGCACAAATAAATTGTAAATTCAATTTTATTTATTTTTCCCGCGGACGGGAATCCAACCTACACTTGTTAGAATCGGTCAATGATGGAGAAAGAAGAACTTTAAGAACTTTTATTTTATATGATTCTAAATCAAATTTATAAATACAAGAAGAAAAAACAAATGCGTCGTCAGGGGTTTGAAACCGGGACCTTCCCCTTGCATGGAGAATGCTCTTACTACTGAGCTAACGAGGCAGATGATTTCGCCTCTTGTATTTATCAATTTGTTTCTTTTGCCACTAGCCTACTAAGCCACGCTTTGCTTTCAGCTGGCATTAACCAGTAACGATTAAAGCGTACAAAGAAATTGTAAATTCAATTTTATTTAGTTTTCCCGCGGACGGGAATCGAACCTACACATCTTAGAATCGGTCAATGATGGAGAAAGAAGAACTTTAAGAACTTTTATTTTAAATGATTCTAAATCAAATTTATAAATGCAAGAAGAAAAAACAACCGCTTCGTCCGGGGTTTGAAACCGGGACCCTCCGCTTTCCGGGCGACTGCTCGTACCACTGAGCTAACGAGACAGATGAATTTCCCTCTTGCATTTATCAATTTGTTACTTTTGCCAAAAGCCTACTAACCCACGTTTTGCGTTCAGCTAGCATTAACCAGTAACAATGAAAGCGCTCAAATAAATTGTAAATTCAATTTTATTTATTTTTCCCGCGGACGGGAATCGAACCTACACTTGTTAGAATCGGTCAATGATGGAGAAAGAAAAATTTTAATTACTTTTATTTTTAATGATTCTAAATCAAATTTATAAATGCAAGAAGAGAAAACAACCGCTTCGTCCGGGGTTTGAAACCGGGAACTTCCGCATTCCGGGCGACTGCTCTCACCACTGAGCTAACGAGACAGATGAATTTCCCTCTTGCATTTATCAATTTGTTACTTTTGCCCCTAGCCTACTAAGCCACGTTTTGCGTTCAGCTGGCATTAACCAGTAACAATGAAAGCGCTCAAATAAATTGTATATTCAATTTTATTTATTTTTCCCGCGGACGGGAATCGAACCTACACTTCTTAGAATCGGTCAATAATGGAGAAAGAAGAACTTTAAGAACTTTTATTTTTAATGATTGTAAATCAAATTTATAAATGCAAGAAGAAAAAACAACCGCCTCGTCCGGGCTTTGAAACCGGGACCTTCACCTTGCAGGGAGAATGCTCTTACCACTGAGCTAACGAGACAGATGATTTCGCCTCTTGTATTTATCAATTTGTTACTTTTGCTACTAGCCTACTAAGCTACGTTTTGCTTTCAGCTGGCATTAATCAGTAACAATGAAAGCACATAAATAAAATGTAAATTAAATTTTATTTATTTTTCCCGCGGACGGGAATCGAACCTACACTTGTTAGAATTGGTCAGTGACGGATAAAGAAGAACTTTAAGAACTTTTATTTTTAATGTTTCTAAATCAGATTTATAAATGCAAGAATAAAAACAACCGCCTCGTCTGGGGTTTGAAACCCGGACCTGCCGCTTTCCGGGCGACTGCTCTTAACACTAAGCTAACGAGACAGACGATTTTCCCTCATGCATTTATCAATTTGTTACCTTTGTCACTAGCCTACTAGGCCACGTTTTGCTTTCAGCTGGCATTAACCAGTAACAATGAAAACGCGCAAATAAATTGTAAATTAAATTTTATTTATTTTTCCCGCGGACGGTAATCGAACCTACACTTGTTGGAATCGGTGATTGATGGAAAAAGAAGAACTTTATGAACTCTTATTTTTAATGATTCTAAATCAAAATTACAAATGCAAGAATAAAAAACAACCGCCTCGTCCGGGCTTTAAAACCGGGACCTTCCGCTTGCCGGGCGACAGCTCTTACTACTGAGCTAACGATACAGATGATTTCCCTCTGGCATTTACCAATTTGATAATTTTTTCACTAGCCTACTAAGCCACGTTTTGCTTTCAGCTGGCATTAACCAGTAACAATGAAAGCACACAAATAAAATGTAAATTCAATTTTATTTATTTTTCCCACGGACGCGAATCTAACCCACCATTGTTAGAATCGGTCTATGATGGAATAAGAAGAACTTTAAGAACTTTTATTTTTAATGATTCTAAATCAAATTTATAAATGCAAGAAGAAAAAACAACCGGCTCGTCCGGGCTTTGAAACCGGGTCCTTCACCTTGCAGGTAGAATGCTCTTACAACTGAGCTAACGAGACAGATGATTTCGCCTCTTGTATTTATCAATTTGTTACTTTTGCCACTAGCCTACTAAGCCACGCTTTGCTTTCAGCTGGCATTAACCAGTAACGATTAAAGCGCACAAAGAAACTGTAAATTCAAATTTATTTAGTTTTCCCGCGCACGGGAATCGAACCTACACTTCTTAGAATCGGTCAATGATTGAGAAAGAAGAACTTTAAAAACTTTTATTTTAAATGATTCTAAATCAAATTTATAAATACAAGAAGAAAAAACAACTGCGTCGTCCGGGGTTTGAATCCGGGACCTTCCGCTTGCCGGGCGACTTCTCTTACAACTGAGCTAACGAGACAGATGATTTTCCTCTTGCATTTACCAATTTGATAATTTTGTCACTAGCCTACTAAGCCACGTTTTGCTTTCAGCTGGCATTAACCAGTAACAATGAAAGCACACAAATAAAATGTAAATTCAATTTTATTTATTTTTCCCGCGGACAGGAATCTAACCTACAATTGTTAGAATCGGTCAATGATGGAATAAGAAGAACTTTAAGAACTTTTATTTTTAATGACTCTAAATCAAATTTATAAATGCAAGAAGAAAAAACAACTGCGTCGTCCGGGGTTTGAAACCGGGACCTTCCGCTTGCCGGGCGACTTCTCTTAACACTGAGCTAACGAGACAGATGATTTTCCTCTTGCATTTACCAATTTGATAATTTTGTCACTAGCCTACCAAGCCACGCTTTGCTTTCAGCTGGCATTAACCAGTAACGATTAAAGCGCACAAAGAAATTGTAAAATCCATTTTATTTAGTTTTCCCGCGGACGGGAATCGAACCTGCACTTGTTAGAATCGGTCAATGATGGAGAAAGAAGAACTTTAAGAACCTTTATTTTTAATGATTCCAAATCAAATTTATAAATGCAAGAAGAAAAACCAACCGCCTCGTCCGGGGTTTGCAACCGGGACCTTCCCCTTGCCGGCAGAATGATCTTACCACTGAGCTAACGAGGCAGAGGATTTTCCCTCTTGCATTTATCAATTTGTTTCTTTTGCCACTAGTTTACTAAGCTACGTTTTGCTTTCAGCTGGCATTAATCTGTAACAATGGAAGCACACAAATAAAACGTAAATTAGGTTTTATTTATTTTTCCCGCGGACGGGAATCGAACCTACACTTGTTAGAATCGGTCAATGATGGAGAAAGAAGAACTTTAAAAACTTTTATTTTTAATGATTCTAAATGAAATTTATAAATGCAAGAAGAAAAAACAACCGCCTCATCCGGGGTTTGCAACCGGGACTTCCCCTTGCCGGCAGAATGCTCTTACCACTGAGCTAACGAGGCAGATGATTTCCCCTCTTGCAGTTATCAATTTGTTTCTTTTCCCACTAATCTACTAAGCTACGTTTTGCTTTCAGATGGCATTAATCAGTAACAATGAAAGCACACAAATAAAATGTAAATTAAATTTTAATTATTTTTCCCGCAGACGGGAATCGAACCTACACTTGTTAGAATTGGTCAGTGACGGATAACGAAGAACTTTAAGAACTTTTATTTTTAATGTTTCTAAATCAAATTTATAAATGCAAGAATAAAAAACAACCGCCTCGTCCGGGGTTTGAAACCGGGACGTTCCGCTTTCCGGGCGACTGCTCTTAACACTGAGCTAACGGGACAGATGCTTTTCCCTCTTGCATTTATCAATTTGTTACTTTTGTCACTAGCCTACTAGGCCACGTTTTGCTTTCAGCTGGCATTAAATTGTAAATTAAATTTTATTTATTTTTCCCGCGGACGGGAATCGAACCTACTCTTGTTGGAATCGGTGAATGATGGAGAAGGAAGAACTTTAAGAACTTTCATTTTTAATGATTCTAAATCAAATTTTTAAATGCAAGAAGAAAAAACAACCGCCTCGTCCGGGGTTTGAAACCAGGACCTTAAGCTTTCCAGGCGACTGGTCTTACCACTGAGCTAACGAGACAGATGATTTTCCTCTGGCATTTACCAATTTGATAATTTTTTCACTAGCCTACTAAGCCACGTTTTGCTTTCAGCTGGCATTAACCAGTAACAATGAAAGCGCACAAATAAAATGTAAATTCAATTTTATTTATTTTTCCCGCGGACGGGAATCTAACCTACCATTGTTAGAATCGGTCAATGATGGAATAAGAAGAACTTTAAGAACTTTTATTTTTAATGACTCTAAATCAAATTTATAAATGCAAGAAGAAAAAACAACTGCGTCGTCCGGGGTTTGAAACCGGGACCTTCCGCTTGCCGGGCGACTTCTCTTAACACTGAGCTAACGAGACAGATGATTTTCCTCTTGCATTTACCAATTTGATAATTTTGTCACTAGCCTACTAAGCCACGCTTTGCTTTCAGCTGGCATTAACCAGTAACGATTAAAGCGCACAAAGAAATTGTAAATTCAATTTTATTTAGTTTTCCCGCGGACGGGAATCGAACCTGCACTTGTTAGAATCGGTCAATGATGGAGAAAGAAGAACTTTAAGAACCTTTATTTTTAATGATTCCAAATCAAATTTATAAATGCAAGAAGAAAAACCAACCGCCTCGTCCGGGGTTTGCAACCGGGACCTTCCCCTTGCCGGCAGAATGATCTTACCACTGAGCTAACGAGGCAGAGGATTTTCCCTCTTGCATTTATCAATTTGTTTCTTTTGCCACTAGTTTACTAAGCTACGTTTTGCTTTCAGCTGGTATTAATCAGTAACAATGGAAGCACACAAATAAAATGTAAATTAGATTTTATTTATTTTTCCCGCGGACGGGAATCGAACCTACACTTGTTAGAATTGGTCAATGATGGAATAAGAAGAACTTTAAGAACTTTTATTTTTAATGATTCTAAATCAAATTTATAAATACAAGAAGAAAAAACAACCGGCTCGTCCGGTGTTTGAAACCGAGGCCTTCCGCTTTCCGGGCGATAGCTCTTACCACTGAGCTAACGAGACAGATGATTTTCCTCTTGCATTTATCAATTTGTTACTTTTGTCACTAGCCTACTAAGCCACGTTTTGCTTTCAGCTGGCATTAACCAGTAATGATGAAAGTGCACAAATAAATTGTAAATTCAATTTTATTTATTTTTCCCGCGGACGGGAATCTAACCTACCATTGTTAGAATTGGTCAATGATGGAATAAGAAGAACTTTAAGAACTTTTATTTTTAATTATTCTAAATCAAATTTATAAATACAAGAAGAAAAAACAACCGGCTCGTCCGGTGTTTGAAACCGAGGCCTTCCGCTTTCCGGGCGATAGCTCTTACCACTGTGCTAACGAGACAGATGATTTTCCTCTTGCATTTATCAATTTGTTACTTTTGTCACTAGCCTACTAAGCCATGTTTTGCTTTCAGCTGGCATTAACCAGTAATGATGAAAGTGCATAAATAAATTGTAAATTCAGTTTTATTTATTTTTCCCGCGGACGGGAATCGAACCTACACTTGTTAGAATCGGTCAATGATGGAGAAAGAAAAACATTAAGAACTTTTATTTTAAATGATTCTAAATCAAATTTATAAATACAAGAAGAAAAAACAAATGCGTCGTCCTGGGTTTGAAACCGGGAACTTCCCCTTGCAGGGAGAATGCTCTTACTACTGAGCTAACGAGACAGATGATTTCGCCTCTTGTATTTATCAATTTGTTAATTTTGCCACTAGCCTACTAAGCCACGTTTTACTTTCAGCTGGCATTAACCAGAAACGATGAAAGCGCACGAATAAATTGTAAATTCAATTTTATTTATTTTTCCCGCGGACGGGCATCGAACCTACACTTGTTAGAATCGGTCAATGATGGAGGAAGAAAAACATTAAGAACTTTTATTTTAAATGATTCTAAATCAAATTTATAAATACAAGAATTAAAAACAAATGCGTCGTCCGGGGTTTGAAACCGGGAACTTCCCCTTGCAGGGAGAATGCTCTTACTACTGAGCTAACGAGACCGATGATTTCGCCTCTTGCATTTATCAATTTGTTACTTTTGCCACTAGCCTACTAAGACACGCTTTGCTTTCAGCTGGCATCATTAACCAGTAACGATTAAAGCGCACAAAGAAATTGTAAATTCAATTTTATTTAGATTTCCCGCGGACGGGAATCGAACCTACACATCTTAGAATCGTTCAATGATGGAGAAAAAAGAACTTTAAGAACTTTTATTTTAAATGATTCTAAATCAAATTTATAAACACAAGAAGAAAGAACAAATGCGTCGTCCGGGGTTTGAAACCGGGAACTTCCCCTTGCCGGGCGACTTCTCTTACCACTGAGCTAACAAAACAGATGATTTTCCGTCTTGAATTTATCAATTTGTTACTTTTGTCACTAGCCTACTAAGCCACGTTTTGCTTTCAGCTGGCATTAACCAGTAACGATGAAAGTGCACAAATAAATTGTAAATTCAATTTTATTTATTTTTCCCGCGGACGGGAATCGAACCTACACTTGCTAGAATCGGTCAATGATGGAGAAAGAAGAACTTTAAGAACTTTTATTTTATATGATTCTAAATCAAATTTATAAATACAAGAAGAAAAAACAAATGCGTCGTCCGGGGTTTGAAACCGGGACCTTCCCCTTGCATGGAGAATGCTCTTACTACTGAGCTAACGAGGCAGATGATTTCGCCTCTTGTATTTATCAATTTGTTTCTTTTGCCACTAGCCTACTAAGCAACGTTTTGCTTTCAGCTGGCATTAATCAGTAACAATGAAAGCACACAAATAAAATGTAAATTAAATTTTAATTATTTTTCCCGCAGACGGGAATCGAACCTACACATCTTAGAATCGGTCAATGATGGAGAAAAAAGAACTTTAAGAACTTTTATTTTAAATGATTCTAAATCAAATTTATAAACACAAGAAGAAAAAACGAATGCGTCGTCCGGGGTTTGAAACCGGGAACTTCCCCTTGCCGGGCGACTTCTCTTACCACTGAGCTAACGAAACAGATGACTTTCCGTCTTGCATTTATCAATTTGTTACTTTTGTCACTAGCCTACTAAGCCACGTTTTGCTTTCAGCTGGCATTAATCAGTAACAATGGAAGCACACAAATAAAATGTAAATTAAATTTTATTTATTTTTCCCGCGGACGGGAATCGAACCTACACTTGTTAGAATCGGTCAATGATGGAGAAAGAAGAACTTTAAAAACTTTAATTTTTAATGATTCTAAATGAAATTTATAAATGCAAGAAGAAAAAACAACCGCCTCGTCCGGGGTTTGCAACCGGGACTTCCCCTTGCCGGCAGAATGCTCTTACCACTGTGCTAACGAGGCAGATGATTTCCCCTCTTGCAGTTATCAATTTGTTTCTTTTGCCCCTAATCTACTAAGCAACGTTTTGCTTTCAGCTGGCATTAATCAGTAACAATGAAAGCACACAAATAAAATGTAAATTAAATTTTAATTATTTTTCCCGCAGACGGGAATCGAACCTACACTTGTTAGAATTGGTCAGTGACGGATAACGAAGAACTTTAAGAACTTTTATTTTTAATTATTCAAAATCAAATTTATAAATGCAAGAAGAAAAAACAACCGCCTCGCCCGGGGTTTGAAACCGGGTCCTTCCCCTTGCAGGGAGTATGCTCTTACCACTGAGCTAACGAGACAGATGATTTCGCCTCTTGTATTTATCAATTTGTTACTTTTGCCACTAGCCTACCTACTAAGCCACGTTTTGCGTTACGCTGGCATTAACCAGTAACAATGAAAGCGCACAAATAAATTGTAAATTCAATTTTATTTAGTTTTCCCACGGACGGGAATCGAACCTGCACTTGTTAGAATCGGTCAATGATGGAGAAAGAAGAACTTTAAGAACCTTTATTTTTAATGATTCCAAATCAAATTTATAAATGCAAGAAGAAAAACCAACCGCCTCGTCCGGGGTTTGCAACCGGGACCTTCCCCTTGCCGGCAGAATGATCTTACCACTGAGCTAACGAGGCAGAGGATTTTCCCTCTTGCATTTATCAATTTGTTTCTTTTGCCACTAGTTTACTAAGCTACGTTTTGCTTTCAGCTGGCATTAATCAGTAACAATGGAAGCACACAAATAAAATGTAAATTAGATTTTATTTATTTTTCCCGCGGACGGGAATCGAACCTACACTTGTTAGAATCGGTCAATGATGGAGAAAGAAGAACTTTAAAAACTTTTATTTTTAATGATTCTAAATGAAATTTATAAATGCAAGAAGAAAAAACAACCGCCTCGTCCGGGGTTTGCAACCGGGACTTCCCCTTACCGGCAGAATGCTCTTACCACTGAGCTAACGAGGCAGATGATTTCCCCTCTTGCAGTTATCAATTTGTTTCTTTTGCCACTAATCTACTAAGCTACGTTTTGCTTTCAGCTGGCATTAATCAGTAACAATGAAAGCACACAAATAAAATGTAAATTAAATTTTAATTATTTTTCCCGCAGACGGGAATCGAACCTACACTTGTTAGAATTGGTCAGTGACGGATAACGAAGAACTTTAAGAACTTTTATTTTTAATGTTTCTAAATCAAATTTATAAATGCAAGAATAAAAAACAACCGCCTCGTCCGGGGTTTGAAACCGGGACGTTCCGCTTTCCGGGCGATAGCTCTTACCACTGAGCTAACGAGACAGATGATTTTCCTCTTGCATTTATCAATTTGTTACTTTTGTCACTAGCCTACTAAGCCACGTTTTGCTTTCAGCTGGCATTAACCAGTAATGATGAAAGTGCACAAATAAATTGTAAATTCAATTTTATTTATTTTTCCCACGGACGGGAATCTAACCTACCATTGTTAGAATTGGTCAATGATGGAATAAGAAGAACTTTAAGAACTTTTATTTTTAATGATTCTAAATCAAATTTATAAATACAAGAAGAAAAAACAACCGGCTCGTCCGGTGTTTGAAGCCGAGGCCTTCCGCTTTCCGGGCGATAGCTCTTACCACTGAGCTAACGAGACAGATGATTTTCCTCTTGCATTTATCAATTTGTTACTTTTGTCACTAGCCTACTAAGCCATGTTTTGCTTTCAGCTGGCATTAACCAGTAATGATGAAAGTGCATAAATAAATTGTAAATTCAATTTTATTTATTTTTCCCGCGGACGGGAATCGAACCTACACTTGTTAGAATCGGTCAATGATGGAGAAAGAAAAACATTAAGAACTTTTATTTTAAATGATTCTAAATCAAATTTATAAATACAAGAAGAAAAAACAAATGCGTCGTCCTGGGTTTGAAACCGGGTACTTCCCCTTGCAGGGAGAATGCTCTTACTACTGAGCTAACGAGACAGATGATTTCGCCTCTTGTATTTATCAATTTGTTAATTTTGCCACTAGCCTACTAAGCCACGTTTTACTTTCAGCTGGCATTAACCAGAAACGATGAAAGCGCACGAATAAATCGTAAATTCAATTTTATTTATTTTTCCCGCGGACGGGAATCGAACCTACACTTGTTAGAATCGGTCAATGATGGAGGAAGAAAAACATTAAGAACTTTTATTTTAAATGATTCTAAATCAAATTTATAAATACAAGAATTAAAAACAAATGCGTCGTCCGGGGTTTGAAACCGGGAACTTCCCCTTGCAGGGAGAATGCTCTTACTACTGAGCTAACGAGACCGATGATTTCGCCTCTTGCATTTATCAATTTGTTACTTTTGCCACTAGCCTACTAAGACACGCTTTGCTTTCAGCTGGCATTAACCAGTAACGATTAAAGCGCACAAAGAAATTGTAAATTCAATTTTATTTAGATTTCCCGCGGACGGGAATCGAACCTACACATCTTAGAATCGTTCAATGATGGAGAAAAAAGAACTTTAAGAACTTTTATTTTAAATGATTCTAAATCAAATTTATAAACACAAGAAGAAAGAACAAATGCGTCGTCCGGGGTTTGAAACCGGGAACTTCCCCTTGCCGGGCGACTTCTCTTACCACTGAGCTAACAAAACAGATGATTTTCCGTCTTGAATTTATCAATTTGTTACTTTTGTCACTAGCCTACTAAGCCACGTTTTGCTTTCAGCTGGCATTAACCAGTAACGATGAAAGTGCACAAATAAATTGTAAATTCAATTTTATTTATTTTTCCCGCGGACGGGAATCGAACCTACACTTGTTAGAATCGGTCAATGATGGAGAAAGAAGAACTTTAAGAACTTTTATTTTATATGATTCTAAATCAAATTTATAAATACAAGAAGAAAAAACAAATGCGTCGTCCGGGGTTTGAAACCGGGACTTCCCCTTGCCGGCAGAATGCTCTTACCACTGAGCTAACGAGGCAGATGATTTCCCCTCTTGCAGTTATCAATTTGTTTCTTTTGCCACTAATCTACTAAGCAACGTTTTGCTTTCAGCTGGCATTAATCAGTAACAATGAAAGCACACAAATAAAATGTAAATTAAATTTTATTTATTTTTCCCGCGGACGGGAATCGAACCTACACTTGTTAGAATCGGTCAATGATGGAGAAAGAAGAACTTTAAAATCTTTTATTTTTAATGATTCTAAATGAAATTTATAAATGCAAGAAGAAAAAACAACCGCCTCGTCCGGGGTTTGCAACCGGGACTTCCCCTTGCCGGCAGAATGCTCTTACCACTGAGCTAACGAGGCAGATGATTTCCCCTCTTGCAGTTATCAATTTGTTTCTTTTGCCACTAATCTACTAAGCAACGTTTTGCTTTCAGCTGGCATTAATCAGTAACAATGAAAGCACACAAATAAAATGTAAATTAAATTTTAATTATTTTTCCCGCAGACGGGAATCGAACCTACACTTGTTAGAATTGGTCAGTGACGGATAACGAAGAACTTTAAGAACTTTTATTTTTAATGTTTCTAAATCAAATTTATAAATGCAAGAATAAAAAACAACCGCCTCGTCCGGGGTTTGAAACCGGGACGTTCCGCTTTCCGGGCGACTGCTCTTAACACTGAGCTAACGAGACAGATGCTTTTCCCTCTTGCATTTATCAATTTGTTACTTTTGTCACTAGCCTACTAGGCCACGTTTTGCTTTCAGCTGGCATTAACCAGTAACAATGAAAACTCGCAAATAAATTGTAAATTAAATTTTATTTATTTTTCCCGCGGACGGGAATCGAACCTACACTTGTTGGAATCGGTGAATGATGGAGAAAGAAAAACTTTATGAACTCTTATTTTTAATGGTTCTAAATCAAATTTTTAAATGCAAGAAGAAAAAACAACCGCCTCGTCCGGGGTTTGAAACCAGGACCTTAAGCTTTCCAGGCGACGGGTCTTACCACTGAGCTAACGAGACAGATGATTTTCCTCTGGCATTTACCAATTTGATATTTTTTTCACTAGCCTACTAAGCCACGTTTTGCTTTCAGCTGGCATTAACCAGTAACAATGAAAGCGCACAAATAAAATGTAAATTCAATTTTATTTATTTTTCCCGCGGACGGGAATCTAACCTACCATTGTTAGAATATTGGTCAACGATGGAATAAGAAGAACTTTAAGAACTTTTATTTTTAATGATTCTAAATCAAATTTATAAACACAAGAAGAAAAAACAACCGGCTCGTCCGGTGTTTGAAACCGAGGCCTTCCGCTTTCCGGGCGATAGCTCTTACCACTGAGCTAACGAGACAGATGATTTTCCTCTTGCATTTATCAATTTGTTACTTTTGTTACTAGCCTACTAAGCCACGTTTTGCTTTCAGCTGGCATTAACCAGTAATGATGAAAGTGCACAAATAAATTGTAAATTCAATTTTATTTATTTTTCCCGCGGACGGGAATCGAACCTATACTTGTTAGAATCGGTCAATGATGGAGAAAGAAGAACTTTAAGAACTTTTATTTTAAATGATTCTAAATGAAATTTATAAATACAAGAAGAAAAAACAAATGCGTCGTCCGGGGTTTGAAACCGGGACTTCCCCTTGCCGGCAGAATGATCTTACCACTGAGCTAACGAGGCAGATGATTTCCCCTCTTGCAGTTATCAATTTGTTTCTTTTGCCACTAATCTACTAAGCAACGTTTTGCTTTCAGCTGGCATTAATCAGTAACAATGAAAGCACACAAATAAAATGTAAATTAAATTTTATTTATTTTTCCCGCGGACGGGAATCGAACCTACACTTGTTAGAATCGGTCAATGATGGAGAAAGAAGAACTTTAAAAACTTTTATTTTTAATGATTCTAAATGAAATTTATAAATGCAAGAAGAAAAAACAACCGCCTCGTCCGGGGTTTGCAACCGGGACTTCCCCTTGCCGGCAGAATGCTCTTACCACTGAGCTAACGAGGCAGATGATTTCCCCTCTTGCAGTTATCAATTTGTTTCTTTTGCCACTAATCTACTAAGCAACGTTTTGCTTTCAGCTGGCATTAATCAGTAACAATGAAAGCACACAAATAAAATGTAAATTAAATTTTAATTATTTTTCCCGCAGACGGGAATCGAACCTACACTTGTTAGAATTGGTCAGTGACGGATAACGAAGAACTTTAAGAACTTTTATTTTTAATGTTTCTAAATCAAATTTATAAATGCAAGAATAAAAAACAACCGCCTCGTCCGGGGTTTGAAACCGGGACGTTCCGCTTTCCGGGCGACTGCTCTTAACACTGAGCTAACGAGACAGATGCTTTTCCCTCTTGCATTTATCAATTTGTTACTTTTGTCACTAGCCTACTAGGCCACGTTTTGCTTTCAGGTGGCATTAACCAGTAACAATGAAAACTCGCAAATAAATTGTAAATTAAATTTTATTTATTTTTCCCGCGGACGGGAATCGAACCTACACTTGTTGGAATCGGTGAATGATGGAGAAAGAAAAACTTTATGAACTCTTATTTTTAATGATTCTAAATCAAATTTTTAAATGCAAGAAGAAAAAACAACCGCCTCGTCCGGGGTTTGAAACCAGGACCTTAAGCTTTCCAGGCGACTGGTCTTACCACTGAGCTAACGAGACAGATGATTTTCCTCTGGCATTTACCAATTTGATATTTTTTTCACTAGCCTACTAAGCCACGTTTTGCTTTCAGCTGGCATTAACCAGTAACAATGAAAGCGCACAAATAAAATGTAAATTCAATTTTATTTATTTTTCCCGCGGACGGGAATCTAACCTACCATTGTTAGAATATTGGTCAACGATGGAATAAGAAGAACTTTAAGAACTTTTATTTTTAATGATTCTAAATCAAATTTATAAACACAAGAAGAAAAAACAACCGGCTCGTCCGGTGTTTGAAACCGAGGTCTTCCGCTTTCCGGGCGATAGCTCTTACCACTGAGCTAACGAGACAGATGATTTTCCTCTTGCATTTATCAATTTGTTACTTTTGTCACTAGCCTACTAAGCCACGTTTTGCTTTCAGCTGGCATTAACCAGTAATGATGAAAGTGCACAAATAAATTGTAAATTCAATTTTATTTATTTTTCCCGCGGACGGGAATCTAACCTACCATTGTTAGAATATTGGTCAACGATGGAATAAGAAGAACTTTAAGAACTTTTATTTTTAATGATTCTAAATCAAATTTATAAACACAAGAAGAAAAAACAACCGGCTCGTCCGGTGTTTGAAACCGAGGCCTTCCGCTTTCCGGGCGATAGCTCTTACCACTGAGCTAACGAGACAGATGATTTTCCTCTTGCATTTATCAATTTGTTAATTTTGCCACTAGCCTACTAAGCCACGTTTCACTTTCAGCTGGCATTAACCAGAAACGATGAAAGCGCACAAATAAATTGTAAATTCGATTTTATTTATTTTTCCCGCGGACGGGAATCGAACCTACACTTGTTAGAATCGGTCAATGATGGAGAAAGAAAAACATTAAGAACTTTTATTTTAAATGATTCTAAATCAAATTTATAAATACAAGAATTAAAAACAAATGCTTCGTCCGGGGTTTGAAACCGGGAACTTCCCCTTGCAGGGAGAGTGCTCTTACTACTGAGCTAACGAGACCGATGATTTCGCCTCTTGCATTTATCAATTTGTTACTTTTGCCACTAGCCTACTAAGACACGCTTTGCTTTCAGCTGGCATTAACCAGTAACGATTAAAGCGCACAAAGAAATTGTAAATTCAATTTTATTTAGTTTTCCCGCGGACGGGTATCGAACCTACACATCTTAGAATCGTTCAATGATGGAGAAAAAAGAACTTTAAGAACTTTTATTTTAAATGATTCTAAATAAAATTTATAAACACAAGAAGAAAAAACAAATGCGTCGTCCGGGGTTTGAAACCGGGAACTTCCCCTTGCCGGGCGACTTCTCTTACCACTGAGCTAACAAAACAGATGATTTTCCGTCTTGAATTTATCAATTTGTTACTTTTGTCACTAGCCTACTAAGCCACGTTTTGCTTTCAGCTGGCATTAACCAGTAACGATGAAAGTGCACAAATAAATTGTAAATTCAATTTTATTTATTTTTCCCGCGGACGGGAATCGAACCTACACTTGTTAGAATCGGTCAATGATGGAGAAAGAAGAACTTTAAGAACTTTTATTTTATATGATTCTAAATCAAATTTATAAATACAAGAAGAAAAAACAAATGCGTCGTCCGGGGTTTGAAACCGGGACTTTCCCCTTGCATGGAGAATGCTCTTACTACTGAGTTAACGAGGCAGATGATTTCGCCTCTTGTATTTATCAATTTGTTTCTTTTGCCACTAGCCTACTAAGCCACGCTTTGCTTTCAGCTGGCATTAACCAGTAACGATTAAAACGCACAAAGAAATTGTAAATTCAATTTTATTTAGTTTTCCCGCGGACGGGAATCGAACCTACACATCTTAGAATCGGTCAATGATGGAGAAATAAAAACATTAAGAACTTTTATTTTAAATGATTCTAAATCAAATTTATAAATACAAGAATTAAAAACAAATGCGTCGTCCGGGGTTTGAAACCGGGAACTTCCCCTTGCAGGGAGAATGCTCTTACTACTGAGCTAACGAGACCGATGATTTCGCCTCTTGCATTTATCAATTTGTTACTTTTGCCACTAGCCTACTAAGACACGCTTTGCTTTCAGCTGGCATTAACCAGTAACGATTAAAGCGCACAAAGAAATTCAATTTTATTTAGTTTTCCCGCGGACGGGAATCGAACCTACACATCTTAGAATCGTTCAATGATGGAGAAAAAAGAACTTTAAGAACTTTTATTTTAAATGATTCTAAATCAAATTTATAAACACAAGAAGAAAAAACAAATGCGTCGTCCGGGGTTTGAAACCGGGAACTTCCCCTTGCCGGGCGACTTCTCTTACCACTGAGCTAACGAAACAGATGACTTTCTGTCTTGCATTTATCAATTTGTTACTTTTGTCACTAGCCTACTAACCCACGTTTTGCTTTCAACTGGCATTAACCAGTAACGATGAAAGCGCACAAATAAATTGTAAATTTCAATTTTATATATGATGGAGAAAGAAGAACTTTAATTTTTAATGACTCTAAATCAAATTTATAAATGCAAGAAGGAAAAAGAACCGCCTCGTCCGGGGTTTGAAACCGGGACCTTCCCTTGCAGGGAGAATGCTCTTACTACTGAGCTAAGGAGACCGATGATTTCGCATCTTGTATTTATCAATTTGTTACTTTTGCCACTAGCCTACTAAGACACGCTTTGCTTTCAGCTGGAATTAACCAGTAACGATTAAAGCGCACAAAGAAATTGTAAATTCAATTTTATTTAGTTTTCCCTCGGACGGGAATCGAACCTATACATCTTAGAATCGGTCAATGATGGAGAAAAAAGAACTTTAAGAACTTTTATTTTCAATGATTCTAAATCAAATTTATAAATACAAGAAGAAAAAACAAATGCGTCGTCCGGGGTTTGAAACCGGGAACTTCCCCTTGCAGGGAGAATGCTCTTACTACTGAGCTAACGAGACAGATGATTTCGCCTCATGTATTTATCAATTTGTTACTTATGCCACTAGCCTACTAAGACACGCTTTGCTTTCAGCTGGTATTAAACAGTAACGATTAAAGCGCACAAAGAAATTGTAAATTCAATTTTATTTAGTTTTCCCGCGGACGGGAATCGAACCTACACATCTTAGAATCGGTCAATGATGGAGAAAGAAGAACTTTAAGAACTTTTATTTTAAATGATTCTAAATCAAATTTATAAATACAAGAAGAAAAAACAACCGCTTCGTCCGGGGTTTGAAACCGGGACCTTCCGCTTTCCGGGCGACTGCTCTTACCACTGAGCTAACGAGACAGATGATTTTCCTCTTCCATTTATGAATTTGTTACTTTTGCCACAAGCCTACTAAGCCACGTTTTGCGTTCAGCTGGCAATAACCAGTAACAATGAAAACGCACAAATAAATTGTAAATTCAATTTTATTTATTTTTCCCGCGGACGGGAATCGAACCTACACTTGTTAGAATCGGTCAATGATGGAGAAAGAAGAACTTTAAGAACTTTTATTTTAAATGATTCTAAATCAAATTTATAAATACAAGAAAAAACAAATGCGTCGTCCGGGGTTTGAAACCGGGAACTTCCCCTTGCAGGGAGAATGCTCTTACTACTGAGTTAACGAGACAGATGATTTCGCCTCTTGTATTTATCAATGTGTTACTTATGCCACAAGCCTACTAAGACACGCTTTGCTTTCAGCTGGTATTAACCAGTAACGATTAAAGCGCACAAAGAAATTGTAAATTCAATTTTATTTAGTTTTCCCGCGGACGGGAATCGAACCTACACATCTTAGAATCGGTCAATGATGGAGAAAGAAGAACTTTAAGAACTTTTATTTTAAATGATTCTAAATCAAATTTATAAATACAAGAAGAAAAAACAACTGCGTCATCCGGGGTTTAAAACCGGGACCTTCCGCTTGACGGGCGACTTCTCTTACCACTGAGCTAACGAGACAGATGATTTTCCCTTTTGCATTTATCAATTTGTTACTTTTGCCACAAGCCTACTAAGCCACGTTTTGCGTTCAGCTGGCATTAACCAGTAACAATGAAAGCGCACAAATAAATTGTAAATTCAATTTTATTTATTTTTCCCGCGGACGGGAATCGAAACTACACTTGTTAGAATCGGTGTTCCGTCGCGGAACAATAATTTAAAAAAACATTAATAAAAACCAAATAAAACACTCACTGTACATATCAAGTGCCACAGCAACTCCTGGCACTTTATAGGCATTGCCTGTATTTATACAGCCCCTTTTTATTTTTTCTAGGCCTTTGGCCTTATATAAATATACCTAAAAAGAAAACAAAACAGGATTAATCATAATACAAATAAAAAGTAAAAGTCTCAGATCGTTCCGATCTAAGACTTTTTCATGAAAAGTTTACTCACCTAAAACCGTGGAATCCAACTCCTACGAGACACAGCATTCCTCCTCGAGAGCCGCAAACATATAAGCTGGAAATGTAAACATAAAAATATATTAACACAAATAAATAAACAAAAATGAAAAATCTTACCATTGTTTACGGCTACTGCCGTCTCCAGTGACATTTGTGTCACAGGCAGCTGGTACATTATCTTCTTCTTCTATTTACTAAAGAAGATCTCCACTACGCCAACGACAACAAAAATCTCCATAGCGACACGCTGCTACTGCATAGCGTCAAGGCAACAGCGACCGACAGACGCACTGCCCCCATTGTATTCCTGGCTATAAATAGCGAGCTGTTGGGAATAGCAAATCACTTGCAAATTGAGCAGTCAACAAGACAGATCGGAAGCGCTAAACCGAAATTAAGTCTTGACTAGGAAGGGAAGAATTGAACCCTATTTTTTAAATATATTAATTAAATTATATTTTTCAGCACCCCCAAGCTAAGGTGGTTTTGAACCTGGCAAAATTAATGAGCAGTGAATGAAGCTCATTCTGTTTTGTACCTCAATTCGAATTCTTTCTAATAGTTTTTTTTTATATTTTACAGATTAAACGCAAGTCGCAGCGAATTTATTTTTTATTATTTGGATTTATTTATCATTTGCATTACAAGTTGAATTTATTTTATTTTGTTTGAATTATTAGTTGGATTTACTTTATTATTTGGATTTATATTATTGTTTGCATTACGTTATTAGTTTATATTATTATTTGGATTTACGTTATTATTTGGATTGATCTTTTTGGATTTTCATTTTTTGAATTATTATTTGTATCTTCTTGTTTGGTTTTATCATTTTATTTTATTTTCGACAATTATCATTTTTTGTTAGCAAGTAAGCACTGAAGTATTAGGCTAAGGTAAATTTTGTGAAAAATAAATATATCGACATCTAACAAATTTTGCGTTCACCAGTCCTGTCCACCACACCGGCACCTCCCCTTTTTTTTATGTAAAGCCCATACTGGGACTTCACATTGGTCCTTCAAGAGCCGGATAGGACTGGGAAAACAAATGGCGGATGTCGATATTTTAATTCTCACACAAAAGGGTCTAAACGATCAAATAGATAAAGCCAGAATTAACCATGGCAAGGCAAATTCAGAAACCAAACAAGGAAAGAAGTATTATGCTACTCGCATTCAATCTCTTGAAAAGCTATGGCAAGCATTTACAGAGACGCATATAGCAATCTGGTCAACCGAAAACGGCGCGGACAGCGAATATGCCGAAGGCAACTTATACGAAGAGACCGAAGAATTATATATCAATCTCAAATCAAGATTGTCACAGGAGCTAGAAGAGTCGTTCCCAACGTTACCCCATACTGGAGAACAACCTGCCACACAGACAGTACGTCTACCAAAAATTGAGACTCGGCTTCCGCCCATACAAATACCAATATTTGATGGCAATTACAAGACATGGCATACGTTCCATGATCTATTCAATTCGCTGATCCACAAAGATCCAAACTTATCAAAGGTTCAGAAACTTCACTACCTAAAACTTAGCGTTACGGGGGAAGCAGAACGCCTATTACGCCAATTCGAGGTAATCGATGCGAATTATCTCAAGGCATGGGAACTCTTACAAAAGAGATTCGAAAACAAGAGAGTACTAGTAAACACTCATTTAAAAACATTACTTAGTCAAGCACCTATAAAAGCCGAATCAGCTCACGCCATACGCTCCCTTCTCGATCAAACAGAAGAGAGTCTTCATGAGCTTCGATATCTAGGGCTTCCAGTTGAACATTGGGACGCCATACTGATATACCATCTTGTTCAACGCCTCCCTCCAGAAACACATCAATTGTGGGAGCATGAGCAAGGAACAAGAAACGAAATTTCCAAATATTCCGATCTGTCAACGTTTCTAGAGACAAGGTTCCGCACTCTAGAAGCAATCCAAGAGTGTCAAAATACTAAGACACAAGAAAATGTACGTCAGTACAAAAACCAAAACGAGGCACGTGTTCGTACTCGAGATCCCCGCAGCGGGTATCAAACCTCAAAGGCGCACACTAGTGCATCCCAAAGAAACTATACCAACAAAAATGCCTACACATTTTTGAACAAATCGCACACATGCTCAATGTGCAAGCAGAATCACACTCTTTTTCACTGCTCTTCGTTTAAAAAATTATCTCCAAAGGAGAGATTAAATTTTATAAATAATCACAGATTATGCAAAAACTGCCTTTCGTCAGGACATAACCTCAATGGCTGCCCAAGTAAAAAATCATGCCTCCAATGCCACAAGAGGCACAATACTCTCATCCATTTAGAAAAAGAGAATTTATCAACACATAACCAAGAGCAATCTGAAATAAAACTTAAAGAGCCTAACGACAGTAATGAGCCAGTAACAAAGTCATTCTTTTCGACAAACGTCAGTAGGGCATTATTGTCAACTGCGTTAGTCGATATAGAGAGTCCAGACGGACAAACCCACACAATGACAGCTCTAATAGACTCGGGCTCACAAGTATCATTCATTACTGAAGCTACCAGTAAACGTTTAAGGCTACCACGAAAAACAACACACGTCAAAGTCAGCGGGTTAGGAAAAACTCAACCGCCCACGTGAAGGCACAAACATCATTCAAGATGAAATCAATCAACACGAAATTTGAAACCAAGATCAACGCTCTGATATTGCAGAAGATCACAGATTTCGTACCAGCTGACACCATAGATATCAAAAAATTACTCTATCTGCAACATCTGCTACTCGCCGATCCCAGGTTCTACAACCCTGGTCAAATAGACTTACTACTGGGAGCAGATGTATACGCCGAAATCATTGAGAGCGGAGTCATAAAGGGCGCCCCTGGAGATCCAACTGCTCAGCATACCCAATTAGGATGGATCCTAATGGGAAGTACAAGCAGCAAAAAACCCAGCACAGTTAAGACGTTCACTGTTCAAATAGAACCAGAATATCAGCTAGAGCAACAGTTGAGAAAATTTTGGGAGATAGAGGAAATCCCAAGGAAAATAACAAATCCCGATGACAAGCTATGTGAGGAAATATATACAGCATCACATAAGCGCTTGAAACAAGGTCAGTATCAGGTTAAACTGCCCTTCAGAAACCCAAACGGACCGGAACTTGGACACAGCCGACATGTGGCATTGAAACAATTTCTCCAATTAGAGAAACGCTTTGAAAAACAACCCGAGCTGCACACACAGTACAAAACATGCATCAAGGAATATTTACAGCTAGGACATATGACAGAACTCAAATCAACCCAAAATTCAGCGGAACAGAACAACATCTGTCATTATTATCTGCCACATCACGCAGTCATTAAAGAAAGCTCGACGACCAAGCTGAGAGTAGTCTTCAACGCCTCCGCAAAATCAACAAACGGAAGGTCACTGAATGAGCAAATGTTGGCCGGACCAACAATCCAACCCACCTTATGGGCTACTATCTTAAATTGGCGCCTATACAAAATCGCTTTCACCGCTGACATAGAGAAAATGTACAGGATGATCCAAATGCATCCTGAACATACCAATTATCAAAGAATCCTATGGAGAGATTCACCAAAGGAACCGATAAAAGATTATCAGCTGACAACAGTCACGTTTGGCACTACGTCAGCTCCATATCTTGCCATCCGCACCCTGCATCAATTAGCAGACGACGAGCAAGACAAGTATCCACTTGCATCCCGAAGCCTAAAAAACGACTTTTACGTCGACGACCTACTGACAGGGGCACATGATACTAAAGGTGGGTTAACATTACAAACAGAACTAATTAACGTCCTTTCCAAAGGAGGCTTTAATCTCCGTAAATGGACAGCCAATCATCCGGAATTAATTAAAAACATTCCTCATCAACACAGAGAAATCAATTCTGTTCTAGATTTATCAGAAAAGGATACCATTAAAACTCTTGGTCTGCAGTAGCATCCAGCGCGTGACGAGTTTAGCTTCAAGGTAAGCCCCTTACTTCAAAAACCACTGTTTACTAAGCGGATAATCTTATCCGAGACAGCATCACTGTTCGATCCATTAGGATGGTTGGCACCAATTATTATTATCGCCAAGATTTTTATACAAAATCTATGGTTGAATAAATATTCGTGGGACGAAGCCTTACCTGAAGCCATCACAATTAAATGGAAGAGATTCAGGGAAAGCTTAAAACACATCCAATCAGTCAAAATACCACGATGGGTAGGTTTTTCACCTACAGCAAAAGGCATGGAATTGCATGGATTCTGCGACGCGTCAGAAAAGGCCTTTGCAGGTGTTGTATATTTAAGAATCATAAACAACGACAACACTATTTGCACTCATATATTTACGTCAAAAACTAGAGTCGCTCCAACAAAATCAATATCACTTCCAAGACTCGAGCTATGTGGAGCTGTTTTACTCTCCCGTCTAATGAAACAAATCAAGGCTGACATAAATATCACGGACAGTTCCACTGTCGCATGGTCCGACTCAGAAGTCACCTTGTCCTGGATTCAAAAACAGCCATCAACTTGGAAAACATTCATAGCAAATCGAGTGGCAGAAATCCAGGAAAATATCCATCCTCGACTATGGCGATATGTACCATCCAAAAGTAACCCAGCAGACTGCGCCTCTCGAGGACTTAACCCGGACGAACTTGTCGAATCCAAGCTTTGGTGGAACGGACCATCATGGTTACAGCAATCCAGAGAGGATTGGCCAAAACAGCCCACGTTTCACAAGTGCTCTGAACTTGAGATCCGAACAGTCAAGGCATTGACTTGCACTGGCCTAGAAATTGAATGGTTGACAAGGTATTCCTCATTCCCTAAATTAGTAAGAATTGTCGCTTATTGCAAAAGGTTTTTTAACAACTGCAAATCTAAAAGCACAATTAAGCAGTCTAGCTATCTCACATACTCCGAATTACAAGAAGCTGAGAATATTATCATATCCATTGTACAGCAGATAGCATTTCCAAATGAGTTCCATTGTCTTAAATCAAATAAACCAATTTCAAGGACAAGCCGCATTCTCACTTTTAATCCATATTTAGACCATAAACAATTAATCCGAGTCGGCGGCAGACTCGAAAATTCGATACTGACCTACAATCCAAAGCACCCAATCATTCTACCAAATGACCATCATGTGTCACGGATTATCATTAATAACATTCATCATTGTGCATTACATGGAGGCATGCAACTTACCCTCAATTTATTACGTAACAAATACTGGCTGCTTAACGCCAGAAACACCGTTCGTCAGCAGTTACGAAAATGCATCCCCTGCTTCAAAACAAAACCAACGCCATCTACACAGATTATGGGAAACCTTCCATCATCACGAATCACCCCTGCGTTAACCTTCGAACACACTGGCGTCGATTATGCCGGTCCCATTGACATTAAAACGTCAAAATTAAGAAACGCTAAAATCATAAAGGGATATCTAAGCATTTTTGTATGCATGGCGACCAAAGCCATTCACATTGAAGTCGTGTCGGAATTGACGACAGCGGCATTCATCGCTGCATTGAAGCGATTCATAAGCCGCCGAGGCTTATGCGCCCATATTTATTCCGATTGCGGCACGAACTTCGTCGGCGCAAGCAGGGAATTGTCTAATCAAATTAAAACCATTTTGAAGACATTTCCACATGTCACAGAACTTGCAAGCATTACGTGGCATTTCAACCCACCGTCAGCGCCACACTTTGGTGGATTATGGGAAGCAGGAGTTAAGGCAGTAAAAACCCATTTGAAGCGAACCTTACAAAACGCCATTTTAACTTTTGAAGAACTGTCAACCGTAATCTGTCAAATCGAAGCTTGCGTAAATTCCAGACCTCTGTCTCCGCTTTCCAATGATCCAAGCGATTTTAACATTTAACTCCTGGGCATTTTTTAATTGGTCGAAATTTAAAGACAATTCCAGAACTGTCTATCACTGATAAAACAACTTCCCTCAAACGTTGGCAATATGTCCAATGGTTGACAGATCAATTCTGGAAAAAGTGGTCAAAAGAATATCTTCAAGGTTTACAAGCTCGTAAAAAATGGAAAAAACCAGAAGATAACCTCAAAATAAATGATTTAGTTTTAATACAAGATCATCATTGTCCAGCCACAAAATGGCCGACAGGTCGAATAATAAAAATCAACCCAGGCCAGGACAAAAGGGTCAGAGTAGCAACTGTCAAAACACAGAATACTCAAATAATTCGGCCAATTATTAAATTATACAAGTTACCCATTTAAACAAAACTATAATTCAACAAAATTTTTCACATTGAAAATCAAAAATAAATAACATCCCACACGAAGCACAAATGATCCCACACAGGCATAACGAAGCACGACATTTGTTTCTCAGCCATACAAACATGCCTCAGCACAGCGCAAGTTTTGTGCTACGCTTGCGCCCAGACGCACCAACACAATAACTTTTCGTAATATCAGTGCCAAATTAAATAGTACAATATTACTAACGTAAATAATAGAATAATACTACACCACAGATATATACATTTATCCCCGAATCACAGTATTCAATCCAAAAATGAAGCATGTGGGCCTTAATTAAAGAAAATAAAGCAATACAACAGCAATACAAAATTCAGCCAACTTCAGTTCAAATCTGAAAATCATCATCACTTGACAATCGCACATGGTGTAAAGCGGACTGCCATTATAGTTTTTTATAATTTCCTATTAATTTTTTAGTTTTTATCATTTCCCTTTTGAGTTGCTTAAAGTTTTTAGTTATTATTCGTTTATTATTTTTTACAAAATTATTGGGAACTATGGACTCACTACCTTGCTTGGATGACTGTCTCTGGATCGACGACATTCCCGAGCTAAAAACTATTCCAATCAAGGACAAATTAAGGGCAACAGAAATGCCCAAAAAACCAAAGCAGTACAAACCTCCATTCGAAGCAGTTCCTGCCACAGAACAAGTACAGGCACGTGCCAAGGATCCAACCACGAGAATTTATACAATTCCTCGTCGACTTCCCACTGGGACAAAACGAAAAAATCTCATTGAGCATCATAGTCAGGGCCCAAGTTCAAAAAGCAAACGTCCAGAGGCACCTCGCCCAGACAAATTACGTCAAGAAGCACCTCGAATAGACAAACTCGCAAGGACATCAGTTTATCAAAACGACAAAACCAAAAAATGGCCAAATGAAATGGACACAAGTGGGGAATGTGCCAGCACAGCCCCAAAACAGTTCAAGGCACTTCCACAAGTACCGCTGCGTCAAAAGCCATGTGCAAAAACACCATGGGTAGCTAATGAACCAGGTCCCAGCTCAGCTCCAGACAAAGCAATTCCAGAAGTGAAGGCAATTGCGATAGAATCACGTCCAGAGGCATCATGCCTAGACAAGACACACTCACAACCACGAACAGGAGTCCTGTTTCAGGACGCAATTCTGCCCCCAACAAACTTTATAATTGATCCACTTCTATGGGGTGAGATACGCAAGCAGCCCATACCATGGGAAAAGGCCTTGACAGCAAGAAAATGCTTCAGGGTGCAAACCGATGAAGGCGACACTCTCCGTTTCATCAAAACATCAAACGGAAAAATACGCATACGCCTACAAGTTAAAAAACGTAAGTTTTTAAATACAGAAACCCTCTTTTTTCTGGTACTAACAAAAAATTAATAATAGAAACAACAGAACAAGGATTATTAAATAAAAGACTAACCAAAAGTAAATATAAAATTTATTCAATAGCAAAAAAAAAAAAAAAAACAATTATTCAGCCACATCTTTTTTTTGAGGCGGGAGGATGTTCCGTCGCGGAACAATAATTTAAAAAAACATTAATAAAAACCAAATAAAACACTCACTGTACATATCAAGTGCCACAGCAACTCCTGGCAGTTTATAGGCATTGCCTGTATTTATACAGGCCCTTTTTATTTTTTCTAGGCCTTTGGCCTTATATAAATATACCTAAAAAGAAAACAAAACAGGATTAATCATAATACAAATAAAAAGTAAAAGTCTCAGATCATTCCGATCTAAGACTTTTTCATGAAAAGTTTACTCACCTAAAACCGTGGAATCCAACTCCTACGAGACACAGCATTCCTCCTCGAGAGCCGCAAACATATAAGCTGGAAATGTAAACATAAAAATATTTTAACACAAATAAATAAACAAAAATGAAAAATCTTACCATTGTTTACGGCTACTGCCGTCTCCAGTGACATTTGTGTCACAGGCAGCTGGTACATTATCTTCTTCTTCTATTTACTAAAGAAGATCTCCACTACGCCAACGACAACAAAAATATCCATAGCGACACGCTGCTACTGCATAGCGTCAAGGCAACAGCGACCGACAGACGCACTGCTCCCATTGTATTCCCGGCTATAAATAGCGAGCTGTTGGGAATAGCAAATCACTTGCAAATTGAGCAGTCAACAAGACAGATCGGAAGCGCTAAACCGAAATTAAGTCTTGACTAGGAAGGGAAGAATTGAACCCTATTTTTTAAATATATTAATTAAATTATATTTTTCAGCACCCCCAAGCTAAGGTAGTTTTGAACCTGGCAAAATTAATGAGCAGTGAATGAAGCTCATTCTGTTTTGTACCTCAATTCGAATTCTTTCTAATAGTTTTTTTTTATATTTTACAGATTAACCGCAAGTCGCTGCGAATTTATTTTTTATTATTTGGATTTATTTATCATTTGCATTACAAGTTGAATTTATTTTATTTTGTTTGAATTATTAGTTGGATTTACTTTATTATTTGGATTTATATTATTGTTTGCATTACGTTATTAGTTTATATTATTATTTGGATTTACGTTATTATTTGGATTGATCTTTTTGGATTTTCATTTTTTGAATTATTATTTGTATCTTCTTGTTTGGTTTTATCATTTTATTTTATTTTCGACAATTATCATTTTTTTGTTAGCAAGTAAGCACTGAAGTATTAGGCTAAGGTAAATTTTGTGAAAAATAAATATATCGACATCTAACAAATTTTGCGTTCACCAGTCCTGTCCACCACACCGGCACCTCCCCTTTTTTTTATGTAAAGCCCATACTGGGACTTCACAATCGGTCAATGATGGAGAAAGAAGAACTTTAAGAACTTTTATTTTAAATGATTCTAAATCAAATTTATAAATACAAGAAGAAAAAACAACCGCTTCGTCCGGGGTTTGAAACCGGGGCCTTCGGCTTTCCGGGCGACTGCTCTTACCACTGAGCTAACGAAACAGATGATTTTCCTCTTGCATTTATCAATTTGTTACTTTTGTCACTAGCCTACTAAGCCACGTTTTGCTTTCAGCTGGCATTAACCAGTAACGATGAAATTGCACAAATAAATTGTAAATTCAATTTTATTTATTTTTCCCGCGGACGGGAATCGAAACTACACTTGTTAGAATCGGTCAATGATGGAGAAAGAAGAACTTTAAGAACTTTTATTTTAAATGATTCTAAATCAAATTTATAAATACAAGAAGAAAAAACAAATGCGTCGTCCGGGGTTTGAAACCGGGAACTTCCCCTTGCAGGGAGAATGCTCTTACTACTGAGCTAACGAGACAGATGATTTCGCCTCTTGTATTTATCAATTTGTTACTTATGCCACTAGCCTACTAAGACACGCTTTGCTTTCAGCTGGCAATAACCAGTAACGATTAAAGCGCACAAAGTAATTGTAAATTCAATTTTATTTAGTTTTCCCGCGGACGGGAATCGAAGCTACACATCTTAGAATCGGTCAATGATGGAGAAAAAAGAACTTTAAGAACATTTATTTTAAATTATTCTAAATCAAATTTATAAATACAAGAAGATAAAACAACTGCGTCATCCGGGGTTTAAAACTGGGACCTTCCGCTTGCCGGGCGACTTCTCTTACCACTGAGCTAACGAGACAGATGATTTTCCCTTTTGCATTTATCAATTTGTTACTTTTCCCACAAGCCTACTAAGCCACGTTTTGCGTTCAGCTGGCATTAACCAGTAACAATGAAAGCGCACAAATAAATTGTAAATTCAATTTTATTTATTTTTCCCGCGGACGGGAATCGAACCTACACTTGTTAGAATCGGTCAATGATGGAGAAAAAAAAATTTTAAGAACTTATACTTTAATGATTCTAAATCAAATTTATAAATGCAAGAAGAAAAAACAACCGCTTCGTCCGGGGTTTGAAACCGGGACCTTCAGCTCTCCGGGCGACTGCTCTTACCACTAAGCTAACGAGACAGATGAATTTCCCTCTTGCATTTATCAATTTGTTACTTTTGCCACTAGCCTGCTAAGCCACGTTTTGCGTTCAGCTGGCATTAACCAGTAACAATGAAAGCGCTCAAATAAATTGTATATTCAATTTTATTTATTTTTCCCGCGGACGGGTATCGAACCTATACTTCTTAGAATCGGTCAATAATGGAGAAAAAAGAACTTTAAGAATCTAAATCAAATTTATAAATGCAAGAAGAAAAAACAACCGCCTCGTCCGGGTTTTGAAACCGGGACCTTCACCTTGCAGGGAGAATGCTCTTACCACTGAGCTAACGAGACAGATGATTTCGCCTCTTGTATTTATCAATTTGTTACTTTAGCCACTAGCCTACTAAGCTACGTTTTGCTTTCAGCTGGCATTAATCAGTAACAATGAAAGCACATAAATAAAATGTAAATTAAATTTTATTTATTTTTCCCGCGGACGGGAATCGAACCTACACTTGTTAGAATTGGTCAGTGACGGATAAAGAAGAACTTTAAGAACTTTTATTTTTAATGTTTCTAAATCAGATTTATAAATGCAAGAATAAAAAACAACCGCCTCGTCCGGGGTTTGAAACCGGGACCTTCCGCTTTCCGGGCGACTGCTCTTAACACTGAGCTAACGAGACAGATAATTTTCCCTCGTGCATTTATCAATTTGTTACCTTTGTCACTAGCCTACTAGGCCAAGTTTTGCTTTCAGCTGGCATTAACCAGTAACAATGAAAACGCGCAAGTAAATTGTAAATTAAATTTTATTTATTTTTCCCGCGGACGGGAATCGAATCTACACTTGTTGGAATCGGTGAATGATGGAGAAAGAAGAACTTTATGAACTCTTATTTTTAATGATTCTAAATCAAATTTACAAATGCAAGAATAAAAAACAACAGCCTCGTCCGGGCTTTAAAACCGGGACCTTCCGCTTGCCGGGCGACAGCTCTTACTACTGAGCTAACGAGACAGATGATTTTCCCTCCTGCATTTATCAATTTGTTACTTTTGACTCTAGCTTACTAAGCCACGTTTTGCTTTCAGCTGGCATTAACCAGTAACAATGAAAACGCGCAAATAAATTGTAAATTAAATTTTATTTATTTTGCCGGCGGACGGGAATCGAACCTACACTTGTTGGAATCGGTGAATGATGGAGAAAGAAAAACTTTATGAACTCTTATTTTTAGTGATTCTAAATCAAATTTTTAAATGCAACAAGAAAAAACAACCGCCTCGTACGGGGTTTGAATCCAGGACCTTAAGCTTTCCAGGCGACTGGTCTTACCACTGAGCTAACGATACAGATGATTTTCCTCTGGCGTGTACCAATTTGATAATTTTTTCACTAGCCTACTAAGCCACGTTTTGCTTTCAGCTGGCATTAACCAGTAACAATGAAAGCACACAAATAAAATGTAAATTCAATTTTAGTTATTTTTCCCACGGACGGGAATCTAACCTACCATTGTTAGAATCGGTCAATGATGGAATAAGAAGAACTTTAAGAACTTTTATTTTTAATGATTCTAAATCAAATTTATAAATGCAAGACGAAAAAACAACCGGCTCGTCCGGGGTTTGAAACCGAGACCTTCCGCTTTCCGGGCGATAGCTCTTATCACTGAGCTAACGAGACAGATGATTTTCCTCTTGCATTTATCAATTTGTTTCTTTTGTCACTAGCCTACTAAGCCACGTTTTGCTTTCAGCTGGCATTAACCAGTAACGATGAAATTACACAAATAAATTGTAAATTCAATTTTATTTATTTTTCCCGCGGACGGGAATCGAACCTACACTTGTTAGAATCGGTCAATGATGCAGAAAGAAGAACTTTAAGAAGTTTTATTTTAAATGATTCTAAATCAAATTTATAAATAGAAGAGGAAAAAACAAATGCGTCGTCCGGGGTTTGAAACCGGGAACTTCCCCTTGCAGGGAGAATGCTCTTACTACTGAGCTAACGAGACAGATGATTTCGCCTCTTGAATTTATCAATTTGTTACATTTGCCACTAGCCTACTAAGACACGCTTTGCTTTCAGCTGGCATTAACCAGTAACAATGAAAGCGTACAAATAAATTGTAAATTCAATTTTATTTATTTTTCCCGCGGACGGGAATCGAACCTACACTTGTTAGAATCGGTCAATGATGGAGAAAGAAAAATGTTAAGAACTTTTATTTTTAATGATTCTAAATCAAATTTATAAATGCAAGAAGAAAAAACAACCGCTTCGCCGGGGTTTGAAACCGGGACATTCCGCTTTCCGGGCGACTGCTCTTACCACTGAGCTAACGAGACGGATGAATTTCCCTCTTGCATTTATCAATTTTCTACTTTTGCCACTAGCCTACTAAGCCGCGTTTTGCGTTCAGCTGGCATTAACCAGTAACAATGAAAGCGCTCAAATAAATTGTAAATTCAATTTTATTTATTTTTAACGCGGACGGGAATCGAACCTGCACTTGTTAGAATCGGTCAATAATGGAGAAAGAAAAATTTTAAGAACTTTTATTTTTAATGATTCTAAATCAAATTTATAAATGCAAGAAGAAAAAACAACCGCTTCGTCCGGGGTTTGAAACCGGGACCTTCCGCTTTCCGGGCGACTGCTCTTACCACTGAGCTAACGAGACAGATGAATTTCCCTCTTGCATTTATCAATTTGTTAATTTTGCCACTAGCCTACTAAGCCACGTTTTCCGTTCAGCTGGCATTAACCAGTAACAATGAAAGCGCTCAAATAAATTGTAAATTCAATTTTATTTATTTTTCCCGCGGACGGGAATCGAACCTACACTTGTTAGAATCGGTCAATGATGGAGAAAGAAAAATTTTAAGAACTTTTATTTTTAATGATTCTAAATCAAATTTATAAATGCAAGAAGAAAAAACAACCGCTTCGTCCGGGGTTTGAAACCGGGACCTTCCGCATTCCGGGCGACTGCTCTTACCACTGAGCTAACGAGACAGATGAATTTCCCTCTTGCATTTATCAATTTGTTACTTTTGCCACTAGCCTACTAAGCCAAGTTTTGCGTTCAGCTGGCATTAACCAGTAACAATGAAAACGCTCAAATAAATTGTATATTCAATTTTATTTATTTTTCCCGCGGACGGGAATCGAACCTACACTTCTTAGAATCGGTCAATAATGGAGAAAGAAGAACTTTAAGAACTTTTATTTTTAATGATTCTAAATCAAATTTATAAATGCAAGAAGAAAAAACAACCGCCTCGTCCGGGCTTTGAAACCGGGACCTTCACCTTGCAGGGAGAATGCTCTTACTACTGAGCTAACGAGACAGATGATTTCGCCTCTTGCATTTATCAATTTGTTACTTTTGCCACTAGCCTACTAAGACACGCTTTGCTTTCAGCTGGCATTAACCAGTAATGATTAAAGCGCACAAAGAAATTGTATATTCAATTTTATTTATTTTTCCCGCGGACGGGAATCGAACCTACACTTGTTAGAATCGGTCAATGATGGAGAAAGAAGAACTTTAAGAACTTTTATTTTAAATGATTCTAAATCAAATTTATAAATATAAGAAGAAAAAACAAATGCGTCGTCCGGGGTTTGAAACCGGGAGCTTCCCCTTGCAGGGAGAATGCTCTTACTACTGAGCTAACGAGACAGATGATTTCGCCTCTTGCATTTATCAATTTGTTACTTTTGCCACTAGCCTACTGAGCCACGCTTTGCTTTCAGCTGGCATTAACCACTAACGATTAAAGCGCACAAAGAAATTGTCAATTCAAATTTATTTAGTTTTCCCGCGGACGGGAATCGAACCTACACTTCTTAGAATCGGTCAATGATCGAGAAAGAAGAACTTTAAGAACTTTTATTTTAAATGATTCTAAATCAAATTTATAAACACAAGAAGAAAAAACAAATGCGTCGTCCGGGGTTTGAAACCGGGAACTTCCCCTTGCCGGGCGACTTCTCTTACCACTGAGCTAACAAAACAGATGATTTTCCGTCTTGAATTTATCAATTTGTTACTTTTGTCACTAGCCTACTAAGACACGCTTTGCTTTCAGCTGGCATTAACCAGTAACGATGAAAGCGCACAAATAAATTGTAAATTCAATTTTATTTATTTTTCCCGCGGACGGGAATCGAACCTACACATGTTAGAATCGGTCAATGATGGAGAAAGAAAAACTTTAAGAACTTTTATTTTAAATGATTCTTAATCAAATTTATAAATACAAGAAGAAAAAACAAATGCGTCGTCCGGGGTTTGAAACCGGGAACTTCCCCTTGCAGGGAGAATGCTCTTACTACTGAGCTAACGAGACCGATGATTTCGCCTCTTGCATTTATCAATTTGTTACCTTTGCCACTAGCCTACTAAGACACGCTTTGCTTTCAGCTGGCATTAACCAGTAACGATTAAAGCGCACAAAGAAATTGTAAATTCAATTTTATTTAGTTTTCCCGCGGACGGGAATCGAACCTACACATCTTAGAATCGGTCAATGATGGAGAAAAAAGAACTTTAAGAACTTTTATTTTAAATGATTCTAAATCAAATTTATAAACACAAGAAGAAAAAACAAATGCGTCGTCCGGGGTTTGAAACCGGGAACTTCCCCTTGCCGGGCGACTTCTCTTACCACTGAGCTAACAAAACAGATGATTTTCCGTCTTGAATTTATCAATTTGTTACTTTTGTCACTAGCCTACTAAGCCACGTTTTGCTTTCAGCTGGCATTAACCAGTAACGATGAAAGTGCACAAATAAATTGTAAATTCAATTTTATTTATTTTTCCCGCGGACGGGAATCGAACCTACACTTGTTAGAATCGGTCAATGCTGGAGAAAGAAGAACTTTAAGAACTTTTATTTTAAATGATTCTAAATCAAATTTATAAATACAAGAAGAAAAAACAAATGCGTCGTCCGGGGTTTGAAACCGGGACCTTCCCCTTGCATGGAGAATGCTCTTACTACTGAGCTAACGAGGCAGATGATTTCGCCTCTTGTATTTATCAATTTGTTTCTTTTGCCACTAGCCTACTAAGCCACGCTTTGCTTTCAGCTGGCATTAACCAGTAACGATTAAAGCGCACAAAGAAATTGTAAATTCAATTTTATTTAGTTTTCCCGCGGACGGGAATCGAACCTACACATCTTAGAATCGGTCAATGATGGAGAAAAAAGAACTTTAAGAACTTTTATTTTAAATGATTCTAAATCAAATTTATAAACACAAGAAGAAAAAACAAATGCGTCGTCCGGGGTTTGAAACCGGGAACTTCCCCTTGCCGGGCGACTTCTCTTACCACTGAGCTAACGAAACAGATGACTTTCCGTCTTGCATTTATCAATTTGTTACTTTTGTCACTAGCCTACTAAGCCACGTTTGGCTTTCAACTGGCATTAACCAGTAACGATGAAAGCGCACAAATAAATTGTAAATTTCAATTTTATATATTTTTCCCGCGGACGGGAATCGAACCTACACTTGTTAGAATCGGTCAATGATGGAGAAAGAAGAACTTTAAGAACTTTAATTTTTAATGACTCTAAATCAAATTTATAAATGCAAGAAGGAAAAAGAACCGCCTCGTCCGGGGTTTGAAACCGGGACCTTCCCTTGCAGGGAGAATGCTCTTACTACTGAGGTAACGAGACCAATGATTTCGCATCTTGTATTTATCACTTTGTTACTTTTGTCACTAGCCTACTAAGACACGCTGTGCTTTCAGCTGGCATTAACCAGTAACGATGAGAGCGCACAAATAAATTGTAAATTCAATTTTATTTATTTTTCCCGCGGACGGGAATCGAACCTACACATGTTAGAATCGGTCAATGATGGAGAAAGAAAAACTTTAAGAACTTTTATTTTAAATGATTCTTAATCAAATTTATAAATAAAAGAAGAAAAAACAAATGCGTCGTCCGGGGTTTGAAACCGGGAACTTCCCCTTGCAGGGAGAATGCTCTTACTACTGAGCTAACGAGACCGATGATTTCGCCTCTTGCATTTATCAATTTGTTACCTTTGCCACTAGCCTACTAAGACACGCTTTGCTTTCAGCTGGCATTAACCAGTAACGATTAAAGCGCACAAAGAAATTGTAAATTCAATTTTATTTAGTTTTCCCGCGGACGGGAATCGAACCTACACATCTTAGAATCGGTCAATGATGGAGAAAAAAGAACTTTAAGAACTTTTATTTTAAATGATTCTAAATCAAATTTATAAACACAAGAAGAAAAAACAAATGCGTCGTCCGGGGTTTGAAACCGGGAACTTCCCCTTGCCGGGCGACTTCTCTTACCACTGAGCTAACAAAACAGATGATTTTCCGTCTTGAATTTATCAATTTGTTACTTTTGTCACTAGCCTACTAAGCCACGTTTTGCTTTCAGCTGGCATTAACCAGTAACGATGAAAGTGCACAAATAAATTGTAAATTCAATTTTATTTATTTTTCCCGCGGACGGGAATCGAACCTACACTTGTTAGAATCGGTCAATGCTGGAGAAAGAAGAACTTTAAGAACTTTTATTTTAAATGATTCTAAATCAAATTTATAAATACAAGAAGAAAAAACAAATGCGTCGTCCGGGGTTTGAAACCGGGACCTTCCCCTTGCATGGAGAATGCTCTTACTACTGAGCTAACGAGGCAGATGATTTCGCCTCTTGTATTTATCAATTTGTTTCTTTTGCCACTAGCCTACTAAGCCACGCTTTGCTTTCAGCTGGCATTAACCAGTAACGATTAAAGCGCACAAAGAAATTGTAAATTCAATTTTATTTAGTTTTCCCGCGGACGGGAATCGAACCTACACATCTTAGAATCGGTCAATGATGGAGAAAAAAGAACTTTAAGAACTTTTATTTTAAATGATTCTAAATCAAATTTATAAACACAAGAAGAAAAAACAAATGCGTCGTCCGGGGTTTGAAACCGGGAACTTCCCCTTGCCGGGCGACTTCTCTTACCACTGAGCTAACGAAACAGATGACTTTCCGTCTTGCATTTATCAATTTGTTACTTTTGTCACTAGCCTACTAAGCCACGTTTGGCTTTCAACTGGCATTAACCAGTAACGATGAAAGCGCACAAATAAATTGTAAATTTCAATTTTATATATTTTTCCCGCGAACGGGAATCGAACCTACACTTGTTAGAATCGGTCAATGATGGAGAAAGAAGAACTTTAAGAACTTTAATTTTTAATGACTCTAAATCAAATTTATAAATGCAAGAAGGAAAAAGAACCGCCTCGTCCGGGGTTTGAAACCGGGACCTTCCCTTGCAGGGAGAATGCTCTTACTACTGAGGTAACGAGACCAATGATTTCGCATCTTGTATTTATCACTTTGTTACTTTTGCCACTAGCCTACTAAGACACGCTTTGCTTTCAGCTGGCAATAACCAGTAACGATTAAAGCGCACAAAGAAATTGTAAATTCAATTTTATTTAGTTTTCCCGCGGACGGGAATCGAACCTACACATCTTAGAATCGGTCAATGATGGAGAAAAAAGAACTTTAAGAACTTTTATTTTAAATGATTCTAAATCAAAATTATAAACACAAAAAGAAAAAACAAATGCGTCGTCCGGGGTTTGAAACCGGGAACTTCCCCTTGCCGGGCGACTTCTCTTACCACTGAGCTAACAAAACAGATGATTTTCCGTCTTGAATTTATCAATTTGTTACTTTTGTCACTAGCCTACTAAGCCACGTTTTGCTTTCAGCTGGCATTAACCAGTAACGATGAAAGTGCACAAATAAATTGTAAATTCAATTTTATTTATTTTTCCCGCGGACGGCAATCGAACCTACACTTGTTAGAATCGGTCAATGATGGAGAAAGGAGAACTTTAAGAACTTTTATTTTAAATGATTCTAAATCAAATTTATAAATACAAGAAGAAAAAACAAATGCGTCGTCCGGGGTTTGAAACCGGGAACTTCCCTTTGCAGGGAGAATGCTCTTACTACTGAGCTAACGAGACCGATGATTTCGCCTCTTGCATTTATCAATTTGTTACCTTTGCCACTAGCCTACTAAGACACGCTTTGCTTTCAGCTGGCATTAACCAGTAACGATTAAAGCGCACAAAGAAATTGTAAATTCAATTTTATTTAGTTTTCCCGCGGACGGGAATCGAACCTACACATCTTAGAATCGGTCAATGATGGAGAAAAAAGAACTTTAAGAACTTTTATTTTAAATGATTCTAAATCAAATTTATAAACACAAGAAGAAAACACAAATGCGTCGTCCCGGGTTTGAAACCGGGAACTTCCCCTTGCCGGGCGACTTCTCTTACCACTGAGCTAACAAAACAGATGATTTTCCGTCTTGAATTTATCAATTTGTTACTTTTGTCACTAGCCTACTAAGCCACGTTTTGCTTTCAGCTGGCATTAACCAGTAACGATGAAAGTGCACAAATAAATTGTAAATTCAATTTTATTTATTTTTCCCGCGGACGGCAATCGAACCTACACTTGTTAGAATCGGTCAATGATGGAGAAAGGAGAACTTTAAGAACTTTTATTTTAAATGATTCTAAATCAAATTTATAAATACAAGAAGAAAAAACAAATGCGTCGTCCGGGGTTTGAAACCGGGAACTTCCCTTTGCAGGGAGAATGCTCTTACTACTGAGCTAACGAGACCGATGATTTCGCCTCTTGCATTTATCAATTTGTTACCTTTGCCACTAGCCTACTAAGACACTCTTTGCTTTCAGCTGGCATTAACCAGTAACGATTAAAGCGCACAAAGAAATTGTAAATTCAATTTTATTTAGTTTTCCCGCGGACGGGAATCGAACCTACACATCTTAGAATCGGTCAATGATGGAGAAAAAAGAACTTTAAGAACTTTTATTTTAAATGATTCTAAATCAAATTTATAAACACAAGAAGAAAACACAAATGCGTCGTCCGGGGTTTGAAACCGGGAACTTCCCCTTGCCGGGCGACTTCTCTTACCACTGAGCTAACGAAACAGATGACTTTCCGTCTTGCATTTATCAATTTGTTACTTTTGTCACTAGCCTACTAAGCCACGTTTGGCTTTCAACTGGCATTAACCAGTAACGATGAAAGCGCACAAATAAATTGTAAATTTCAATTTTATATATTTTTCCCGCGAACGGGAATCGAACCTACACTTGTTAGAATCGGTCAATGATGGAGAAAGAAGAACTTTAAGAACTTTAATTTTTAATGACTCTAAATCAAATTTATAAATGCAAGAAGGAAAAAGAACCGCCTCGTCCGGGGTTTGAAACCGGGACCTTCCCTTGCAGGGAGAATGCTCTTACTACTGAGGTAACGAGACCAATGATTTCGCATCTTGTATTTATCACTTTGTTACTTTTGCCACTAGCCTACTAAGACACGCTTTGCTTTCAGCTGGCAATAACCAGTAACGATTAAAGCGCACAAAGAAATTGTAAATTCAATTTTATTTAGTTTTCCCGCGGACGGGAATCGAACCTACACATCTTAGAATCGGTCAATGATGGAGAAAAAAGAACTTTAAGAACTTTTATTTTAAATGATTCTAAATCAAATTTATAAACACAAGAAGAAAACACAAATGCGTCGTCCCGGGTTTGAAACCGGGAACTTCCCCTTGCCGGGCGACTTCTCTTACCACTGAGCTAACAAAACAGATGATTTTCCGTCTTGAATTTATCAATTTGTTACTTTTGTCACTAGCCTACTAAGCCACGTTTTGCTTTCAGCTGGCATTAACCAGTAACGATGAAAGTGCACAAATAAATTGTAAATTCAATTTTATTTATTTTTCCCGCGGACGGGAATCGAACCTACACTTGTTAGAATCGGTCAATGATGGAGAAAGAAGAACTTTAAGAACTTTTATTTTAAATGATTCTAAATCAAATTTATAAATGCAAGAAGAAAAAACAACCGCTTCGTCCGGGGTTTGAAACCGGGACCTTCAGCTTTCCGGGCGACTGCTCTTACCACTAAGCTAACGAGACAGATGAATTTCCCTCTTGCATTTATCAATTTGTTACTTTTGCCACTAGCCTACTAAGCCACGTTTTGCGTTCAGCTGGCATTAACCAGTAACAATGAAAGCGCTCAAATAAATTGTATATTCAATTTTATTTATTTTTCCCGCGGACGGGAATCGAACCTATACTTCTTAGAATCGGTCAATAATGGAGAAAGAAGAACTTTAAGAATCTAAATCAAATTTATAAATGCAAGAAGAAAAAACAACCGCCTCGTCCGGGTTTTGAAACCGGGACCTTCACCTTGCAGGGAGAATGCTCTTACCACTAAGCTAACGAGACAGATGATTTCGCCTCTTGTATTTATCAATTTGTTACTTTAGCCACTAGCCTACTAAGCTACGTTTTGCTTTCAGCTGGCATTAATCAGTAACAATGAAAGCACATAAATAAAATGTAAATTAAATTTTATTTATTTTTCCCGCGGACGGGAATTGAACCTACACTTGTTAGAATTGGTAAGTGACGGATAAAGAAGAACTTTAAGAACTTTTATTTTTAATGTTTCTAAATCAGATTTATAAATGCAAGAATAAAAAACAACCGCCTCGTCCGGGGTTTGAAACCGGGACCTTCCGCTTTCCGGGCGACTGCTCTTAACACTGAGCTAACGAGACAGATAATTTTCCCTCGTGCATTTATCAATTTGTTACCTTTGTCACTAGCCTACTAGGCCACGTTTTGCTTTCAGCTGGCATTAACCAGTAACAATGAAAACGCGCAAATAAATTGTAAATTAAATTTTATTTATTTTTCCCGCGGACGGGAATCGAACCTACGCTTGTTGGAATCGGTGAATGATGGAGAAAGAAGAACTTTATGAACTCTTATTTTTAATGATTCTAAATCAAATTTACAAATGCAAGAATAACAAACAACAGCCTCGTCCGGGCTTTAAAACCGGGACCTTCCGCTTGCCGGGCGACAGCTCTTACTACTGAGCTAACGAGACAGATGATTTTCCCTCTTGCATTTATCAATTTGTTACTTTTGACTCTAGCTTACTAAGCCACGTTTTGCTTTCAGCTGGCATTAACCAGTAACAATGAAAACGAGCAAATAAATTGTAAATTAAATTTTATTTATTTTTCCGGCGGACGGGAATCGAACCTACACTTGTTGGAATCGGTGAATGATGGAGAAAGAAAAACTTTATGAACTCTTATTTTTAGTGATTCTAAATCAAATTTTTAAATGCAACAAGAAAAAACAACCGCCTCGTACGGGGTTTGAATCCAGGACCTTAAGCTTTCCAGGCGACTGGTCTTACCACTGAGCTAACGATACAGATGATTTTCCTCTGGCATGTACCAATTTGATAATTTTTTCACTAGCCTACTAAGCCACGTTTTGCTTTCAGCTGGCATTAACCAGTAACAATGAAAGCACACAAATAAAATGTAAATTCAATTTTAGTTATTTTTCCCACGGACGGGAATCTAACCTACCATTGTTAGAATCGGTCAATGATGCAGAAAGAAGAACTTTAAGAAGTTTTATTTTAAATGATTCTAAATCAAATTTATAAATACAAGAAGAAAAAACAAATGCGTCATCCGGGGTTTGAAACCGGGAACTTCCCCTTGCAGGGAGAATGCTCTTACTACTGAGCTAACGAGACAGATGATTTCGCCTCTTGTATTTATCAATTTGTTACATTTGCCACTATCCTACTAAGACACGCTTTGCTTTCAGCTGGCATTAACCAGTAACAATGAAAGCGTACAAATAAATTGTAAATTCAATTTTATTTATTTTTCCCGCGGACGGGAATCGAACCTACACTTGTTAGAATCGGTCAATGATGGAGAAAGAAAAATGTTAAGAACTTTTATTTTTAATGATTCTAAATCAAATTTATAAATGCAAGAAGAAAAAACAACCGCTTCGCCGGGGTTTGAAACCGGGACCTTCCGCTTTCCGGGCGACTGCTCTTACCACTGAGCTAACGAGACGGATGAATTTCCCTCTTGCATTTATCAATTTGCTACTTTTGCCACTAGCCTACTAAGCCACGTTTTGCGTTCAGCTGGCATTAACCAGTAACAATGAAAGCGCTCAAATAAATTGTAAATTCAATTTTATTTATTTTTAACGCGGACGGGAATCGAACCTACACTTGTTAGAATCGGTCAATAATGGAGAAAGAAAAATTTTAAGAACTTTTATTTTTAATGATTCTAAATCAAATTTATAAATGCAAGAAGAAAAAACAACCGCTTCGTCCGGGGTTTGAAACCGGGACCTTCCGCTTTCCGGGCGACTGCTCTTACCACTGAGCTAACGAGACAGATGAATTTCCCTCTTGCATTTATCAATTTGTTACTTTTGCCACTAGCCTACTAAGCCACATTTTCCGTTCAGCTGGCATTAACCAGTAACAATGAAAGCGCTCAAATAAATTGTAAATTCAATTTTATTTATTTTTCCCGCGGACGGGAATCGAACCTACACTTGTTAGAATCGGTCAATGATGGAGAAAGAAAAATTTTAAGAACTTTTATTTTTAATGATTCTAAATCAAATTTATAAATGCAAGAAGAAAAAACAACCGCTTCGTCCGGGGTTTGAAACCGGGACCTTCCGCATTCCGGGCGACTGCTCTTACCACTGAGCTAACGAGACAGATGAATTTCCCTCTTGCATTTATCAATTTGTTACTTTTGCCACTAGCCTACTAAGCCACGTTTTGCGTTCAGCTGGCATTAACCAGTAACAATGAAAGCGCTCAAATAAATTGTATATTCAATTTTATTTATTTTTCCCGCGGACGGGAATCGAACCTACACTTCTTAGAATCGGTCAATAATGGAGAAAGAAGAACTTTAAGAACTTTTATTTTTAATGATTCTAAATCAAATTTATAAATGCAAGAAGAAAAAACAACCGCCTCGTCCGGGCTTTGAAACCGGGACCTTCACCTTGCAGGGAGAATGCTCTTACTACTGAGCTAACGAGACAGATGATTTCGCCTCTTGCATTTATCAATTTGTTACTTTTGCCACTAGCCTACTAAGACACGCTTTGCTTTCAGCTGGCATTAACCAGTAATGATTAAAGCGCACAAAGAAATTGTATATTCAATTTTATTTATTTTTCCCGCGGACGGGAATCGAACCTACACTTGTTAGAATCGGTCAATGATGGAGAAAGAAGAACTTTAAGAACTTTTATTTTAAATGATTCTAAATCAAATTTATAAATATAAGAAGAAAAAACAAATGCGTCGTCCGGGGTTTGAAACCGGGAACTTCCCCTTGCAGGGAGAATGCTCTTACTACTGAGCTAACGAGACAGATGATTTCGCCTCTTGCATTTATCAATTTGTTACTTTTGCCACTAGCCTACTAAGACACACTTTGCTTTCAGCTGGCATTAACCAGTAATGATTAAAGCGCACAAACAAATTGTAAATTCAATTTTATTTAGTTTTCCCGCGGACGGGAATCGAACCTACACATCTTAGAATCGGTCAATGATGGAGAAAGAAGAACTTTAAGAACTTTTATTTTAAATGATTCTAAATCAAATTTATAAATACAAGAAGAAAAAACAACTGCGTCATCCGGGGTTTAAAACCGGGAGCTTTCGCTTGCCGGGCGACTTCTCTTACCACTGAGCTAACGAGACAGATGATTTTCCCTTTTGCATTTATCAATTTGTTACATTTGCCACAAGCCTACTAAGCCACGTTTTGCGTTCAGCTGGCATTAACCAGTAACAATGAAAGCGCTCAAATAAATTATATATTCAATTTTATTTATTTTTCCGCGGACGGGAATCGAACCTACACTTCTTAGAATCGGTCAATAATGGAGAAAGAAGAACTTTAAGAACTTTTATATTTAATGATTCTAAATCAAATTTATAAATGCAAGAAGAAAAAACAACCGCCTCGTCCGGGCTTTGAAACCGGGACCTTCCCCTTGCCGGCAGAATGATCTTACCACTGAGCTAACGAGGCAGAGGATTTTCCCTCTTGCATTATCAATTTGTTTCTTTTGCCACTAGTTTACTAAGCTACGTTTTGCTTTCAGCTGGCATTAATCAGTAACAATGGAAGCACACAAATAAAATGTAAATTAAATTTTATTTATTTTTCCGCGGACGGGAATCGAACCTACACTTGTTAGAATCGGTCAATGATGGAGAAAGAAGAACTTTAAGAACTTTTATTTTAAATGATTCTAAATCAAATTTATAAATATAAGAAGAAAAAACAAATGCGTCGTCCGGGGTTTGAAACCGGGAACTTCCCCTTGCAGGGAGAATGCTCTTACTACTGAGCTAACGAGACAGATGATTTCGCCTCTTGCATTTATCAATTTGTTACTTTTGCCACTAGCCTACTAAGACACACTTTGCTTTCAGCTGGCATTAACCAGTAATGATTAAAGCGCACAAAGAAATTGTAAATTCAATTTTATTTAGTTTTCCCGCGGACGGGAATCGAACCTACACATCTTAGAATCGGTCAATGATGGAGAAAGAAGAACTTTAAGAACTTTTATTTTAAATGATTCTAAATCAAATTTATAAATACAAGAAGAAAAAACAACTGCGTCATCCGGGGTTTGAAACCGGGACCTTCCGCATTCCGGGCGACTGCTCTTACCACTGAGCTAACGAGACAGATGAATTTCCCTCTTGCATTTATCAATTTGTTACTTTTGCCACTAGCCTACTAAGCCACGTTTTGCGTTCAGCTGGCATTAACCAGTAACAATGAAAGCGCTCAAATAAATTGTATATTCAATTTTATTTATTTTTCCCGCGGACGGGAATCGAACCTACACTTCTTAGAATCGTTCAATAATGGAGAAAGAAGAACTTTAAGAACTTTTATTTTTAATGATTCTAAATCAAATTTATAAATGCAAGAAGAAAAAACAACCGCCTCGTCCGGGCTTTGAAACCGGGACCTTCCCCTTGCCGGCAGAATGATCTTACCACTGAGCTAACGAGGCAGAGGATTTTCCCTCTTGCATTTATCAATTTGTTTCTTTTGCCACTAGTTTACTAAGCTACGTTTTGCTTTCAGCTGGCATTAATCAGTAACAATGGAAGCACACAAATAAAATGTAAATTAAATTTTATTTATTTTTCCCGCGGACGGGAATCGAACCTACACTTGTTAGAATCGGTCAATGATGGAGAAAGAAGAACTTTAAAAACTTTTATTTTTAATGATTCTAAATCAAATTTATAAATGCAAGAAGAAAAAACAACCGCCTCGTCCGGGGTTTGCAACCGGGACTTCCCCTTGCCGGCAGAATGCTCTTACCACTGAGCTAACGAGGCAGATGATTTCCCCTCTTGCAGTTATCAATTTGTTTCTTTTGCCACTAATCTACTAAGCTACGTTTTGCTTTCAGCTGGTATTAATCAGTAACAATGAAAGCACACAAATAAAATGTAAATTAAATTTGAATTATTTTTCCCGCAGCCGGGAATCGAACCTACACTTGTTAGAATTGGTCAGTGACGGATAAAGAAGAACTTTAAGAACTTTTATTTTTAATGTTTCTAAATCAAATTTATAAATGCAAGAATAAAAAACAACCGCCTCGTCCGGGGTTTGAAACCGGGACGTTCCGCTTTCCGGGCGACTGCTCTTAACACTGAGCTAACGAGACAGATGATTTTCCATCTTGCATTTATCAATTTGTTACTTTTGTCACTAGCCTACTAGGCCACGTTTTGCTTTCAGCTGGCATTAACCAGTAACAATGAAAACTCGCAAATAAATTGTAATTTAAATTTTATTTATTTTTCCCGCGGACGGGAATAGAACCTACTCTTGTTGGAATCGGTGAATGATGGAGAAGGAAGAACTTTAAGAACTTTCATTTTTAATGATTCTAAATCAAATTTTTAAATGCAAGAAGAAAAAACAACCGCCTCGTCCGGGGTTTGAAACCAGGACGACTGGTCTTACCACTGAGCTAACGAGACAGATGTTTTTCCTCTGGCATTTACCAATTTGATAATTTTTTCACTAGCCTACTAAGCCACGTTTTGCTTTCAGCTGGCATAAGCCAGTAACAATGAAAGCGCACAAATAAAATGTAAATTCAATTTTATTTATTTTTCCCGCGGACGGGAATCTAACCTACCATTGTTAGAATTGGTAAATGATGGAATAAGAAGAACTTTAAGAACTTTTATTTTTAATGATTCTAAATCAAATTTATAAATACAAGAAGAAAAAACAAATGCGTCGTCCGGGGTTTGAAACCGGGAACTTCCCCTTGCAGGGAGAATGCTCTTACTACTGAGCTAACGAGACAGATGATTTCGCCTCTTGTATTTATCAATTTGTTAATTTTGCCACTAGCCTACTAAGCCACGTTTTGCTTTCAGCTGGCATTAACCAGTAACGATGAAAGCGCACAAATAAATTGTAAATTCAATTTTATTTATTTTTCCCGCGGACGGGAATCGAACCTACACATGTTAGAATCGGTCAATGATGGAGAAAGAAAAACTTTAAGAACTTTTATTTTAAATGATTCTAAATCAAATTTATAAATACAAGATGAAAAAACAAATGCGTCGTCCGGGGTTTGAAACCGGGAACTTTCCCTTGCAGGGAGAATGCTCTTACTACTCAGCTAACGAGACCGATGATTTCGCCTCTTGCATTTATCAATTTGTTACCTTTGCCACTAGCCTACTAAGACACGCTTTGCTTTCAGCTGGCATTAACCAGTACCGATTAAAGCGCACAAAGAAATTGTAAATTCAATTTTATTTAGTTTTCCCGCGGACGGGAATCGAACCTACACATCTTAGAATCGGTCAATGATGGAGAAAAAAGAACTTTAAGAACTTTTATTTTAAATGATTCTAAATCAAATTTATAAACACAAGAAGAAAAAACAAATGCGTCGTCCGGGGTTTGAAACCGGGAACTTCCCCTTGCCGGGCGACTTCTCTTACCACTGAGCTAACAAAACAGATGATTTTCCGTCTTGAATTTATCAATTTGTTACTTTTGTCACTAGCCTACTAAGCCACGTTTTGCTTTCAGCTGGCATTAACCAGTAACGATGAAAGTGCACAAATAAATTGTAAATTCAATTTTATTTATTTTTCCCGCGGACGGGAATCGAACCTACACTTGTTAGAATCGGTCAATGATGGAGAAAGAAGAACTTTAAGAACTTTTATTTTAAATGATTCTAAATCAAATTTATAAATACAAGAAGAAAAAACAAATGCGTCGTCCGGGGTTTGAAACCGGGACCTTCCCCTTGCATGGAGAATGCTCTTACTACTGAGCTAACGAGGCAGATGATTTCGCCTCTTGTATTTATCAATTTGTTTCTTTTGCCACTAGCCTACTAAGCCACGCTTTGCTTTCAGCTGGCATTAACCAGTAACGATTAAAGCGCACAAAGAAATTGTAAATTCAATTTTATTTAGTTTTCCCGCGGACGGGAATCGAACCTACACATCTTAGAATCGGTCAATGATGGAGAAAAAAGAACTTTAAGAACTTTTATTTTAAATGATTCTAAATCAAATTTATAAACACAAGAAGAAAAAACAAATGCGTCGTCCGGGGTTTGAAACCGGGAACTTCCCCTTGCCGGGCGACTTCTCTTACCACTGAGCTAAAGAAACAGATGACTTTCCGTCTTGCATTTATCAATTTGTTACTTTTGTCACTAGCCTACTAAGCCACGTTTGGCTTTCAACTGGCATTAACCAGTAACGATGAAAGCGCACAAATAAATTGTAAATTTCAATTTTATATATTTTTCCCGCGGACGGGAATCGAACCTACACTTGTGAGAGTCGGTCAATGATGGAGAAAGAAGAACTTTAAGAACTTTAATTTTTAATGACTCTAAATCAAATTTATAAATGCAAGAAGGAAAAAGAACCGCCTCGTCCGGGGTTTGAAACCGGGACCTTCCCTTGCAGGTAGAATGCTCTTACTACTGAGGTAACGAGACCGATGATTTCGCATCTTGTATTTATCACTTTGTTACTTTTGCCACTAGCCTACTAAGACACCCTTTGCTTTCAGCTGGCATTAACCAGTAACGATTAAAGCGCACAAAGAAATTGTAAATTCAATTTTATTTAGTTTTCCCGCGGACGGGAATCGAACCTACACTTGTTAGAATCGGTCAATGATGGAGAAAGAAGAACTTTAAGAACTTTTATTTTAAATGATTCTAAATCAAATTTATAAATACAAGAAGAAAAAACAAATGCGTCGTCCGGGGTTTGAAACCGGGAACTTCCCCTTGCCGGGCGACTTCTCTTACCACTGAGCTAACAAAACAGATGATTTTCCGTCTTGAATTTATCAATTTGTTACTTTTGTCACTAGCCTACTAAGCCACGTTTTGCGTTCAGCTGGCATTAACCAGTAACGATGAAAGTGCACAAATAAATTGTAAATTCAATTTTATTTATTTTTCCCGCGGACGGGAATCGAACCTACACTTGTTAGAATCGGTCAATGATGGAGAAAGAAGAACTTTAAGAACTTTTATTTTAAATGATTCTAAATCAAATTTACAAATACAAGAAGAAAAAACAAATGCGTCGTCCGGGGTTTGAAACCGGGAACTTCCCCTTGCAGGGAGAATGCTCTTACTACTGAGCTAACGAGACCGATGTTTTCGCCTCTTGCATTTATCAATTTGTTACCTTTGCCACTAGCCTACTAAGACACGCTTTGCTTTCAGCTGGCATTAACCAGTAACGATTAAAGCGCACAAAGAAATTGTAAATTCAATTTTATTTAGTTTTCCCGCGGACTGGAATCGAACCTACACATCTTAGAATCGGTCAATGATGGAGAAAAAAGTACTTTAAGAACTTTTATTTTAAATGATTCTAAATCAAATTTATAAACACAAGAAGAAAAAACAAATGCGTCGTCCCGGGTTTGAAACCGGGAACTTCCCCTTGCCGGGCGACTTCTCTTACCACTGAGCTAACAAAACAGATGATTTTCCGTCTTGAATTTATCAATTTGTTACTTTTGTCACTAGCCTACTAAGCCACGTTTTGCTTTCAGCTGGCATTAACCAGTAACGATGAAAGTGCACAAATAAATTGCAAATTCAATTTTATTTATTTTTCCCGCGGACGGGAATCGAACCTACACTTGTTAGAATCGGTCAATGATGGAGAAAGAAGAACTTTAAGAACTTTTATTTTAAATGATTCTAAATAAAATTTATAAATACAAGAAGAAAAAACAAATGCGTCGTCCGGGGCTTGAAACCGGGAACTTCCCCTTGCAGGGAGAATGCTCTTACTACTGAGCTAACGAGGCAGATGATTTCGCCTCTTGTATTTATCAATTTGTTTCTTTTGCCACTAGCCTACTAAGCCACGCTTTGCTTTCAGCTGGCATTAACCAGTAACGATTAAAGCGCACAAAGAAATTGTAAATTCAATTTTATTTAGTTTTCCCGCGGACGGGAATCGAACCTACACATCTTAGAATCGGTCAATGATGGAGATAAAAGAACTTTAAGAACTTTTATGTTAAATGATTCTAAATCAAATTTATAAACACAAGAAGAAAAAACAAATGCGTCGTCCCGGGTTTGAAACCGGGAACTTCCCCTTGCCGGGCGACTTCTCTTACCACTGAGCTAACGAAACAGATGAATTTCCGTCTTGCATTTATCAATTTGTTACTTTTGTCACTAGCCTACTAAGCCACGTTTTGCATTCAACTGGCATTAACCAGTAACGATGAAAGCGCACAAATAAATTGTAAATTTCAATTTTATATATTTTTCCCGCGGACGGGAATCGAACCTACACTTGTTAGAATCGGTCAATGATGGAGAAAGAAGAACTTTAAGAAGTTTAATTTTTAATGACTCTAAATCAAATTTATAAATGCAAGAAGGAAAAAGAACCGCCTTGTCCGGGGTTTGAAACCGGGACCTTCCCTTGCAGGGGGAATGCTCTTACTACTGAGCTAACGAGACCGATGATTTCGCATCTTGTATTTATCAATTTGTTACTTTTGCCACTAGCCTACTAAGACACGCTTTGCTTTCAGCTGGCATTAACCAGTAACGATTAAAGCGAACAAAGAAATTGTAAATTCAATATCATTTAGTTTTCCCGCGGACGGGAATCGAACCTATACATCTTAGAATCGGTCAATGATGGAGAAAGAAGAACTTTAAGAACTTTTATTTTCAATGATTCTAAATCAAACTTATAAATACAAGAAGAAAAAACAACTGCGTCGTCCGGGGTTTAAAACCGGGACCTTACGCTTGCCGGGCGACTTCTCTTACCACTGAGCTAACGAGACAGATGATTTTCCCTTTTGCATTTATCAATTTGTTACTTTTGCCACTAGCCTACTAGGCCACGTTTTCTGTTCAGCTGGCATTAACCAGTAACAATGAAAGCGCACAAATAAATTGAAAATTCAATTTTATTTATTTTTCCCGCGGACGGGAGTCGAACCTACACTTCTTAGAATCGGTCAATAATGGAGAAAGAATAACTTTAAGAACTTTTATTTTAAATGATTCTAAATCAAATTTATAAATGCAAGAAGAAAAAACAAACGCTTCGTCCGGGGTTTGAAACCGGGACCTTCCGCTTTCCGGGCGACTGCTCTTACCACTGAGCTAACGAGAAAGATGAATTCCCCTCTTGCATTTATCAATTTGTTACTTTTGCCACTAGCCTACTAAGCCACGTTTTGCGTTCAGCTGGCATTAACCAGTAACAATGAAAGCGCACAAATAAATTGTAAACTCAGTTTTATTTACTTTTCCCGCGGACGGGAATCGAACCTACACTTGTGAGTATCGGTCAATGATGGAGAAAAAGTACTTTAAGAACTTTTGTTATAATGACTCTAAATAAAATTTATAAATGCAAGAATAAAAAACAACTGCCTCGTCCGGGGTTTGAAACCGGGACCTTCCGCTTGCCGGGCGACTGCTCTTAACACTGAGCTTACGAGACAGATGATTTTCCCTCTTGCATTTATCGATTTGTTACTTTTGTCACTAGCCTACTAAGCCACGTATTGCTTTCAGCTGGCATTAACCAGTAACAATTAAAGCGCACAAATAAATTGTAAACTCAATTTTATTTACTTTTCCCGCGGACGGGAATCGAACCTACACTTGTGAGTATCGGTCAATGATGGAGAAAAAGTACTTTAAGAACTTTTATTATAATGATTCTAAATAAAATTTATAAATGCAAGAATAAAAAACAACTGCCTCGTCCGGGGTTTGAAACCGGGACCTTCCGCTTGCCGGGCGACTGCTCTTAGCACTGAGCTTACGAGACTGATGATTTTCCCTCTTGCATTTATCAATTTGTTACTTTTGTCACTAGCCTACTAAGCCACGTTTTGCTTTCAGCTGGCATTAACCAGTAACGATGAAAGTGCACAAATAAATTGTAAATTCAATTTTATTTATTTTTCCCGCGGACGGGAATCGAACCTACACTTGTTAGAATCGGTCAATGATGGAGAGAGAAGAACTTTAAGAACTTTTATTTTAAATGATTCTAAATCAAATTTATAAATGCAAGAAGAAAAAACAACCGCCTCGCCCGGGGTTTGAAACCGGGACCTTCCCCTTGCCGGCAGAATGCTCTTACCACTGAGCTAACGAAGCAGATGATTTTCCCTCATGCATTTATCAATTTGTTTTTTTGCCACTAGTCTACTAAGTTACGTTTTGCTTTCAGCTGGCATTAACCAGTCAAAATGAAAGCGCATATATAAAATGTAAATTCGATTTTATTTATTTTTCGAGCGGACGGGAATATAAACTACAATTGTTAGAATCGGTCAATGATGGAGAAAGAAGAACTTTAAGAACTTTTATTTTTAATGATTCTAAATCAAATTTATAAATGCCAGATGAAAAAACAACCTCTTCGTGCGGGGTTTGAAACCGCGTCCTTCCGCTTTCCGGAAGACTGCTCTTACCACTGAGCTAACGAGACAGATGATCTTCCTCTTGCATTTACCAATGTGTTTCTTTTGTCACTAGCCTACTACGCCACGTTTTGCTTTCAGCTGGCATTAATCAGTAACAACGAAAGCACACAAATTAAATGTAAATTAAATTTTATTTATTTTTCCCGCGGACGGGAATCGAACCTACACTTGTTAGAATTGGTCAGTGACGGAGAAAGAAAAACTTTAAGAACTTTTATTTTTAATGTTTCTAAATCAAATTTATAAATGCAAGAATAAAAAACAACCGCCACTTCCGGGGCTTGAAACCGCGAACTTCCGCTTTCCGGGCAACTGCTCTTAACACTGAGCTAACGAGACAGATGATTTTCCCTCTTGCATTTATCAATTTGTTACTTTTGTCAGTAGCCTACTAGGCCACGTTTTGCTTTCAGCTGGCATTAACCAGTAACAATGAAAACGCGCAAATAAATTGTAAATTAAATTTTATTTATTTTTCCCGCGGACGGGAATCGAACCTACACTTGTTGGAATCGGTGAATGATGGAGAAAGGAGAACTTTATGAGCTTTTGTTTTTAATGATTCTAAATCAAATTTATAAATACAAGAAGAAAAAACAGCCGCCTCGTCCGGGGTTTGAAACCGGGACCTTCCGCTTTCCGGGCGACTGCTCTTACCACTGAGCTAACGAGACAGATGAATTTCCCTCTTGCATTTATGAATTTGTTACTTTTGCCACTAGCATACTAAGCCACGTTTTGCGTTCAGCTGGCATTAACCAGTAACAATGAAAGCGCACAAATAAATTGTAAACTCAGTTTTATTTACTTTTCCCGCGGACGGGAATCGAACCTACACTTGTGAGAATCGGTCAGTGATGGAGAAAGAAGCACTTTAAGAACTTTTATTTTAATGATTCTAAATCAAATTTATAAATGCATGAATAAAAAACAACCGCCTCGTCCGGGGTTTGAAACCGGGACCTTCCGCTTGCCGGGCGACTGCTCTTAGCACTGAGCTTACGAGACAGATGATTTTCCCTCTTGCATTTATCGATTTGTTACTTTTGTCACTAGCCTACTAAGCCACGTATTGCTTTCAGCTGGCATTAACCAGTAACAATTAAAGCGCACAAATAAATTGTAAACTCAATTTTATTTACTTTTCCCGCGGACGGGAATCGAACCTACACTTGTGAGTATCGGTCAATGATGGAGAAAAAGTACTTTAAGAACTTTTATGTTAAATGATTCTAAATCAAATTTATAAACACAAGAAGAAAAAACAAATGCGTCGTCCCGGGTTTGAAACCGGGAACTTCCCCTTGCCGGGCGACTTCTCTTACCACTGAGCTAACGAAACAGATGAATTTCCGTCTTGCATTTATCAATTTGTTACTTTTGTCACTAGCCTACTAAGCCACGTTTTGCATTCAACTGGCATTAACCAGTAACGATGAAAGCGCACAAATAAATTGTAAATTTCAATTTTATATATTTTTCCCGCGGACGGGAATCGAACCTACACTTGTTAGAATCGGTCAATGATGGAGAAAGAAGAACTTTAAGAAGTTTAATTTTTAATGACTCTAAATCAAATTTATAAATGCAAGAAGGAAAAAGAACCGCCTTGTCCGGGGTTTGAAACCGGGACCTTCCCTTGCAGGGAGAATGCTCTTACTACTGAGCTAACGAGACCGATGATTTCGCATCTTGTATTTATCAATTTGTTACTTTTGCCACTAGCCTACTAAGACACGCTTTGCTTTCAGCTGGCATTAACCAGTAACGATTAAAGCGAACAAAGAAATTGTAAATTCAATATCATTTAGTTTTCCCGCGGACGGGAATCGAACCTATACATCTTAGAATCGGTCAATGATGGAGAAAGAAGAACTTTAAGAACTTTTATTTTCAATGATTCTAAATCAAACTTATAAATACAAGAAGAAAAAACAACTGCGTCGTCCGGCGTTTAAAACCGGGACCTTACGCTTGCCGGGCGACTTCTCTTACCACTGAGCTAACGAGACAGATGATTTTCCCTTTTGCATTTATCAATTTGTTACTTTTGCCACTAGCCTACTAGGCCACGTTTTCTGTTCAGCTGGCATTAACCAGTAACAATGAAAGCGCACAAATAAATTGAAAATTCAATTTTATTTATTTTTCCCGCGGACGGGAGTCGAACCTACACTTCTTAGAATCGGTCAATAATGGAGAAAGAATAACTTTAAGAACTTTTATTTTAAATGATTCTAAATCAAATTTATAAATGCAAGAAGAAAAAACAAACGCTTCGTCCGGGGTTTGAAACCGGGACCTTCCGCTTTCCGGGCGACTGCTCTTACCACTGAGCTAACGAGAAAGATGAATTCCCCTCTTGCATTTATCAATTTGTTACTTTTGCCACTAGCCTACTAAGCCACGTTTTGCGTTCAGCTGGCATTAACCAGTAACAATGAAAGCGCACAAATAAATTGTAAACTCAGTTTTATTTACTTTTCCCGCGGACGGGAATCGAACCTACACTTGTGAGTATCGGTCAATGATGGAGAAAAAGTACTTTAAGAACTTTTGTTATAATGACTCTAAATAAAATTTATAAATGCAAGAATAAAAAACAACTGCCTCGTCCGGGGTTTGAAACCGGGACCTTCCGCTTGCCGGGCGACTGCTCTTAGCACTGAGCTTACGAGACAGATGATTTTCCCTCTTGCATTTATCGATTTGTTACTTTTGTCACTAGCCTACTAAGCCACGTATTGCTTTCAGCTGGCATTAACCAGTAACAATTAAAGCGCACAAATAAATTGTAAACTCAATTTTATTTACTTTTCCCGCGGACGGGAATCGAACCTACACTTGTGAGTATCGGTCAATGATGGAGAAAAAGTACTTTAAGAACTTTTATTATAATGATTCTAAATAAAATTTATAAATGCAAGAATAAAAAACAACTGCCTCGTCCGGGGTTTGAAACCGGGACCTTCCGCTTGCCGGGCGACTGCTCTTAGCACTGAGCTTACGAGACTGATGATTTTCCCTCTTGCATTTATCAATTTGTTACTTTTGTCACTAGCCTACTAAGCCACGTTTTGCTTTCAGCTGGCATTAACCAGTAACGATGAAAGTGCACAAATAAATTGTAAATTCAATTTTATTTATTTTTCCCGCGGACGGGAATCGAACCTACACTTGTTAGAATCGGTCAATGATGGAGAGAGAAGAACTTTAAGAACTTTTATTTTAAATGATTCTAAATCAAATTTATAAATGCAAGAAGAAAAAACAACCGCCTCGCCCGGGGTTTGAAACCGGGACCTTCCCCTTGCCGGCAGAATGCTCTTACCACTGAGCTAACGAAGCAGATGATTTTCCCTCATGCATTTATCAATTTGTTTTTTTGCCACTAGTCTACTAAGTTACGTTTTGCTTTCAGCTGGCATTAACCAGTCAAAATGAAAGCGCATATATAAAATGTAAATTCGATTTTATTTATTTTTCGAGCGGACGGGAATATAAACTACAATTGTTAGAATCGGTCAATGATGGAGAAAGAAGAACTTTAAGAACTTTTATTTTTAATGATTCTAAATCAAATTTATAAATGCCAGATGAAAAAACAACCTCTTCGTGCGGGGTTTGAAACCGCGTCCTTCCGCTTTCCGGAAGACTGCTCTTACCACTGAGCTAACGAGACAGATGATCTTCCTCTTGCATTTACCAATGTGTTTCTTTTGTCACTAGCCTACTACGCCACGTTTTGCTTTCAGCTGGCATTAATCAGTAACAACGAAAGCACACAAATTAAATGTAAATTAAATTTTATTTATTTTTCCCGCGGACGGGAATCGAACCTACACTTGTTAGAATTGGTCAGTGACGGAGAAAGAAAAACTTTAAGAACTTTTATTTTTAATGTTTCTAAATCAAATTTATAAATGCAAGAATAAAAAACAACCGCCACTTCCGGGGCTTGAAACCGCGAACTTCCGCTTTCCGGGCAACTGCTCTTAACACTGAGCTAACGAGACAGATGATTTTCCCTCTTGCATTTATCAATTTGTTACTTTTGTCAGTAGCCTACTAGGCCACGTTTTGCTTTCAGCTGGCATTAACCAGTAACAATGAAAACGCGCAAATAAATTGTAAATTAAATTTTATTTATTTTTCCCGCGGACGGGAATCGAACCTACACTTGTTGGAATCGGTGAATGATGGAGAAAGGAGAACTTTATGAGCTTTTGTTTTTAATGATTCTAAATCAAATTTATAAATACAAGAAGAAAAAACAGCCGCCTCGTCCGGGGTTTGAAACCGGGACCTTCCGCTTTCCGGGCGACTGCTCTTACCACTGAGCTAACGAGACAGATGAATTTCCCTCTTGCATTTATGAATTTGTTACTTTTGCCACTAGCATACTAAGCCACGTTTTGCGTTCAGCTGGCATTAACCAGTAACAATGAAAGCGCACAAATAAATTGTAAACTCAGTTTTATTTACTTTTCCCGCGGACGGGAATCGAACCTACACTTGTGAGAATCGGTCAGTGATGGAGAAAGAAGCACTTTAAGAACTTTTATTTTAATGATTCTAAATCAAATTTATAAATGCATGAATAAAAAACAACCGCCTCGTCCGGGGTTTGAAACCGGGACCTTGCGCTAGCCGGGCGACTGCTCTTACCACTGAGCTAACGAAACAGATTATTTTCCGTCTTGCATTTATCAATTTGCTACTTTTGTCTCTAGCCTACTAAGCCACGTTTTGCTTTCAGCTGGCATTAACCAGTAACAATGAAAGCGCACAAATAAATTGTAAACTCAATTTTATTTACTTTTGCCGCGGACGGAAATCGAACCTACACTTGTGAGTATCGGTCAATGATGGAGAAAAAGTACTTTAAGAACTTTTATTATAATGATTCTAAATAAAATTTATAAATGCAAGAATAAAAACAACTGCCTCGTCCGGGGTTTGAAACCGGGACCTTCCGCTTGCCGGGCGACTGCCCTTACCACTGAGGTTACGAGACAGATGATTTTCCCTCTTGCATTTATCATTTGGTTACTTTTGTCACTAGCCTACTAAGCCACGTTTTGCTTTCAGCTGGCATTAACCAGTAACGATGAAAGCGTGCAAATAAATTGTAAATTCGATTTTATTTATTTTTCCCGCGGACGGGAATCTAACCTACAATTGTTAGAATCGGTCCATGATGGAGTAAGAAGAACTTTAAGAACTTTTATTTTTAATGATTCTAAATCAAATTTATAAATGCAAGAAGAAAAAACAACCGCCTCGTCCGGGGTTTGAAACCGGGACCTTCCGCTTTCCGGGCGACTGCTCTTACCACAGAGCTAACGAGACAGATGATTTGCATCTTGCATTTATCAATTTGTTACTTTTGTCACTAGCTTACTAAGCCACGTTTTGCTTTCAGCTGGCATTAACCAGTATCGATGAAAACACACAAATAAATTGTAAATTCAATTTTATTTATTTTTCCCGCGGACGGGAATCGAACCTACACTTGTTAGAATCGGTCAATGATGGAGTAAGAAGAACTTTAAGAACTTTTATTTTTAATTATTCTAAATCAAATTTATAAATGCAAGAAGAAAAAACAACCGCCTCGCCCGGGGTTTGAAACCGGGTCCTTCCCCTTGCAGGGAGTATGCTCTTACCACTGAGCTAACGAGACAGATGATTTCGCCTCTTGTATTTATCAATTTGTTACTTTTGCCACTAGCCTACCTACTAAGCCACGTTTTGCGTTACGCTGGCATTAACCAGTAACAATGAAAGCGTACAAATAAATTGTAAATTCAATATTATTTATTTTTCCCGCGGACGGGAATCGAACCTACACTTCTTAGAATCGGCCAATAATGGAGAAAGAAGAACTTTAAGAACTTTTATTTTAAATGATTCTAAATCAAATTTATAAATACAAGAAGAAAAAACAACTGCGTCGTCCGGGGTTTGAAACCGGGACCTTTCGCTTGCGGGGCGACTTCTCTTAATACTGAGCTAACGAGTCAAATTATTTTCCCTTTTGCATTTATCAATTTGTTAATTTTGCCACTAACCTACTAAGCCACGTTTTGCGTTACGCTGGCATTAACCAGTAACAATGAAAGCGCACGAATAAATTGTAAATTCAATTTTATTTATTTTTCCCGCGGACGGGAATCGAACCTACACTTCTTAGAATCGGCCAATAATGGAGAAAGAAGAACTTTAAGAACTTTTATTTTAAATGATTCTAAATCAAATTTATAAATGCAAGAAGAAAAAACAACCGCTTCGTCCGGAGTTTGAAACCGGGACATTCCGCTTTCCGGGCGACTGTTCTTACCACTAAGCTAACGAGACAGATGAATATTCCTCTTGCATTTATCAATTTGTTACTTTTGCCACTAGCCTACTAAGCCACGTTTTGCGTTCAGCTGGCATTAACCAGTAACAATGAAAGCGCACAAATAAATTGTAAACTCAGTTTTATTTACTTTTCCCTCGGACGTTAATCGAACCTACAATTGTGAGAATCGGTCAGTGATGGAGAAAGAAGCACTTTAAGCACTTTTATTTTAATGATTCCAAATCAAATTTATAAATGCAAGAATAAAAAACAACCGCCTCGTCCGGGGTTTGAAACCGGGACCTTGCGCTTGCGGGGCGACTTCTCTTACCACTGAGCTAACGAGACAAATGATTTTCCCTTTTGCATTTATGAATTTGTTAATTTTGCCACTAACCTACTAAGCCACGTTTTGCGTTACGCTGGCATTAACCAGTAACAATGAAAGCGCACAAATAAATTGTAAATTCAATTTTATTTATTTTTCCCGCGGACGGGAATCGAACCTACACTTCTTAGAATCGGCCAATAATGGAGAAAGAAGAACTTTAAGAACTTTTATTTTAAATGACTCTAAATCAAATTTATAAATGCAAGAAGAAAAAACAACCGCCTCGTCCGGGGTTTGAAACCGGGACCTTCCGCTTTCCGGGCGACTGCTCTTACCACTGAGCTAACGAAACAGATGATTTTCCATCTTGCATTTATCAATTTGTTACTTTTGTCACTAGCCTAGTAAGCCACGTTTTGCTTTCAGCTGGCATTAACCAGTAACAATGAAAGCGCACAAATAAATTGTAAACTCAGTTTTATTTACTTTTCCCTCGGACGGTAATCGAACCTACAATTGTGAGAATCGGTCAGTGATGGAGAAAGAAGCACTTTAAGCACTTTTATTTTAATGATTCCAAATCAAATTTATAAATGCAAGAATAAAAAACAACCGCCTCGTCCGGGGTTTGAAACCGGGACCTTGCGCTTGCGGGGCGACTTCTCTTACCACTGAGCTAACGAGACAAATGATTTTCCCTTTTGCATTTATGAATTTGTTAATTTTGCCACTAACCTACTAAGCCACGTTTTGCGTTACGCTGGCATTAACCAGTAACAATGAAAGCGCACAAATAAATTGTAAACTCAGTTTTATTTACTTTTCCCGCGGACGGGAATCGAACCTACACTTGTGAGAATCGGTCAGTGATGGAGAAAGAAGCACTTTAAGAACTTTTATTTTAATGATTCTAAATCAAATTTATAAATGCATGAATAAAAAACAACCGCCTCGTCCGGGGTTTGAAACCGGGACCTTGCGCTAGCCGGGCGACTGCTCTTACCACTGAGCTAACGAAACAGATTATTTTCCGTCTTGCATTTATCAATTTGCTACTTTTGTCTCTAGCCTACTAAGCCACGTTTTGCTTTCAGCTGGCATTAACCAGTAACAATGAAAGCGCACAAATAAATTGTAAACTCAATTTTATTTACTTTTGCCGCGGACGGAAATCGAACCTACACTTGTGAGTATCGGTCAATGATGGAGAAAAAGTACTTTAAGAACTTTTATTATAATGATTCTAAATAAAATTTATAAATGCAAGAATAAAAACAACTGCCTCGTCCGGGGTTTGAAACCGGGACCTTCCCCTTGCCGGCAGAATGCTCTTACCACTGAGCTAACGTAGCAGATGATTTTCCCTCATGCATTTATCAATTTGTTTTTTTGCCACTAGTCTACTAAGTTACGTTTTGCTTTCAGCTGGCATTAACCAGTCAAAATGAAAGCGCATATATAAAATGTAAATTCGATTTTATTTATTTTTCGAGCGGACGGGAATATAAACTACAATTGTTAGAATCGGTCAATGATGGAGAAAGAAGAACTTTAAGAACTTTTATTTTTAATGATTCTAAATCAAATTTATAAATGCCAGATGAAAAAACAACCTCTTCGTGCGGGGTTTGAAACCGCGTCCTTCCGCTTTCCGGAAGACTGCTCTTACCACTGAGCTAACGAGACAGATGATCTTCCTCTTGCATTTACCAATGTGTTTCTTTTGTCACTAGCCTACTACGCCACGTTTTGCTTTCAGCTGGCATTAATCAGTAACAACGAAAGCACACAAATTAAATGTAAATTAAATTTTATTTATTTTTCCCGCGGACGGGAATCGAACCTACACTTGTTAGAATTGGTCAGTGACGGAGAAAGAAAAACTTTAAGAACTTTTATTTTTAATGTTTCTAAATCAAATTTATAAATGCAAGAATAAAAAACAACCGCCACTTCCGGGGCTTGAAACCGCGAACTTCCGCTTTCCGGGCAACTGCTCTTAACACTGAGCTAACGAGACAGATGATTTTCCCTCTTGCATTTATCAATTTGTTACTTTTGTCAGTAGCCTACTAGGCCACGTTTTGCTTTCAGCTGGCATTAACCAGTAACAATGAAAACGCGCAAATAAATTGTAAATTAAATTTTATTTATTTTTCCCGCGGACGGGAATCGAACCTACACTTGTTGGAATCGGTGAATGATGGAGAAAGGAGAACTTTATGAGCTTTTGTTTTTAATGATTCTAAATCAAATTTATAAATACAAGAAGAAAAAACAGCCGCTTCGTCCGGGGTTTGAAACCGGGACCTTCCGCTTTCCGGGCGACTGCTCTTACCACTGAGCTAACGAGACAGATGAATTTCCCTCTTGCATTTATGAATTTGTTACTTTTGCCACTAGCATACTAAGCCACGTTTTGCGTTCAGCTGGCATTAACCAGTAACAATGAAAGCGCACAAATAAATTGTAAACTCAGTTTTATTTACTTTTCCCGCGGACGGGAATCGAACCTACACTTGTGAGAATCGGTCAGTGATGGAGAAAGAAGCACTTTAAGAACTTTTATTTTAATGATTCTAAATCAAATTTATAAATGCATGAATAAAAAACAACCGCCTCGTCCGGGGTTTGAAACCGGGACCTTGCGCTAGCCGGGCGACTGCTCTTACCACTGAGCTAACGAAACAGATTATTTTCCGTCTTGCATTTATCAATTTGCTACTTTTGTCTCTAGCCTACTAAGCCACGTTTTGCTTTCAGCTGGCATTAACCAGTAACAATGAAAGCGCACAAATAAATTGTAAACTCAATTTTATTTACTTTTGCCGCGGACGGAAATCGAACCTACACTTGTGAGTATCGGTCAATGATGGAGAAAAAGTACTTTAAGAACTTTTATTATAATGATTCTAAATAAAATTTATAAATGCAAGAATAAAAACAACTGCCTCGTCCGGGGTTTGAAACCGGGACCTTCCGCTTGCCGGGCGACTGCCCTTACCACTGAGGTTACGAGACAGATGATTTTCCCTCTTGCATTTATCATTTGGTTACTTTTGTCACTAGCCTACTAAGCCACGTTTTGCTTTCAGCTGGCATTAACCAGTAACGATGAAAGCGTGCAAATAAATTGTAAATTCGATTTTATTTATTTTTCCCGCGGACGGGAATCTAACCTACAATTGTTAGAATCGGTCCATGATGGAGTAAGAAGAACTTTAAGAACTTTTATTTTTAATGATTCTAAATCAAATTTATAAATGCAAGAAGAAAAAACAACCGCCTCGTCCGGGGTTTGAAACCGGGACCTTCCGCTTTCCGGGCGACTGCTCTTACCACTAAGCTAACGAGACAGATGAATATTCCTCTTGCATTTATCAATTTGTTACTTTTGCCACTAGCCTACTAAGCCACGTTTTGCGTTCAGCTGGCATTAACCAGTAACAATGAAAGCGTACAAATAAATTGTAAATTCAATATTATTTATTTTTCCCGCGGACGGGAATCGAACCTACACTTCTTAGAATCGGCCAATAATGGAGAAAGAAGAACTTTAAGAACTTTTATTTTAAATGATTCTAAATCAAATTTATAAATACAAGAAGAAAAAACAACTGCGTCGTCCGGGGTTTGAAACCGGGACCTTTCGCTTGCGGGGCGACTTCTCTTAATACTGAGCTAACCAGTCAAATTATTTTCCCTTTTGCATTTATCAATTTGTTAATTTTGCCACTAACCTACTAAGCCACGTTTTGCGTTACGCTGGCATTAACCAGTAACAATGAAAGCGCACGAATAAATTGTAAATTCAATTTTATTTATTTTTCCCGCGGACGGGAATCGAACCTACACTTCTTAGAATCGGCCAATAATGGAGAAAGAAGAACTTTAAGAACTTTTATTTTAAATGATTCTAAATCAAATTTATAAATGCAAGAAGAAAAAACAACCGCTTCGTCCGGAGTTTGAAACCGGGACATTCCGCTTTCCGGGCGACTGCTCTTACCACTAAGCTAACGAGACAGATGAATATTCCTCTTGCATTTATCAATTTGTTACTTTTGCCACTAGCCTACTAAGCCACGTTTTGCGTTCAGCTGGCATTAACCAGTAACAATGAAAGCGCACAAATAAATTGTAAACTCAGTTTTATTTACTTTTCCCTCGGACGGTAATCGAACCTACAATTGTGAGAATCGGTCAGTGATGGAGAAAGAAGCACTTTAAGCACTTTTATTTTAATGATTCCAAATCAAATCTATAAATGCAAGAATAAAAAACAACCGCCTCGTCCGGGGTTTGAAACCGGGACCTTGCGCTTGCGGGGCGACTTCTCTTACCACTGAGCTAACGAGACAAATGATTTTCCCTTTTGCATTTATGAATTTGTTAATTTTGCCACTAACCTACTAAGCCACGTTTTGCGTTACGCTGGCATTAACCAGTAACAATGAAAGCGCACAAATAAATTGTAAATTCAATTTTATTTATTTTTCCCGCGGACGGGAATCGAACCTACACTTCTTAGAATCGGCCAATAATGGAGAAAGAAGAACTTTAAGAACTTTTATTTTAAATGACTCTAAATCAAATTTATAAATGCAAGAAGAAAAAACAACCGCCTCGTCCGGGGTTTGAAACCGGGACCTTCCGCTTTCCGGGCGACTGCTCTTACCACTGAGCTAACGAAACAGATGATTTTCCATCTTGCATTTATCAATTTGTTACTTTTGTCACTAGCCTAGTAAGCCACGTTTTGCTTTCAGCTGGCATTAACCAGTAACAATGAAAGCGCACAAATAAATTGTAAACTCAGTTTTATTTACTTTTCCCTCGGACGGTAATCGAACCTACAATTGTGAGAATCGGTCAGTGATGGAGAAAGAAGCACTTTAAGCACTTTTATTTTAATGATTCCAAATCAAATTTATAAATGCAAGAATAAAAAACAACCGCCTCGTCCGGGGTTTGAAACCGGGACCTTGCGCTTGCGGGGCGACTTCTCTTACCACTGAGCTAACGAGACAAATGATTTTCCCTTTTGCATTTATGAATTTGTTAATTTTGCCACTAACCTACTAAGCCACGTTTTGCGTTACGCTGGCATTAACCAGTAACAATGAAAGCGCACAAATAAATTGTAAATTCAATTTTATTTATTTTTCCCGCGGACGGGAATCGAACCTACACTTCTTAGAATCGGCCAATAATGGAGAAAGAAGAACTTTAAGAACTTTTATTTTAAATGACTCTAAATCAAATTTATAAATGCAAGAAGAAAAAACAACCGCCTCGTCCGGGGTTTGAAACCGGGACCTTCCGCTTTCCGGGCGACTGCTCTTACCACTGAGCTAACGAAACAGATGAATTTCCCTCTTGCATTTATGAATTTGTTACTTTAGCCACTAGCATACTAAGCCACGTTTTGCGTTCAGCTGGCATTAACCAGTAACAATGAAAGCGCACAAATAAATTGTAAACTCAGTTTTATTTACTTTTCCCGCGGACGGGAATCGAACCTACACTTGTGAGAATCGGTCAGTGATGGAGAAAGAAGCACTTTAAGAACTTTTATTTTAATGATTCTAAATCAAATTTATAAATGCATGAATAAAAAACAACCGCCTCGTCCGGGGTTTGAAACCGGGACCTTGCGCTAGCCGGGCGACTGCTCTTACCACTGAGCTAACGAAACAGATTATTTTCCGTCTTGCATTTATCAATTTGCTACTTTTGTCTCTAGCCTACTAAGCCACGTTTTGCTTTCAGCTGGCATTAACCAGTAACAATGAAAGCGCACAAATAAATTGTAAACTCAATTTTATTTACTTTTGCCGCGGACGGAAATCGAACCTACACTTGTGAGTATCGGTCAATGATGGAGAAAAAGTACTTTAAGAACTTTTATTATAATGATTCTAAATAAAATTTATAAATGCAAGAATAAAAACAACTGCCTCGTCCGGGGTTTGAAACCGGGACCTTCCGCTTGCCGGGCGACTGCCCTTACCACTGAGGTTACGAGACAGATGATTTTCCCTCTTGCATTTATCATTTGGTTACTTTTGTCACTAGCCTACTAAGCCACGTTTTGCTTTCAGCTGGCATTAACCAGTAACGATGAAAGCGTGCAAATAAATTGTAAATTCGATTTTATTTATTTTTCCCGCGGACGGGAATCTAACCTACAATTGTTAGAATCGGTCCATGATGGAGTAAGAAGAACTTTAAGAACTTTTATTTTTAATGATTCTAAATCAAATTTATAAATGCAAGAAGAAAAAACAACCGCCTCGTCCGGGGTTTGAAACCGGGACCTTCCGCTTTCCGGGCGACTGCTCTTACCACAGAGCTAACGAGACAGATGATTTGCATCTTGCATTTATCAATTTGTTACTTTTGTCACTAGCTTACTAAGCCACGTTTTGCTTTCAGCTGGCATTAACCAGTATCGATGAAAGCACACAAATAAATTGTAAATTCAATTTTATTTATTTTTCCCGCGGACGGGAATCGAACCTACACTTGTTAGAATCGGTCAATGATGGAGTAAGAAGAACTTTAAGAACTTTTATTTTTAATTATTCTAAATCAAATTTATAAATGCAAGAAGAAAAAACAACCGCCTCGCCCGGGGTTTGAAACCGGGTCCTTCCCCTTGCAGGGAGTATGCTCTTACCACTGAGCTAACGAGACAGATGATTTCGCCTCTTGTATTTATCAATTTGTTACTTTTGCCACTAGCCTACCTACTAAGCCACGTTTTGCGTTACGCTGGCATTAACCAGTAACAATGAAAGCGTACAAATAAATTGTAAATTCAATATTACTTATTTTTCCCGCGGACGGGAATCGAACCTACACTTCTTAGAATCGGCCAATAATGGAGAAAGAAGAACTTTAAGAACTTTTATTTTAAATGATTCTAAATCAAATTTATAAATACAAGAAGAAAAAACAACTGCGTCGTCCGGGGTTTGAAACCGGGACCTTTCGCTTGCGGGGCGACTTCTCTTAATACTGAGCTAACGAGACAAATTATTTTCCCTTTTGCATTTATCAATTTGTTAATTTTGCCACTAACCTACTAAGCCACGTTTTGCGTTACGCTGGCATTAACCAGTAACAATGAAAGCGCACGAATAAATTGTAAATTCAATTTTATTTATTTTTCCCGCGGACGGGAATCGAACCTACACTTCTTAGAATCGGCCAATAATGGAGAAAGAAGAACTTTAAGAACTTTTATTTTAAATGATTCTAAATCAAATTTATAAATGCAAGAAGAAAAAACAACCGCTTCGTCCGGAGTTTGAAACCGGGACATTCCGCTTTCCGGGCGACTGCTCTTACCACTAAGCTAACGAGACAGATGAATATTCCTCTTGCATTTATCAATTTGTTACTTTTGCCACTAGCCTACTAAGCCACGTTTTGCGTTCAGCTGGCATTAACCAGTAACAATGAAAGCGCACAAATAAATTGTAAACTCAGTTTTATTTACTTTTCCCTCGGACGGTAATCGAACCTAAAATTGTGAGAATCGGTCAGTGATGGAGAAAGAAGCACTTTAAGCACTTTTATTTTAATGATTCCAAATCAAATTTATAAATGCAAGAATAAAAAACAACCGCCTCGTCCGGGGTTTGAAACCGGGACCTTGCGCTTGCGGGGCGACTTCTCTTACCACTGAGCTAACGAGACAAATGATTTTCCCTTTTGCATTTATGAATTTGTTAATTTTGCCACTAACCTACTAAGCCACGTTTTGCGTTACGCTGGCATTAACCAGTAACAATGAAAGCGCACAAATAAATTGTAAATTAAATTTTATTTATTTTTCCCGCGGACGGGAATCGAACCTACACTTCTTAGAATCGGCCAATAATGGAGAAAGAAGAACTTTAAGAACTTTTATTTTAAATGACTCTAAATCAAATTTATAAATGCAAGAAGAAAAAACAACCGCCTCGTCCGGGGTTTGAAACCGGGACCTTCCGCTTTCCGGGCGACTGCTCTTACCACTGAGCTAACGAAACAGATGATTTTCCATCTTGCATTTATCAATTTGTTACTTTTGTCACTAGCCTAGTAAGCCACGTTTTGCTTTCAGCTGGCATTAACCAGTAACAATGAAAGCGCACAAATAAATTGTAAACTCAGTTTTATTTACTTTTCCCTCGGACGGTAATCGAACCTACAATTGTGAGAATCGGTCAGTGATGGAGAAAGAAGCACTTTAAGCAATTTTATTTTAATGATTCCAAATCAAATTTATAAATGCAAGAATAAAAAACAACCGCCTCGTCCGGGGTTTGAAACCGGGACCTTGCGCTTGCGGGGCGACTTCTCTTACCACTGAGCTAACGAGACAAATGATTTTCCCTTTTGCATTTATGAATTTGTTAATTTTGCCACTAACCTACTAAGCCACGTTTTGCGTTACGCTGGCATTAACCAGTAACAATGAAAGCGCACAAATAAATTGTAAATTCAATTTTATTTATTTTTCCCGCGGACGGGAATCGAACCTACACTTCTTAGAATCGGCCAATAATGGAGAAAGAAGAACTTTAAGAACTTTTATTTTAAATGACTCTAAATCAAATTTATAAATGCAAGAAGAAAAAACAACCGCCTCGTCCGGGGTTTGAAACCGGGACCTTCCGCTTTCCGGGCGACTGCTCTTACCACTGAGCTAACGAAACAGATGATTTTCCATCTTGCATTTATCAATTTGTTACTTTTGTCACTAGCCTAGTAAGCCACGTTTTGCTTTCAGCTGGCATTAACCAGTAACGATGAAAGCGTGCAAATAAATTGTAAATTCGATTTTATTTATTTTTCCCGCGGACGGGAATCTCACCTAAATTGTTAGAATCGGTCAATGATGGAGTAAGAAGAACTTTAAGAACTTTTATTTTTAATGATTCTAAATCAAATTTATATATGCAAGAAGAAAAAACAACCGCCTCGTCCGGGGTTTGAAACCGGAACGCTCCCTTTGCCGGCAGAATGCTCTTACCACTGAGCTAACGAGGCACATGATTTTCCCTCTTGCATTTATCAATTTGTTTCTTTTGCCACTAGTCTACTAAGCTACGTTTTGCTTTCAGCTGGCATCAACCAGTCAAAATGAAAGCGCACAAATAAAATGTAAATTCGATTTTATTTATTTTTCGAGCGGACGGGAATATAACCTTCAATTGTTAGAATCGGTCAATGATGGAGAAAGAAGAACTTTAAGAACTTTTATTTTTAATGATTCTAAATCAAATTTATAAATGCAAGAATAAAAAACAACCGCCTCGTCCGGGGTTTGAAACCGGGACCTTGCGCTTGCGGGGCGACTTCTCTTACCACTGAGCTAACGAGACAAATGATTTTCCCTTTTGCATTTATGAATTTGTTAATTTTGCCACTAACCTACTAAGCCACGTTTTGCGTTACGCTGGCATTAACCAGTAACAATGAAAGCGCACAAATAAATTGTAAATTCAATTTTATTTATTTTTCCCGCGGACGGGAATCGAACCTACACTTCTTAGAATCGGCCAATAATGGAGAAAGAAGAACTTTAAGAACTTTTATTTTAAATGACTCTAAATCAAATTTATAAATGCAAGAAGAAAAAACAACCGCCTCGTCCGGGGTTTGAAACCGGGACCTTCCGCTTTCCGGGCGACTGCTCTTACCACTGAGCTAACGAAACAGATGAATTTCCCTCTTGCATTTATGAATTTGTTACTTTTGCCACTAGCATACTAAGCCACGTTTTGCGTTCAGCTGGCATTAACCAGTAACAATGAAAGCGCACAAATAAATTGTAAACTCAGTTTTATTTACTTTTCCCGCGGACGGGAATCGAACCTACACTTGTGAGAATCGGTCAGTGATGGAGAAAGAAGCACTTTAAGAACTTTTATTTTAATGATTCTAAATCAAATTTATAAATGCATGAATAAAAAACAACCGCCTCGTCCGGGGTTTGAAACCGGGACCTTGCGCTAGCCGGGCGACTGCTCTTACCACTGAGCTAACGAAACAGATTATTTTCCGTCTTGCATTTATCAATTTGCTACTTTTGTCTCTAGCCTACTAAGCCACGTTTTGCTTTCAGCTGGCATTAACCAGTAACAATGAAAGCGCACAAATAAATTGTAAACTCAATTTTATTTACTTTTGCCGCGGACGGAAATCGAACCTACACTTGTGAGTATCGGTCAATGATGGAGAAAAAGTACTTTAAGAACTTTTATTATAATGATTCTAAATAAAATTTATAAATGCAAGAATAAAAACAACTGCCTCGTCCGGGGTTTGAAACCGGGACCTTCCGCTTGCCGGGCGACTGCCCTTACCACTGAGGTTACGAGACAGATGATTTTCCCTCTTGCATTTATCATTTGGTTACTTTTGTCACTAGCCTACTAAGCCACGTTTTGCTTTCAGCTGGCATTAACCAGTAACGATGAAAGCGTGCAAATAAATTGTAAATTCGATTTTATTTATTTTTCCCGCGGACGGGAATCTAACCTACAATTGTTAGAATCGGTCCATGATGGAGTAAGAAGAACTTTAAGAACTTTTATTTTTAATGATTCTAAATCAAATTTATAAATGCAAGAAGAAAAAACAACCGCCTCGTCCGGGGTTTGAAACCGGGACCTTCCGCTTTCCGGGCGACTGCTCTTACCACAGAGCTAACGAGACAGATGATTTGCATCTTGCATTTATCAATTTGTTACTTTTGTCACTAGCTTACTAAGCCACGTTTTGCTTTCAGCTGGCATTAACCAGTATCGATGAAAGCACACAAATAAATTGTAAATTCAATTTTATTTATTTTTCCCGCGGACGGGAATCGAACCTACACTTGTTAGAATCGGTCAATGATGGAGTAAGAAGAACTTTAAGAACTTTTATTTTAAATGATTCTAAATCAAATTTATAAATACAAGAAGAAAAAACAACTGCGTCGTCCGGGGTTTGAAACCGGGACCTTTCGCTTGCGGGGCGACTTCTCTTAATACTGAGCTAACGAGACAAATTATTTTCCCTTTTGCATTTATCAATTTGTTAATTTTGCCACTAACCTACTAAGCCACGTTTTGCGTTACGCTGGCATTAACCAGTAACAATGAAAGCGCACGAATAAATTGTAAATTCAATTTTATTTATTTTTCCCGCGGACGGGAATCGAACCTACACTTCTTAGAATCGGCCAATAATGGAGAAAGAAGAACTTTAAGAACTTTTATTTTAAATGATTCTAAATCAAATTTATAAATGCAAGAAGAAAAAACAACCGCTTCGTCCGGAGTTTGAAACCGCGACATTCCGCTTTCCGGGCGACTGCTCTTACCACTAAGCTAACGAGACAGATGAATATTCCTCTTGCATTTATCAATTTGTTACTTTTGCCACTAGCCTACTAAGCCACGTTTTGCGTTCAGCTGGCATTAACCAGTAACAATGAAAGCGCACAAATAAATTGTAAACTCAGTTTTATTTACTTTTCCCTCGGACGGTAATCGAACCTACAATTGTGAGAATCGGTCAGTGATGGAGAAAGAAGCACTTTAAGCACTTTTATTTTAATGATTCCAAATCAAATTTATAAATGCAAGAATAAAAAACAACCGCCTCGTCCGGGGTTTGAAACCGGGACCTTGCGCTTGCGGGGCGACTTCTCTTACCACTGAGCTAACGAGACAAATGATTTTCCCTTTTGCATTTATGAATTTGATAATTTTGCCACTAACCTACTAAGCCACGTTTTGCGTTACGCTGGCATTAACCAGTAACAATGAAAGCGCACAAATAAATTGTAAATTCAATTTTATTTATTTTTCCCGCGGACGGGAATCGAACCTACACTTCTTAGAATCGGCCAATAATGGAGAAAGAAGAACTTTAAGAACTTTTATTTTAAATGACTCTAAATCAAATTTATAAATGCAAGAAGAAAAAACAACCGCCTCGTCCGGGGTTTGAAACCGGGACCTTCCGCTTTCCGGGCGACTGCTCTTACCACTGAGCTAACGAAACAGATGATTTTCCATCTTGCATTTATCAATTTGTTACTTTTGTCACTAGCCTAGTAAGCCACGTTTTGCTTTCAGCTGGCATTAACCAGTAACAATGAAAGCGCACAAATAAATTGTAAACTCAGTTTTATTTACTTTTCCCTCGGACGGTAATCGAACCTACAATTGTGAGAATCGGTCAGTGATGGAGAAAGAAGCACTTTAAGCACTTTTATTTTAATGATTCCAAATCAAATTTATAAATGCAAGAATAAAAAACAACCGCCTCGTCCGGGGTTTGAAACCGGGACCTTGCGCTTGCGGGGCGACTTCTCTTACCACTGAGCTAACGAGACAAATGATTTTCCCTTTTGCATTTATGAATTTGTTAATTTTGCCACTAACCTACTAAGCCACGTTTTGCGTTACGCTGGCATTAACCAGTAACAATGAAAGCGCACAAATAAATTGTAAATTCAATTTTATTTATTTTTCCCGCGGACGGGAATCGAACCTACACTTCTTAGAATCGGCCAATAATGGAGAAAGAAGAACTTTAAGAACTTTTATTTTAAATGACTCTAAATCAAATTTATAAATGCAAGAAGAAAAAACAACCGCCTCGTCCGGGGTTTGAAACCGGGACCTTCCGCTTTCCGGGCGACTGCTCTTACCACTGAGCTAACGAAACAGATGATTTTCCATCTTGCATTTATCAATTTGTTACTTTTGTCACTAGCCTAGTAAGCCACGTTTTGCTTTCAGCTGGCATTAACCAGTAACGATGAAAGCGTGCAAATAAATTGTAAATTCGATTTTATTTATTTTTCCCGCGGACGGGAATCTCACCTAAATTGTTAGAATCGGTCAATGATGGAGTAAGAAGAACTTTAAGAACTTTTATTTTTAATGATTCTAAATCAAATTTATATATGCAAGAAGAAAAAACAACCGCCTCGTCCGGGGTTTGAAACCGGAACGCTCCCTTTGCCGGCAGAATGCTCTTACCACTGAGCTAACGAGGCACATGATTTTCCCTCTTGCATTTATCAATTTGTTTCTTTTGCCACTAGTCTACTAAGCTACGTTTTGCTTTCAGCTGGCATCAACCAGTCAAAATGAAAGCGCACAAATAAAATGTAAATTCGATTTTATTTATTTTTCGAGCGGACGGGAATATAACCTTCAATTGTTAGAATCGGTCAATGATGGAGAAAGAAGAACTTTAAGAACTTTTATTTTTAATGATTCTAAATCAAATTTATAAATGCAAGAATAAAAAACAACCGCCTCGTCCGGGGTTTGAAACCGGGACCTTGCGCTTGCGGGGCGACTTCTCTTACCACTGAGCTAACGAGACAAATGATTTTCCCTTTTGCATTTATGAATTTGTTAATTTTGCCACTAACCTACTAAGCCACGTTTTGCGTTACGCTGGCATTAACCAGTAACAATGAAAGCGCACAAATAAATTGTAAATTCAATTTTATTTATTTTTCCCGCGGACGGGAATCGAACCTACACTTCTTAGAATCGGCCAATAATGGAGAAAGAAGAACTTTAAGAACTTTTATTTTAAATGACTCTAAATCAAATTTATAAATGCAAGAAGAAAAAACAACCGCCTCGTCCGGGGTTTGAAACCGGGACCTTCCGCTTTCCGGGCGACTGCTCTTACCACTGAGCTAACGAAACAGATGAATTTCCCTCTTGCATTTATGAATTTGTTACTTTTGCCACTAGCATACTAAGCCACGTTTTGCGTTCAGCTGGCATTAACCAGTAACAATGAAAGCGCACAAATAAATTGTAAACTCAGTTTTATTTACTTTTCCCGCGGACGGGAATCGAACCTACACTTGTGAGAATCGGTCAGTGATGGAGAAAGAAGCACTTTAAGAACTTTTATTTTAATGATTCTAAATCAAATTTATAAATGCATGAATAAAAAACAACCGCCTCGTCCGGGGTTTGAAACCGGGACCTTGCGCTAGCCGGGCGACTGCTCTTACCACTGAGCTAACGAAACAGATTATTTTCCGTCTTGCATTTATCAATTTGCTACTTTTGTCTCTAGCCTACTAAGCCACGTTTTGCTTTCAGCTGGCATTAACCAGTAACAATGAAAGCGCACAAATAAATTGTAAACTCAATTTTATTTACTTTTGCCGCGGACGGAAATCGAACCTACACTTGTGAGTATCGGTCAATGATGGAGAAAAAGTACTTTAAGAACTTTTATTATAATGATTCTAAATAAAATTTATAAATGCAAGAATAAAAACAACTGCCTCGTCCGGGGTTTGAAACCGGGACCTTCCGCTTGCCGGGCGACTGCCCTTACCACTGAGGTTACGAGACAGATGATTTTCCCTCTTGCATTTATCATTTGGTTACTTTTGTCACTAGCCTACTAAGCCACGTTTTGCTTTCAGCTGGCATTAACCAGTAACGATGAAAGCGTGCAAATAAATTGTAAATTCGATTTTATTTATTTTTCCCGCGGACGGGAATCTAACCTACAATTGTTAGAATCGGTCCATGATGGAGTAAGAAGAACTTTAAGAACTTTTATTTTTAATGATTCTAAATCAAATTTATAAATGCAAGAAGAAAAAACAACCGCCTCGTCCGGGGTTTGAAACCGGGACCTTCCGCTTTCCGGGCGACTGCTCTTACCACAGAGCTAACGAGACAGATGATTTGCATCTTGCATTTATCAATTTGTTACTTTTGTCACTAGCTTACTAAGCCACGTTTTGCTTTCAGCTGGCATTAACCAGTATCGATGAAAGCACACAAATAAATTGTAAATTCAATTTTATTTATTTTTCCCGCGGACGGGAATCGAACCTACACTTGTTAGAATCGGTCAATGATGGAGTAAGAAGAACTTTAAGAACTTTTATTTTAAATGATTCTAAATCAAATTTATAAATACAAGAAGAAAAAACAACTGCGTCGTCCGGGGTTTGAAACCGGGACCTTTCGCTTGCGGGGCGACTTCTCTTAATACTGAGCTAACGAGACAAATTATTTTCCCTTTTGCATTTATCAATTTGTTAATTTTGCCACTAACCTACTAAGCCACGTTTTGCGTTACGCTGGCATTAACCAGTAACAATGAAAGCGCACGAATAAATTGTAAATTCAATTTTATTTATTTTTCCCGCGGACGGGAATCGAACCTACACTTCTTAGAATCGGCCAATAATGGAGAAAGAAGAACTTTAAGAACTTTTATTTTAAATGATTCTAAATCAAATTTATAAATGCAAGAAGAAAAAACAACCGCTTCGTCCGGAGTTTGAAACCGCGACATTCCGCTTTCCGGGCGACTGCTCTTACCACTAAGCTAACGAGACAGATGAATATTCCTCTTGCATTTATCAATTTGTTACTTTTGCCACTAGCCTACTAAGCCACGTTTTGCGTTCAGCTGGCATTAACCAGTAACAATGAAAGCGCACAAATAAATTGTAAACTCAGTTTTATTTACTTTTCCCTCGGACGGTAATCGAACCTACAATTGTGAGAATCGGTCAGTGATGGAGAAAGAAGCACTTTAAGCACTTTTATTTTAATGATTCCAAATCAAATTTATAAATGCAAGAATAAAAAACAACCGCCTCGTCCGGGGTTTGAAACCGGGACCTTGCGCTTGCGGGGCGACTTCTCTTACCACTGAGCTAACGAGACAAATGATTTTCCCTTTTGCATTTATGAATTTGATAATTTTGCCACTAACCTACTAAGCCACGTTTTGCGTTACGCTGGCATTAACCAGTAACAATGAAAGCGCACAAATAAATTGTAAATTCAATTTTATTTATTTTTCCCGCGGACGGGAATCGAACCTACACTTCTTAGAATCGGCCAATAATGGAGAAAGAAGAACTTTAAGAACTTTTATTTTAAATGACTCTAAATCAAATTTATAAATGCAAGAAGAAAAAACAACCGCCTCGTCCGGGGTTTGAAACCGGGACCTTCCGCTTTCCGGGCGACTGCTCTTACCACTGAGCTAACGAAACAGATGATTTTCCATCTTGCATTTATCAATTTGTTACTTTTGTCACTAGCCTAGTAAGCCACGTTTTGCTTTCAGCTGGCATTAACCAGTAACAATGAAAGCGCACAAATAAATTGTAAACTCAGTTTTATTTACTTTTCCCTCGGACGGTAATCGAACCTACAATTGTGAGAATCGGTCAGTGATGGAGAAAGAAGCACTTTAAGCACTTTTATTTTAATGATTCCAAATCAAATTTATAAATGCAAGAATAAAAAACAACCGCCTCGTCCGGGGTTTGAAACCGGGACCTTGCGCTTGCGGGGCGACTTCTCTTACCACTGAGCTAACGAGACAAATGATTTTCCCTTTTGCATTTATGAATTTGTTAATTTTGCCACTAACCTACTAAGCCACGTTTTGCGTTACGCTGGCATTAACCAGTAACAATGAAAGCGCACAAATAAATTGTAAATTCAATTTTATTTATTTTTCCCGCGGACGGGAATCGAACCTACACTTCTTAGAATCGGCCAATAATGGAGAAAGAAGAACTTTAAGAACTTTTATTTTAAATGACTCTAAATCAAATTTATAAATGCAAGAAGAAAAAACAACCGCCTCGTCCGGGGTTTGAAACCGGGACCTTCCGCTTTCCGGGCGACTGCTCTTACCACTGAGCTAACGAAACAGATGATTTTCCATCTTGCATTTATCAATTTGTTACTTTTGTCACTAGCCTAGTAAGCCACGTTTTGCTTTCAGCTGGCATTAACCAGTAACGATGAAAGCGTGCAAATAAATTGTAAATTCGATTTTATTTATTTTTCCCGCGGACGGGAATCTCACCTAAATTGTTAGAATCGGTCAATGATGGAGTAAGAAGAACTTTAAGAACTTTTATTTTTAATGATTCTAAATCAAATTTATATATGCAAGAAGAAAAAACAACCGCCTCGTCCGGGGTTTGAAACCGGAACGCTCCCTTTGCCGGCAGAATGCTCTTACCACTGAGCTAACGAGGCACATGATTTTCCCTCTTGCATTTATCAATTTGTTTCTTTTGCCACTAGTCTACTAAGCTACGTTTTGCTTTCAGCTGGCATCAACCAGTCAAAATGAAAGCGCACAAATAAAATGTAAATTCGATTTTATTTATTTTTCGAGCGGACGGGAATATAACCTTCAATTGTTAGAATCGGTCAATGATGGAGAAAGAAGAACTTTAAGAACTTTTATTTTTAATGATTCTAAATCAAATTTATAAATGCAAGAAGAAAAAACAACCGCTTCGTCCGGGGTTTGAAACCGGGACCTTCCGCTTTCCGGAAGACTGCTCTTACCACTGAGCTAAGGAGACAGATGATTTTCTCTTACATTTACCATTTTGTTACTTTTGTCACTAGCCTACTAAGACACGTTTTGCTTTCAGCTGGCATTAATCAGTAACAATGAAAGCATACAAATAAAATGTAAATTAAATTTTATTTATTTTTCCCGCGGACGGGAATCGAACCTACACTTGTTAGAATTGGTCCGTGACGGAGAAAGAAGAACTTTAAGAACTCTTATTTTTAATGTTTCTAAATCAAATTTATAAATGCAAGAATAAAAAACAACCGCCTCGTCCGGTGTTTGGAACCGGGACCTTCCGCTTTCCGGGCGACTGCTCTTAACACTGACCTTACGAGACAGATGATTTTCCCTTTTGCATTTATCAATTTGTTACTTTTGTCACTAGCCTACTAGGCCACGTTTTGCTTTCAGCTGGCATTAACCAGTATCGATGAAAGCGCACAAGTAAATTGTAAATTCAATTTTATTTATTTGTCCCGCGGACGAGAATCGAAACTACTCTTGTAAGAATCGGTCAATGATGGAGAAAGAAGAACTTTAAGAACTTTTATTTTTAATGATTCTATATCAAATTTATAAATGCAAGAAGAAAAAACAACCGTCTCGTCCGGGGTTTGAAACCGGAACCTTCCCCTTGCCGGCAGAATGCTCTTACCACTGAGCTAACGAGGCAGATGATTTTCCCTCTTGCATTTATCAATTTGTTTCTTTTGCCACTAGTCTACTAAGCTACGTTTTGCTTTCAGCTGGCATCAACCAGTCAAAATGAAAGCGCACAAATAAAATGTAAATTCGATTTTATTTATTTCTCGAGCGTACGGGAATATAACCTTCAATTGTTAGAATCGGTCAATGATGGAGAAAGAAGAACTTTAAGAACTTTTATTTTTAATGATTCCAAATCAAATTTATAAATGCAAGAAGAAAAAACAACCGCTTCGTCCGGGGTTTGAAACCGGGACCTTCCGCTTTCCGGAAGACTGCTCTTACCACTGAGCTAAGGAGACAGATGATTTTCTCTTACATTTACCATTTTGTTACTTTTGTCACTAGCCTACTAAGACACGTTTTGCTTTCAGCTGGCATTAATCAGTAACAATGAAAGCATACAAATAAAATGTAAATTAAATTTTATTTATTTTTCCCGCGGACGGGAATCGAACCTACACTTGTTAGAATTGGTCCGTGCCGGAGAAAGAAGAACTTTAAGAACTCTTATTTTTAATGTTTCTAAATCAAATTTATAAATGCAAGAATAAAAAACAACCGCCTCGTCCGGGATTTGGAACCGGGACCTTCCGCTTTCCGGGCGACAGCTCTTACCACAGAGCTAACGAGACAGATGATTTGCCTCTTGCATTTATCAATTTGTTACTTTTGTCACTAGCTTACTAAGCCACGTATTGCTTTCAGCTGGCATTAACCAGTATCGATGAAAGCGCACAAGTAAATTGTAAATTCAATTTTATTTATTTGTCCCGCGGACGAGAATCGAAGCTACACTTGTAAGAATCGGTCAATGATGGAGAAAGAAGAACTTTAAGAACTTTTATTTTTAATGATTCTAAATCAAATTTATAAATGCAAGAAGAAAAAACAACCGTCTCGTCCTGGGTTTGAAACCGGAACCTTCCCCTTGCCGGCAGAATGCTCTTACCACTGCGATAACGAGGCAGATGATTTTCCCTCTTGTATTTATCAATTTGTTTCTTTTGCCACTAGTCTACTAAGCTACGTTTTGCTTTCAGCTGGCATCAACCAGTCAAAATGAAAGCGCACAAATAAAATGTAAATTCGATTTTATTTATTTTTCGAGCGGACGGGAATATAACCTTCAATTGTTAGAATCGGTCAATGATGGAGAAAGAAGAACTTTAAGAACTTTTATTTTTAATGATTCTAAATCAAATTTATAAATGCAAGAAGAAAAAACAACCGCTTCGTCCGTGGTTTGAAACCGGGACCTTCCGCTTTCCGGAAGACTGCTCTTACCACTGAGCTAAGGAGACAGATGATTTTCTCTTACATTTACCATTTTGTTACTTTTGTCACTAGCCTACTAAGACACGTTTTGCTTTCAGCTGACATTAATCAGTAACAATGAAAGCATACAAATAAAATGTAAATTAAATTTTATTTATTTTTCCCGCGGACGGGAATCGAACCTACACTTGTTAGAATTGGTCCGTGACGGAGAAAGAAGAACTTTAAGAACTCTTATTTTTAATTTTTCTAAATCAAATTTATAAATGCAAGAATAGAAAACAACCGCCTCGTCCGGGTTTGGAACCGGGACCTTCCGTTTTCCGGGCGACTGCTCTTACCACTGAGCTAACGAGACAGATGATTTTCCTTCTTGCATTTACCAATTTGTTACTTTTGACTCTAGCCTACTAAGCCACGTTTTGCTTTCAGCTGGCATTAATCAGTAACAATGAAAGCATACAAATAAAATGTAAATTAAATTTTATTTATTTTTCCCGCGGACGGGAATCGAACGTACACTTGTGAGAATAGGTCAATGATGGAGACAGAAAATCTTTAAGAACTTTTATTTTTAATGATTCTAAATCAAATTTACAAATGCAAGAATAAAAAACAACCGCCTCGCCCGGGCTTTAAAACCGGGACCTTCCGCTTGCCGGGCGGCTGCTCTTACCACTGAGCTAACGAGACAGATGATTTTCCCTCTTGCCTTTATCAATTTGTTACTTTTGACTCTAGCCTACTAAGCCACGTTTTGCTTTCAGCTGGCATTAACCAGTAACGTTGAAAGCGCACAGATAAATTGTAAATTCAATTTTATTTATTTTTCCCGCGGACGGGAATCGAACCTACACTTGTTGGAATCGGTGAATAATGGAGAAAGAAGAACTTTATGAACTTTTATTTTTAATGATTATAAATCAAATTTATAAATACAAGAAGAAAAAACAGCCGCCTCGTCCAGGGTTTGAAACCGGAACCTTCCGCTTGCCGGGCGACTGCTCTTACCACTGAGCTAACGAGACAGATGATTTTCCCTCTTGCATTTACCAATTTGTTACTTTTGACTCTAGCCTACTAAGCCACGTTTTGCTTTCAGCTGGCATTAATCAGTAACAATGAAAGCATACAAATAAAATGTAAATTATATTTTATTTATTTTTCCCGCGGACGGGAATCGAACGTACACTTGTGAGAATAGGTCAATGATGGAGACAGAAAATCTTTAAGAACTTTTATTTTTAATGATTCTAAATCAAATTTACAAATGCAAGAATAAAAAACAACCGCCTCGTCCGGGCTTTAAAACCGGGACCTTCCGCTTGCCGGGCGGCTGCTCTTACCACTGAGCTAACGAGACAGATGATTTTCCCTCTTGCATTTATCAATTTGTTACTTTTGACTCTAGCCTACTAAGCCACGTTTTGCTTTCAGCTGGCATTAACCAGTAACGATGAAAGCGCACAGATAAATTGTGAATTCAATTTTATTTATTTTTCCCGCGGACGAGAATCGAACCTACACTTGTTAGAATCGGCCAGTGATGGGGAAGGAAGACCTTTAAGAAATTTTATTTTTAATGATTCTAAATCAAATTTTTAAATGCAAGAAGAAAAAACAACCGCCTCGTCCGGGGTTTGAAACCAGGACCTTCCGCCTTCCAGGCGACTGGCCTTACCACTGAGCTAACCAGACAAATGATTTTCCTCTTGCGTTTACGAATTTGATAATTTTGTCACTAGCCTACTAAGCCACGTTTTGCTTTCAGCTGGCATTAACCAGTAAGAATGAAAGCATACAAATAAAATGTAAATTCAATTTTATTTATTTTTCCCGGGGACGGGAATCTAACCTACAATTGTTAGAATCGGTCAATGATGGAGTAAGAAGAACTTTAAGAACTTTTATTTTAAATGATTCTAAATCAAATTTATAAATGCAAGAAGAAAAAACAACCGCTTCGTCCGGGGTTTGAAACCGGGACATTCCGCTTTCCGGGCGACTGCTCTTACCACTTAGGTAACGAGACAGATGAATATCCCTCTTGCATTTATCAATTTGTTACTTTTGTCACTAGCCTACTAAGCCACGTTTTGCGTTCAGCTGGCATTAACCAGTAACAATGAAAGCGCACAAATAAATTGTAAACTCAGTTTTATTTACTTTTCCCGCGGACGGTAATCGAACCTACAATTGTGAGAATTGGTCAGTGATGGAGAAAGAAGCACTTTAAGAACTTTTATTTTAATGATTCCAAATCAAATTTATAAATGCAAGAATAAAAAACAACCGCCTCGTCCGGGGTTTGAAGCCGGGACCTTGCGCTTGCGGGGCGACTTCTCTTACCACTGAGCTAACGAGACAAATGATTTTCCCTTTTGCATTTATGAATTTGTTAATTTTGCCACTAACCTACTAAGCCACGTTTTGCGTTACGCTGGCATTAACCAGTAACAATGAAAGCGCACAAATAAATTGTAAATTCAATTTTATTTATTTTTCCCGCGGACGGGAATCGAACCTACACTTCTTAGAATCGGCCAATAATGGAGAAAGAAGAACTTAGAACTTTAAGAACTTTTATTTTAAATGACTCTAAATCAAATTTATAAATGCAAGAATAAAAAACAACCGCCTCGTCCGGGGTTTGAAACCGGGACCTTTCGCTTGCGGGGCGACTTCTCTTACCACTGAGCTAACGAGACAAATGATTTTCCCTTTTGCATTTATCAATTTGTTAATTTTGCCACTAACCTACTAAGCCACGTTTTGCGTTACGCTGGCATTAACCAGTAACAATGAAAGCGCACAAATAAATTGTAAATTCAATTTTATTTATTTTTCCCGCGGACGGGAATCGAACCTACACTTCTTAGAATCGGCCAATAATGGAGAAAGAAGAACTTTAAGAACTTTTATTTTAAATGATTCTAAATCAAATTTATAAATGCAAGAAGAAAAAACAACCGCTTCGTCCGGGGTTTGAAACCGGGACATTCCGCTTTCCGGGCGACTGCTCTTACCACTGAGCTAACGAGACAGATGAATATCCCTCTTGCATTTATCAATTTGTTACTTTTGCCACTAGCCTACTAAGCCACGTTTTGCGTTCAGCTGGCATTAACCAGTAACAATGAAAGCGCACAAATAAATTGTAAACTCAGTTTTATTTACTTTTCCCGCGGACGGTAATCGAACCTACAATTGTGAGAATCGGTCAGTGATGGAGAAAGAAGCACTTTAAGAACTTTTATTTTAATGATTCCAAATCAAATTTATAAATGCAAGAATAAAAAACAACCGCCTCGTCCGGGGTTTGAAACCGGGACCTTGCGCTTGCGGGGCGACTTCTCTTACCACTGAGCTAACGAGACAAATGATTTTCCCTTTTGCATTTATGAATTTGTTAATTTTGCCACTAACCTACTAAGCCACGTTTTGCGTTACGCTGGCATTAACCAGTAACAATGAAAGCGCACAAATAAATTGTAAATTCAATTTTATTTATTTTTCCCGCGGACGGGAATCGAACCTACACTTCTTAGAATCGGCCAATAATGGAGAAAGAAGAACTTTAAGAACTTTTATTTTAAATGACTCTAAAAAAAATTTATAAATGCAAGAAGAAAAAACAACCGCCTCGTCCGGGGTTTGAAACCGGGACCTTCCGCTTTCCGGGCGACTGCTCTTACCACTGAGCTAACGAAACAGATGATTTTCCATCTTGCATTTATCAATTTGTTACTTTTGTCACTAGCCTAGTAAGCCACGTTTTGCTTTCAGCTGGCATTAACCAGTAACGATGAAAGCGTGCAAATAAATTGTAAATTCGATTTTATTTATTTTTCCCGCGGACGGGAATCTCACCTAAATTGTTAGAATCGGTCAATGATGGAGTAAGAAGAACTTTAAGAACTTTTATTTTTAATGATTCTAAATCAAATTTATATATGCAAGAAGAAAAAACAACCGCCTCGTCCGGGGTTTGAAACCGGAACGCTCCCTTTGCCGGCAGAATGCTCTTACCACTGAGCTAACGAGGCACATGATTTTCCCTCTTGCATTTATCAATTTGTTTCTTTTGCCACTAGTCTACTAAGCTACGTTTTGCTTTCAGCTGGCATCAACCAGTCAAAATGAAAGCGCACAAATAAAATGTAAATTCGATTTTATTTATTTTTCGAGCGGACGGGAATATAACCTTCAATTGTTAGAATCGGTCAATGATGGAGAAAGAAGAACTTTAAGAACTTTTATTTTTAATGATTCTAAATCAAATTTATAAATGCAAGAAGAAAAAACAACCGCTTCGTCCGGGGTTTGAAACCGGGACCTTCCGCTTTCCGGAAGACTGCTCTTACCACTGAGCTAAGGAGACAGATGATTTTCTCTTACATTTACCATTTTGTTACTTTTGTCACTAGCCTACTAAGACACGTTTTGCTTTCAGCTGGCATTAATCAGTAACAATGAAAGCATACAAATAAAATGTAAATTAAATTTTATTTATTTTTCCCGAGGACGGGAATCGAACCTACACTTGTTAGAATTGGTCCGTGACGGAGAAAGAAGAACTTTAAGAACTCTTATTTTTAATGTTTCTAAATCAAATTTATAAATGCAAGAATAAAAAACAACCGCCTCGTCCGGTGTTTGGAACCGGGACCTTCCGCTTTCCGGGCGACTGCTCTTAACACTGAGCTAACGAGACAGATGATTTTCCCTCTTGCATTTATCAATTTGTTACTTTTGTCACTAGCCTACTAGGCCACGTTTTGCTTTCAGCTGGCATTAACCAGTATCGATGAAAGCGCACAAGTAAATTGTAAATTCAATTTTATTTATTTGTCCCGCGGACGAGAATCGAAACTACACTTGTAAGAATCGGTCAATGATGGAGAAAGAAGAACTTTAAGAACTTTTATTTTTAATGATTCTATATCAAATTTATAAATGCAAGAAGAAAAAACAACCGTCTCGTCCGGGGTTTGAAACCGGAACCTTCCCCTTGCCGGCAGAATGCTCTTACCACTGAGCTAACGAGGCAGATGATTTTCCCTCTTGCATTTATCAATTTGTTTCTTTTGCCACTAGTCTACTAAGCTACGTTTTGCTTTCAGCTGGCATCAACCAGTCAAAATGAAAGCGCACAAATAAAATGTAAATTCGATTTTATTTATTTCTCGAGCGTACGGGAATATAACCTTCAATTGTTAGAATCGGTCAATGATGGAGAAAGAAGAACTTTAAGAACTTTTATTTTTAATGATTCCAAATCAAATTTATAAATGCAAGAAGAAAAAACAACCGCTTCGTCCGGGGTTTGAAACCGGGACCTTCCGCTTTCCGGAAGACTGCTCTTACCACTGAGCTAAGGAGACAGATGATTTTCTCTTACATTTACCATTTTGTTACTTTTGTCACTAGCCTACTAAGACACGTTTTGCTTTCAGCTGGCATTAATCAGTAACAATGAAAGCATACAAATAAAACGTAAATTAAATTTTATTTATTTTTCCCGCGGACGGGAATCGAACCTACACTTGTTAGAATTGGTCCGTGCCGGAGAAAGAAGAACTTTAAGAACTCTTATTTTTAATGTTTCTAAATCAAATTTATAAATGCAAGAATAAAAAACAACCGCCTCGTCCGGGATTTGGAACCGGGACCTTCCGCTTTCCGGGCGACAGCTCTTACCACAGAGCTAACGAGACAGATGATTTGCCTCTTGCATTTATCAATTTGTTACTTTTGTCACTAGCTTACTAAGCCACGTATTGCTTTCAGCTGGCATTAACCAGTATCGATGAAAGCGCACAAGTAAATTGTAAATTCAATTTTATTTATTTGTCCCGCGGACGAGAATCGAAACTACACTTGTAAGAATCGGTCAATGATGGAGAAAGAAGAACTTTAAGAACTTTTATTTTTAATGATTCTAAATCAAATTTATAAATGCAAGAAGAAAAAACAACCGTCTCGTCCGGGGTTTGAAACCGGAACCTTCCCCTTGCCGGCAGAATGCTCTTACCACTGCGATAACGAGGCAGATGATTTTCCCTCTTGTATTTATCAATTTGTTTCTTTTGCCACTAGTCTACTAAGCTACGTTTTGCTTTCAGCTGGCATCAACCAGTCAAAATGAAAGCGCACAAATAAAATGTAAATTCGATTTTATTTATTTTTCGAGCGGACGGGAATATAACCTTCAATTGTTAGAATCGGTCAATGATGGAGAAAGAAGAACTTTAAGAACTTTTATTTTTAATGATTCTAAATCAAATTTATAAATGCAAGAAGAAAAAACAACCGCTTCGTCCGTGGTTTGAAACCGGGACCTTCCGCTTTCCGGAAGACTGCTCTTACCACTGAGCTAAGGAGACAGATGATTTTCTCTTACATTTACCATTTTGTTACTTTTGTCACTAGCCTACTAAGACACGTTTTGCTTTCAGCTGACATTAATCAGTAACAATGAAAGCATACAAATAAAATGTAAATTAAATTTTATTTATTTTTCCCGCGGACGGGAATCGAACCTACACTTGTTAGAATTGGTCCGTGACGGAGAAAGAAGAACTTTAAGAACTCTTATTTTTAATTTTTCTAAATCAAATTTATAAATGCAAGAATAGAAAACAACCGCCTCGTCCGGGTTTGGAACCGGGACCTTCCGCTTTCCGGGCGACTGCTCTTACCACTGAGCTAACGAGACAGATGATTTTCCCTCTTGCATTTATCAATTTGTTACTTTTGACTCTAGCCTACTAAGCCACGTTTTGCTTTCAGCTGGCATTAACCAGTAACGATGAAAGCGCACAGATAAATTGTGAATTCAATTTTATTTATTTTTCCCGCGGACGAGAATCGAACCTACACTTGTTAGAATCGGCCAGTGATGGGGAAGGAAGACCTTTAAGAAATTTTATTTTTAATGATTCTAAATCAAATTTTTAAATGCAAGAAGAAAAAACTACCGCCTCGTCCGGGGTTTGAAACCAGGACCTTCCGCTTTCCAGGCGACTGGCCTTACCACTGAGCTAACGAGACAAATGATTTTCCTCTTGCGTTTACCAATTTGATAATTTTGTCACTAGCCTACTAAGCCATGTTTTGCTTTCAGCTGGCATTAACCAGTAAGAATGAAAGCACACAAATAAAATGTAAATTCAATTTTATTTATTTTTCCCGCGGACGGGAATCTAACCTACAATTGTTAGAATCGGTCAATGATGGAGTAAGAAGAACTTTAAGAACTTTTATTTTTAATGATTCTAAATCAAATTTATAAATGCAAGAAGAAAAAACAACCGTCTCGTCCGGGGTTTGAAACCGGAACCTTCCCCTTGCCGGCAGAATGCTCTTACCACTGCGATAACGAGGCAGATGATTTTCCCTCTTGTATTTATCAATTTGTTTCTTTTGCCACTAGTCTACTAAGCTACGTTTTGCTTTCAGCTGGCATCAACCAGTCAAAATGAAAGCGCACAAATAAAATGTAAATTCGATTTTATTTATTTTTCGAGCGGACGGGAATATAACCTTCAATTGTTAGAATCGGTCAATGATGGAGAAAGAAGAACTTTAAGAACTTTTATTTTTAATGATTCTAAATCAAATTTATAAATGCAAGAAGAAAAAACAACCGCTTCGTCCGTGGTTTGAAACCGGGACCTTCCGCTTTCCGGAAGACTGCTCTTACCACTGAGCTAAGGAGACAGATGATTTTCTCTTACATTTACCATTTTGTTACTTTTGTCACTAGCCTACTAAGACACGTTTTGCTTTCAGCTGACATTAATCAGTAACAATGAAAGCATACAAAAAAAATGTAAATTAAATTTTATTTATTTTTCCCGCGGACGGGAATCGAACCTACACTTGTTAGAATTGGTCCGTGACGGAGAAAGAAGAACTTTAAGAACTCTTATTTTTAATTTTTCTAAATCAAATTTATAAATGCAAGAATAGAAAACAACCGCCTCGTCCGGGTTTGGAACCGGGACCTTCCGCTTTCCGGGCGACTGCTCTTACCACTGAGCTAACGAGACAGATGATTTTCCCTCTTGCATTTATCAATTTGTTACTTTTGACTCTAGCCTACTAAGCCACGTTTTGCTTTCAGCTGGCATTAACCAGTAACGATGAAAGCGCACAGATAAATTGTGAATTCAATTTTATTTATTTTTCCCGCGGACGAGAATCGAACCTACACTTGTTAGAATCGGCCAGTGATGGGGAAGGAAGACCTTTAAGAAATTTTATTTTTAATGATTCTAAATCAAATTTTTAAATGCAAGAAGAAAAAACTACCGCCTCGTCCGGGGTTTGAAACCAGGACCTTCCGCTTTCCAGGCGACTGGCCTTACCACTGAGCTAACGAGACAAATGATTTTCCTCTTGCGTTTACCAATTTGATAATTTTGTCACTAGCCTACTAAGCCATGTTTTGCTTTCAGCTGGCATTAACCAGTAAGAATGAAAGCACACAAATAAAATGTAAATTCAATTTTATTTATTTTTCCCGCGGACGGGAATCTAACCTACAATTGTTAGAATCGGTCAATGATGGAGTAAGAAGAACTTTAAGAACTTTTATTTTTAATGATTCTAGGTCAAATTTATAAATGCAAGAAGAAAAAACAACCGGCTCGTCCGGGGTTTGAAACCGAGACCTTCCGCTTTCCGGGCGACTGCTGTTACCACTGAGGTAACGAGACAGATGATTTTCCTCTTGCATTTATCAATTTGTTACTTTTGTCACTAGCCTACTAAGCCCCGTTTTGCTTTCAGCTGGCATTAACCAGTAACGATGAAAGCGCACAGATAAATTGTAAATTCAATTTTATTTATTTTTCCCGCGGACGGGAATCGAACCTACACTTGTTGGAATCGGTGAATGATGGAGAAAGAAGAACTTTATGAACTTTTCTTTTTAATGATTCTAAATCAAATTTATAAATACAAGAAGAAAAAACAGCCGCCTCGTCCAGGGTTTGAAACGGGAACCTTCCGCATGCCGGGTAACTGCTCTTACCACTGATTTACGAAACAGATGACTTTCCCTCTTGCATTTATCAATTTGTTACTTTTGTCACTAGCCTACTAAGCCACGTTTTGCTTTCAGCTGGCGTTAACCAGTAACGATGAAAGCGCACAAATAAATTGTAAATTCAATTTTATTTATTTTTCCCGCGGACGGGAATCGAACGTACACTTGTGAGAATAGGTCAATGATGGAGACAAAAGATCTTTAAGAACTTTTATTTTTAATGATTCTAAATCAAATTTACAAATGCAAGAATAAAAAACAACCGCCTCGTCCGGGCTTTAAAACCGGGACCTTCCGCTTGCCGGGCGGCTGCTCTTACCACTGAGCTAACGAGACAGGTGATTTTCCCTCTTGCATTTATCAATTTGTTACTTTTGACTTTAGCCTACTAAGCCACGTTTTGCTTTCAGCTGGCATTAACCAGTAACGATGAAAGCGCACAGATAAATTGTAAACTCAGTTTTATTTATTTTTCCCGCGGACGAGAATCGAACCTACACTTGTTAGAATCGGCCAGTGATGGGGAAGGAAGACCTTTAAGAAATTTTATTTTTAATGATTCTAAATCAAATTTTTAAATGCAGGAAGAAAAAACAACCGCTTCGTCCGGGGTTTGAAACCAGGACCTTCCGCCTTCCAGGCGACTGGCCTTACCACTGAGCTAACCAGACAAATGATTTTCCTCTTGCGCTTACCAATTTGATAATTTTGTCACTAGCCTACTAAGCCACGTTTTGCTTTCAGCTGGCATTAACCAGTAAGAATGAAAGCATACAAATAAAATGTAAATTCAATTTTATTTATTTTTCCCGGGGACGGGAATCTAACCTACAATTGTTAGAATCGGTCAATGATGGAATAAGAAGAACTTTAAGAACTTTTATTTTAAATGATTCTAAATCAAATTTATAAATGCAAGAAGAAAAAACAACCGCTTCGTCCGGGGTTTGAAACCGGGACATTCCGCTTTCCGGGCGACTGCTCTTACCACTGAGGTAACGAGACAGATGAATATCCCTCTTGCATTTATCAATTTGTTACTTTTGTCACTAGCCTACTAAGCCACGTTTTGCGTTCAGCTGGCATTAACCAGTAACAATGAAAGCGCACAAATAAATTGTAAACTCAGTTTTATTTACTTTTCCCGCGGACGGTAATCGAACCTACAATTGTGAGAATCGGTCAGTGATGGAGAAAGAAGCACTTTAAGAACTTTTATTTTAATGATTCCAAATCAAATTTATAAATGCAAGAATAAAAAACAACCGCCTCGTCCGGGGTTTGAAGCCGGGACCTTGCGCTTGCGGGGCGACTTCTCTTACCACTGAGCTAACGAGACAAATGATTTTCCCTTTTGCATTTATGAATTTGTTAATTTTGCCACTAACCTACTAAGCCACGTTTTGCGTTACGCTGGCATTAACCAGTAACAATGAAAGCGCACAAATAAATTGTAAATTCAATTTTATTTATTTTTCCCGCGGACGGGAATCGAACCTACACTTCTTAGAATCGGCCAATAATGGAGAAAGAAGAACTTAGAACTTTAAGAACTTTTATTTTAAATGACTCTAAATCAAATTTATAAATGCAAGAATAAAAAACAACCGCCTCGTCCGGGGTTTGAAATCGGGAGCTTTCGCTTGCGGGGCGACTTCTCTTACCACTGAGCTAACGAGACAAATGATTTTCCCTTTTGCATTTATCAATTTGTTAATTTTGCCACTAACCTACTAAGCCACGTTTTGCGTTACGCTGGCATTAACCAGTAACAATGAAAGCGCACAAATAAATTGTAAATTCAATTTTATTTATTTTTCCCGCGGACGGGAATCGAACCTACACTTCTTAGAATCGGCCAATAATGGAGAAAGAAGAACTTTAAGAACTTTTATTTTAAATGATTCTAAATCAAATTTATAAATGCAAGAAGAAAAAACAACCGCTTCGTCCGGGGTTTGAAACCGGGACATTCCGCTTTCCGGGCGACTGCTCTTACCACTGAGCTAACGAGACAGATGAATATCCCTCTTGCATTTATCAATTTGTTACTTTTGCCACTAGCCTACTAAGCCACGTTTTGCGTTCAGCTGGCATTAACCAGTAACAATGAAAGCGCACAAATAAATTGTAAACTCAGTTTTATTTACTTTTCCCGCGGACGGTAATCGAACCTACAATTGTGAGAATCGGTCAGTGATGGAGAAAGAAGCACTTTAAGAACTTTTATTTTAATGATTCCAAATCAAATTTATAAATGCAAGAATAAAAAACAACCGCCTCGTCCGGGGTTTGAAACCGGGACCTTGCGCTTGCGGGGCGACTTCTCTTACCACTGAGCTAACGAGACAAATGATTTTCCCTTTTGCATTTATGAATTTGTTAATTTTGCCACTAACCTACTAAGCCACGTTTTGCGTTACTCTGGCATTAACCAGTAACAATGAAAGCGCACAAATAAATTGTAAATTCAATTTTATTTATTTTTCCCGCGGACGGGAATCGAACCTACACTTCTTAGAATCGGCCAATAATGGAGAAAGAAGAACTTAGAACTTTAAGAACTTTTATTTTAAATGACTCTAAATCAAATTTATAAATGCAAGAAGAAAAAACAACCGCCTCGTCCGGGGTTTGAAACCGGGACCTTCCGCTTTCCGGGCGACTACTCTTACCACTGAGCTAACGAAACAGATGATTTTCCATCTTGCATTTATCAATTTGTTACTTTTGTCACTAGCCTACTAAGCCACGTTTTGCTTTCAGCTGGCATTAACCAGTAACGATGAAAGCGTGCAAATAAATTGTAAATTCGATTTTATTTATTTTTCCCGCGGACGGGAATCTCACCTAAATTGTTAGAATCGGTCAATGATGGAGTAAGAAGAACTTTAAGAACTTTTATTTTTAATGATTCTAAATCAAATTTATATATGCAAGAAGAAAAAACAACCGCCTCGTCCGGGATTTGAAACCGGAACGCTCCCTTTGCCGGCAGAATGCTCTTACCACTGAGCTAACGAGGCAGATGATTTTCCCTCTTGCATTTATCAATTTGTTTCTTTTGCCACTAGTCTACTAAGCTACGTTTTGCTTTCAGCTGGCATCAACCAGTCAAAATGAAAGCGCACAAATAAAATGTAAATTCGATTTTATTTATTTTTCGAGCGGACGGGAATATAACCTTCAATTGTTAGAATCGGTCAATGATGGAGAAAGAAGAACTTTAAGAACTTTTATTTTTAATGATTCTAAATCAAATTTATAAATGCAAGAAGAAAAAACAACCGCTTCGTCCGGGGTTTGAAACCGGGACCTTCCGCTTTCCGGAAGACTGCTCTTACCACTGAGCTAAGGAGACAGATGATTTTCTCTTACATTTACCATTTTGTTACTTTTGTCACTAGCCTACTAAGACACGTTTTGCTTTCAGCTGGCATTAATCAGTAACAATGAAAGCATACAAATAAAATGTAAATTAAATTTTATTTATTTTTCCCGCGGACGGGAATCGAACCTACACTTGTTAGAATTGGTCCGTGACGGAGAAAGAAGAACTTTAAGGACTCTTATTTTTAATGTTTCTAAATCAAATTTATAAATGCAAGAATAAAAAACAACCGCCTCGTCCGGGGTTTGGAACCGGGACCTTCCGCTTTCCGGGCGACTGCTCTTAACACTGAGCTAACGAGACAGATGATTTTCCCTCTTGCATTTATCAATTTGTTACTTTTGTCACTAGCCTACTAGGCCACGTTTTGCTTTCAGCTGGCATTAACCAGTATCGATGAAAGCGCACAAGTAAATTGTAAATTCAATTTTATTTATTTGTCCCGCGGACGAGAATCGAAACTACACTTGTAAGAATCGGTCAATGATGGAGAAAGAAGAACTTTAAGAACTTTTATTTTTAATGATTCTAAATCAAATTTATAAATGCAAGAAGAAAAAACAACCGTCTCGTCCGGGGTTTGAAACCGGAACCTTCCCCTTGCCGGCAGAATGCTCTTACCACTGAGCTAACGAGGCAGATGATTTTCCCTCTTGCATTTATCAATTTGTTTCCTTTGCCACTATTCTACTAAGCTACGTTTTGCTTTCAGCTAGCATCAACCTGTCAAAATGAAAGCGCACAAATAAAATGTAAATTCGATTTTATTTATTTCTCGAGCGGACGGGAATATAACCTTCAATTGTTAGAATCGGTCAATGATGGAGAAAGAAGAACTTTAAGAACTTTTATTTTTAATGATTCCAAAGCAAATTTATAAATGCAAGAAGAAAAAACAACCGCTTCGTCCGGGGTTTGAAACCGGGACCTTCCGCTTTCCGGAAGACTGCTCTTACCACTGAGCTAAGGAGACAGATGATTTTCTCTTACATTTACCATTTTGTTACTTTTGTCACTAGCCTACTAAGACACGTTCTGCTTTCAGCTGGCATTAATCAGTAACAATGAAAGCATACAAATAAAATGTAAATTAAATTTTATTTATTTTTCCCGCGGACGGGAATCGAACCTACACTTGTTAGAATTGGTCCGTGCCGGAGAAAAAAGAACTTTAAGAACTCTTATTTTTAATGTTTCTAAATCAAATTTATAAATGCAAGAATAAAAAACAACCGCCTCGTCCGGGATTTGGAACCGGGACCTTCCGCTTTCCGGGCGACAGCTCTTACCACAGAGCTAACGAGACAGATGATTTGCCTCTTGCATTTATCAATTTGTTACTTTTGTCACTAGCTTACTAAGCCACGTATTGCTTTCAGCTGGCATTAACCAGTATCGATGAAAGCGCACAAGTAAATTGTAAATTCAATTTTATTTATTTGTCCCGCGGACGAGAATCGAAACTACACTTGTAAGAATCGGTCAATGATGGAGAAAGAAGAACTTTAAGAACTTTTATTTTTAATGATTCTAAATCAAATTTATAAATGCAAGAAGAAAAAACAACCGTCTCGTCCGGGGTTTGAAACCGGAACCTTCCCCTTGCCGGCAGAATGCTCTTACCACTGAGATAACGAGGCAGATGATTTTCCCTCTTGCATTTATCAATTTGTTTCTTTTGCCACTAGTCTACTAAGCTACGTTTTGCTTTCAGCTGGCATCAACCAGTCAAAATGAAAGCGCACAAATAAAATGTAAATTCGATTTTATTTATTTTTCGAGCGGACGGGAATATAACCTTCAATTGTTAGAATCGGTCAATGATGGAGAAAGAAGAACTTTAAGAACTTTTATTTGTAATGATTCTAAATCAAATTTATAAATGCAAGAAGAAAAAACAACCGCTTCGTCCGGGGTTTGAAACCGGGACCTTCCGCTTTCCGGAAGACTGCTCTTACCACTGAGCTAAGGAGACAGATGATTTTCTCTTACATTTACCATTTTGTTACTTTTGTCACTAGCCTACTAAGACACGTTTTGCTTTCAGCTGACATTAATCAGTAACAATGAAAGCATACAAATAAAATGTAAATTACATTTTATTTATTTTTCCCGCGGACGGGAATCGAACCTACACTTGTTAGAATTGGTCCGTGACGGAGAAAGAAGAACTTTAAGAACTCTTATTTTTAATGTTTCTAAATCAAATTTATAAATGCAAGAATAAAAAACAACCGCCTCGTCCGGGGTTTGGAACCGGGACCTTCCGCTTTCCGGGCGACTGCTCTTAACACTGAGCTAACGAGACAGATGATTTTCCCTCTTGCATTTATCAATTTGTTACTTTTGTCACTAGCCTACTAGGCCACGTTTTGCTTTCAGCTGGCGTTAACCAGTAACGATGAAAGCGCACAAGTAAATTGTAAATTCAATTTTATTTATTTTTCCCGCGGACGGGAATCGAACCTACACTTGTTGGAATCGGTGAATAATGGAGAAAGAAGAACTTTATGAACTTTTATTTTTAATGATTCTAAATCAAATTTATAAATACAAGAAGAAAAAACAGCCGCCTCGTCCAGGGTTTGAAACCGGAACCTTCCGCTTGCCGGGCGACTGCTCTTACTACTGATTTACGAAACAGATGACTTTCCCTCTTGCATTTATCAATTTGTTACTTTTGTCACTAGCCTACTAAGCCACGTTTTGCTTTCAGCTGGCGTTAACCAGTAACGATGAAAGCGCAAAAATAAATTGTAAATTCAATTTTATTTATTTTTCCCGCGGACGGGAATCGAACGTACACTTGTGAGAATAGGTCAATGATGGAGACAAAAGAACTTTAAGAACTTTTATTTTTAATGATTCTAAATCAAATTTATAAATGCAAGAAGAAAAAACAACCGCTTCGTCCGGGGTTTGAAACCGGGACCTTCCGCTTTCCGGAAGACTGCTCTTACCACTGAGCTAAGGAGACAGATGATTTTCTCTTACATTTACCATTTTGTTACTTTTGTCACTAGCCTACTAAGACACGTTTTGCTTTCAGCTGGCATTAATCAGTAACAATGAAAGCATACAAATAAAATGTAAATTAAATTTTATTTATTTTTCTCGCGGACGGGAATCGAACGTACACTTGTGAGAATAGGTCAATGATGGAGACAGAAAATCTTTAAGAACTTTTATTTTTAATGATTCTAAATCAAATTTACAAATGCAAGAATAAAAAACAACCGCCTCGTCCGGGCTTTAAAACCGGGACCTTCCGCTTGCCGGGCGGCTGCTCTTACCACTGAGCTAACGAGACAGATGGTTTTCCCTCTTGCATTTATCAATTTGTTACTTTTGACTCTAGCCTACTAAGCCACGTTTTGCTTTCAGCTGGCATTAACCAGTAACGTTGAAAGCGCACAGATAAATTGTAAATTCAATTTTATTTATTTTTCCCGCGGACGGGAATCGAACCTACACTTGTTGGAATCGGTGAATAATGGAGAAAGAAGAACTTTATGAACTTTTATTTTTAATGATTATTAATCAAATTTATAAATACAAGAAGAAAAAACAGCCGCCTCGTCCAGGGTTTGAAACCGGAACCTTCCGCTTGCCGGGCGACTGCTCTTACCACTGATTTACGAAACAGATGACTTTCCCTCTTGCATTTATCAATTTGTTACTTTTGTCACTAGCCTGCTAAGCCACGTTTTGCTTTCAGCTGGCGTTAACCAGTAACGATGAAAGCGCACAGATAAATTGTGAATTCAATTTTATTTATTTTTCCCGCGGACGAGAATCGAACCTACACTTGTTAGAATCGGCCAGTGATGGGAAGGAAGACCTTTAAGAAATTTTATTTTTAATGATTCTAAATCAAATTTTTAAATGCAAGAAGAAAAAACAACCGCCTCGTCCGGGGTTTGAAACCAGGACCTTCCGCTTTCCAAGCGACTGGCCTTACCACTGAGCTAACGAGACAAATGATTTTCCTCTTGCGTTTACCAATTTGATAATTTTGTCACTAGCCTACTAAGCCATGTTTTAATTTCAGCTGGCATTAACCAGTAAGAATGAAAGCGCACAGATAAATTGTGAATTCAATTTTATTTATTTTTCCCGCGGACGAGAATCGAACCTACACTTGTTAGAATCGGCCAGTGATGGGAAGGAAGACCTTTAAGAAATTTTATTTTTAATGATTCTAAATCAAATTTATAAATGCAAGAAGAAAAAACAACCGCTTCGTCCGGGGTTTGAAACCGGGACCTTCCGCTTTCCGGAAGACTGCTCTTACCACTGAGCTAAGGAGACAGATGATTTTCTCTTACATTTACCATTTTGTTACTTTTGTCACTAGCCTACTAAGACACGTTCTGCTTTCAGCTGGCATTAATCAGTAACAATGAAAGCATACAAATAAAATGTAAATTAAATTTTATTTATTTTTCCCGCGGACGGGAATCGAACCTACACTTGTTAGAATTGGTCCGTGCCGGAGAAAAAAGAACTTTAAGAACTCTTATTTTTAATGTTTCTAAATCAAATTTATAAATGCAAGAATAAAAAACAACCGCCTCGTCCGGGATTTGGAACCGGGACCTTCCGCTTTCCGGGCGACAGCTCTTACCACAGAGCTAACGAGACAGATGATTTGCCTCTTGCATTTATCAATTTGTTACTTTTGTCACTAGCTTACTAAGCCACGTATTGCTTTCAGCTGGCATTAACCAGTATCGATGAAAGCGCACAAGTAAATTGTAAATTCAATTTTATTTATTTGTCCCGCGGACGAGAATCGAAACTACACTTGTAAGAATCGGTCAATGATGGAGAAAGAAGAACTTTAAGAACTTTTATTTTTAATGATTCTAAATCAAATTTATAAATGCAAGAAGAAAAAACAACCGTCTCGTCCGGGGTTTGAAACCGGAACCTTCCCCTTGCCGGCAGAATGCTCTTACCACTGAGATAACGAGGCAGATGATTTTCCCTCTTGCATTTATCAATTTGTTTCTTTTGCCACTAGTCTACTAAGCTACGTTTTGCTTTCAGCTGGCATCAACCAGTCAAAATGAAAGCGCACAAATAAAATGTAAATTCGATTTTATTTATTTTTCGAGCGGACGGGAATATAACCTTCAATTGTTAGAATCGGTCAATGATGGAGAAAGAAGAACTTTAAGAACTTTTATTTGTAATGATTCTAAATCAAATTTATAAATGCAAGAAGAAAAAACAACCGCTTCGTCCGGGGTTTGAAACCGGGACCTTCCGCTTTCCGGAAGACTGCTCTTACCACTGAGCTAAGGAGACAGATGATTTTCTCTTACATTTACCATTTTGTTACTTTTGTCACTAGCCTACTAAGACACGTTTTGCTTTCAGCTGACATTAATCAGTAACAATGAAAGCATACAAATAAAATGTAAATTACATTTTATTTATTTTTCCCGCGGACGGGAATCGAACCTACACTTGTTAGAATTGGTCCGTGACGGAGAAAGAAGAACTTTAAGAACTCTTATTTTTAATGTTTCTAAATCAAATTTATAAATGCAAGAATAAAAAACAACCGCCTCGTCCGGGGTTTGGAACCGGGACCTTCCGCTTTCCGGGCGACTGCTCTTAACACTGAGCTAACGAGACAGATGATTTTCCCTCTTGCATTTATCAATTTGTTACTTTTGTCACTAGCCTACTAGGCCACGTTTTGCTTTCAGCTGGCGTTAACCAGTAACGATGAAAGCGCACAAGTAAATTGTAAATTCAATTTTATTTATTTTTCCCGCGGACGGGAATCGAACCTACACTTGTTGGAATCGGTGAATAATGGAGAAAGAAGAACTTTATGAACTTTTATTTTTAATGATTCTAAATCAAATTTATAAATACAAGAAGAAAAAACAGCCGCCTCGTCCAGGGTTTGAAACCGGAACCTTCCGCTTGCCGGGCGACTGCTCTTACTACTGATTTACGAAACAGATGACTTTCCCTCTTGCATTTATCAATTTGTTACTTTTGTCACTAGCCTACTAAGCCACGTTTTGCTTTCAGCTGGCGTTAACCAGTAACGATGAAAGCGCAAAAATAAATTGTAAATTCAATTTTATTTATTTTTCCCGCGGACGGGAATCGAACGTACACTTGTGAGAATAGGTCAATGATGGAGACAAAAGAACTTTAAGAACTTTTATTTTTAATGATTCTAAATCAAATTTATAAATGCAAGAAGAAAAAACAACCGCTTCGTCCGGGGTTTGAAACCGGGACCTTCCGCTTTCCGGAAGACTGCTCTTACCACTGAGCTAAGGAGACAGATGATTTTCTCTTACATTTACCATTTTGTTACTTTTGTCACTAGCCTACTAAGACACGTTTTGCTTTCAGCTGGCATTAATCAGTAACAATGAAAGCATACAAATAAAATGTAAATTAAATTTTATTTATTTTTCTCGCGGACGGGAATCGAACGTACACTTGTGAGAATAGGTCAATGATGGAGACAGAAAATCTTTAAGAACTTTTATTTTTAATGATTCTAAATCAAATTTACAAATGCAAGAATAAAAAACAACCGCCTCGTCCGGGCTTTAAAACCGGGACCTTCCGCTTGCCGGGCGGCTGCTCTTACCACTGAGCTAACGAGACAGATGGTTTTCCCTCTTGCATTTATCAATTTGTTACTTTTGACTCTAGCCTACTAAGCCACGTTTTGCTTTCAGCTGGCATTAACCAGTAACGTTGAAAGCGCACAGATAAATTGTAAATTCAATTTTATTTATTTTTCCCGCGGACGGGAATCGAACCTACACTTGTTGGAATCGGTGAATAATGGAGAAAGAAGAACTTTATGAACTTTTATTTTTAATGATTATTAATCAAATTTATAAATACAAGAAGAAAAAACAGCCGCCTCGTCCAGGGTTTGAAACCGGAACCTTCCGCTTGCCGGGCGACTGCTCTTACCACTGATTTACGAAACAGATGACTTTCCCTCTTGCATTTATCAATTTGTTACTTTTGTCACTAGCCTGCTAAGCCACGTTTTGCTTTCAGCTGGCGTTAACCAGTAACGATGAAAGCGCACAGATAAATTGTGAATTCAATTTTATTTATTTTTCCCGCGGACGAGAATCGAACCTACACTTGTTAGAATCGGCCAGTGATGGGAAGGAAGACCTTTAAGAAATTTTATTTTTAATGATTCTAAATCAAATTTTTAAATGCAAGAAGAAAAAACAACCGCCTCGTCCGGGGTTTGAAACCAGGACCTTCCGCTTTCCAAGCGACTGGCCTTACCACTGAGCTAACGAGACAAATGATTTTCCTCTTGCGTTTACCAATTTGATAATTTTGTCACTAGCCTACTAAGCCATGTTTTAATTTCAGCTGGCATTAACCAGTAAGAATGAAAGCGCACAATAAAATTGTAAATTCAAGTTTATTTATTTTTCCCGCGGACGGGAATCTAACCTACAATTGTTAGAATCGGTCAATGATGGAGTAAGAAGAACTTTAAGAACTTTTATTTTTAATGATTCTAGGTCAAATTTATAAATGCAAGAAGAAAAAACAACCGCTTCGTCCGGGGTTTGAAACCGAGACCTTCCGCTTTCCGGGCGACTGCTCTTACCACTGAGCTAACGAGACAGATGAATTTCCCTCTTGCATTTATCAATTTGTTACTTTTGCCACTAGCCTACTAAGCTACGTTTTGCGTTCAGCTGGCATTAACCGGTAACAATGAAAGCGCACAAATAAATTGTAAACTCAGTTTTATTTACTTTTCCCGCGGACGGGAATCGAACCTACACTTGTGAGAATCTGTCAGTGATGGAGAAAGAAGCACTTTAAGAACTTTTATTTTAATGATTCTAAATCAAATTTATAAATGCAAGAATAAAAAACAACCGCCTCGTCCGGGGTTTGAAACCGGGACCTTGCGCTTGCCGGGCGACTGCTCTTACCACTGAGCTAACGAAACAGATGATTTTCCGTCTTGCATTTATCAATTTGTTATTTTTGTCACTAGCCTACTAAGCCACGTTTTGCTTTCAGCTGGCATTAACCAGTAACAATGAAAGCGCACAAATAAATTGTAAACTCAATTTTATTTACTTTTCCCGCGGACGGGAATCGAACCTACACTTGTGAGTATCGGTCAATGATGGAGAAAAAGTACTTTAAGAACTTTTATTATAATGATTCTAAATAAAATTTATAAATGCAAGAATAAAAAACAGCTGCCTCGTCCGGGGTTTGAAACCGGGACCTTCCGCTTTCCGGGCGACTGCTCTTACCACAGAGCTAACGAGACAGATGATTTGCATCTTGCATTTATCAATTTGTTACTTTTGTCACTAGCTTACTAAGCCACGTTTTGCTTTCAGCTGGCATTAACCAGTATCGATGAAAGCGCACAAATAAATTGTAAATTCAATTTTATTTATTTTTCCCGCGGACGGGAATCGAACCTACACTTGTTAGAATCGGTCAATGATGGTGAGAGAAGAACTTTAAGAACTTTAATTTATAATGACTCTAAATCAAATTTATAAATGCAAGAAGGAAAAAAAACCGCCTCGGCCGGGGTTTGAAACCGGGACCTTCCCCTTGCAGGGAGAATGCTCTTACTACTGAGCTAACGAGACAGATGATTTCGCCTCTTGTATTTATCAATTTGTTACTTTTGCCACTAGCCTACTAAGCCACGCTTTGGTTTTTTCTGGCATTAACCAGTAACTATTAAATCGCACAAAGAAATTGTAAATTCAATTTTATTTAGTTTCCTGCGGACGGGAATCGAACCTACACTTCTTACAATCGGTCAATGATGGAGAAAAAGTACTTTAAGAACTTTTATTATAATGATTCTAAATAAAATTTATAAATGCAAGAATAAAAAACAGCTGCCTCGTCCGGGGTTTGAAACCGGGACCTTCCGCTTTCCGGGCGACTGCTCTTACCACTGAGCTAACGAGACAGATGAATTTCCCTCTTGCATTTATCAATTTGTTACTTTTGCCACTAGCCTACTAAGCCACGCTTTGCTTTTTTCTGGCATTAACCAGTAACGATTAAATCGCACAAAGAAATTGCAAATTCAATTTTATTTAGTTTTCCCGCGGACGGGAATCGAACCTACACTTGTTAGAATCGGTCAATGATGGAGAAAGAAAAATTTTAAGAACTTTTATTTTTAATGATTCTAAATCAAATTTATAAATGGAAGAAGATAAAACAACCGCCTAGTCCGGGGTTTGAAACCGGGGCCTTCCGCTTTCCGGGCGACTTCTCTTACCACTGAGCTAACGAAACAGATGAATTTCCGTCTTGCATTTATCAATTTGTTACTTTTGTCACTAGCCTACTAAGCCACGTTTTGCGTTCAGCTGGCATTAACCAGTAACGATGAAAGCGCACAAATAAATTGTAAACTCAGTTTTATTTACTTTTCCCGCGGACGGGAATCGAACCTACACTTGTGAGAATCGGTCAGTGATGGAGAAAGAAGCACTTTAAGAACTTTAATTTATAATGACTCTAAATCAAATTTATAAATGCAAGAAGAAAAAAAACCGCCTCGGCCGGGGTTTGAAACCGGGACCTTCCCCTTGCAGGGAGAATGCTCTTACTACTGAGCTAACGAGACAGATGATTTCGCCTGTATTTATCAATTTGTTACTTTTGCCACTAGCCTACTAAGCCACGCTTTGCTTTTTTCTGGCATTAACCAGTAACGATTAAAGCGCACAAAGAAATTGTAAATTCAATTTTATTTAGTTTTCCCGCGGACGGGAATCGAACCTACACTTCTTACAATCGGTCAATGATGGAGAAAAAGTACTTTAAGAACTTTTATTATTATGATTCTAAATAAAATTTATAAATGCAAGAATAAAAAACAGCTGCCTCGTCCGGGGTTTGAAACCGGGACCTTCCGCTTTCCGGGCGACTGCTCTTACCACTGAGCTAACGAGACAGATGAATTTCCCTCTTGCATTTATCAATTTGTTACTTTTGCCACTAGCCTACTAAGCCACGCTTTGCTTTTTTCTGGCATTAACCAGTAACGATTAAAGCGCACAAAGAAATTGTAAATTCAATTTTATTTAGTTTTCCCGCGGACGGGAATCGAACCTACACTTCTTAGAATCGGTCAATGATGGAGAAAGAAGAACTTTAAGAACTTTAATTTATAATGAATCTAAATCAAGATTATAAATGCAAGAAGGAAAAAAACCGCCTCGGCCGGGGTTTGAAACCGGGACCTTCCCCTTGCAGGGAGAATGCTCTTACTACTGAGCTAACGAGACAGATGATTTCGCCACTTGCATTTATCAATTTGTTACTTTCGTCACTAGCCTACTAAGCCACGTTTTGCTTTCAACTGGCATTAACCAGTAACGATGAAAGCGAACAAATAAATTGTAAATTCAATTTTATATATTTTTCCCGCGGACGGGAATCGAACCTACACTTGTTGGAATCGGTGAATAATGGAGAAAGAAGAACTTTATGAACTTTTATTTTTAATGATTATTAATCAAATTTATAAATACAAGAAGAAAAAACAGCCGCCTCGTCCAGGGTTTGAAACCGGAACCTTCCGCTTGCCGGGCGACTGCTCTTACCACTGATTTACGAAACAGATGACTTTCCCTCTTGCATTTATCAATTTGTTACTTTTGTCACTAGCCTGCTAAGCCACGTTTTGCTTTCAGCTGGCGTTAACCAGTAACGATGAAAGCGCACAGATAAATTGTGAATTCAATTTTATTTATTTTTCCCGCGGACGAGAATCGAACCTACACTTGTTAGAATCGGCCAGTGATGGGAAGGAAGACCTTTAAGAAATTTTATTTTTAATGATTCTAAATCAAATTTTTAAATGCAAGAAGAAAAAACAACCGCCTCGTCCGGGGTTTGAAACCAGGACCTTCCGCTTTCCAAGCGACTGGCCTTACCACTGAGCTAACGAGACAAATGATTTTCCTCTTGCGTTTACCAATTTGATAATTTTGTCACTAGCCTACTAAGCCATGTTTTACTTTCAGCTGGCATTAACCAGTAAGAATGAAAGCGCACAATAAAATTGTAAATTCAAGTTTATTTATTTTTCCCGCGGACGGGAATCTAACCTACAATTGTTAGAATCGGTCAATGATGGAGTAAGAAGAACTTTAAGAACTTTTATTTTTAATGATTCTAGGTCAAATTTATAAATGCAAGAAGAAAAAACAACCGCTTCGTCCGGGGTTTGAAACCGAGACCTTCCGCTTTCCGGGCGACTGCTCTTACCACTGAGCTAACGAGACAGATGAATTTCCCTCTTGCATTTATCAATTTGTTACTTTTGCCACTAGCCTACTAAGCTACGTTTTGCGTTCAGCTGGCATTAACCGGTAACAATGAAAGCGCACAAATAAATTGTAAACTCAGTTTTATTTACTTTTCCCGCGGACGGGAATCGAACCTACACTTGTGAGAATCTGTCAGTGATGGAGAAAGAAGCACTTTAAGAACTTTTATTTTAATGATTCTAAATCAAATTTATAAATGCAAGAATAAAAAACAACCGCCTCGTCCGGGGTTTGAAACCGGGACCTTGCGCTTGCCGGGCGACTGCTCTTACCACTGAGCTAACGAAACAGATGATTTTCCGTCTTGCATTTATCAATTTGTTATTTTTGTCACTAGCCTACTAAGCCACGTTTTGCTTTCAGCTGGCATTAACCAGTAACAATGAAAGCGCACAAATAAATTGTAAACTCAATTTTATTTACTTTTCCCGCGGACGGGAATCGAACCTACACTTGTGAGTATCGGTCAATGATGGAGAAAAAGTACTTTAAGAACTTTTATTATAATGATTCTAAATAAAATTTATAAATGCAAGAATAAAAAACAGCTGCCTCGTCCGGGGTTTGAAACCGGGACCTTCCGCTTTCCGGGCGACTGCTCTTACCACAGAGCTAACGAGACAGATGATTTGCATCTTGCATTTATCAATTTGTTACTTTTGTCACTAGCTTACTAAGCCACGTTTTGCTTTCAGCTGGCATTAACCAGTATCGATGAAAGCGCACAAATAAATTGTAAATTCAATTTTATTTATTTTTCCCGCGGACGGGAATCGAACCTACACTTGTTAGAATCGGTCAATGATGGTGAGAGAAGAACTTTAAGAACTTTAATTTATAATGACTCTAAATCAAATTTATAAATGCAAGAAGGAAAAAAACCGCCTCGGCCGGGGTTTGAAACCGGGACCTTCCCCTTGCAGGGAGAATGCTCTTACTACTGAGCTAACGAGACAGATGATTTCGCCTCTTGTATTTATCAATTTGTTACTTTTGCCACTAGCCTACTAAGCCACGCTTTGGTTTTTTCTGGCATTAACCAGTAACTATTAAATCGCACAAAGAAATTGTAAATTCAATTTTATTTAGTTTCCTGCGGACGGGAATCGAACCTACACTTCTTACAATCGGTCAATGATGGAGAAAAAGTACTTTAAGAACTTTTATTATAATGATTCTAAATAAAATTTATAAATGCAAGAATAAAAAACAGCTGCCTCGTCCGGGGTTTGAAACCGGGACCTTCCGCTTTCCGGGCGACTGCTCTTACCACTGAGCTAACGAGACAGATGAATTTCCCTCTTGCATTTATCAATTTGTTACTTTTGCCACTAGCCTACTAAGCCACGCTTTGCTTTTTTCTGGCATTAACCAGTAACGATTAAATCGCACAAAGAAATTGCAAATTCAATTTTATTTAGTTTTCCCGCGGACGGGAATCGAACCTACACTTGTTAGAATCGGTCAATGATGGAGAAAGAAAAATTTTAAGAACTTTTATTTTTAATGATTCTAAATCAAATTTATAAATGGAAGAAGATAAAACAACCGCCTAGTCCGGGGTTTGAAACCGGGGCCTTCCGCTTTCCGGGCGACTTCTCTTACCACTGAGCTAACGAAACAGATGAATTTCCGTCTTGCATTTATCAATTTGTTACTTTTGTCACTAGCCTACTAAGCCACGTTTTGCGTTCAGCTGGCATTAACCAGTAACGATGAAAGCGCACAAATAAATTGTAAACTCAGTTTTATTTACTTTTCCCGCGGACGGGAATCGAACCTACACTTGTGAGAATCGGTCAGTGATGGAGAAAGAAGCACTTTAAGAACTTTAATTTATAATGACTCTAAATCAAATTTATAAATGCAAGAAGAAAAAAAACCGCCTCGGCCGGGGTTTGAAACCGGGACCTTCCCCTTGCAGGGAGAATGCTCTTACTACTGAGCTAACGAGACAGATGATTTCGCCTGTATTTATCAATTTGTTACTTTTGCCACTAGCCTACTAAGCCACGCTTTGCTTTTTTCTGGCATTAACCAGTAACGATTAAAGCGCACAAAGAAATTGTAAATTCAATTTTATTTAGTTTTCCCGCGGACGGGAATCGAACCTACACTTCTTACAATCGGTCAATGATGGAGAAAAAGTACTTTAAGAACTTTTATTATAATGATTCTAAATAAAATTTATAAATGCAAGAATAAAAAACAGCTGCCTCGTCCGGGGTTTGAAACCGGGACCTTCCGCTTTCCGGGCGACTGCTCTTACCACTGAGCTAACGAGACAGATGAATTTCCCTCTTGCATTTATCAATTTGTTACTTTTGCCACTAGCCTACTAAGCCACGCTTTGCTTTTTTCTGGCATTAACCAGTAACGATTAAAGCGCACAAAGAAATTGTAAATTCAATTTTATTTAGTTTTCCCGCGGACGGGAATCGAACCTACACTTCTTAGAATCGGTCAATGATGGAGAAAGAAGAACTTTAAGAACTTTAATTTATAATGAATCTAAATCAAGTTTATAAATGCAAGAAGGAAAAAAACCGCCTCGGCCGGGGTTTGAAACCGGGACCTTCCCCTTGCAGGGAGAATGCTCTTACTACTGAGCTAACGAGACAGATGATTTCGCCACTTGCATTTATCAATTTGTTACTTTCGTCACTAGCCTACTAAGCCACGTTTTGCTTTCAACTGGCATTAACCAGTAACGATGAAAGCGCACAAATAAATTGTAAATTCAATTTTATATATTTTTCCCGCGGACGGGAATCGAACCTACACTTGTGAGAATCGGTCAGTGATGGAGAAAGAAGCACCTTAAGAACTTTAATTTATAATGACTCTAAATCAAATTTATAAATGCAAGAAGAAAAAAAACCGCCTCGGCCGGGGTTTGAAACCGGGACCTTCCCCTTGCAGGGAGAATGCTCTTACTACTGAGCTAACGAGACTGATGATTTCGCCTCTTGTATTTATCAATTTGTTACTTTTGCCACTAGCCTACTAAGCCACGCTTTGCTTTTTTCTGGCATTAACCAGTAACGATTAAATCGCACAAAGAAATTGTAAATTCAATTTTATTTAGTTTTCCTGCGGACGGGAATCGAACCTACACTTCTTACAATCGGTCAATGATGGAGAAAAAGTACTTTAAGAACTTTTATTATAATGATTCTAAATAAAATTTATAAATGCAAGAATAAAAAACAGCTGCCTCGTCCGGGGTTTGAAACCGGGACCTTCCGCTTTCCGGGCGACTGCTCTTACCACTGAGCTAACGAGACAGATGAATTTCCCTCTTGCATTTATCAATTTGTTACTTTTGCCACTAGCCTACTAAGCCACGCTTTGCTTTTTTCTGGCATTAACCAGTAACGATTAAATCGCACAAAGAAATTGCAAATTCAATTTTATTTAGTTTTCCCGCGGACGGGAATCGAACCTACACTTGTTAGAATCGGTCAATGATGGAGAAAGAAAAATTTTAAGAACTTTTATTTTTAATGATTCTAAATCAAATTTATAAATGGAAGAAGATAAAACAACCGCCTAGTCCGGGGTTTGAAACCGGGGCCTTCCGCTTTCCGGGCGACTTCTCTTACCACTAAGCTAACGAAACAGATGAATTTCCGTCTTGCATTTATCAATTTGTTACTTTTGTCACTAGCCTACTAAGCCACGTTTTGCGTTCAGCTGGCATTAACCAGTAACAATGAAAGCGCACAAATAAATTGTAAACTCAGTTTTATTTACTTTTCCCGCGGACGAGAATCGAACCAACACTTGTGAGAATCGGTCAGTGATGGAGAAAGAAGCACCTTAAGAACTTTAATTTATAATGACTCTAAATCAAATTTATAAATGCAAGAAGAAAAAAAACCGCCTCGGCCGGGGTTTGAAACCGGGACCTTCCCCTTGCAGGGAGAATGCTCTTACTACTGAGCTAACGAGACAGATGATTTCGCCTCTTGTATTTATCAATTTGTTACTTTTGCCACTAGCCTACTAAGCCACGCTTTGCTTTTTTCTGGCATTAACCAGTAACGATTAAAGCGCACAAAGAAATTGTAAATTCAATTTTATTTAGTTTTCCCGCGGACGGGAATCGAACCTACACTTCTTAGAATCGGTCAATGATGGAGAAAGAAGAACTTTAAGAACTTTAATTTATAATGAATCTAAATCAAATTTATAAATGCAAGAAGGAAAAAAACCGCCTCGGCCGGGGTTTGAAACCGGGACCTTCCCCTTGCAGGGAGAATGCTCTTACTACTGAGCTAACGAGACAGATGATTTCACCACTTGCATTTATCAATTTGTTACTTTCGTCACTAGCCTACTAAGCCACGTTTTGCTTTCAACTGGCATTAACCAGTAACGATGAAAGCGCACAAATAAATTGTAAATTCAATTTTATATATTTTTCCCGCGGACGGGAATCGAACCTACACTTGTTAGAATCGGTCAATGATGGAGAAAGAAGAACTTTAAGAACTTTAATTTATAATGAATCTAAATCAAATTTATAAATGCAAGAAGGAAAAAAACCGCCTCGGCCGGGGTTTGAAATCGGGACCTTCCCCTTGCAGGAAGAATGCTCTTACTACTGAGCTAACGAGACAGATGATTTCGCCTCTTGTATTTATCAATTTGTTACTTTTGCCACTAGCCTACTAAGACACGCTTTGCTTTCAGTTGGCATTAACCAGTAACGATTAAAGCGCACAAAGAAATTGTAAATTCAATTTTATTTAGTTTTCCCGCGGACGGGAATCGAACCTACACTTCTTAGAATCGGTCAATGATGGAGAAAGAAGAACTTTAAGAACTTTTATTTTTAATGATTCCAAAGCAAATTTATAAATGCAAGAAGAAAAAACAACCGCTTCGTCCGGGGTTTGAAACCGGGACCTTCCGCTTTCCGGAAGATTGCTCTTACCACTGAGCTAAGGAGACAGATGATTTTCTCTTACATTTACCATTTTGTTACTTTTGTCACTAGCCTACTAAGACACGTTTTGCTTTCAGCTGGCATTAATCAGTAACAATGAAAGCATACAAATAAAATGTATACTAAATTTTATTTATTTTTCCCGCGGACGGGAATCGAACCTACACTTGTCAGAATTGGTCCGTGCCGGAGAAAAAAGAACTTTAAGAACTCTTATTTTTAATGTTTCTAAATCAAATTTATAAATGCAAGAATAAAAAACAACCGCCTCGTCCGGGATTTGGAACCGGGACCTTCCGCTTTCCGGGCGACAGCTCTTAACACTGAGCTAACGAGACAGATGATTTGCCTCTTGCATTTATCAATTTGTTACTTTTGTCACTAGCTTACTAAGCCACGTATTGCTTTCAGCTGGCATTAACCAGTATCGATGAAAGCGCACAAGTAAATTGTAAATTCAATTTTATTTATTTGTCCCGCGGACGAGAATCGAAACTACACTTGTAAGAATCGGTCAATGATGGAGAAAGAAGAACTTTAAGAACTTTTATTTTTAATGATTCTAAATCAAATTTATAAATGCAAGAAGAAAAAACAACCGTCTCGTCCGGGGTTTGAAACCGGAACCTTCCCCTTGCCGGCAGATTGCTCTTACCACTGAGATAACGAGGCAGATGATTTTCCCTCTTGCATTTATCAATTTGTTTCTTTTGCCACTAGTCTACTAAGCTACGTTTTGCTTTCAGCTGGCATCAACCAGTCAAAATGAAAGCGCACAAATAAAATGTAAATTCGATTTTATTTATTTTTCGAGCGGACGGGAATATAACCTTCAATTGTTAGAATCGGTCAATGACGGAGAAAGAAGAACTTTAAGAACTTTTATTTTTAATGATTCCAAAGCAAATTTATAAATGCAAGAAGAAAAAACAACCGCTTCGTCCGGGGTTTGAAACCGGGACCTTCCGCTTTCCGGAAGACTGCTCTTACCACTGAGCTAAGGAGACAGATGATTTTCTCTTACATTTACCATTTTGTTACTTTTGTCACTAGCCTACTAAGACACGTTTTGCTTTCAGCTGGCATTAATCAGTAACAATGAAAGCATACAAATAAAATGTAAATTAAATTTTATTTATTTTTCCCGCGGACGGGAATCGAACCTACACTTGTTAGAATTGGTCCGTGCCGGAGAAAAAAGAACTTTAAGAACTCTTATTTTTAATGTTCCTAAATCAAATTTATAAATGCAAGAATAAAAAACAACCGCCTCGTCCGGGGTTTGGAACCGGGACCTTCCGCTTTCCGGGCGACTGCTCTTAACACTGAGCTAACGAGACAGATGATTTTCCCTCTTGCATTTATCAATTTGTTACTTTTGTCACTAGCCTACTAGGCCACGTTTTGCTTTCAGCTGGCGTTAACCAGTAACGATGAAAGCGCACAAGTAAATTGTAAATTCAATTTTATTTATTTTTCCCGCGGACGGGAATCGAACCTACACTTGTTGGAATCGGTGAATAATGGAGAAAGAAGAACTTTATGAACTTTTGTTTTTAATGATTCTAAATCAAATTTATAAATACAAGAAGAAAAAACAGCCGCCTCGTCCAGGGTTTGAAACCGGAACCTTCCGCTTGCCGGGCGACTGCTCTTACCACTGATTTACGAAACAGATGACTTTCCCTCTTGCATATATCAATTTGTTACTTTTGTCACTAGCCTACTAAGCCACGTTTTGCTTTCAGCTGGCGTTAACCAGTAACGATGAAAGCGCACAGATAAATTGTGAATTCAATTTTATTTATTTTTCCCGCGGACGAGAATCGAACCTACACTTGTTAGAATCGGCCAGTGATGGGAAGGAAGACCTTTAAGAAATTTTATTTTTAATGATTCTAGATCAAATTTTTAAATGCAAGAAGAAAAAACAACCGCCTCGTCCGGGGTTTGAAACCAGGACCTTCCGCTTTCCAGGCGACTGGCCTTACCACTGAGCTAACGAGACAAATGATTTTCCTCTTGCGTTTACCAATTTGATAATTTTGTCACTAGCCTACTAAGCCATGTTTTGCTTTCAGCTGGCATTAACCAGTAAGAATGAAAGCGCACAATAAAATTGTAAATTCAAGTTTATTTATTTTTCCCGCGGACGGGAATCGAACCTACACTTGTTAGAATCGGTGAATAATGGAGAAAGAAGAACTTTATGAACTTTTGTTTTTAATGATTCTAAATCAAATTTATAAATACAAGAAGAAAAAACAGCCGCCTCGTCCAGGGTTTGAAACCGGAACCTTCCGCTTGCCGGGCGACTGCTCTTACCACTGATTTACGAAACAGATGACTTTCCCTCTTGCATTTATCAATTTCTTACTTTTGTCACTAGCCTACTAAGCCCCGTTTTGCTTTCAGCTGGCGTTAACCAGTAACGATGAAAGCGTACAAATAAATTGTAAATTCAATTTTATTTATTTTTCCCGCGGACGGGAATCGAACCTACACTTGTTGGAATCGGTGAATAATGGAGAAAGAAGAACTTTATGAACTTTTGTTTTTAATGATTCTAAATCAAATTTATAAATACAAGAAGAAAAAACAGCCGCCTCGTCCAGGGTTTGAAACCGGAACCTTCCGCTTGCCGGGCGACTGCTCTTACCACTGATTTACGAAACAGATGACTTTCCCTCTTGCATTTATCAATTTCTTACTTTTGTCACTAGCCTACTAAGCCATGTTTTGCTTTCAGCTGGCATTAACCAGTAAGAATGAAAGCGCACAATAAAATTGTAAATTCAAGTTTATTTATTTTTCCCGCGGACGGGAATCGAACCTACACTTGTTAGAATCGGTGAATAATGGAGAAAGAAGAACTTTATGAACTTTTGTTTTTAATGATTCTAAATCAAATTTATAAATACAAGAAGAAAAAACAGCCGCCTCGTCCAGGGTTTGAAACCGGAACCTTCCGCTTGCCGGGCGACTGCTCTTACCACTGATTTACGAAACAGATGACTTTCCCTCTTGCATTTATCAATTTGTTACTTTTGTCACTAGCCTACTAGGCCACGGTTTGCTTTCAGCTGGCGTTAACCAGTAACGATGAAAGCGCACAAGTAAATTGTAAATTCAATTTTATTTATTTTTCCCGCGGACGGGAATCGAACCTACACTTGTTGGAATCGGTGAATAATGGAGAAAGAAGAACTTTATGAACTTTTGTTTTTAATGATTCTAAATCAAATTTATAAATACAAGAAGAAAAAACAGCCGCCTCGTCCAGGGTTTGAAACCGGAACCTTCCGCTTGCCGGGCGACTGCTCTTACCACTGATTTACGAAACAGATGACTTTCCCTCTTGCATTTATCAATTTCTTACTTTTGTCACTAGCCTACTAAGCCCCGTTTTGCTTTCAGCTGGCGTTAACCAGTAACGATGAAAGCGTACAAATAAATTGTAAATTCAATTTTATTTATTTTTCCCGCGGACGGGAATCGAACGTACACTTGTGAGAATAGGTCAATGATGGAGACAAAAGAACTTTAAGAACTTTTATTTTTAATGATTCTAAATCAAATTTATAAATGCAAGAAGAAAAAACAACCGCTTCGTCCGGGGTTTGAAACCGGGACCTTCCGCTTTCCGGAAGACTGCTCTTACCACTGAGCTAAGGAGACAGATGATTTTCTCTTACATTTACCATTTTGTTACTTTTGTCACTAGCCTACTAAGACACGTTTTGCTTTCAGCTGGCATTAATCAGTAACAATGAAAGCATACAAATTAAATGTAAATTAAATTTTATTTATTTTTCTCGCGGACGGGAATCGAACGTACACTTGTGAGAATAGGTCAATGATGGAGACAGAAAATCTTTAAGAACTTTTATTTTTAATGATTCTAAATCAAATTTACAAATGCAAGAATAAAAAACAACCGCCTCGTCCGGGCTTTAAAACCGGGACCTTCCGCTTGCCGGGCGGCTGCTCTTACCACTGAGCTAACGAGACAGATGGTTTTCCCTCTTGCATTTATCAATTTGTTACTTTTGACTCTAGCCTACTAAGCCACGTTTTGCTTTCAGCTGGCATTAACCAGTAACGTTGAAAGCGCACAGATAAATTGTAAATTCAATTTTATTTATTTTTCCCGCGGACGGGAATCGAACCTACACTTGTTGGAATCGGTGAATAATGGAGAAAGAAGAACTTTATGAACTTTTGTTTTTAATGATTCTAAATCAAATTTATAAATACAAGAAGAAAAAACAGCCGCCTCGTCCGGGGTTTGAAACCGGGACCTTCCGCTTTCCGGGCGACTGCTCTTACCACAGAGCTAACGAGACAGATGATTTGCATCTTGCATTTATCAATTTGTTACTTTTGTCACTAGCTTACTAAGCCACGTTTTGCTTTCAGCTGGCATTAACCAGTATCGATGAAAGCGCACAAATAAATTGTAAATTCAATTTTATTTATTTTTCCCGCGGACGGGAATCGAACCTACACTTGTTAGAATCGGTCAATGATGGTGAGAGAAGAACTTTAAGAACTTTAATTTATTATGACTCTAAATCAAATTTATAAATGCAAGAAGGAAAAAAAACCGCCTCGGCCGGGGTTTGAAACCGGGACCTTCCCCTTGCAGGGAGAATGCTCTTACTACTGAGCTAACGAGACAGATGATTTCGCCTCTTGTATTTATCAATTTTTTACTTTTGCCACTAGCCTACTAAGCCACGCTTTGGTTTTTTCTGGCATTAACCAGTAACTATTAAATCGCACAAAGAAATTGTAAATTCAATTTTATTTAGTTTCCTGCGGACGGGAATCGAACCTACACTTCTTACAATCGGTCAATGATGGAGAAAAAGTACTTTAAGAACTTTTATTATAATGATTCTAAATAAAATTTATAAATGCAAGAATAAAAAACAGCTGCCTCGTCCGGGGTTTGAAACCGGGACCTTCCGCTTTCCGGGCGACTGCTCTTACCACTGAGCTAACGAGACAGATGAATTTCCCTCTTGCATTTATCAATTTGTTACTTTTGCCACTAGCCTACTAAGCCACGCTTTGCTTTTTTCTGGCATTAACCAGTAACGATTAAATCGCACAAAGAAATTGCAAATTCAATTTTATTTAGTTTTCCCGCGGACGGGAATCGAACCTACACTTGTTAGAATCGGTCAATGATGGAGAAAGAAAAATTTTAAGAACTTTTATTTTTAATGATTCTAAATCAAATTTATAAATGGAAGAAGATAAAACAACCGCCTAGTCCGGGGTTTGAAACCGGGGCCTTCCGCTTTCCGGGCGACTTCTCTTACCACTGAGCTAACGAAACAGATGAATTTCCGTCTTGCATTTATCAATTTGTTACTTTTGTCACTAGCCTACTAAGCCACGTTTTGCGTTCAGCTGGCATTAACCAGTAACGATGAAAGCGCACAAATAAATTGTAAACTCAGTTTTATTTACTTTTCCCGCGGACGGGAATCGAACCTACACTTGTGAGAATCGGTCAGTGATGGAGAAAGAAGCACTTTAAGAACTTTAATTTATAATGACTCTAAATCAAATTTATAAATGCAAGAAGAAAAAAAACCGCCTCGGCCGGGGTTTGAAACCGGGACCTTCCCCTTGCAGGGAGAATGCTCTTACTACTGAGCTAACGAGACAGATGATTTCGCCTGTATTTATCAATTTGTTACTTTTGCCACTAGCCTACTAAGCCACGCTTTGCTTTTTTCTGGCATTAACCAGTAACGATTAAAGCGCACAAAGAAATTGTAAATTCAATTTTATTTAGTTTTCCCGCGGACGGGAATCGAACCTACACTTCTTACAATCGGTCAATGATGGAGAAAAAGTACTTTAAGAACTTTTATTATTATGATTCTAAATAAAATTTATAAATGCAAGAATAAAAAACAGCTGCCTCGTCCGGGGTTTGAAACCGGGACCTTCCGCTTTCCGGGCGACTGCTCTTACCACTGAGCTAACGAGACAGATGAATTTCCCTCTTGCATTTATCAATTTGTTACTTTTGCCACTAGCCTACTAAGCCACGCTTTGCTTTTTTCTGGCATTAACCAGTAACGATTAAAGCGCACAAAGAAATTGTAAATTCAATTTTATTTAGTTTTCCCGCGGACGGGAATCGAACCTACACTTCTTAGAATCGGTCAATGATGGAGAAAGAAGAACTTTAAGAACTTTAATTTATAATGAATCTAAATCAAGTTTATAAATGCAAGAAGGAAAAAAACCGCCTCGGCCGGGGTTTGAAACCGGGACCTTCCCCTTGCAGGGAGAATGCTCTTACTACTGAGCTAACGAGACAGATGATTTCGCCACTTGCATTTATCAATTTGTTACTTTCGTCACTAGCCTACTAAGCCACGTTTTGCTTTCAACTGGCATTAACCAGTAACGATGAAAGCGAACAAATAAATTGTAAATTCAATTTTATATATTTTTCCCGCGGACGGGAATCGAACCTACACTTGTTGGAATCGGTGAATAATGGAGAAAGAAGAACTTTATGAACTTTTATTTTTAATGATTATTAATCAAATTTATAAATACAAGAAGAAAAAACAGCCGCCTCGTCCAGGGTTTGAAACCGGAACCTTCCGCTTGCCGGGCGACTGCTCTTACCACTGATTTACGAAACAGATGACTTTCCCTCTTGCATTTATCAATTTGTTACTTTTGTCACTAGCCTGCTAAGCCACGTTTTGCTTTCAGCTGGCGTTAACCAGTAACGATGAAAGCGCACAGATAAATTGTGAATTCAATTTTATTTATTTTTCCCGCGGACGAGAATCGAACCTACACTTGTTAGAATCGGCCAGTGATGGGAAGGAAGACCTTTAAGAAATTTTATTTTTAATGATTCTAAATCAAATTTTTAAATGCAAGAAGAAAAAACAACCGCCTCGTCCGGGGTTTGAAACCAGGACCTTCCGCTTTCCAAGCGACTGGCCTTACCACTGAGCTAACGAGACAAATGATTTTCCTCTTGCGTTTACCAATTTGATAATTTTGTCACTGGCCTACTAAGCCATGTTTTACTTTCAGCTGGCATTAACCAGTAAGAATGAAAGCGCACAATAAAATTGTAAATTCAAGTTTATTTATTTTTCCCGCGGACGGGAATCTAACCTACAATTGTTAGAATCGGTCAATGATGGAGTAAGAAGAACTTTAAGAACTTTTATTTTTAATGATTCTAGGTCAAATTTATAAATGCAAGAAGAAAAAACAACCGCTTCGTCCGGGGTTTGAAACCGAGACCTTCCGCTTTCCGGGCGACTGCTCTTACCACTGAGCTAACGAGACAGATGAATTTCCCTCTTGCATTTATCAATTTGTTACTTTTGCCACTAGCCTACTAAGCTACGTTTTGCGTTCAGCTGGCATTAACCGGTAACAATGAAAGCGCACAAATAAATTGTAAACTCAGTTTTATTTACTTTTCCCGCGGACGGGAATCGAACCTACACTTGTGAGAATCTGTCAGTGATGGAGAAAGAAGCACTTTAAGAACTTTTATTTTAATGATTCTAAATCAAATTTATAAATGCAAGAATAAAAAACAACCGCCTCGTCCGGGGTTTGAAACCGGGACCTTGCGCTTGCCGGGCGACTGCTCTTACCACTGAGCTAACGAAACAGATGATTTTCCGTCTTGCATTTATCAATTTGTTATTTTTGTCACTAGCCTACTAAGCCACGTTTTGCTTTCAGCTGGCATTAACCAGTAACAATGAAAGCGCACAAATAAATTGTAAACTCAATTTTATTTACTTTTCCCGCGGACGGGAATCGAACCTACACTTGTGAGAATCTGTCAGTGATGGAGAAAGAAGCACTTTAAGAACTTTTATTTTAATGATTCTAAATCAAATTTATAAATGCAAGAATAAAAAACAACCGCCTCGTCCGGGGTTTGAAACCGGGACCTTCCGCTTTCCGGGCGACTGCTCTTACCACAGAGCTAACGAGACAGATGATTTGCATCTTGCATTTATCAATTTGTTACTTTTGTCACTAGCTTACTAAGCCACGTTTTGCTTTCAGCTGGCATTAACCAGTATCGATGAAAGCGCACAAATAAATTGTAAATTCAATTTTATTTATTTTTCCCGCGGACGGGAATCGAACCTACACTTGTTAGAATCGGTCAATGATGGTGAGAGAAGAACTTTAAGAACTTTAATTTATAATGACTCTAAATCAAATTTATAAATGCAAGAAGGAAAAAAACCGCCTCGGCCGGGGTTTGAAACCGGGACCTTCCCCTTGCAGGGAGAATGCTCTTACTACTGAGCTAACGAGACAGATGATTTCGCCTCTTGTATTTATCAATTTGTTACTTTTGCCACTAGCCTACTAAGCCACGCTTTGGTTTTTTCTGGCATTAACCAGTAACTATTAAATCGCACAAAGAAATTGTAAATTCAATTTTATTTAGTTTCCTGCGGACGGGAATCGAACCTACACTTCTTACAATCGGTCAATGATGGAGAAAAAGTACTTTAAGAACTTTTATTATAATGATTCTAAATAAAATTTATAAATGCAAGAATAAAAAACAGCTGCCTCGTCCGGGGTTTGAAACCGCGACCTTCCGCTTTCCGGGCGACTGCTCTTACCACTGAGCTAACGAGACAGATGAATTTCCCTCTTGCATTTATCAATTTGTTACTTTTGCCACTAGCCTACTAAGCCACGCTTTGCTTTTTTCTGGCATTAACCAGTAACGATTAAATCGCACAAAGAAATTGCAAATTCAATTTTATTTAGTTTTCCCGCGGACGGGAATCGAACCTACACTTGTTAGAATCGGTCAATGATGGAGAAAGAAAAATTTTAAGAACTTTTATTTTTAATGATTCTAAATCAAATTTATAAATGGAAGAAGATAAAACAACCGCCTAGTCCGGGGTTTGAAACCGGGGCCTTCCGCTTTCCGGGCGACTTCTCTTACCACTGAGCTAACGAAACAGATGAATTTCCGTCTTGCATTTATCAATTTGTTACTTTTGTCACTAGCCTACTAAGCCACGTTTTGCGTTCAGCTGGCATTAACCAGTAACGATGAAAGCGCACAAATAAATTGTAAACTCAGTTTTATTTACTTTTCCCGCGGACGGGAATCGAACCTACACTTGTGAGAATCGGTCAGTGATGGAGAAAGAAGCACTTTAAGAACTTTAATTTATAATGACTCTAAATCAAATTTATAAATGCAAGAAGAAAAAAAACCGCCTCGGCCGGGGTTTGAAACCGGGACCTTCCCCTTGCAGGGAGAATGCTCTTACTACTGAGCTAACGAGACAGATGATTTCGCCTGTATTTATCAATTTGTTACTTTTGCCACTAGCCTACTAAGCCACGCTTTGCTTTTTTCTGGCATTAACCAGTAACGATTAAAGCGCACAAAGAAATTGTAAATTCAATTTTATTTAGTTTTCCCGCGGACGGGAATCGAACCTACACTTCTTACAATCGGTCAATGATGGAGAAAAAGTACTTTAAGAACTTTTATTATAATGATTCTAAATAAAATTTATAAATGCAAGAATAAAAAACAGCTGCCTCGTCCGGGGTTTGAAACCGGGACCTTCCGCTTTCCGGGCGACTGCTCTTACCACTGAGCTAACGAGACAGATGAATTTCCCTCTTGCATTTATCAATTTGTTACTTTTGCCACTAGCCTACTAAGCCACGCTTTGCTTTTTTCTGGCATTAACCAGTAACGATTAAAGCGCACAAAGAAATTGTAAATTCAATTTTATTTAGTTTTCCCGCGGACGGGAATCGAACCTACACTTCTTAGAATCGGTCAATGATGGAGAAAGAAGAACTTTAAGAACTTTAATTTATAATGAATCTAAATCAAGTTTATAAATGCAAGAAGGAAAAAAACCGCCTCGGCCGGGGTTTGAAACCGGGACCTTCCCCTTGCAGGGAGAATGCTCTTACTACTGAGCTAACGAGACAGATGATTTCGCCACTTGCATTTATCAATTTGTTACTTTCGTCACTAGCCTACTAAGCCACGTTTTGCTTTCAACTGGCATTAACCAGTAACGATGAAAGCGCACAAATAAATTGTAAATTCAATTTTATATATTTTTCCCGCGGCCGGGAATCGAACCTACACTTGTGAGAATCGGTCAGTGATGGAGAAAGAAGCACCTTAAGAACTTTAATTTATAATGACTCTAAATCAAATTTATAAATGCAAGAAGAAAAAAAACCGCCTCGGCCGGGGTTTGAAACCGGGACCTTCCCCTTGCAGGGAGAATGCTCTTACTACTGAGCTAACGAGACTGATGATTTCGCCTCTTGTATTTATCAATTTGTTACTTTTGCCACTAGCCTACTAAGCCACGCTTTGCTTTTTTCTGGCATTAACCAGTAACGATTAAATCGCACAAAGAAATTGTAAATTCAATTTTATTTAGTTTTCCTGCGGACGGGAATCGAACCTACACTTCTTACAATCGGTCAATGATGGAGAAAAAGTACTTTAAGAACTTTTATTATAATGATTCTAAATAAAATTTATAAATGCAAGAATAAAAAACAGCTGCCTCGTCCGGGGTTTGAAACCGGGACCTTCCGCTTTCCGGGCGACTGCTCTTACCACTGAGCTAACGAGACAGATGAATTTCCCTCTTGCATTTATCAATTTGTTACTTTTGCCACTAGCCTACTAAGCCACGCTTTGCTTTTTTCTGGCATTAACCAGTAACGATTAAATCGCACAAAGAAATTGCAAATTCAATTTTATTTAGTTTTCCCGCGGACGGGAATCGAACCTACACTTGTTAGAATCGGTCAATGATGGAGAAAGAAAAATTTTAAGAACTTTTATTTTTAATGATTCTAAATCAAATTTATAAATGGAAGAAGATAAAACAACCGCCTAGTCCGGGGTTTGAAACCGGGGCCTTCCGCTTTCCGGGCGACTTCTCTTACCACTAAGCTAACGAAACAGATGAATTTCCGTCTTGCATTTATCAATTTGTTACTTTTGTCACTAGCCTACTAAGCCACGTTTTGCGTTCAGCTGGCATTAACCAGTAACAATGAAAGCGCACAAATAAATTGTAAACTCAGTTTTATTTACTTTTCCCGCGGACGAGAATCGAACCAACACTTGTGAGAATCGGTCAGTGATGGAGAAAGAAGCACCTTAAGAACTTTAATTTATAATGACTCTAAATCAAATTTATAAATGCAAGAAGAAAAAAAACCGCCTCGGCCGGGGTTTGAAACCGGGACCTTCCCCTTGCAGGGAGAATGCTCTTACTACTGAGCTAACGAGACAGATGATTTCGCCTCTTGTATTTATCAATTTGTTACTTTTGCCACTAGCCTACTAAGCCACGCTTTGCTTTTTTCTGGCATTAACCAGTAACGATTAAAGCGCACAAAGAAATTGTAAATTCAATTTTATTTAGTTTTCCCGCGGACGGGAATCGAACCTACACTTCTTAGAATCGGTCAATGATGGAGAAAGAAGAACTTTAAGAACTTTAATTTATAATGAATCTAAATCAAATTTATAAATGCAAGAAGGAAAAAAACCGCCTCGGCCGGGGTTTGAAACCGGGACCTTCCCCTTGCAGGGAGAATGCTCTTACTACTGAGCTAACGAGACAGATGATTTCACCACTTGCATTTATCAATTTGTTACTTTCGTCACTAGCCTACTAAGCCACGTTTTGCTTTCAACTGGCATTAACCAGTAACGATGAAAGCGCACAAATAAATTGTAAATTCAATTTTATATATTTTTCCCGCGGACGGGAATCGAACCTACACTTGTTAGAATCGGTCAATGATGGAGAAAGAAGAACTTTAAGAACTTTAATTTATAATGAATCTAAATCAAATTTATAAATGCAAGAAGGAAAAAAACCGCCTCGGCCGGGGTTTGAAATCGGGACCTTCCCCTTGCAGGAAGAATGCTCTTACTACTGAGCTAACGAGACAGATGATTTCGCCTCTTGTATTTATCAATTTGTTACTTTTGCCACTAGCCTACTAAGACACGCTTTGCTTTCAGTTGGCATTAACCAGTAACGATTAAAGCGCACAAAGAAATTGTAAATTCAATTTTATTTAGTTTTCCCGCGGACGGGAATCGAACCTACACTTCTTAGAATCGGTCAATGATGGAGAAAGAAGAACTTTAAGAACTTTTATTTTTAATGATTCCAAAGCAAATTTATAAATGCAAGAAGAAAAAACAACCGCTTCGTCCGGGGTTTGAAACCGGGACCTTCCGCTTTCCGGAAGATTGCTCTTACCACTGAGCTAAGGAGACAGATGATTTTCTCTTACATTTACCATTTTGTTACTTTTGTCACTAGCCTACTAAGACACGTTTTGCTTTCAGCTGGCATTAATCAGTAACAATGAAAGCATACAAATAAAATGTATACTAAATTTTATTTATTTTTCCCGCGGACGGGAATCGAACCTACACTTGTCAGAATTGGTCCGTGCCGGAGAAAAAAGAACTTTAAGAACTCTTATTTTTAATGTTTCTAAATCAAATTTATAAATGCAAGAATAAAAAACAACCGCCTCGTCCGGGATTTGGAACCGGGACCTTCCGCTTTCCGGGCGACAGCTCTTAACACTGAGCTAACGAGACAGATGATTTGCCTCTTGCATTTATCAATTTGTTACTTTTGTCACTAGCTTACTAAGCCACGTATTGCTTTCAGCTGGCATTAACCAGTATCGATGAAAGCGCACAAGTAAATTGTAAATTCAATTTTATTTATTTGTCCCGCGGACGAGAATCGAAACTACACTTGTAAGAATCGGTCAATGATGGAGAAAGAAGAACTTTAAGAACTTTTATTTTTAATGATTCTAAATCAAATTTATAAATGCAAGAAGAAAAAACAACCGTCTCGTCCGGGGTTTGAAACCGGAACCTTCCCCTTGCCGGCAGATTGCTCTTACCACTGAGATAACGAGGCAGATGATTTTCCCTCTTGCATTTATCAATTTGTTTCTTTTGCCACTAGTCTACTAAGCTACGTTTTGCTTTCAGCTGGCATCAACCAGTCAAAATGAAAGCGCACAAATAAAATGTAAATTCGATTTTATTTATTTTTCGAGCGGACGGGAATATAACCTTCAATTGTTAGAATCGGTCAATGACGGAGAAAGAAGAACTTTAAGAACTTTTATTTTTAATGATTCCAAAGCAAATTTATAAATGCAAGAAGAAAAAACAACCGCTTCGTCCGGGGTTTGAAACCGGGACCTTCCGCTTTCCGGAAGACTGCTCTTACCACTGAGCTAAGGAGACAGATGATTTTCTCTTACATTTACCATTTTGTTACTTTTGTCACTAGCCTACTAAGACACGTTTTGCTTTCAGCTGGCATTAATCAGTAACAATGAAAGCATACAAATAAAATGTAAATTAAATTTTATTTATTTTTCCCGCGGACGGGAATCGAACCTACACTTGTTAGAATTGGTCCGTGCCGGAGAAAAAAGAACTTTAAGAACTCTTATTTTTAATGTTTCTAAATCAAATTTATAAATGCAAGAATAAAAAACAACCGCCTCGTCCGGGGTTTGGAACCGGGACCTTCCGCTTTCCGGGCGACTGCTCTTAACACTGAGCTAACGAGACAGATGATTTTCCCTCTTGCATTTATCAATTTGTTACTTTTGTCACTAGCCTACTAGGCCACGTTTTGCTTTCAGCTGGCGTTAACCAGTAACGATGAAAGCGCACAAGTAAATTGTAAATTCAATTTTATTTATTTTTCCCGCGGACGGGAATCGAACCTACACTTGTTGGAATCGGTGAATAATGGAGAAAGAAGAACTTTATGAACTTTTGTTTTTAATGATTCTAAATCAAATTTATAAATACAAGAAGAAAAAACAGCCGCCTCGTCCAGGGTTTGAAACCGGAACCTTCCGCTTGCCGGGCGACTGCTCTTACCACTGATTTACGAAACAGATGACTTTCCCTCTTGCATATATCAATTTGTTACTTTTGTCACTAGCCTACTAAGCCACGTTTTGCTTTCAGCTGGCGTTAACCAGTAACGATGAAAGCGCACAGATAAATTGTGAATTCAATTTTATTTATTTTTCCCGCGGACGAGAATCGAACCTACACTTGTTAGAATCGGCCAGTGATGGGAAGGAAGACCTTTAAGAAATTTTATTTTTAATGATTCTAGATCAAATTTTTAAATGCAAGAAGAAAAAACAACCGCCTCGTCCGGGGTTTGAAACCAGGACCTTCCGCTTTCCAGGCGACTGGCCTTACCACTGAGCTAACGAGACAAATGATTTTCCTCTTGCGTTTACCAATTTGATAATTTTGTCACTAGCCTACTAAGCCATGTTTTGCTTTCAGCTGGCATTAACCAGTAAGAATGAAAGCGCACAATAAAATTGTAAATTCAAGTTTATTTATTTTTCCCGCGGACGGGAATCGAACCTACACTTGTTAGAATCGGTGAATAATGGAGAAAGAAGAACTTTATGAACTTTTGTTTTTAATGATTCTAAATCAAATTTATAAATACAAGAAGAAAAAACAGCCGCCTCGTCCAGGGTTTGAAACCGGAACCTTCCGCTTGCCGGGCGACTGCTCTTACCACTGATTTACGAAACAGATGACTTTCCCTCTTGCATTTATCAATTTCTTACTTTTGTCACTAGCCTACTAAGCCCCGTTTTGCTTTCAGCTGGCGTTAACCAGTAACGATGAAAGCGTACAAATAAATTGTAAATTCAATTTTATTTATTTTTCCCGCGGACGGGAATCGAACCTACACTTGTTGGAATCGGTGAATAATGGAGAAAGAAGAACTTTATGAACTTTTGTTTTTAATGATTCTAAATCAAATTTATGAATACAAGAAGAAAAAACAGCCGCCTCGTCCAGGGTTTGAAACCGGAACCTTCCGCTTGCCGGGCGACTGCTCTTACCACTGATTTACGAAACAGATGACTTTCCCTCTTGCATTTATCAATTTCTTTCTTTTGTCACTAGCGTACTAAGCCATGTTTTGCTTTCAGCTGGCATTAACCAGTAAGAATGAAAGCGCACAATAAAATTGTAAATTCAAGTTTATTTATTTTTCCCGCGGACGGGAATCGAACCTACACTTGTTAGAATCGGTGAATAATGGAGAAAGAAGAACTTTATGAACTTTTGTTTTTAATGATTCTAAATCAAATTTATAAATACAAGAAGAAAAAACAGCCGCCTCGTCCAGGGTTTGAAACCGGAACCTTCCGCTTGCCGGGCGACTGCTCTTACCACTGATTTACGAAACAGATGACTTTCCCTCTTGCATTTATCAATTTGTTACTTTTGTCACTAGCCTACTAGGCCACGTTTTGCTTTCAGCTGGCGTTAACCAGTAACGATGAAAGCGCACAAGTAAATTGTAAATTCAATTTTATTTATTTTTCCCGCGGACGGGAATCGAACCTACACTTGTTGGAATCGGTGAATAATGGAGAAAGAAGAACTTTATGAACTTTTGTTTTTAATGATTCTAAATCAAATTTATAAATACAAGAAGAAAAAACAGCCGCCTCGTCCAGGGTTTGAAACCGGAACCTTCCGCTTGCCGGGCGACTGCTCTTACCACTGATTTACGAAACAGATGACTTTCCCTCTTGCATTTATCAATTTCTTACTTTTGTCACTAGCCTACTAAGCCCCGTTTTGCTTTCAGCTGGCGTTAACCAGTAACGATGAAAGCGTACAAATAAATTGTAAATTCAATTTTATTTATTTTTCCCGCGGACGGGAATCGAACGTACACTTGTGAGAATAGGTCAATGATGGAGACAAAAGAACTTTAAGAACTTTTATTTTTAATGATTCTAAATCAAATTTATAAATGCAAGAAGAAAAAACAACCGCTTCGTCCGGGGTTTGAAACCGGGACCTTCCGCTTTCCGGAAGACTGCTCTTACCACTGAGCTAAGGAGACAGATGATTTTCTCTTACATTTACCATTTTGTTACTTTTGTCACTAGCCTACTAAGACACGTTTTGCTTTCAGCTGGCATTAATCAGTAACAATGAAAGCATACAAATTAAATGTAAATTAAATTTTATTTATTTTTCTCGCGGACGGGAATCGAACGTACACTTGTGAGAATAGGTCAATGATGGAGACAGAAAATCTTTAAGAACTTTTATTTTTAATGATTCTAAATCAAATTTACAAATGCAAGAATAAAAAACAACCGCCTCGTCCGGGCTTTAAAACCGGGACCTTCCGCTTGCCGGGCGGCTGCTCTTACCACTGAGCTAACGAGACAGATGGTTTTCCCTCTTGCATTTATCAATTTGTTACTTTTGACTCTAGCCTACTAAGCCACGTTTTGCTTTCAGCTGGCATTAACCAGTAACGTTGAAAGCGCACAGATAAATTGTAAATTCAATTTTATTTATTTTTCCCGCGGACGGGAATCGAACCTACACTTGTTGGAATCGGTGAATAATGGAGAAAGAAGAACTTTATGAACTTTTATTTTTAATGATTATAAATCAAATTTATAAATACAAGAAGAAAAAACAGCCGCCTCGCCCAGGGTTTGAAACCGGAACCTTCCGCTTGCCGGGCGACTGCTCTTACCACTGATTTACGAAACAGATGACTTTCCCTCTTGCATATATCAATTTGTTACTTTTGTCACTAGCCTACTAAGCCACGTTTTGCTTTCAGCTGGCGTTAACCAGTAACGATGAAAGCGCACAGATAAATTGTGAATTCAATTTTATTTATTTTTCCCGCGGACGAGAATCGAACCTACACTTGTTAGAATCGGCCAGTGATGGGAAGGAAGACCTTTAAGAAATTTTATTTTTAATGATTCTAGATCAAATTTTTAAATGCAAGAAGAAAAAACAACCGCCTCGTCCGGGGTTTGAAACCAGGACCTTCCGCTTTCCAGGCGACTGGCCTTACCACTGAGCTAACGAGACAAATGATTTTCCTCTTGCGTTTACCAATTTGATAATTTTGTCACTAGCCTACTAAGCCATGTTTTGCTTTCAGCTGGCATTAACTAGTAAGAATGAAAGCGCACAATAAAATTGTAAATTCAAGTTTATTTATTTTTCCCGCGGACGGGAATCTAACCTACAATTGTTAGAATCGGTCAATGATGGAGTAAGAAGAACTTTAAGAACTTTTATTTTTAATGATTCTAGGTCAAATTTATAAATGCAAGAAGAAAAAACAACCGCTTCGTCCGGGGTTTGAAACCGAGACCTTCCGCTTTCCGGGCGACTGCTCTTACCACTGAGCTAACGAGACAGATGAATTTCCCTCTTGCATTTATCAATTTGTTACTTTTACCACTAGCCTACTAAGCCACGTTTTGCGTTCAGCTGGCATTAACCAGTAACAATGAAAGCGCACAAATAAATTGTAAACTCAGTTTTATTTACTTTTCCCGCGGACGGGAATCGAACCTACACTTGTGAGAATCGGTCAGTGATGGAGAAAGAATCACTTTAAGAACTTTTATTTTAATGATTCTAAATCAAATTTATAAATGCAAGAATAAAAAACAACCGCCTCGTCCGGGGTTTGAAACCGGGACCTTGCGCTTGCCGGGCGACTGCTCTTACCACTAAGCTAACGAAACAGATGATTTTCCGTCTTGCATTTATCAATTTGTTACTTTTGTCACTAGCCTACTAAGCCACGTTTTGCTTTCAGCTGGCATTAACCAGTAACAATGAAAGCGCACAAATAAATTGTAAACTCAATTTTATTTACTTTTCCCGCGGACGGGAATCGAACCTACACTTGTGAGTACCGGTCAATGATGGAGAAAAAGTACTTTAAGAACTTTTATTATAATGATTCTAAATAAAATTTATAAATGCAAGAATAAAAAACAGCTGCCTCGTCCGGGGTTTGAAACCGGGACCTTCCGCTTTCCGGGCGACTGCTCTTACCACAGAGCTAACGAGACAGATGATTTGCATCTTGCATTTATCAATTTGTTACTTTTGTCACTAGCTTACTAAGCCACGTTTTGCTTTCAGCTGGCATTAACCAGTATCGATGAAAGCGCACAAATAAATTGTAAATTCAATTTTATTTATTTTTCCCGCGGACGGGAATCGAACCTACACTTGTTAGAATCGGTCAATGATGGTGAGAGAAGAACTTTAAGAACTTTAATTTATAATGACTCTAAATCAAATTTATAAATGCAAGAAGGAAAAAAACCGCCTCGGCCGGGGTTTGAAACCGGGACCTTCCCCTTGCATGGAGAATGCTCTTACTACTGAGCTAACGAGACAGATGATTTCGCCTCTTGTATTTATCAATTTGTTACTTTTGCCACTAGCCTACTAAGCCACGCTTTGCTTTTTTCTGGCATTAACTAGTAACGATTAAAGCGCACAAAGAAATTGTAAATTCAATTTTATTTAGTTTTCCCGCGGACGGGAATCGAACCTACACTTCTTACAATCGGTCAATGATGGAGAAAAAGTACTTTAAGAACTTTTATTATAATGATTCTAAATAAAATTTATAAATGCAAGAATAAAAAACAGCTGCCTCGTCCGGGGTTTGAAACCGGGACCTTCCGCTTTCCGGGCGACTGCTCTTACCACTGAGCTAACGAGACAGATGAATTTCCCTCTTGCATTTATCAATTTGTTACTTTTGCCACTAGCCTACTAAGCCACGCTTTGCTTTTTTCTGGCATTAACCAGTAACGATTAAATCGCACAAAGAAATTGTAAATTCAATTTTATTTAGTTTTCCCGCGGACGGGAATCGAACCTACACTTGTTAGAATCGGTCAATGATGGAGAAAGAAAAATTTTAAGAACTTTTATTTTTAATGATTCTAAATCAAATTTATAAATGGAAGAAGATAAAACAACCGCCTAGTCCGGGGTTTGAAACCGGGGCCTTCCGCTTTCCGGGCGACTTCTCTTACCACTGAGCTAACGAAACAGATGAATTTCCGTCTTGCATTTATCAATTTGTTACTTTTGTCACTAGCCTACTAAGCCACGTTTTGCGATCAGCTGGCATTAACCAGTAACAATGAAAGCGCACAAATAAATTGTAAACTCAGTTTTATTTACTTTTCCCGCGGACGGGAATCGAACCTACACTTGTGAGTACCGGTCAATGATGGAGAAAAAGTACTTTAAGAACTTTTATTATAATGATTCTAAATAAAATTTATAAATGCAAGAATAAAAAACAGCTGCCTCGTCCGGGGTTTGAAACCGGGACCTTCCGCTTTCCGGGCGACTGCTCTTACCACAGAGCTAACGAGACAGATGATTTGCATCTTGCATTTATCAATTTGTTACTTTTGTCACTAGCTTACTAAGCCACGTTTTGCTTTCAGCTGGCATTAACCAGTATCGATGAAAGCGCACAAATAAATTGTAAATTCGATTTTATTTATTTTTCCCGCGGACGGGAATCGAACCTACACTTGTGAGAATCGGTCAGTGATGGAGAAAGAAGCACTTTAAGAACTTTAATTTATAATGACTCTAAATCAAATTTATAAATGCAAGAAGAAAAAAAAACCGCCTCGGCCGGGGTTTGAAACCGGGACCTTCCCCTTGCAGGGAGAATGCTCTTACTACTGAGCTAACGAGACAGATGATTTCGCCTCTTGTATTTATCAATTTGTTACTTTTGCCACTAGCCTACTAAGCCACGCTTTGCTTTTTTCTGGCATTAACCAGTAACGATTAAAGCGCACAAAGAAATTGTAAATTCAATTTTATTTAGTTTTCCCGCGGACGGTAATCGAACCTACACTTCTTACAATCGGTCAATGATGGAGAAAAAGTACTTTAAGAACTTTTATTATAATGATTCTAAATAAAATTTATAAATGCAAGAATAAAAAACAGCTGCCTCGTCCGGGGTTTGAAACCGGGACCTTCCGCTTTCCGGGCGACTGCTCTTACCACTGAGCTAACGAGACAGATGAATTTCCCTCTTGCATTTATCAATTTGTTACTTTTGCCACTAGCCTACTAAGCCACGCTTTGCTTTTTTCTGGCATTAACCAGTAACGATTAAATCGCACAAAGAAATTGTAAATTCAATTTTATTTAGTTTTCCCGCGGACGGGAATCGAACCTACACTTGTTAGAATCGGTCAATGATGGAGAAAGAAAAATTTTAAGAACTTTTATTTTTAATGATTCTAAATCAAATTTATAAATGGAAGAAGATAAAACAACCGCCTAGTCCGGGGTTTGAAACCGGGGCCTTCCGCTTTCCGGGCGACTTCTCTTACCACTGAGCTAACGAAACAGATGAATTTCCGTCTTGCATTTATCAATTTGTTACTTTTGTCACTAGCCTACTAAGCCACGTTTTGCGTTCAGCTGGCATTAACCAGTAACAATGAAAGCGCACAAATAAATTGTAAACTCAGTTTTATTTACTTTTCCCGCGGACGGGAATCGAACCTACACTTGTGAGAATCGGTCAGTGATGGAGAAAGAAGCACCTTAAGAACTTTAATTTATAATGACTCTAAATCAAATTTATAAATGCAAGAAGAAAAAAAACCGCCTCGGCCGGGGTTTGAAACCGGGACCTTCCCCTTGCAGGGAGAATGTTCTTACTACTGAGCTAACGAGACAGATGATTTCGCCTCTTGTATTTATCAATTTGTTACTTTTGCCACTAGCCTACTAAGCCACGCTTTGATTTTTTCTGGCATTAACCAGTAACGATTAAAGCGCACAAAGAAATTGTAAATTCAATTTTATTTAGTTTTCCCGCGGACGGGAATCGAACCTACACTTCTTAGAATCGGTCAATGATGGAGAAAGAAGAACTTTAAGAACTTTAATTTATAATGAATCTAAATCAAATTTATAAATGCAAGAAGGAAAAAAACCGCCTCGGCCGGGGTTTGAAACCGGGACCTTCCCCTTGCAGGGAGAATGCTCTTACTACTGAGCTAACGAGACAGATGATTTCGCCTCTTGCATTTATCAATTTGTTACTTTCATCACTAGCCTACTAAGCCACGTTTTGCTTTCAACTGGCATTAACCAGTAACGATGAAAGCGCACAAATAAATTGTAAATTCAATTTTATATATTTTTCCCGCGGACGGGAATCGAACCTACACTTGTTAGAATCGGTCAATGATGGAGAAAGAAGAACTTTAATTTATAATGAATCTAAATCAAATTTATAAATGCAAGAAGGAAAAAAACCGCCTCGGCCGGGGTTTGAAACCGGGACCTTCCCCTTGCAGGAAGAATGCTCTTACTACTGAGCTAACGAGACAGATGATTTCGCCTCTTGTATTTATCAATTTGTTACTTTTGCCACTCGCCTACTAAGACACGCTTTGCTTTCAGTTGGCATTAACCAGTAACGATTAAAGCGCACAAAGAAATTGTAAATTCAATTTTATTTAGTTTTCCCGCGGACGGGAATCGAACCCACACATCTTAGAATCGGTCAATGATGGAGAAAGAAGAATTTTAAGCACTTTTATTTTCAATGATTCTAAATCAAATTTAGAAATACAAGAAGAAAAAACAACTGCGTCGTCCGGGGTTTAAAACCGGGACCTTCCGCTTGCCGGGCGACTTCTCTTACCACTGAGCTAACGAGACAGATGATTTTCCCTTTTGCATTTATCAATTTGTTACTTTTGCCACTAGCCTACTAAGCCACGTTTTCCGTTCAGCTGGCAATAACCAGTAACAATGAAAGCGCACAAATAAATTGTAAATTCAATTTTATTTATTTTTCCCGCGGACGGGAATCGAACCTACACTTGTTAGAATCGGTCAATGATGGAGAAAGAAAAATTTTAAGAACTTTTATTTTTAATGATTCTAAATCAAATTTATAAATGGAAGAAGATAAAACAACCGCCTAGTCCGGGGTTTGAAACCGGGGCCTTCCGCTTTCCGGGCGACTTCTCTTACCACTGAGCTAACGAAACAGATGAATTTCCGTCTTGCATTTATCAATTTGTTACTTTTGTCACTAGCCTACTAAGCCACGTTTTACGTTCAGCTGGCAGTAACCAGTAACAATGAAAGCGCACAAATAAATTGTAAACTCAGTTTTATTTACTTTTCCCGCGGACGGGAATCGAACCTACACTTGTGAGAATCGGTCAGTGATGGAGAAAGAAGCACTTTAAGAACTTTAATTTATAATGACTCTAAATCAAATTTATAAATGCAAGAAGGAAAAAAACCGCCTCGGCCGGGGTTTGAAACCGGGACCTTCCTCTTGCAGGGAGAATGCTCTTACTACTGAGCTAACGAGACAGATGATTTCGCCTCTTGTATTTATCAATTTGTTACTTTTGCCACTAGCCTACTAAGCCACGCTTTGCTTTTTTCTGGCATTAACCAGTAACGATTAAAGCGCACAAAGAAATTGTAAATTCAATTTTATTTAGTTTTCCCGCGGACGGGAATCGAACCTACACTTCTTAGAATCGGTCAATGATGGAGAAAGAAGAATTTTAAGAACTTTTATTTTAAATGATTCTAAATCAAATTTATAAATACAAGAAGAAAAAACAAATGTTTCGTCCGGGGTTTGAAACCGGGAACTTCCCTTGCCGGGCGACTTCTCTTACCACTGAGCTAACGAAACAGATGATTTTCCGTCTTGCATTTATCAATTTGTTACTTTTGTCACTAGCCTACTAAGCCACGTTTTGCTTTCAACTGGCATTAACCAGTAACGATGAAAGCGCACAAATAAATTGTAAATTCAATTTTATATATTTTTCCCGCGGACGGGAATCGAACCTACACTTGTTAGAATCGGTCAATGATGGTGAGAGAAGAACTTTAAAAACTTTAATTTATAATGACTCTAAATCAAATTTATAAATGCAAGAAGGAAAAAAACCGCCTCGGCCGGGGTTTGAAACCGGGACCTTCCCCTTGCAGGGAGATTGCTCTTACTACTGAGCTCACGAGACAAATGATTTCGCCTCTTGTATATATCAATTTGTTACTTTTGCCACTAGCCTACTAAGACACGCTTTGCTTTCAGTTGGCATTAACCAGTAACGATTAAAGCACACAAAGAAATTGTAAATTCAATTTTATTTAGTTTTCCCGCGGACGGGAATCGAACCTACACTTCTTAGAATCGGTCAATGATGGAGAAAGAAGAATTTTAAGAACTTTTATTTTAAATGATTCTAAATCAAATTTATAAATACAAGAAGAAAAAACAAATGTGTCGTCCGGTGTTTGAAACCGGGAACTTCCCCTTGCCGGGCGACTTATCTTACCACTGAGCTAACGAAACAGATGATTTTCCGTCTGGCATTTATCAATTTGTTACTTTTCTCACTAGCCTACTAAGCCACGTTTTGCTTTCAACTGGCATTAACCAGTAACGATGAAAGCGCACAAATAAATTGTAAATTCAATTTTATATATTTTTCCCGCGGACGGCAATCGAACCCACACATCTTAGAATCGGTCAATGATGGAGAAAGAAGAACTTTAAGAACTTTTATTTTCAATGATTCTAAATCAAATTTATAAATACAAGAAGAAAAAACAACTGCGTCGTCCGGGGTTTAAAACCGGGACCTTCCGCTTGCCGGGCGACTTCTCTTACCACTGAGCTAACGAGACAAATGATTTTCCCTTTTGCATTTATCAATTTGTTACTTTTGCCACTAGCCTACTAAGCCACGCTTTGCGTTCAGCTGGCATTAACCAGTAACAATGAAAGCGCACAATAAAATTGTAAATTCAAGTTTATTTATTTTACCCGCGGACGGGAATCGAACCTACACTTGTTAGAATCGGTCAATGATGGAGAAAGAAGAACTTTAAGAACTTTAATTTATAATGAATCTAAATCAAATTTATAAATGCAAGAAGGAAAAAAACCGCCTCGGCCGGGGTTTGAAACCGGGACCTTCCCCTTGCAGGGAGAATGCTCTTACTACTGAGCTAACGAGACAGATGATTTCGCCTCTTGTATTTATCAATTTGTTACTTTTGCCACTAGCCTACTAAGCCACGCTTTGCTTTTTTCTGGCATTATCCAGTAACGATTAAAGCGCACAAAGAAATTGTAAATTCAATTTTATTTAGTTTTCCCGCGGACGGGAATCGAACCTACACTTCTTAGAATCGGTCAATGATGGAGAAAGAAGAATTTTAAGAACTTTTATTTTAAATGATTCTAAATCAAATTTATAAATACAAGAAGAAAAAACAAATGTGTCGTCCGGTGTTTGAAACCGGGAACTTCCCCTTGCCGGGCGACTTATCTTACCACTGAGCTAACGAAACAGATGATTTTCCGTCTGGCATTTATCAATTTGTTACTTTTCTCACTAGCCTACTAAGCCACGTTTTGCTTTCAACTGGCATTAACCAGTAGCGATGAAAGCGCACAAATAAATTGTAAATTCAATTTTATATATTTTTCCCTCGGACGGGAATCGAACCTACACTTGTTAGAATCGGTCAATGATGGAGAAAGAAGAACTTTAAGAACTTTAATTTATAATGACTCTAAATCAAATTTATAAATGCAAGAAGGAAAAAAACCGCCTCGGCCGGGGTTTGAAACCGGGACCTTCCCCTTGCAGGGAGATTGCTCTTACTACTGAGCTAACGAGACAGATGATTTCGCCTCTTGTATTTATCAATTTGTTACTTTTGCCACTAGCCTACTAAGACACGCTTTGCTTTCAGTTGGCATTAACCAGTAACGATTAAAGCGCACAAGGAAATTGTAAATTCAATTTTATTTAGTTTTCCCGCGGACGGCAATCGAACCCACACATCTTAGAATCGGTCAATGATGGAGAAAGAAGAACTTTAAGAACTTTTATTTTCAATGATTCTAATCAAATTTATAAATACAAGAAGAAAAACAACTGCGTAGTCCGGGTTTTAAAACCGGGACCTTCCGCTTGCCGGGCGACTTCTCTTACCACTGAGCTAACGAAACAGATGATTTTCCGTCTTGCATTTATCAATTTGTTACTTTTGTCACTAGCCTACTAAGCCACGTTTTGCGTTCAGCTGGCATTAACCAGTAACGATGAAAGTGCACAAATAAATTGTAAATTCAATTTTATTTATTTTTCCCGCGGACGGGAATCGAACCTACACTTGTTAGAATCGGTCAATGATGGAGAAAGAAGAACTTTAAGAACTTTTATTTTTAATGATTATAAATCAAATTTATAAATGCAATAAGAAAAATCAACCGCCTCGTCCGGGGTTTGAAACCGGGTCCTTCGCCTTGCAGGGAGAATGCTCTTACCACTGAGCTAACGAGACAGATGATTTCGCCTCTTGTATTTATCAATTTGTTACTTTTGAAGCAAGCCTACTAAGCCACGCTTTGCTTTTTTCTGGCATTAACCAGTAACGATTAAAGTGCACAAATAAATTGTAAATTCAATTTTATTTAGTTTTTCCGCGGACGGGAATCGAGCCCACACATCTTAGAATCGGTCAATAATGGAGAAAAAAGAACTTTAAGAACTTTTATTTTTAATGATTCTAAATCAAATTTATAAATGCAAGATGAAAAAACAACCGCTTCGTGCGGGGTTTGAAACCGGGACCTTCCGCTTTCCGGAAGACTGCTCTTACCACTGAGCTAATGAGACAGATGATTTTCCCTCTTGCATTTATCAATTTGTTACTTTTGTCAGTAGCCTACTAGGCCATGTTTTGCTCTCAGCTTTCATTAATCAGTAACAATGAAAGCACACAAATAAAATGTAAATTAAATTTTATTTATTTTTCCCGCGGACGGGAATTGAACCTACACTAGTAAGAATTGGTCAGTGACGGAGAAAGAAAAACTTTAAGAACTTTTATTTTTAATGTTTCTAAATCAAATTTATAAATGCAAGAATAAAAAACAACCGCCACGTCCGGGGCTTGAAACCGCGACCTTCCGCTTTCCGGGCGACTGCTCTTAACACTGAGCTAACGAGACAGATGATTTTCCCTCTTGCATTTATCAATTTGTTACTTTTGTCAGTAGCCTACTAGGCCACGTTTTGCTTTCAGCTGGCATTAACCAGTAACAATGAAAACGCGCAAATAAATTGTAAATTAAATTTTATTTATTTTTCCCGCGGACGGGAACCGAACCTACACTTGTTGGAATCGGTGAATGATGGAGAAAGAAGAACTTTATGAGCTTTCATTTTTAATGATTCTAAATCAAATTTATAAATACAAGAAGAAAAAACAGCCGCCTCGTCCAGGGTTCGAAACCGGAACCTTCCGCTTGCCGGGCGACTGCTCTTACCACTGAGCTTACGAAACAGATGATTTTCCCTCTTGCATTTATCAATTTGTTACTTTTGTCACTAGCCTACTAAGCCACGTTTTGCGTTCAGCTGGCATTAACCAGTAACGATGAAAGTGCACAAATAAATTGTAAATTCAATTGTATTTATTTTTCCCGCGGACGGGAATCGAACCTACACTTGTTAGAATCGGTCAATGATGGAGAAAGAAGAACTTTAAGAACTTTTATTTTTAATGATTATAAATCAAATTTATAAATGCATTAAGAAAAAACAACCGCCTCGTCCGGGGTTTGAAACCGGGTCCTTCGCCTTGCAATGAGAATGCTCTTACCACTGAGCTAACGAGACAGATGATTTCGCCTCTTGTATTTATCAATTTGTTACTTTTGCCGCTAGCCTACCAAGCCACGCTTTGCTTTTTTCTGGCATTAACCAGTAACGATTAAAGCGCACAAAGAAGTTGTAAATTCAATTTTATTTAGTTTTCCCGCGGACGGGAATCGAACCTACACTTCTTAGAATCGGTCAATGATGGAGAAAGAAGAACTTTAAGAACTTTTATTTTAAATGATTTTAAATCAAATTTATAAATACAAGAAGAAAAAACAACTGTGTCGTCCGGGGTTTGAAACCGGGGCCTTTCGCTTGCGGGGCGACTTCTCTTACCACTGAGCTAAAGAGACAAATGATTTTCCCTTTTGCATTTATCAATTTGTTAATTTTGCCACTAGCCTACTAAGCCACGTTTTGCGTTACCCTGGCATTAACCAGTAACAATGAAAGCGCACAAATAAATTGTAAATTCAATTTTATTTATTTTTCCCGCGGACGGGAATCGAAACTACACTTCTTAGAATCGGTCAATAATGGAGAAAGAAGAACTTTAAGAACTTTTATTTTAAATGATTTTAAATCAAATTTATAAATGCAAGAAGAAAAAACAACCGCATCGTCCGGGGTTTGAAACCGGGACCTTCCGCTTTCCGGGCGACTGCTCTTACCACTGAGCGCACGAGACAGATGAATTTCCCTCTTGCATTTATCAATTTGCTACTTTTGCCACTAGCCTACTAAGCCACGTTTTGCGTTCAGCTGGCATTAACCAGTAACAATGAAAGCGCACAAATAAATTGTAAACCCAGTTTTATTTGCTTTTCCCGCGGACGGGAATCGAACCTACACTTGTGAGAATCGGTCAGTGATGGAGAAAGAAGCACTTTAACAACTCTTATTTTAATGATTCTAAATCAAATTTATAAATGCAAGAATAAAAAACAACCGCCTCGTCCGGAGTTTGAAACCGGTTCCTTGCGCTTGCCGGGCGACTGCTTTTACCACTGAGCTAACGAGGCAGATGACTTTCCCTCTTGCATTTATCAATTTGTTACTTTTGTCACTAGCGTACTAAGCCACGTTTTGCTTTCAGCTGGCGTTAACCAGTAACGATGAAAGCGCACAAATAAATTGTAAATTCAATTTTATTTATTTTTCCCGCGGACGGGAATCGGACGTACACTTGTGAGAATAGGTCAATGATGGAGACAAAAGTTCTTTAAGAACTTTTATTTTTAATGATTCTAAATCAAATTTACAAATGCAAGAATAAAAAACAACCGCCTCGTCCGGGCTTTAAAACCGGGACCTTCCGCTTGCCGGGCGGCTGCTCTTACCACTGAGCTAACGAGACAGATGACTTTCCCTCTTGCATTTATCAATTTGTTACTTTTGTCACTAGCGTACTAAGCTACGTTTTGCTTTCAGCTGGCATTAACCAGTAACGATGAAAGCGCACAATTAAATTGTAAATTCAGTTTTATTTATTTTTCCCGCGGACGGGAATCGAACCTACACTTGTTAGAATCGGCCAGTGATGGAGAAGGAAGACCTTTAAGAAATTTTATTTTTAATGATTCTAAATCAAATTTATAAATACAAGAAGAAAAAACAACTGTGTCGTCCGGGGTTTGAAACCGGGACCTTTCGCTTGCGGGGTGACTTGTCTTACCACTGAGCTAACAAGACAAATGATTTTCCCTTTTGCATTTATCAATTTGTTAATTTTGCCACTAGCCTACTAAGCCACGTTTTGCGTTACACTGGCATTAACCAGTAACAATGAAAGCGCACAAATAAATTGTAAATTCAATTTTATTTATTTTTCCCGCGGACGGGAATCGAACCTACACTTCTTAGAATCGGTCAATAATGGAAAAAGAAGAACTTTAAGAACTTTTATTTTAAATGAATCTAAATCAAATTTATAAATGCAAGAAGAAAAAACAACCGCTTCGTCCGGAGTTTGAAACCGAGACCTTCCGCTTTCCGGGCGACTGCTCTTACCACTGAGCTAACGAGACAGATGAATTTCCCTCTTGCATTTATCAATTTGTTACTTTTGCCACTAGCCTACTAAGCCACGTTTTGCGTTCAGCTGGCATTAACCAGTCACAATGAAAGCGCACAAATAAATTGTAAACTCAGTTTTATTTACTTTTCCCGCGGACGGGAATCGAACCTACACTTGTGAGAATCGGTCAGTGATGGAGAAAGAAGCACTTTAAGAACTTTTATTTTAATGATTCTAAATCAAATTTATAAATGCAAGAATAAAAAACAACCGCCTCGTCCGGGGTTTGAAACCGGGACCTTGCGCTTGCCGGGCGACTGCTCTTACCACTGAGCTAACGGAAACAGATGATTTTCCGTCTTGCATTTATCAATTTGTTACTTTTGTCACTAGCCTACTAAGCCACGTTTTGCTTTCAGCTGGCATCAACCAGTAACAATGAAAGCGCACAAATAAATTGTAAACTCAATTTTATTTACTTTTCCCGCGGACGGGAATCGAACCTACACTTGTGAGTATCGGTCAATGATGGAGATAAGTACTTTAAGAACTTTTATTATAATGATTCTAAATAAAATTTATAAATGCAAGAATAAAAAACAGCTGCCTCGTCCGGGGTTTGAAACCGGGACCTTCCGCTTTCCGGGCGACTGCTCTTACCACAGAGCCAACGAGACAGATGATTTGCATCTTGCATTTATCAATTTGTTACTTTTGTCACTAGCTTACTAAGCCACGTTTTGCTTTCAGCTGGCATTAACCAGTATCGATGAAAGCGCACAAATAAATTGTAAATTCAATTTTATTTATTTTTCCCGCGGACGGGAATCGAACCTACACTTCTTAGAATCGGTCAATAATGGAAAAAGAAGAACTTTAAGAACTTTTATTTTAAATGAATCTAAATCAAATTTATAAATGCAAGAAGAAAAAACAACCGCTTCGTCCGGGGTTTGAAACCGAGACCTTCCGCTTTCCGGGCGACTGCTCTTACCACTGAGCTAACGAGACAGATGAATTTCCCTCTTGCATTTATCAATTTGTTACTTTTGCCACTAGCCTACTAAGCCACGTTTTGCGTTCAGCTGGCATTAACCAGTCACAATGAAAGCGCACAAATAAATTGTAAACTCAGTTTTATTTACTTTTCCCGCGGACGGGAATCGAACCTACACTTGTGAGAATCGGTCAGTGATGGAGAAAGAAGCACTTTAAGAACTTTTATTTTAATGATTCTAAATCATATTTATAAATGCAAGAATAAAAAACAACCGCCTCGTCCGGGGTTTGAAACCGGGACCTTGCGCTTGCCGGGCGACTGCTCTTACCACCGAGCTAACGAAACAGATGATTTTCCGTCTTGCGTTTATCAATTTGTTACTTTTGTCACTAGCCTACTAAGCCACGTTTTGCTTTCAGCTGGCATTAACCAGTAACAATGAAAGCGCACAAATAAATTGTAAACTCAATTTTATTTACTTTTCCCGCGGACGGGAATCGAACCTACACTTGTGAGTATCGGTCAATGATGGAGAAAAGTACTTTAAGAACTTTTATTATAATGATTCTAAATAAAATTTATAAATGCAAGAATAAAAAACAGCTGCCTCGTCCGGGGTTTGAAACCGGGACCTTCCGCTTTCCGGGCGACTGCTCTTACCACAGAGCTAACGAGACAGATGATTTGCATCTTGCATTTAACAATTTGTTACTTTTGTCTCTAGCTTACTAAGCCACGTTTTGCTTTCAGCTGGCATTAACCAGTATCGATGAAAGCGCACAAATAAATTGTAAATTCAATTTTATTTATTTTTCCCGCGGACGGGAATCGAACCTACACTTGTTAGAATCGGTCAATGATGGTGAAAGAAGAACTTTAAGAACTTTAATTTATAATGACTCTAAATCAAGTTTATAAATGCAATAAGAAAAATCGACCGCCTCGTCCGGGGTTTGAAACCGGGTCCTTCGCCTTGCAGGGAGAATTCTCTTACCACTGAGCTAACGAGACAGATGATTTCGCCTCTTGTATTTATCAATTTGTTACTTTTGCCGCTAGCCTACTAAGCCACGCTTTGCTTTTTTTCTGGCATTAACCAGTAACGATTAAAGTGCACAAATAAATTGTAAATTCAATTTTATTTAGTTTTCCCGCGGACGGGAATCGAACCCACACATCTTAGAATCGGTCAATAATGGAGAAAAAAGAACTTTAAGAACTTTTATTTTTAATGATTCTAAATCAAATTTATAAATGCAAGATGAAAAAACAACCGCTTCGTGCGGGGTTTGAAACCGGGACCTTCCGCTTTCCGGAAGACTGCTCTTACCACTGAGCTAATGAGACAGATGATTTTCCCTCTTGCATTTATCAATTTGTTACTTTTGTCAGTAGCCTACTAGGCCACGTTTTGCTCTCAGCTTTCATTAATCAGTAACAATGAAAGCACACAAATAAAATGTAAATTAAATTTTATTTATTTTTCCCGCGGACGGGAATTGAACCTACACTAGTAAGAATTGGTCAGTGACGGAGAAAGAAAAACTTTAAGAACTTTTATTTTTAATGTTTCTAAATCAAATTTGTAAATGCAAGAATAAAAAACAACCGCCACGTCCGGGGCTTGAAACCGCGACCTTCCGCTTTCCGGGCGACTGCTCTTAACACTGAGCTAACGAGACAGATGATTTTCCCTCTTGCATTTATCAATTTGTTACTTTTGTCAGTAGCCTACTAGGCCGCGTTTTGCTTTCAGCTGGCATTAACCAGTAACAATGAAAACGCGCAAATAAATTGTAAATTAAATTTTATTTATTTTTCCCGCGGACGGGAATCGAACCTACACTTGTTGGAATCGGTGAATGATGGAGAAAGAAGAACTTTATGAGCTTTCATTTTTAATGATTCTAAATCAAATTTATAAATACAAGAAGAAAAAACAGCCGCCTCGTCCAGGGTTCGAAACCGGAACCTTCCGCTTGCCGGGCGACTGCTCTTACCACTGAGCTTACGAAACAGATGATTTTCCCTCTTGCATTTATCAATTTGTTACTTTTGTCACTAGCCTACTAAGCCACGTTTTGCGTTCAGCTGGCATTAACCAGTAACGATGAAAGTGCACAAATAAATTGTAAATTCAATTTTATTTATTTTTCCCGCGGACGGGAATCGAACCTACACTTGTTAGAATCGGTCAATGATGGAGAAAGAAGAACTTTAAGAACTTTTATTTTTAATGATTATAAATCAAATTTATAAATGCATTAAGAAAAAACAACCGCCTCGTCCGGGGTTTGAAACCGGGTCCTTCGCCTTGCAGGGAGAATGCTCTTACCACTGAGCTAACGAGACACATGATTTCGCCTCTTGTATTTATCAATTTGTTACTTTTTCCGCTAGCCTACCAACCCACTCTTTGCTTTTTTCTGGCATTAACCAGTAACGATTAAAGCGCACAAAGAAATTGTAAATTCAATTTTATTTAGTTTTCCCGCGGACGGGAATCTAACCTACAATTGTTAGAATCGGTCAATGATGGAGTAAGAAGAACTTTAAGAACTTTTATTTTTAATGATTCTAAATCAAATTTATAAATGCAAGAAGAAAAAACAACCGCCTCGTCCGGGGTTTGAAACCGGGACCTTCCGCTTTCCGGGCGACTGCTCTTACCACAGAGCTAACGAGACAGATGATTTGCATCTTCCATTTATCAATTTGTTGCTTTTGTCACTAGCTTACTAAGCCACGTTTTGCTTTCAGCTGGCATTAACCAGTATCGACGAAAGCGCACAAATAAATTGTAAAGTCAATTTTATTTATTTTTCCCGCGGACGGGAATCGAAACTACACTTGTTAGAATCGGTCAATGATGGTGAAAGAAGAACTTTAAGAACTTTAATTTATAATGACTCTAAATCAAATTTATAAATGCAAGAAGGAAAAAAACCGCCTCGGCCGGGGTGTGAAACCGGGACCTTCCCCTTACAGGGAGAATGCTCTTACTACTGAGCTAACGAGACAGATGATTTCGCCTCTTGTATTTATCAATTTGTTACTTTTACCACTAGCCTACTAAGCCACGCTTTGTTTTTTTCTGGCATTAACCAGAAACGATTAAAGCGCACAAAGAAATTGTAAATTCAATTTTATTTAGTTTTCCCGCGGACGGGAATCGAACCTACACTTCTTAGAATCGGTCAATGATGGAGAAAGAAGAATTTTAAGAACTTTTATTTTAAATGATTCTAAATCAAATTTATAAATACAAGAAGAAAAAACAAATGTGTCGGCCGGGGTTTGAAACCGGGAACTTCCCCTTGCCGGGCGACTTCTCTTACAACTGAGCTAACGAAACAGATGATTTTCCGTCTTGCATTTATCAATTTGTTACTTTCGTCACAAGCCTACTAAGCCACGTTTTGCTTTCAACTGGCATTAACCAGTAACGATGAAAGCGCACAAATAAATTGTAAATTCAATTTTATATATTTTTCCCGCGGACGGGAATCGAACCTACACTTGTTAGAATCGGTCAATGATGGAGAAAGAAGAACTTTAAGAACTTTAATTTATAATGACTCTAAATCAAATTTATAAATGCAACAAGGAAAAAAACCGCCTCGGCCGGGGTTTGAGACCGGGACCTTCCCCTTGCAGGGAGAATGCTCTTACTACTGAGCTAACGAGACAGATGATTTCGCCTCTTGTATTTATCAATTTGTTACTTTTGCCACTAGCCTACTAAGACACGCTTTGCTTTCAGTTGGCATTAACCAGTAACGAGTAAAGCGCACAAAGAAATTGTAAATTCAATTTTATTTAGTTTTCCCGCGGACGGGAATCGAACCCACAAATCTTAGAATCGGTCAATGATGGAGAAAGAAGAACTTTAAGAACTTTTATTTTCAATGATTCTAAATCAAATTTATAAATACAAGAAGAAAAAACAACTGCGTCGTCCGGGGTTTAAAACCGGGACCTTCCGCTTGCCGGGCGACTTCTCTTACCACTGAGCTAACGAGACAGATGATTTTCCCTTTTGCATTTATCAATTTGTTACTTTTGCCACTAGCCTACTAAGCCACGTTTTCCGTTCAGCTGGCAATAACCAGTAACAATGAAAGCGCACAAATAAATTGTAAATTCAATTTTATTTATTTTTCCCGCGGACGGGAATCGAACCTACACTTGTTAGAATCGGTCAATGATGGAGAAAGAAAAATTTTAAGAACTTTTATTTTTAATGATTCTAAATCAAATTTATAAATGGAAGAAGATAAAACAACCGCCTAGTCCGGGGTTTGAAACCGGGGCCTTCCGCTTTCCGGGCGACTTCTCTTACCACTGAGCTAACGAAACAGATGAATTTCCGTCTTGCATTTATCAATTTGTTACTTTTGTCACTAGCCTACTAAGCCACGTTTTGCGTTCAGCTGGCATTAACCAGTAACAATGAAAGCGCACAAATAAATTGTAAACTCAGTTTTATTCACTTTTCCCGCGGACGGGAATCGAACCTACGCTTGTGAGAATCGGTCAGTGATGGAGAAAGAAGCACTTTAAGAACTTTCATTTTAATGATTCTAAATCAAATTTATAAATGCAAGAATAAAAAACAACCGCCTCGTCCGGGGTTTGAAACCGGGACCTTCCCCTTGCAGGGAGAATGCTCTTACCACTGAGCAAACGAGACAGATGATTTGCATCTTGCATTTATCAATTTGTTACTTTTGTCACTAGCCTACTAAGCCACGTTTTGCGTTCAGCTGGCATTAACCAGTAACAATGAAAGCGCACAAATAAATTGTAAACTCAGTTTTATTTACTTTTCCCGCGGACGGGAATCGAACCTACGCTTGTGAGAATCGGTCAGTGATGGAGAAAGAAGCACTTTAAGAACTTTTATTTTAATGATTCTAAATCAAATTTATAAATGCAAGAATAAAAAACAACCGCCTCGGCCGGGGTTTGAAACCGGGACCTTCCCCTTGCAGGGAGAATGCTCTTACTACTGAGCTAACGAGACAGATGATTTCGCCTCTTGTATTTATCAATTTGTTACTTTTGCCACTAGCCTACTAAGACACGCTTTGCTTTCAGTTGGCATTAACCAGTAACGATTAAAGCGCACAAAGAAATTGTAAATTCAATTTTATTTAGTTTTCCCGCGGACGGGAATCGAACCCACACATCTTAGAATCGGTCAATGATGGAGAAAGAAGAACTTTAAGAACTTTTATTTTCAATGATTCTAAATCAAATTTATAAATACAAGAAGAAAAAACAACTGCGTCGTCCGGGGTTTAAAACCGGGACCTTCCGCTTGCCGGGCGACTTCTCTTACCACTGAGCTAACGAGACAGATGATTTTCCCTTTTGCATTTATCAATTTGTTACTTTTGTCACTAGCCTACTAAGCCACGTTTTGCGTTCTGCTGGCATTAACCAGTAACGATGAAAGTGCACAAATAAATTGTAAATTCAATTTTATTTAGTTTTCCCGCGGACGGGAATCGAACCCACACATCTTAGAATCGGTCAATGATGGAGAAAGAAGAACTTTAAGAACTTTTATTTTCAATGATTCTAATCAAATTTATAAATACAAGAAGAAAAACAACTGCGTAGTCCGGGTTTTAAAACCGGGACCTTCCGCTTGCCGGGCGACTTCTCTTACCACTGATCTAACGAAACTGATGATTATCCGTCTTGCATTTATCAATTTGTTACTTTTGTCACTAGCCTACTAAGCCACGTTTTGCGTTCAGCTGGCATTAACCAGTAACGATGAAAGTGCACAAATAAATTGTAAATTCAATTTTATTTATTTTTCCCGCGGACGGGAATCGAACCTACACTTGTTAGAATCGGTCAATGATGGAGAAAGAAGAACTTTAAGAACTTTTATTTTTAATGATTATAAATCAAATTTATAAATGCAATAAGAAAAAACAACCGCCTCGTCCGGGGTTTGAAACCGGGTCCTTCGCCTTGCAGGGAGAATGCTCTTACCACTGAGCTAACGAGACAGATGATTTTCCCTTTTGCATTTATCAATTTGTTACTTTTGTCACTAGCCTACTAAGCCACGTTTTGCGTTCTGCTGGCATTAACCAGTAACGATGAAAGTGCACAAATAAATTGTAAATTCAATTTTATTTAGTTTTCCCGCGGACGGGAATCGAACCCACACATCTTAGAATCGGTCAATGATGGAGAAAGAAGAACTTTAAGAACTTTTATTTTCAATGATTCTAATCAAATTTATAAATACAAGAAGAAAAACAACTGCGTAGTCCGGGTTTTAAAACCGGGACCTTCCGCTTGCCGGGCGACTTCTCTTACCACTGATCTAACGAAACTGATGATTATCCGTCTTGCATTTATCAATTTGTTACTTTTGTCACTAGCCTACTAAGCCACGTTTTGCGTTCAGCTGGCATTAACCAGTAACAATGAAAGCGCACAAATAAATTGTAAACTCAGTTTTATTTACTTTTCCCGCGGACGGGAATCGAACCTACGCTTGTGAGAATCGGTCAGTGATGGAGAAAGAAGCACTTTAAGAACTTTTATTTTAATGATTCTAAATCAAATTTATAAATGCAAGAATAAAAAACAACCGCCTCGGCCGGGGTTTGAAACCGGGACCTTCCCCTTGCAGGGAGAATGCTCTTACTACTGAGCTAACGAGACAGATGATTTTCCCTTTTGCATTTATCAATTTGTTACTTTTGTCACTAGCCTACTAAGCCACGTTTTGCGTTCTGCTGGCATTAACCAGTAACGATGAAAGTGCACAAATAAATTGTAAATTCAATTTTATTTAGTTTTCCCGCGGACGGGAATCGAACCCACACATCTTAGAATCGGTCAATGATGGAGAAAGAAGAACTTTAAGAACTTTTATTTTCAATGATTCTAATCAAATTTATAAATACAAGAAGAAAAACAACTGCGTAGTCCGGGTTTTAAAACCGGGACCTTCCGCTTGCCGGGCGACTTCTCTTACCACTGATCTAACGAAACTGATGATTATCCGTCTTGCATTTATCAATTTGTTACTTTTGTCACTAGCCTACTAAGCCACGTTTTGCGTTCAGCTGGCATTAACCAGTAACGATGAAAGTGCACAAATAAATTGTAAATTCAATTTTATTTAGTTTTCCCGCGGACGGGAATCGAACCCACACATCTTAGAATCGGTCAATGATGGAGAAAGAAGAACTTTAAGAACTTTTATTTTCAATGATTCTAATCAAATTTATAAATACAAGAAGAAAAACAACTGCGTAGTCCGGGTTTTAAAACCGGGACCTTCCGCTTGCCGGGCGACTTCTCTTACCACTGATCTAACGAAACTGATGATTTCGCCTCTTGTATTTATCAATTTGTTACTTTTGCCGCTAGCCTACTAAGCCACGCTTTGCTTTTTTCTGGCATTAACCAGTAACGATTAAAGCGCACAAAGAAATTGTAAATTCAATTTTATTTAGTTTTCCCGCGGACGGGAATCGAACCCACACATCTTAGAATCGGTCAATAATGGAGAAAAAAGAACTTTAAGAACTTTTATTTTTAATGATTCTAAATCAAATTTATAAATGCAAGATGAAAAAACAACCGCTTCGTGCGGGGTTTGAAACCGGGACCTTCCGCTTACCACTGAGCTAATGAGACAGATCATTTTCCCTCTTGCATTGATCAATTTGTTACTTTTGTCAGTAGCCTACTAGGCCACGTTTTGCTCTCAGCTTTCATTAATCAGTAACAATGAAAGCACACAAATAAAATGTAAATTAAATTTTATTTAATTTTCCCGCGGACGGGAATTGAACCTACACTAGTTAGAATTGGTCAGTGACGGAGAAAGAAAAACTTTAAGAACTTTTATTTTTAATGTTTCTAAATCAAATTTATAAATGCAAGAATAAAAAACAACCGCCACGTCCGGTGCTTGAAACCTCGACCTTCCGCTTTCCGGGCGACTGCTCTTAACACTGAGCTAACGAGACAGATGATTTTCCCTCTTGCATTTATCAATTTGTTACTTTTGTCAGTAGCCTACTAGGCCACGTTTTGCTTTCAGCTGGCATTAACCAGTAACAATGAAAACGCGCAAATAAATTGTAAATTAAATTTTAATTATATTTCCCGCGGACGGGAATCGAACCAACACTTGTTGGAATCGGTGAATGATGGAGAAAGAACAACTTTATGAGCTTTCATTTTTAATGATTCTAAATCAAATTTATAAATACAAGAAGAAAAAACAGCCGCCTCGTCCAGGGTTCGAAACCGGAACCTTCCGCTTGCCGGGCGACTGCTCTTACCACTGAGCTTACGAAACAGATGATTTTCCCTCTTTCATTTATCAATTTGTTACTTTTGTCACTAGCCTACTAAGCCACGTTTTGCGTTACCCTGGCATTAACCAGTAACAATGAAAGCGCACAAATAAATTGTAAATTCAGTTTTATTTATTTTTCCCGCGGACGGGAATCGAAACTACACTTCTTAGAATCGGTCAATAATGGAGAAAGAAGAACTTTAAGAACTTTTATTTTAAATGATTTTAAATCAAATTTATAAATGCAAGAAGGAAAAACAACCGCATCGTCCGGGGTTTGAAACCGGGACCTTCCGCTTTCCGGGCGACTGCTCTTACCACTGAGCGAACGAGACAGATGAATTTCCCTCTTGCATTTATCAATTTGTTACTTTTGCCACTAGCCTACTAAGCCACGTTTTGCGTTCAGCTGGCATTAACCAGTAACAATTCAAGCGCACAAATAAATTGTAAACTCAGTTTTATTTGCTTTTCCCGCGGACGGGAATCGAACCTACACTTGTGAGAATCGGTCAGTGATGGAGAAAAAAGCACTTTAACAACTTTTATTTTAATGATTCTAAATCAAATTTATAAATGCAAGAATAAAAAACAACCGCCTCGTCCGGGGTTTGAAACCGGGACCTTGCGCTTGCCGGGCGACTGCTCTTACCACTGAGCTAACGAGGCAGATGACTTTCCCTCTTGCATTTATCAATTTGTTACTTCTGTCACTAGCGTACTAAGCCACGTTTTGCTTTCAGCTGGCGTTAACCAGTAACGATGAAAGCGCACAAATAAATTGTAAATCCAATTTTATTTATTTTTCCCGCGGACGGGAATCTAACCTACAATTGTTAGAATCGGTCAATGATGGAGTAAGAAGAACTTTAAGAACTTTTATTTTTAATGATTCTAAATCAAATTTATAAATGCAAGAAGAAAAAACAACCGCCTCGTCCGGGGTTTGAAACCGGGACCTTCCGCTATCCGGGCGACTGCTCTTACAACAGAGCTAACGAGACAGATGATTTGCATCTTGCATTTATCAATTTGTTACTTTTGTCACTAGCTTACTAAGCCACGAAGCCACGTTTTGCTTTCAGCTGGCATTAACCAGTATCGATGAAAGCGCACAAATAAATTGTAAATTCAATTTTATTTATTTTTCCCGCGGACGGGAATCGAACCTACACTTGTTAGAATCGGTCAATGATGGAGAAAGAAGAACTTCAAGAACTTTTATTTTAAATGATTCTAAATCAAATTTATAAATGCAAGAAGAAAAAACAACCGCCTCGTCCGGGGTTTAAAACCGGGACCTTCCCCTTGCCGGCAGAATGCTCTTACCACTGAGCTAACGAAGCAGATGATTTTCCCTCATGCACTTATCAATTTGTTTTTTTGCCACTAGTCTACTAAGCTAGGTTTTGCTTTCAGCTGGCATTGACCAGTCAAAATGAAAGCACACAAATAAAATGTAAATTCAATTTTATTTACTTTTCCCGCGGACGGGTATCTAACCTATAATTGTTAGAATCGGTCAATGATGGAGTAAGAAGAACTTTAAGAACTTTTATTTTTAATGATTCTAAATCAAATTTATAAATGCAAGAAGAAAAAACAACCGGCTCGTCCGGGGTTTGAAACCGAGACCTTCCGCTTTCCGGGCGACTGCTCTTACCACTGAGCTAACAAGACAGACGATTTTCCTCTTGCATTTATCAATTTGTTACTTCTGTCACTAGCGTACTAAGCCACGTTTTGCTTTCAGCTGGCGTTAACCAGTAACTATGAAAGTACACAAATAAATTGTAAATCCAATTTTATTTATCTTTCCCGCGGACGGGAATCGAACCTACACTTGTTAGAATTGGTCAGTGACGGAGAAAGAAAAAGTTTAAGAACTTTTATTTTTAATGTTTCTAAATCAAATTTATAAATGCAAGAATAAAAAACAACCGCCTCGTCCGGGATTTGAAACCGGGTCCTTCCCCTTGCTGGGAGAATGCTCTTACCACTGAGCTAACGAGACAGATGATTTCGCCTCTTGCATTTATCAATTTGTTACTTTTGCCACTAAGCCTACTAAGCCTACTAAGCCACGCTTTGCTTTTTTCTGGCATTAACCAGTAACGATTAAAGCGCGCAAAGAAATTGTAAATTCAATTTTATTTAGTTTTCCCGCGGACGGGAATAGAACCTACACTTCTTAGAATCGGTCATTAATGGAGAAAGGAGAACTTTAAAAACTTTTATTTTTACTGTTTCTAAATCAAATTTATAAATGCAAGAATAAAAAACAACCGCCTCGTCCGGGGTTTGAAACCGGGACCTTCCGCTTTCCGGGCGACTGCTCTTAACACTGAGCTAACGAGACAGATGATTTTCCCTCTTGCATTTATCAATTTGTTACTTTTGTCACTAGCCTACTAGGCCACGTTTTGCTTTCAGCTGGCATTAGCCAGTAATGATGAAAGCGGACGGAAGTCGAACTTACACTTGTTAGAATCGGCCAGTGATGGAGAAGGAAGACCTTTAACAAATTTTATTTTTAATGATTCTAAATCAAATTTTTAAATGCAAGAAGAAAAAACAACCGCCTCGTCCGGGGTTTGAAACCAGGACCTTCCGCTTTCAAGGCGACTGGCCTTACCACTGAGCTAACGAGGCAAATGATTTTCCTCTTGCGTTTACCAATTTGGAAATTTTGTCACTAGCCTACTAAGCCACGTTTCGCTTTCAACTGGCATTAGCCAGTAAGAATGAAAGCACACAAATAAATTGTAAATTCAGTTTTATTTATTTTTCCCGCGGACGGGAATCGAACCTACACTTGTTAGAATCGGTCAATGATGGAGAAAGAAGAACTTTAAGAACTTTTATTTTTAATGATTCTAAATCAAATTTATAAATGCAAGAAGAAAAAACAACCGCCTCGTCCGGGGTTTGAAACCGGGAACATCCCTTTCAGGGAGAATGCTCTTACCACTGAGCTAACGATACAGATTATTTCGCCTCTTGTATTTATCGATTTGTTACTTTTGCCACTAGCCTACTAAGCCACGCTTTGCATTTAGCTGGCATTAACCAGTAACGATTAAAGCGCACAAAGAAATTGTAAATTCAATTTTTTTTCCCGCGGACGGGAATCGAACCTACACTTCTTAGAATCGGTCAATGATGGACAAACAGGACTTTAAGAAATTTTATTTTTAATGATTCTAAATCAGATTTATAAATGCAAGAAGAAAAAACATCCGCTTCGTACGGGGTTTGAAACCGGGGCCTTCCGCTTTCCGGGCGACTTCTCTTACCACTGAGCTAACGAAACAGATGATTTTGCGTCTTGTATTTATCAATTTGTTACTTTTGTCACTAGCCCACTAAGCCACGTTTTGCGTTCAGCTGGCATTAACCAGTAACAATGAAAGCGCACAAATAAATTGTAAATTCAATGTTATTTATTTTTCCCGAGGACGGGAATCGAACCTACACTTCTTTGAATCGGTCAATGATGGAGAAAGAAGAACTTTAAGAACTTTTATTTTAAATGATTATAAATCAAATTTATAAATACAAGAAGAAAAAACAACCGCCTCGTCCGGGTTTTGAAACCGGGACCTCCCCTTGCAGGGAGAATGCTCTTACCACTGAGGTAACGAGACAGATGATTTCACCTCTTGTATTTATCAATTTGTTACTTTTACCACTAGCCTACATAGCCACGCTTTGCTTTTAGCTGGCATTAACCAGTAACGATTAAAGCGCACAAAGAAATTGTAAATTCAATTTTATTTAGTTTTCCCGCGGACGGGAATCCAACCTATACATCTTAGAATCGGTCAACGATGGAGAAAGAAGAACTTTAAGAACTTTTATTTTAAATGATTCTAAATCAATTTTATAAATACAAGAAGAAAAAACAATTGCGTCGTCCGGGGTTTAAAACCGGGACCTTCCGCTTGCCGGGCGACTTCTCTTACCACTGAGATAACGAGCCAGATGATTTTCCCTTTTGCATTTATCAATTTGTTACTTTTGCCACTAGCCTACTAAGCCACGTTTTGCGTTCAGCTGGCATTAACCAGTAACAATGAAAGCGCACAAATAAATTGTAAATTCAATTTTATTTATTTTTCCCGCGGACGGGAATCGAACCTACACTTGTTAGAATCGGTCAATGATGGAGAAAGAAAAATTTTAACAATTTTTATTTTTAATGATTCTAAATCAAATTTATAAATGGAAGAAGATAAAACAACCGCCTCGTCCGGGGTTTGAAACCCGGGCCTTCCGCTTTCCGGGCGACTTCTCTTACCACTGAGCTACCGAAACAGATGATTTTCCGTCTTGCATTTATCAATTTGTTACTTTTGTCACTAGCCTACTAAGCCACGTTTTGCGTTCAGCTGGCATTAACCAGTAACAATGAAAGCGCACAAATAAATTGTAAATTCAATTTTATTTATTTTTCCCGCGGACGGGAATCGAACCTACACTTGTTAGAATCGGTCAATGATGGAGAAAGAAGAACTTTAAGAACTTTAATTTTTAATGACTCTAAATCAAATTTATAAATGCAAGAAGGAAAAAGAACCGCCTCGTCCGGGGTTTGAAACCGGGACCTTCCCCTTCCAGGGAGAATGCTCTTACTACTGAGCTAACGAGATAGATGATTTCGCCTCTTGTATTTATCAATTTGTTACTTTTGCCACTAGCCTACTAAGCCACGCTTTGCTTTCAGCTGGCATTAACCAGTAACGAATAAAGCGCACAAAGAAATTGTAAATTCAATTTTATTTAGTTTTCCCGCGGACGGGAATCGAACCTACATATCTTGGAATCGGTCAACGATGGAGAAAGAAGAATTTTAAGAACTTTTATTTTAAATGATTCTAAATCAAATTTATAAATACAAGAAGAAAAAACAAATGCGTCGTCCGGGGTTTGAAACCGGGAACTTCCCCTTGCCGGGCGACTTCTCTTACCACTGAGTTAACGAAACAGATGATTTTCCGTCTTGCATTTATCAATTTGTTACTTTTGTCACTAGCCTACTAAGCCACGTTTTGCTTTCAACTGGCATTAACCAGTAACGATGAAAGCGCACAAATAAATTGTAAATTCAATTTTATATATTTTTCCCGCGGACGGGAATCGAACCTACAATTGTTAGAATCGGTCAATGATGGAGAAAGAAGAACTTTAAGAACTTTAATTTATAATGACTCTAAATCAAATTTATAAATGCAAGAAGGAAAAAAACCGCCTCGGCCGGGGTTTGAAACCGGGACCTTCCCCTTGCAGGGAGAATGGTCATACTACTGAGCTATCGAAGCAGATGATTTGCATCTTGCATTTATCAATTTGTTACTTTTGTCACTACCTTACTAAGCCACGTTTTGCTTTCAGCTGGCATTAACCAGTATCGATGAAAGCGCACAAATAAATTGTAAATTCAATTTCATTTACTTTTCCCGCAGACGGGAATCGAACCTACACTTGTGAGTATCGGTCAATGATGGAGAAAATGTACTTTAAGAACTTTTATTATAATGATTGTAAATAAAATTTATAAATGCAAGAATAAAAAAACAACTGCCTCGTCCGGGGTTTGAAACCGGGACCTTCCGCTTGCCGGGCGACTGCTCTTACCACTGAGCTTACGAGACAGATGATTGTCCCTCTTGCATTTATCAATTTGTTACTTTTGTCACTAGCCTACTAAGCCACGTTTTGCTTTCAGTTGGCATTAACCAGTAACGATGAAAGCGTGCAAATAAATTGTAAATTCGATTTTATTTATTTTTCCCGCGAACGGGAATCTAACCTACAATTGTTAGAATGGGTCAATGATGGAGTAAGAAGAACTTTAAGAACTTTTATTTTTAATGATTCTAAATCAAATTTATAAATGCAAGAAGAAAAAACAACCGCCTCGTCCGGGGTTTGAAACCGGGACCTTCCGCTTTCCGGGCGACTGCTCTTACCACAGAGCTACCACTAGTCTACTAAGCTACGTTTTGCTTTCAGCTGGCATTAACCAGTCAAAATGAAAGCACACAAATAAAATGTAATTTCAATTTTATTTATTTTTCCCGCGGACGGGAATCGAAACTACACTTGTAAGAATCGCTAAATGATGGAGAAAGAAGAACTTTAAGAACTTTTATTTTTAATGATTCTAAATCAAATTTATAAATGCAAGAAGAAAAAACAACCGCCTCGTCCGGGGTTTGAAACCGGGACCTTCCCCTTGCCGGCAGAATGCCCTTACCACTGAGCTAACGAGGCAGATGATTTTCCCTCTTGCATTTATCAATTTGTTTCTTTTGCCACTAGTCTACTAAGCTACGTTTTGCTTTCAGCTGGCATCAACCAGTCAAAATGAAAGCGCACAAATAAAATGTAAATTCGATTTTATTTATTTTTCGAGCGGACGGGAATATAACCATCAATTGTTAGAATCGGTCAATGACGGAGAAAGAAGAACTTTACGAACTTTTATTTTTAATGATTCTAAATCAAATTTATAAATGCAAGAAGAAAAAACAACCGCTTGGTCCGGGGTTTGAAACCGGGACCTTCCGCTTTCCGGAAAACTGCTCTTACCACTGAGCTAAGGAGACAGATGATTTCGCCTCTTGTATTTATCAATTTGTTACTTTTGCCACTAGCCTACTAAGCCACGCTTTGCTTTTTTCTGGCATTAACCAGTAACGATTAAAGCGCACAAAGAAATTGTAAATTCAATTTTATTTAGTTTTCCCGCGGACGGGAATAGAACCCACACTTCTTAGAATCGGTCAATGGTGGAGAAAGAAGAAATTTAAGAACTTTTATTCTAAATGATTCTAAAACAAGTTTATAAATACAAGAAGAAAAAACAACTGCGTCGTCCGGGGTTTGAAACCGGGACCTTTCGCTTGCGGGGCGACTTCTCTTACCACTGAGCTAACGAGACAAATGATTTTCCCTTTTACATTTATCAATGTGTTAATTTTGCCACTAGCCTACTAAGCCACGTTTTGCGTTACGCTGGCATTAACCAATAACAATGAAAGCGCACAAATAAATTGTAAATTCAGTTTTATTTATTTTTCCCGCGGACGGGAATCGAACTTACACTTGTTAGAATCGGTCAATGATGGACAAAAAGGACTTTAAGAAATTTTATTTTTAATGATTCTAAATCAAATTAATAAATGCAAGACGAAAAAACAACCGCCTCGTCCGGGGTTTGAAACCGAGGCCTTCCGCTTGCCGGGCGACTGCTCTTACCACTGAGCTTACGAGACAGATGATTTTCCCTCTTGCATTTATCAATTTGTTACTTTTGTCACTAGCCTACTATGCCACGTTTTGCTTTCAGCTGGCATTAACCAGTAACGATGAAAGCGTGCAAATAAATTGTAAATTCGATTTTATTTATTTTCCCGCGGACGGGAATCTAACCTACAATTGTTAGAATCGCTAAATGATGGAGAAAGAAGAACTTTAAGAACTTTTATTTTTAATGATTCTAAATCAAATTTATAAATGCAAGAAGAAAAAACAACCGCCTCGTCCGGGGTTTGAAACCGGGACCTTCCCCTTGCCGGCAGAATGCCCTTACCACTGAGCTAACGAGGCAGATGATTTTCCCTCTTGCATTTATCAATTTGTTTCTTTTGCCACTAGTCTACTAAGCTACGTTTTGCTTTCAGCTGGCATCAACCAGTCAAAATGAAAGCGCACAAATAAAATGTAAATTCGATTTTATTTATTTTTCGAGCGGACGGGAATATAACCATCAATTGTTAGAATCGGTCAATGACGGAGAAAGAAGAACTTTAAGAACTTTTATTTTTAATGATTCTAAATCAAATTTATAAATGCAAGAAGAAAAAACAACCGCTTGGTCCGGGGTTTGAAACGGGGACCTTCCGCTTTCCGGAAGACTGCTCTTACCACTGAGCTAAGGAGACAGATGATTTCGCCTCTTGTATTTATCAATTTGTTACTTTTGCCACTAGCCTACTAAGACACGTTTTGCTTTCAGCTGGCATTAATCAGTAACAATGAAAGCACACAAATAAAATGTAAATTAAATTTTATTTATTTTTCCCGCGGACGGGAATCGAACCTACACTTGTTAGAATCGGTCAATGACGGAGAAAGAAGAACTTTAAGAACTTTTATTTTTAATGATTCTAAATCAAATTTATAAATGCAAGAAGAAAAAACAACCGCTTGGTCCGGGGTTTGAAACCGGCACCTTCCGCTTTCCGGAAGACTGCTCTTACCACTGAGCTAAGGAGACAGATGATTTCCCCTCTTGTATTTATCAATTTGTTACTTTTGCCACTAGCCTACTAAGCCACGCTTTGCTTTTTTCTGGCATTAACCAGTAACGATTAAAGCGCACAAAGAAATTGTAAATTCAATTTTATTTAGTTTTCCCGCGGACGGGAATAGAACCTACACTTCTTAGAATCGGTCAATGATGGAGAAAGAAGAACTTTAAGAACTCTTATTTTAAATGATTTTAAAACAAGTTTATAAATACAAGAAGAAAAAACAACTGCGTCGTCCGGGGTTTGAAACCGGGACCTTTCGCTTGCGGTGCGACTTCTCTTACCACTGAGCTAACGAGACAAATGATTTTCCCTTTTGCATTTATCAATTTGTTAATTTTGCCACTAGCCTACTAAGCCACGTTTTGCGTTACGCTGGCATTAACCAATAACAATGAAAGCGCAAAAATAAATTGTAAATTCAGTTTTATTTATTTTTCCCGCGGACGGGAATCGAACTTACACTTGTTAGAATCGGTCAATGATGGACAAAAAGGACTTTAAGAAATTTTATTTTTAATGATTCTAAATCAAATTAATAAATGCAAGACGAAAAAGCAACCGCCTCGTCCGGGGTTTGAAACCGGGGCCTTCCGATTGCCGGGCGACTGCTCTTACCACTGAGCTTACGAGACAGATGATTTTCCCTCTTGCTTTTATCAATTTGTTACTTTTGTCACTAGCCTACTATGCCACGTTTTGCTTTCAGCTGGCATTAACCAGTAACGATGAAAGCGTGCAAATAAATTGTAAATTCGATTTTATTTATTTTTCCCGAGGACGGGAATCGAACCTACACTTCTTTGAATCGGTCAATGATGGAGAAAGAAGAACTTTAAGAACTTTTATTTTAAATAATTATAAATCAAATTTATAAATACAAGAAGAAAAAACAACCGCCTCGTCCGGGGTTTGAAACCGGGGCTTCCGCTTTCCGGGCGACTTCTCTAACCACTGAGCTTACGAGACAGATGATTTTCCCTCTTGCATTTATCAATTTGTTACTTTTGTCACTGGCCTACTATGCCACGTTTTGCTTTCAGCTGGCATTAATCAGTAACGATGAAAGCGTGCAAATAAATTGTAAATTCAATGTTATTTATTTTTCCCGAGGACGGGAATCGAACCTACACTTCTTTGAATCGGTCAATGATGGAGAAAGAAGAACTTTAAGAACTTTTATTTTAAATGATTATAAATAAAATTTGTAAATACAAGAAGAAAAAACAACCGCCTCGTTCGGGGTTTGAAACCGGGATCTCCCCTTGCAGGGAGAATGCTCTTACCACTGAGCTAACGAGACAGATGATTTTGCCTCTTGTATTTATCAATTTGTTACTTTTGTCACTAGCCTACTAAGCCACGTTTTGCGTTCAGCTGGCATTAACCAGTAACAATGAAAGCGCACAAATAAATAGTAAATTCAATTTTATTTATTTTTCCCGCGGACGGGAATCGAACCTACACTTGTTAGAATCGGTCAATGATGGAGAAAGAAGAACTTTAAGAACGTTAATTTTTAATGACTCTAAATCAAATTTATAAATGCAAGAAGGAAAAAGAACCGCCTCGTCCGGGGTTTGAAACCGGGACCTTTCCGTTCCAGGGAGAACGCTCTTACTACTGAGCTAACGAGACAGATGATTTCGCCTCTTGTATTTATCAATTTGTTACTTTTGCCACTGGCCTACTAAGCCACGCTTTGCTTTCAGCTGGCATTAACCAGTAACGAATAGAGCGCACAAAGAAATTGTAAATTCAATTTTATTTAGTTTTCCCGCGGACGGGAATCGAACCTACACATCTTAGAATCGGTCAACGATGGAGAAAGAAGAATTTTAAGAACTTTTATTTTAAATGATTCTAAATCAAATTTATAAATACAAGAAGCAAAAACAAATGCGTCGTCCGGGGTTTGAAACCGGGAACTTCCCCTTGCCGGGCGACTTCTCTTACCACTGAGCTAACGAAACAGATGATTTTCCGTCTTGCATTTATCAATTTGTTACTTTTGTCACTAGCCTACTGAGCCACGTTTTGCTTTCAACTGGCATTAACCAGTAACGATGAAAGCTCACAAATAAATTGTAAATTCAATTTTATATATTTTTCCCGCGGACGGGAATCGAACATACACTTGTTAGAATCGGTCAATGATGGAGAAAGAAGAACTTTAAGAACTTCAATTTATAATGACTCTAAATCAAATATAGAAATGCAAGAAGGAAAAAAACCGCCTCGGCCGGTGTTTGAAACCGGGACCTTCCCCTTGCAGGGAGAATGGTCTTACTACTGAGCTAACGAGACAGATGATTTCGCCTCTTGTATTTATCAATTTGTTACTTTTGCCACTTGCCTACTAAGACACGCTTTGCTTTCAGTTGGCATTAACCAGTAACGATTAAAGCGCACAAAGAAATTGTAAATTCAATTTTATATATTTTTCCCGCGGACGGGAATCGAACATACACTTGTTAGAATCGGTCAATGATGGAGAAAGAAGAACTTTAAGAACTTCAATTTATAATGACTCTAAATCAAATTTATAAATGCAAGAAGAAAAAACAACCGCTTGGTCCGGGGTTTGAAACCGGCACCTTCCGCTTTCCGGAAGACTGCTCTTACCACTGAGCTAAGGAGACAGATGATTTCCCCTCTTGTATTTATCAATTTGTTACTTTTGCCACTAGCCTACTAAGCCACGCTTTGCTTTTTTCTGGCATTAACCAGTAACGATTAAAGCGCACAAAGAAATTGTAAATTCAATTTTATTTAGTTTTCCCGCGGACGGGAATAGAACCTACACTTCTTAGAATCGGTCAATGATGGAGAAAGAAGAACTTTAAGAACTTTTATTTTAAATGATTTTAAAACAAGTTTATAAATACAAGAAGAAAAAACAACTGCGTCGTCCGGGGTTTGAAACCGGGACCTTTCGCTTGCGGTGCGACTTCTCTTACCACTGAGCTAACGAGACAAATGATTTTCCCTTTTGCATTTATCAATTTGTTAATTTTGCCACTAGCCTACTAAGCCACGTTTTGCGTTACGCTGGCATTAACCAATAACAATGAAAGCGCAAAAATAAATTGTAAATTCAGTTTTATTTATTTTTCCCGCGGACGGGAATCGAACTTACACTTGTTAGAATCGGTCAATGATGGACAAAAAGGACTTTAAGAAATTTTATTTTTAATGATTCTAAATCAAATTAATAAATGCAAGACGAAAAAGCAACCGCCTCGTCCGGGGTTTGAAACCGGGGCCTTCCGATTGCCGGGCGACTGCTCTTACCACTGAGCTTACGAGACAGATGATTTTCCCTCTTGCTTTTATCAATTTGTTACTTTTGTCACTAGCCTACTATGCCACGTTTTGCTTTCAGCTGGCATTAACCAGTAACGATGAAAGCGTGCAAATAAATTGTAAATTCGATTTTATTTATTTTTCCCGAGGACGGGAATCGAACCTACACTTCTTTGAATCGGTCAATGATGGAGAAAGAAGAACTTTAAGAACTTTTATTTTAAATAATTATAAATCAAATTTATAAATACAAGAAGAAAAAACAACCGCCTCGTCCGGGGTTTGAAACCGGGGCTTCCGCTTTCCGGGCGACTTCTCTAACCACTGAGCTTACGAGACAGATGATTTTCCCTCTTGCATTTATCAATTTGTTACTTTTGTCACTGGCCTACTATGCCACGTTTTGCTTTCAGCTGGCATTAATCAGTAACGATGAAAGCGTGCAAATAAATTGTAAATTCAATGTTATTTATTTTTCCCGAGGACGGGAATCGAACCTACACTTCTTTGAATCGGTCAATGATGGAGAAAGAAGAACTTTAAGAACTTTTATTTTAAATGATTATAAATAAAATTTGTAAATACAAGAAGAAAAAACAACCGCCTCGTTCGGGGTTTGAAACCGGGATCTCCCCTTGCAGGGAGAATGCTCTTACCACTGAGCTAACGAGACAGATGATTTTGCCTCTTGTATTTATCAATTTGTTACTTTTGTCACTAGCCTACTAAGCCACGTTTTGCGTTCAGCTGGCATTAACCAGTAACAATGAAAGCGCACAAATAAATAGTAAATTCAATTTTATTTATTTTTCCCGCGGACGGGAATCGAACCTACACTTGTTAGAATCGGTCAATGATGGAGAAAGAAGAACTTTAAGAACGTTAATTTTTAATGACTCTAAATCAAATTTATAAATGCAAGAAGGAAAAAGAACCGCCTCGTCCGGGGTTTGAAACCGGGACCTTTCCGTTCCAGGGAGAACGCTCTTACTACTGAGCTAACGAGACAGATGATTTCGCCTCTTGTATTTATCAATTTGTTACTTTTGCCACTGGCCTACTAAGCCACGCTTTGCTTTCAGCTGGCATTAACCAGTAACGAATAGAGCGCACAAAGAAATTGTAAATTCAATTTTATTTAGTTTTCCCGCGGACGGGAATCGAACCTACACATCTTAGAATCGGTCAACGATGGAGAAAGAAGAATTTTAAGAACTTTTATTTTAAATGATTCTAAATCAAATTTATAAATACAAGAAGCAAAAACAAATGCGTCGTCCGGGGTTTGAAACCGGGAACTTCCCCTTGCCGGGCGACTTCTCTTAACACTGAGCTAACGAAACAGATGATTTTCCGTCTTGCATTTATCAATTTGTTACTTTTGTCACTAGCCTACTGAGCCACGTTTTGCTTTCAACTGGCATTAACCAGTAACGATGAAAGCTCACAAATAAATTGTAAATTCAATTTTATATATTTTTCCCGCGGACGGGAATCGAACATACACTTGTTAGAATCGGTCAATGATGGAGAAAGAAGAACTTTAAGAACTTCAATTTATAATGACTCTAAATCAAATATAGAAATGCAAGAAGGAAAAAAACCGCCTCGGCCGGTGTTTGAAACCGGGACCTTCCCCTTGCAGGGAGAATGGTCTTACTACTGAGCTAACGAGACAGATGATTTCGCCTCTTGTATTTATCAATTTGTTACTTTTGCCACTTGCCTACTAAGACACGCTTTGCTTTCAGTTGGCATTAACCAGTAACGATTAAAGCGCACAAAGAAATTGTAAATTCAATTTTATATATTTTTCCCGCGGACGGGAATCGAACATACACTTGTTAGAATCGGTCAATGATGGAGAAAGAAGAACTTTAAGAACTTCAATTTATAATGACTCTAAATCAAATATATAAATACAAGAAGAAAAAACAACCGCCTCGTCCGGGGTTTGAAACCGGGACCTTCCCCTTGCCGGCAGAATGCCCTTACCACTGAGCTAACGAGGCAGATGATTTTCCCTCTTGCATTTATCAATTTGTTTCTTTTGCCACTAGTCTACTAAGCTACGTTTTGCTTTCAGCTGGCATCAACCAGTCAAAATGAAAGCGCACAAATAAAATGTAAATTCGATTTTATTTATTTTTCGAGCGGACGGGAATATAACCATCAATTGTTAGAATCGGTCAATGACGGAGAAAGAAGAACTTTAAGAACTTTTATTTTTAATGATTCTAAATCAAATTTATAAATGCAAGAAGAAAAAACAACCGCTTGGTCCGGGGTTTGAAACGGGGACCTTCCGCTTTCCGGAAGACTGCTCTTACCACTGAGCTAAGGAGACAGATGCTTTCACCTCTTGTATTTATCAATTTGTTACTTTTGCCACTAGCCTACTAAGACACGTTTTGCTTTCAGCTGGCATTAATCAGTAACAATGAAAGCACACAAATAAAATGTAAATTAAATTTTATTTATTTTTCCCGCGGACGGGAATCGAACCTACACTTGTTAGAATCGGTCAATGACGGAGAAAGAAGAACTTTAAGAACTTTTATTTTTAATGATTCTAAATCAAATTTATAAATGCAAGAAGAAAAAACAACCGCTTGGTCCGGGGTTTGAAACCGGCACCTTCCGCTTTCCGGAAGACTGCTCTTACCACTGAGCTAAGGAGACAGATGATTTCCCCTCTTGTATTTATCAATTTGTTACTTTTGCCACTAGCCTACTAAGCCACGCTTTGCTTTTTTCTGGCATTAACCAGTAACGATTAAAGCGCACAAAGAAATTGTAAATTCAATTTTATTTAGTTTTCCCGCGGACGGGAATAGAACCTACACTTCTTAGAATCGGTCAATGATGGAGAAAGAAGAACTTTAAGAACTTTTATTTTAAATGATTTTAAAACAAGTTTATAAATACAAGAAGAAAAAACAACTGCGTCGTCCGGGGTTTGAAACCGGGACCTTTCGCTTGCGGGGCGACTTCTCTTACCACTGAGCTAACGAGACAAATGATTTTCCCTTTTGCATTTATCAATTTGTTAATTTTGCCACTAGCCTACTAAGCCACGTTTTGCGTTACGCTGGCATTAACCAATAACAATGAAAGCGCACAAATAAATTGTAAATTCAGTTTTACTTATTTTTCCCGCGGACGGGAATCGAACTTACACTTGTTAGAATTGGTCAATGATGGACAAAAAGGACTTTAAGAAATTTTATTTTTAATGATTCTAAATCAAATTAATAAATGCAAGACGAAAAAGCAACCGCCTCGTCCGGGGTTTGAAACCGGGGCCTTCCGATTGCCGGGCGACTGCTCTTACCACTGAGCTTACGAGACAGATGATTTTCCCTCTTGCTTTTATCAATTTGTTACTTTTGTCACTAGCCTACTATGCCACGTTTTGCTTTCAGCTGGCATTAACCAGTAACGATGAAAGCGTGCAAATAAATTGTAAATTCGATTTTATTTATTTTTCCCGAGGACGGGAATCGAACCTACACTTCTTTGAATCGGTCAATGATGGAGAAAGAAGAACTTTAAGAACTTTTATTTTAAATAATTATAAATCAAATTTATAAATACAAGAAGAAAAAACAACCGCCTCGTCCGGGGTTTGAAACCGGGGCTTCCGCTTTCCGGGCGACTTATCTAACCACTGAGTTTACGAGACAGATGATTTTCCCTCTTGCATTTATCAATTTGTTACTTTTGTCACTATCCTACTATGCCACGTTTTGCTTTCAGCTGGCATTAATCAGTAACGATGAAAGCGTGCAAATAAATTGTAAATTCAATGTTATTTATTTTTCCCGAGGACGGGAATCGAACCTACACTTCTTTGAATCGGTCAATGATGGAGAAAGAAGAACTTTAAGAACTTTTATTTTAAATGATTATAAATAAAATTTGTAAATACAAGAAGAAAAAACAACCGCCTCGTCCGGGGTTTGAAACCGGGATCTCCCCTTGCAGGGAGAATGCTCTTACCACTGAGCTAACGAGACAGATGATTTCGCCTCTTGTATTTATCAATTTGTTACTTTTGTCACTAGCCTACTAAGCCACGTTTTGCGTTCAGCTGGCATTAACCAGTAACAATGAAAGCGCACAAATAAATTGTAAATTCAATTTTATTTATTTTTCCCGCGGACGGGAATCGAACCTGCACTTGTTAGAATCGGTCAATGATGGAGAAAGAAAAATTTTAACAACTTTTATTTTTAATGATTCTAAATCAAATTTATAAATGGAAGAAGATAAAACAACCGCCTCGTCCGGGGTTTGAAACCGGGGCCTTCCGCTTTCCGGGCGACTTCTATTACCACTGAGCTACCGAAACAGATGATTTTCCGTCTTGCATTTATCAATTTGTTACTTTTGTCACTAGCCTACTAAGCCACGTTTTGCGTTCAGCTGGCATTAACCAGTAACAATGAAACCGCACAAATAAATAGTAAATTCAATTTTATTTATTTTTCCCGCGGACGGGAATCGAACCTACACTTGTTAGAATCGGTCAATGATGGAGAAAGAAGAACTTTAAGAACGTTAATTTTTAATGACTCTAAATCAAATTTATAAATGCAAGAAGGAAAAAGAACCGCCTCGTCCGGGGTTTGAAACCGGGACCTTTCCGTTCCAGGGAGAACGCTCTTACTACTGAGCTAACGAGACAGATGATTTCGCCTCTTGTATTTATCAATTTGTTACTTTTGCCACTGGCCTACTAAGCCACGCTTTGCTTTCAGCTGGCATTAACCAGTAACGAATAGAGCGCACAAAGAAATTGTAAATTCAATTTTATTTAGTTTTCCCGCGGACGGGAATCGAACCTACACATCTTAGAATCGGTCAACGATGGAGAAAGAAGAATTTTAAGAACTTTTATTTTAAATGATTCTAAATCAAATTTATAAATACAAGAAGCAAAAACAAATGCGTCGTCCGGGGTTTGAAACCGGGAACTTCCCCTTGCCGGGCGACTTCTCTTACCACTGAGCTAACGAAACAGATGATTTTCCGTCTTGCATTTATCAATTTGTTACTTTTGTCACTAGCCTACTAAGCCACGTTTTGCTTTCAACTGGCATTAACCAGTAACGATGAAAGCTCACAAATAAATTGTAAATTCAATTTTATATATTTTTCCCGCGGACGGGAATCGAACATACACTTGTTAGAATCGGTCAATGATGGAGAAAGAAGAACTTTAAGAACTTCAATTTATAATGACTCTAAATCAAATATAGAAATGCAAGAAGGAAAAAAACCGCCTCGGCCGGTGTTTGAAACCGGGACCTTCCCCTTGCAGGGAGAATGGTCTTACTACTGAGCTAACGAGACAGATGATTTCGCCTCTTGTATTTATCAATTTGTTACTTTTGCCACTTGCCTACTAAGACACGCTTTGCTTTCAGTTGGCATTAACTAGTAACGATTAAAGCGCACAAAGAAATTGTAAATTCAATTTTATATATTTTTCCCGCGGACGGGAATCGAACATACACTTGTTAGAATCGGTCAATGATGGAGAAAGAAGAACTTTAAGAACTTCAATTTATAATGACTCTAAATCAAATATATAAATACAAGAAGAAAAAACAACCGCCTCGTCCGGGGTTTGAAACCGGGACCTTCCCCTTGCCGGCAGAATGCCCTTACCACTGAGCTAACGAGGCAGATGATTTTCCCTCTTGCATTTATCAATTTGTGTCTTTTGCCACTAGTCTACTAAGCTACGTTTTGCTTTCAGCTGGTATCAACCAGTCAAAATGAAAGCGCACAAATAAAATGTAAATTCGGTTTTATTTATTTTTCGAGCGGACGGGAATATAACCATCAATTGTTAGAATCGGTCAATGACGGAGGAAGAAGAACTTTAAGAACTTTTATTTTTAATGATTCTAAATCAAATTTATAAATGCAAGAAGAAAAAACAACCGCTTGGTCCGGGGTTTGAAACGGGGACCTTCCGCTTTCCGGAAGACTGCTCTTCCCACTGAGCTAAGGAGACAGATGATTTTCTCTTGCATTTACCAGTTTGTTACTTCTCTCACTAGCCTACTAAGACACGTTTTGCTTTCAGCTGGCATTAATCAGCAACAATGAAAGCACACAAATAAAATGTAAATTAAATTTTATTTATTTTTCCCGCGGACGGGAATCGAACCTACACTTGTTAGAATCGGTCAATGACGGAGAAAGAAGAACTTTAAGAACTTTTATTTTTAATGATTCTAAATCAAATTTATAAATGCAAGTAGAAAAAACAACCGCTTGGTCCGGGGTTTGAAACCGGGACCTTCCGCTTTCCGGAAGACTGCTCTTAGCACTGAGCTAAGGAGACAGATGATTTCGCCTCTTGTATTTATCAATTTGTTACTTTTGCCACTAGCCTACTAAGCCACGCTTTGCTTTTTTCTGGCATTAACCAGTAACGATTAAAGCGCACAAAGAAATTGTAAATTCAATTTTATTTAGTTTTCCCGCGGCCGGGAATCGAACCCACATATCTTAGAATCGGTCAATGATGGAGAAAGAAGAACTTTAAGAACTTTTATTTTCAATGATTCTAAATCAAATTTTTAAATACAAGAAGACAAAACAACTGCGTCGTCCGGGATTTAAAACCGGGACCTTCCGCTTGCCGGGCGACTTCTCTTACCACTGAGCTAACGAGACAGATGATTTTCCCTTTTGCATTTATCAATTTGTTACTTTTGCCACTAGCCTACTAAGCCACGTTTTCCGTTCAGCTGGCATTAACCAGTAACAATGAAAGCGCACAAATAAATTGTAAATTCAATTATATTTATTTTTCCCGCGGACGGGAATCGAACCTACACTTGTTAGAATCGGTCAATGATGGATAAAGAAAAATTTTAAGAACTTTTATTTTTAATGATTCTAAATCAAATTTATAAATGGAAGAAGATAAAACAACCGCCTCGTCCGGGGTTTGAAACGGGGCCTTCCGCTTTCCGGGCAACTTCTCTTACCACTGAGCTAACGAAACAGATGATTTTCCGTCTTGCATTTATCAATTTGTTACTTTTGCCACTAGCCTACCAAGCCACGTTTTGCGTTCAGCTGGCATTAACCAGTAACAATGAAAGCGCACAAAGAAATTGTAAATTCAATTTGATTTAGTTTTCCCGCGGACGGGAATCGAACCTACACATCTTAGAATCGGTCAACAATGGAGAAAGAAGAATTTTAAGAACTTTTATTTTAAATGATTCTAAATCAAATTTATAAATACAAGAAGAAAAAACAAATGCGTCGTCCGGGGTTTGAAACCGGGAACTTCCCCTTGCCTGGCGACTTCTCTTAGCAATGAGCTAAAGAAACAGATGATTTTCCGTCTTGCATTTATCAATTTGTTACTTTTGTCACTATCCTACTAAGCCACGTTTTGCTTTCAACTGGCATTAACCAGTAACGATGAAAGCGCACAAATAAATTGTAAATTCAATTTTATATATTTTTCCCGCGGACGGGAATCGAACCTACACTTGTTAGAATCGGTCAATGATGGAGAAAGAAGAACTTTAAGAACTTTAATTTATAATGACTCTAAATCAAATTTATAAATGCAAGAAGGAAAAAACCGCCTCGGCCGGGGTTTGAAACCGGGACCTTCCCCTTGCAGGGAGAATGGTCTTACTACTGAGCTAACGAGACAGATGATTTCGCCTCTTGTATTTATCAATTTGTTACTTTTGCCACTAGCCCACTAAGCCACGCTTTGCTTTCAGCTGGCATTAACCAGTAACGAATAGAGCGCACAAATAAATTGTAAATTCAATTTTATTTAGTTTTCCCGTGGCCGGGAATCGAACCCACACATCTTAGAATCGGTCAATGATGGAGAGCGAAGAACTATAAGAACTTTTATTTTCAATGATTCTAAATCAAATTTATAAATACAAGAAGACAAAACAACTGCGTCGTCCGGGGTTTAAAACCGGGACCTTCCGCTTTCCGGGTGACTGCTCTTACCACTGAGCTATCGAGACAGATGAATTTCCCTCTTGCATTTATCAATTCGTTACTTTTGCCACTAGCCTACTAAGCCACGTTTTGCGTTCAGCTGGCATTAACCAGTAACAATGAAAGCGCACAAATAAATTGTAAACTCAGTTTTATTTACTTTTCCCGCGAACGGGAATCGAACCTACACTTGTGAGAATCGGTCAGTGATGGAGAAAGAAGCACTTTAAGAACTTTTATTTTAATGATTCTGTCGTATCCAAAGCAATCGAATAACGGAAATCGAACAAACTCGCAAACTTCTTAAATAAAAACGCATTAAATCAATTTACTGATAAACTTTTTATTACGCGAACTGACCTATCTTTCTTAATACCAGCTACCGGCGCTAAGGTAACCTGAACCGACACACGAAACTTGATGCGCTCCAAAAGCAGTCAGAACTTGACTGATAATAAAAACGGCGCTCGCCAGACCAGTCATTGGGCTTTTATTGCCCCAATATTCGGAAGTAAGCTTGTACTCGCAACGCGGATGTAAACAAACGACAACAACCTTGTCGTTTGTTCTACCGGTTGCAGCACCTGAGTTGCTTAGTTGTAAACAATCGCCTTACATAATAATTACCATGCGAGGTAAATTATTATCGTAATCGTCGATTGCTCCACTAAGCGCTCATCGCAGCCAGCTGTTGGGCTAATCAGCAAAACAACCGACAGTTGCAGAACAATACCATGCGAGGTTATTGTTTAGCAATTGCTGATTATTTCGCTGTAATGCCCTTGGCTGTTGGAAGAATCTTCCGTATATTGGGCCATCACATCCCTCCCCCCTTGGAAAAACTAGTTTCCGCAGGGAACAAGGTCTGGAGAGTGCAACAGTCTTAATTAAAAACTTTTTTTAATCTTCGTTCGGTTCAGATTACGCTTTTCTTTTACATTTTACATTCATTCCTATTTTAATTTTGTTATATTTCTTATACTTATTACATTTCTTTCTTTTCTGCTTAACATTTTCTTTAAACATTATCTTTTCTTTTTCCATTGTCACAAAAAAAAATTTTCTATATATATTACTTCTTAGACTTGTTATTCATTTTACATTAATTTCTACTTTAATTTTCTTATTTTCTTATCTCTACTACAATTTCTTCTAACATTTCATATCATTTCTTTTAACATTAACTTTGCCTTTTCCAAAAAACTTTCTTATGCTTTTATATATTTCTCCCCTTTTTTTTTAATTCTCTATAACAAAATACAATTTACACTTCTGATATTTTTTTTTTTTTTAACTTTCCATACTCACTTAATTATATAAAAAAAAATCCTAATCAATAACAAGCTTTACCTACATATTTATTTACAGTTTTAGTTTACAAATTTTATTTTATTCATGTACAAAAATACCCTTAACTTAAGAAAACGCTAACTGCATAATACTACGTTGAGAAGAAAAAAAAAACTAGTAAGCTCTACTGTAACTTGTTGTCAAAAAGAAATACATATTAATTATATATACATAATACGACAACTAACCCTACAGTGGTTAACTTAATTATTCCAACTGCACCAGCTGTTTCCCTACGATCGTGGGTATGTTTACAGTCGGCATGGAGGCTGTTGTTGGCACTATCACCTGTATATCCTCTGAATCTTCGCTGGGTTGTTTTTCCTTCGGGGTCTGGACTGTTTGCTTCTGGGTCTGGACTGTTTGTTTCAGGACTTTAACAATCTTTACATCAAGCGATTTTGTACTGCTCTTATTCAACTTCCAGCTATTGTTTCCTTTGCTGTAGTATTTCCTGCACAACATTTACATCTTGTAGTGATCCATTATTATTGAATTCTAAACGTTCAAGATCTTTTTCCATTTATCAATCGGAATTATCGGTACTGCTGTCATTTTATCGTCTTTGAAATTTATATGAAATTGAACACTAATTTATTTCATTAATTATTTCGATATAATCTTTTCGTGTACACTGCATTTCCTAAAACCTTTAAACGAGTTCAGGGCTTTGAAGATGTGATCATAATAGAACGTATGACCATTTCTTGTTACAGGCGGTTCTTTAATTACATTTCAACAGACATGAACAATTGATGATAATATTTGAAAAATACTACTTATCTTCTTTTATGGGTACGATGGAGTTCTCTCAATTATATCGAGAGTCCATCCGTACCGAGAGAATATTGTTTATCATCAACATTAAATGTCCAACTAGAAATTTCGAAAGTTATTTTTTTTTAAGCCTTCCAATTATATATTTTTCTGAAATGAAGCTGCCTTTTACTGGGCTAACTTCCAAATTTTTTGTTTATATGTACGCAAGTTAAATAAATAGTCCAGACCTCCGCATATCCATATTTTTTATCGCAGTTCCCCATTTCAGCTGCATAGTTGTAAATGTTGCCTTCGTTGTTGTACCATATCAGTACCCTATTTATCTCCATCGTTGAGCTCTTACACACACTACTTTTCTAATTAACCTCTTAACCTCCATAATTTAGTACTAACTGTATGTTTATAAATTTCAAATTTTAACCTTATATTTTTCTCATATTTATTTCCATTACTTTTTGTTTTTATATTTCTTATTTTTTTTAACTTGTCTTCCTTTTAAATCTGTTATTTCTCTGTGTTTAATTTTTTCAATTTTCATTATTTAGGTAAACAAAACGAACTCTCTTTTTTCTTATTTCTTTTTCTCCTTTTTCAAACTTGTCTGTCTTTTAAATCTCTCTTTATTCCCATTACTATATAATTTGTAACTTTCCACAGTTATTACATGACTTAATTGCGCTTATAATTTTACCAATGATTTCATAATAGACTTTTCTATTAGTACTAATACACATTAAAAATTGTTTTCTTTTACACATTTTTTTTTATCTGTTCAAATATTTTTTTTTTTTTTTTTTTTAATCTCAAAATATTCTTTTAATAACATTTTCTTACCTTTTAATCTATAAATTTACCTTCCATTGGATCCACTGGGTTACCTTTATACATCCTTTCCATATCTTTCTCTGTCCATAGACTACCAAACTTCGTTCACCGAATTTCTTCTGAAATTAGAGGAAATTTGTTGGACATCTCTTTGGTTACGTCCCCCGATTCCCGGGTCATAACCGTTACTTACCTTGTAAGGAGTTATTGAACTTGCAGTAAAAGTCGTATTTTCAACATGAATGAAGTTCCGTTCCCCTACTTTCCTTCTGCCTTGATGTACTTTTGTCCTCTCCGGCATACTATTATGTCGTTGAAATTTAGACTTACCTTCTTGCAGACTCCACTGGGATTTCCGTAGCTGAGAATAGAAATTCCTAGTACCCTTATAGCGCCATGCAGCTCGTTCAGAATACTTTCGAGGTCCGTGTTGTTCATACGAGGAGTTCATAGCTTTAACAGGATAGGCCCTTGCATTGGCAACTCTTACTAATGCACATCCAACCTCCAGCTCATTTCCGCTGTGGCCATAATATTCAGCTCGCCTCCTCCTCTCCTCCCTAAGTTCTTCGACTCTTACCTCGTGAAGTCTCGCACTGTCGTGAGCTGTCTCTACCCTGCCCGTGTTAGATTTCCATTCGTCATCTTTGTTATTAACACCTTGCCTGATGATTTTTGCCATGTTCATTTCAACCTCCTCTACTCTGGCTTGTAAAGGATTTCCTTGATTGTAACACTGGAAAGTATTGTTTACAGCTTGTCCATTAGCTGCGACGTTTCCACCACCGGCACTATCTTTCTTTGCTTCGGCGCCTTGTATCCACAATTTCTTATTCACGCAGTCGATAACAGCTCTGTCCCTCAGGAAATCCATTCCAAGTATACCGTCGGCTGGAATTGAATCAGTTTCACCAATGGCATTAAATTGACAAGACTGCCGACTGTTATCTATATGCAAGTTCGCCTGACATGTACCTATGGAACTCCTAGCGAACCCAAAGAGTCCTCCAATTCTTATTTTCTCATGCGTCTGTATTGGCGTATTTCTTTTTATACTATTAACCTTAATTATATTACATGAGGACCCAGTATCTACTAAAAGCCTTAATTCACCCTCTAAAGTTATGTCCGATGGAACTGTGATGATAAATTTACTCTGAGCTTCTAACTTTTCCCTTTCTTTCTCTGCTAAATACTTCTTTACGCAGATATCCGTATAATGGTCTCGTGTTTGGCAGAATTGACAATAAAGCCCCTTCCTTCCTGAACGGACTTTATCTTGAATGCTAGCTGCACAGTTTGCCACTCTGACGTGATGAATTCGGCAATTGGATACCTCGTGCCCATATTCCTCACATCCCGTACAGAAAGGTAATTGTTGGCACTCTCTGACAAAGTGTCCAGGCTGACCGCACTTGAAGCAATGCTTGGGTCTATATTCATATGCTTTCCTAGGCATTCTTCTGTATGATTCTGTATGAGTTGGCTGTTGTAGAGTAGAGAAAGGTTTTTGGGGAGGTGCGGGTTCATCTCCGTTGAAATTGTCACTTCTGCATCCTTCCTGTGAAAAAATCCTATTGCCTCCGAGCTGAAGTCTTCTCGCATCCCTTTCGTAAAATTCCGCCTCTTCTCTCAACGCCTCCAATGAGCCGAATTTTCGCCCTGTTAAGTGCATCATGATAGCCGGATCTCTTATTCCAACTTTAAATGTGGCAATCGCATCCGCTTCCAACTCTGCCAATAATCCCCCATCTTTACCTGGATATTTAGCTGAAACTGCTGCTTTAATTTGATTCAACAAATCCTTCAATCTGTCCGCATATTCCCTAATGTCGTCTCCGGGTCTTTGTCTGCACGCTATCATTTCGGTTCTTAATTCGCTGTAGGACTTTTTAGGCAAATAAGCAGTTTTAATGGTCTGCTGCAATGCCGCAAAATCTTTTAGCTCCTCTGAACTCACCAGATAGTATGCATCGTCCATCAACCGATATCTTACACATTTCATGAAGATATCTTGTTCTTCGGCCTTAAGACGATCGTAAAGATCTTTGCAGCAGTTTAGGAAGCGGTGCACTTCCTTTGCTAGCTTTGGCGACCTTTCCCCTGAAAACATTGGGACATATTTGGACACCATATCCATGATTTTGTCATGTACATCAACCATGTTGTCTTGTTGTCCGCGTGATTTACGACTCTCTATGTTCTTATACGGCTTTTGGTCTGGAACTGACTTGGGTGTTGAACACTGGCTTTTAGCTGTTTTAACACTTCCACTTTGTTTTGCCTCCCAGAATAACAGCTTTCTTCGTCCACAACTTTTCTGTGACTCGGCACCTTTTTCCTTTTCCTGTGTATTTGCACCAAGTTCTACTTCCTTCTCTAATTCATCTGTTAAGTTCTCTGCCTCTAGCAACTGCCGTTTCAGAACTTTTACTTTCTTTATTAGAGCCTGATTTTCTTGTTGGCCTTCTTCTACTGCTTGTTCCAACGCATTCTCTCCTTTGTGGATAATGTCGAAAGTAGCTGTAACCAATAAATCAAGTGCCTCCCCCTTAGTACTTGTCCGGGTGCAAGTATCTAGTTCTTCAAGTACAGCTTCTAATTCCTCACTTGGCAATCGCTTCTTAAGTTCAGTTGGTAGGCGTTCTCCAATATATTGCCAGTCTTGTTCATACCCTTTTAATTTATCTTGGCACTCTTTCAACTCTTGTGACTTATTTTCCAATTTTTCCTCCTGTTCTCGAAACCGCAAAAGTTCCTCTTTCGTCAGGACGTTGCTTCTCCCTATTGACATCTACACTAATGAATCACACGATTTCCTACTATACTATCACTTTTCGCAAACTAACCCAATTACTTTAAACACGAACCGCAAAACATTTGAATTTTTGGACTTTTACCGTGTAACGAGTACTCTCCTATGAGCACCTTACTTGAAAATAGTTCAGTGCACGGCACTTTTGTTATATGTACGTGTATGTATGATTGGAGTAGCTAATATAGCTTTGCTCCCAGAGTGTGTGTATTTGGAGTAGCTAAATTAGCTTTGCTCCCAGTGTGTGTATTTGGAGTAGCTAAATTAGATTTGCTCCCAGTGTGTGTATTTGGAGTAGCTAAATTAGCTTTGCTCCCAGTGTGTGTGTGTGGAGTAGCTAAATTAGCTTTGCTCCCAGTGTGTGTGTGTGTTGAGTAGCTGATGAAGATCAACTCCTCAAATAATGTAAATAAGTGTAACTTCCAATTTCACAAAAAAAAACACAAAACACAAAAATTCAAGTCACTTAATCTAATACTTCTTAAATGCCTGAAACGTGAAAGAATTAAATATAATAATATATATAGAATATAAAACAAATTTCCACCTTCTTACAAAAAATTCTATAAAGAAAGTTAGCAATAAAAAAAAAAAACACACCAGCAAGAAATTCTTAAATTTCTTACCTAGTTTCACCGGCTGCGCCAATTGTCGTGTCCAAAGCAATCGAATAACGGAAATCGAACAAACTCGCAAACTTCTTAAATAAAAACGCATTAAATCAATTTACTGATAAACTTTTTATTACGCGAACTGACCTATCTTTCTTAATACCAGCTACCGGCGCTAAGGTAACCTGAACCGACACACGAAACTTGATGCGCTCCAAAAGCAGTTAGAACTTGACTGATAATAAAAACGGCGCTCGCCAGACCAGTCATTGGGCTTTTATTGCCCCAATATTCGGAAGTAAGCTTGTACTCGCAACGCGGATGTAAACAAACGACAACAACCTTGTCGTTTGTTCTACCGGTTGCAGCACCTGAGTTGCTTAGTTGTAAACAATCGCCTTACATAATAATTACCATGCGAGGTAAATTATTATCGTAATCGTCGATTGCTCCACTAAGCGCTCATCGCAGCCAGCTGTTGGGCTAATCAGCAAAACAACCGACAGTTGCAGAACAATACCATGCGAGGTTATTGTTTAGCAATTGCTGATTATTTCGCTGTAATGCCCTTGGCTGTTGGAAGGCTGTTGGAAGAATCTTCCGTATATTGGGCCATCACAATTCTAAATCAAATTTATAAATGCAAGAAGATACAACAACCGCCTCGTCCGGGGTTTGAAACCGGGACCTTGCGCTTGCGGGGCGACTGCTCTTACCACTGAGCTAACGAAACAGATGATTTTCCGTCTTGCATTTGTTGTATACCGCGTGCCGTGCTCGTAATAGGGAGCACACATTTTTCGTAGTTTTCCTATATGATTCAATGATTTCATAAAATGGCAATCCAAAATTAAAACGCCCCGAACCTTGGTAATTCTTACAATATTTACTCAGGCAGTGGTGTTTAAGCTGCTGAAGAACTAAGAAAAAAGAACCTATTGAACCCTTACCTTGAGTAGGGGGAATTCGCTAGGCCGGTATAATCGTCCAGTAAAAATATTCGAACTCGTTAATTATAATCAAAATTTATTACTGCCCATAGCTATACATGTGATTGATTTTTATAATCAATAATTGCTTACAACTAAACTTTACAATAATTAATTTGTCCCAATTTTTATATTCATAAGTGCTTACTGCACATAATATTGAATGCCATTGCCGTAAGTGAATTTCTTAATTTAATCAGTATGACCTCAGCAGTAAATATTTCTTCGCAGAGGTGAATGCCATTGCTCTAGCTTTTATGTTTGCTGCGTAAACATTCTATGCTCGGCTATAGAAGAAATATTTCTTTGCAGAGGTGAATGCCATTGCTCTAGCTTTTATGTTTGCTGCGTAAACATTCTACCGGCCGGGCATAGTGACTTGGTTGGAGGTGTTGATGACGATTTGGGCGCACGTCGGACAAATGTTCTGAAATCTCCGCACTTAGGTGCTGTAGGTTGAAATCTGGAATGTCATCAAGATTGTCTCTTTTGGAATGTGGGTTGACCTTCGTTGCTGTGGTATTAGCTCCTATGTTTTCATTCTTAGGTATCAGTTTGCAGAAGCCGCATTTATCATGATATTTCCAGATGATGAGAGCGATAGCTAGCGTAATGCATATTGAGCTTGCAGCAGTGGTTGCATGGTGGCCTACTCTTTTCCATGCTGAGTAACTAGGATCCCGAATTTCTTCTTTATTTTGACTAATACTAAAGAACTGGTGTGATGACTTTAGTATTGGTTGTAAGTCTAATGTTTCGCTGTGTGGTGTCTGTGAATACATTTTCCTTGTAATGTTAAAGGTTATGGGCTTCACGTATGTGGATCTGATTTGCACCTTGTTATCAATTTCCGAGTACAACGTGTTTTTGCGTGTTTGGATGATGCATTCTTGATTAACTTGTAGTAAACCGACTCCAGTTAAAATTACATCTTCTCTATTGCCATTACATTTAATCGCTGCTGTTATTGAAGTATCTGCGATAAAGAGCCAAGTGTTTGCCATAAACAAATGTTTCCACATCACCTTGGGAGTGTTGAATTCCTTTATTGGACAATCGCGTTTGTCTTGTCGGTCATACATTTCATCGATGATACAATTTGTATTGGTTTCAATGTTGCTGACAACAGTAGGTGTGCATAATATTTGATCTCTTTCCACATTGACGCAGTTCTTAAATTCTTCTTCAGTTAGCTCGAAATATCGCTGATTATTGAAGTTGGTGGCAAGAAGCGAAGATGAGATATCAGTAGCGACGTATGTGTTATTTTTCACTTTTTTTGGTATCGGGGTTGTTTTAACTAGTTCATATTCGTCAATTTCTATTATATGAAGGAATCCATATATTATTATATTTGTTGAACACAGCTGAAAATAAATAAAAAATAATTAGAATACAATATATAAAATATTTAATACTTCCCTAGAATTCCAAGATCCTGTGTCCAGTCATCACTTGCCTCCTGTATCTTCAAAAAGTATCTGAAATGAGAAAAAAAGATATATATTAGTTTAATAGAATCAATTGGATTAACTATTAAGCAGCACAATAAAAAATTTAAGTACATACATGCATACTGCCAAGAAACAAATTTCTTGGCAGTACAACAACAACACTACATGAAAACATAAACATTGCTACTTTTCAGCGAAATTCATGTTACTGGCATAATAAACTATTGCGAAACATGCAATTATGTTTAAATATGCGAATAACATAAACTCGCAGAAGCTAAACATACTATTATTAATGAAAAATCAACAATTGTAGCCATTGTTGACACTTCATTAATCACTTTTTTCAACACAAAATTTGCGCATAATTTGCATGATTCTTGCAAATTATGCACAGGAAAATCATTCATTAATACTTAAAGAATATATTTATGCACTTACCTTGTGAATTAATCCCTTAGTGGCGAAGAAAATACACATTACGAACACGAAACTTCACTATTTAAAATCCGCGAAACCAACTGTCACCGCGACGAAGTAAATAATCACTTTTATGAAGTTGGCCGCGCTCTACCTGTTGGCAATAATTAAAAAACGCGAAATTGCCCAGGTAAGGAAATATTTATAAAAAAAGGTAATTTTAATTCCCATAATGAGTGGGAAAGAGAACGATGTGGAAACGAGACAGAAGAAAATTCGTGAGAGAATTTATGTTCCACACCGGAAATCAACATAGTATGATAGGGAGCGGCCATATTGATAAATTTTAGAAAAATTGAAATATTTCAATAAATGAATTAGGAAAAATTATGGATAATTAAAAATAAATTAATTCACATAATTTGGAATATTTTGACATTACAGCATGGACTTATAATGTGCAAAAAATACATGAAATTTGCATTTTTTCATGTGGAACTTGTCCGAAAATGGCGGCTCGGACATTATAAAAAGGAGGTGCTCCCTAACTAAACTCTCATTAGTTTGACAGCGATCGTACATGCAACTTCGCATAGATCCAGTGGTGTTTTCAAAAATCTAAAGTGCAAAAATTAATAATTTTCAATACAATCATATAGCATAAATCAACGTGCCAAGCAAGGTACAGCATTTACATGCTATAAAGATTGTAATAGCAAATTAATAAGTTGGTGTGACTTGAATTTGGTGGTGAACGTTTTAGGATAAGTATTTGTTTTATATATTCTTAAAACATTTGGTGGTGGACATTTTAATTTAGTTTTTTCACATAGCATTGACTTCATGCAAGCCACGCATAATTAATGCTTCATGTGAAAAAAAAAAAACAACGTAGATTAGTTAATATTAAGCTACACGTGAATTATAGTAAGTAAGAGACAGTGAAATTAAATATAATAAAAGTGAAATTGGTGAAAATCTGAGGTATAAAATTGAGCACGTGTCACGTTACGACACCTCAAGAATACATGCCTACAGATAATTAATTAAATTAATTAAGTACATTTAAAGTGACAAAATTACAACAGAATTCAGACTAACGTAAAATAAGTAATTTTTGGTTAATAAAGTAACAGTAAACACAAGCTCACATATCTTGTCATTTTAACATACCGCTACACTAACCTACCTAAAATGCAGTAATATAGCTGTAGTGTTCAATTACCGCTACATTACAAAACATTTTTTGGTGGTTCCATCCAGGAATGTGTGCCTGTTTACTGTTGCGATTGACAATAATTCAGTTACGATTAAATTAGTCAAGCAATTCTTACTGTTATTGTGCTGAAACGTGGCAGTTTTTAAGAAGTTTTCAAATTAATAACTGTGCTTAGACGTGGCAGTTTTTATTAAAAAATACAAAAATTAATTTATAAACGTGCTTAGACGTAAAACTTCAGGGTGCCCAGACAAGGCAGCTCGAATATTTTCGAAATTTCTGTTATAATTACTGAACTTACATGTCAGTAAATCGTGTTACATAGTTAATTGCTGAACTTACATGTCAGTAACTCTTAATAAATAGCTGAATAATTAAATTAACTAAAATTAGTAACGAAAATTTAGATAAATATTTTTTCACGTCAATTTGTCATACACGGTATCAATTTACGTTCTTCGACTAAATTTACATTTATCCCACGTGGCATTAAATTGCTTTTTTTTTTCAATTATCTTCATCATTTAACCCACACGGTTAATTAACTAATCGTAAAATATCAATCAACATGGATTCAGTAGATAAACTAATCCTTACGGAAAGCATATTGCGTGCAAGAATTGAAAAGTTAATCGAAAATGGAAAGAAAACGAACCTTGTTAAACGAACACAAGGCTTTTATGAAACTAAAATTACAGATTTGAAGAAACTATGGGAAATATATAGCGATACAGATATGGCAATAAATCAGGCTTTATTAGAAAGTTCTGATGAAAAGCAACATGAGTATTTAGCCCAAGATAATCATAGCTCAACAGAGTTAAAATATTCCGAATATATGGGAGAATTAGTAGAAGGATTGCGGAAATTCGTCCCAACTTCTGAAGCATCAAGCTCGGGACAAGTACCTATTCATTCGACAACTGTTGTTCAACAGGAATCATTCCTTCCGCGCATTCAGTTGCCCAAGTATAACGGCAACTACGATTTATGGCGATCATTTCATGATCTATTCATTTCTCTTGTTCATGACAATACAAAGCTAACACCAGTTCAAAAGCTGCATCATCTGAAATCT